>OX352729.1:22970000-24220000 GCA_947095525.1 Trisateles emortualis | reverse complement strand
TAAATATGCTGTGTTAACTTAGCTGCTACAAAACATTGTTTTATTATAATAATTAATGTTTTGATTACAATTAGTTCTAGTTCAGATCTAAAGTTCGATTAAATAACATTAATACGAAATAAGTCGCACGGCAAAAACATGGAGGGTATTTAAAGTAGGTATTATCTTCAAAATAAAGTTTTGAGCGTTTTTAAAAGTTTCAAAATTCATGGGCCTGAAACTGAGAGTTCAAGTGTCCTCATATATACACTAATTTAAAAGCAGCGTTGTATTACAACATCGCAGCAGCTTGCAAAAGTAATATTCTTTGACATGTCAAAGGCGTTTGACTTTGTGTCACATAAAATATTTATTGATTGATAAGCTAGACAGTTATGGAGTTAGAGGACCGACTTTAAGTTGGATATAAAGTTACCTATAAGAGCGTGAGCAATGTGTTGATTTAGCATCTATAGGTGGGGATGCAGCGGTGCAGCACATAAAATCAGACTATATAAGTAATAAATATGGTGTGCCGCAGGGAAGTGTCCTTGGGCCACTTTTCTTCCTTTTTTATATTAATGATTTACCTGATATAACTATACACAAATGCATACTCTTTGCCGACGATATATCTATTATTTTGACTTGCGATAATGACACTGACATAAATAAAACAATCGACTCCATAATACTATGGCTACATGATAATAACTTACACGCAAATCTAGGTAAAACTCATTTTATTGAATTCCAAACACTGCACTCAAAAGTTGTCCCTAGAACTATTTCCTATGAGGATTCTACAATAAATTACTAAGGGGCCGCCTATTATTCAGGAGCTACCATTACTCTTATTAAAAAGAAATTAAAATTGATGTTACTAGAGAAAATGATCTATAATATTAAATGGAATGGATACAATAAATATAAACGATGTATATCTTTTTTTTAAATTATCTATAATCTTAATGAATGGATAAAATGAATTTGTATATTTTTTCTTTTAGTATTATATAATAATATAACTATTTGACATTATCCAATTATTTATAGACATGGTTTTGCAGAACATTTTCCTATACAAAACTGTAACTGTAAACAACATTAATTTAGTTTGATTTATTAAACCCACAGGACATTAAAATGTATTAATAATATTATTATGTTAAATGATTGAATATGAGATAATTGTATTATATATTTGCACGCCACTAAGCGACAAATGTATAGGATCTATTTTCACTGTTCTACCTGTTTTTGTTACATTTAAAGCAAATAACATTCTATTCTTTTCTTTAAAGGTACACTGTCGTACTTTACGTTGAGAACGTTTAGTGTGTGTATTAATAGTCTCGTTTCATGTACATATTTATACGCCCGGGTAAAGATAGGGAACATTATTACATAATTACATTATATATCGCAAATCGATTAAAACTAAAGTTGTAAATAGAACATTATGTCAAAATAGTAATATCTAATAAAGAATTGCAATTTTAAGATTTTGCTCCGCAATTAACACAGAATTGAGTGGAAAGAGGATCAGCTAAAGGTAATCTAATCGGCATTGCGAGGCTTACTTGGTGCTCGCATTGAGCAGGCAGTTAGTCAGGCAACGTTCAAATTGGCTCGCAAAGCAAACGCGTCTCCACATTACGAGGCTGCCTCACGCGGCATTTCTTGCGAGGCAACCTCGTGATTTCGATACCCACCTTAAGATGCGGTTGTTTTGATTGTTTCGGAATTAGTCAATAAATAAATAATACTCTCATATCTCAGAACGATTAAAGCCAAAAAATACCATTTTGTTTGTGACGTACGAAGTGTTTTAAAAAGTGTTCCAATGAAATAGCCATCTTTCTTGTTAGAAGTTACGAGTATAAACGTCACCATCGCCGCGTCGCTTGTTTTAATCATACAATGTTGTACCATTACTAATCCTGGCCGGATGAATAAAAACAATACCTCTATAACGCAATAATTGAACGAGTTATAATCTAGAAAAATAATTAACTTGATCAAAAAATGAAACACCGCCTGGTGTTTCATTTATATTTTACATAGGTACCAACCGCCGTCCGTGAAAAGTAATACGCACTGGCAGGAAAGAGCATTATTATTCACAAAACATCTTAGCCATATTTATTTTCAAGTTAAAATTAATTTGGGTTACAAAGTAACACTTATGAAAGTCATAAATTATCAATGCAGCAGGTAAAGCAAAAAGATGATGTCACCCAATTTACCTATGGCTAGTTCGCCGTCAAGCGTACAAGTAGCAGGAAAGTCAGGCCACCATTTTTAATCACCATACCAACTAAATTACAAACATGGCAGCATGCAAATTGATTCAATTATTGCTTTGGTGGAAATAGATAGCGATATGCGATAGTACACGTCTATTTTTCAAGGTCTTACTTGTGGTATTGAATTATAGATTTGAACTCTTACAACCTAGTAAGCATTTTTTATACGGACCGAGTGAAGATAAATAATTACCGAAGCCTGTATACGCTTTCGACACCAGCTTCTCTAGACAAGTGTCATTAACGGTAGCTGAATCGAAGATAATAAAAAGCAAACGTATGGGATTTGACGTATGTTTACGACATTATATCGTAAATTTACGTCAAATCCCATACATTTGCTTTTTATTCTATTCAATTCGACTACTGTTAATGCCAATTGTCTAGAGGCTGGGGTACCACTCATGTGATGGCAACCATCTGAAAACCATTTATCTCGTTCATTTCTATATTGCCCTGATAATGTGACAAACAGTGGTAAAAACCGTTCGGATAGTCTCTGTCATAATCACTAATTTCCTAGAGTGAATAAAGCATTAGTGGCGTAAGGGAAAATAACAAGATAGAATGATCTCACTGAAACTACGTAGTTAACAATTAATTAATCATTAAAGGAAAATTAAGACAAGTGAGTATAGATATTAGTAAGCACGAATAAACGAAACTACCTAATGTTAATCGTTTGATGTCTTGTGTCAGAATATTATTTATTATTACATTTTATTCGGAAAACAAACAGTATCTTATAACTAAATTAACAACTGATTATATTACTAGAAACCATTTATTTAAATAAATGTGTTAGTATTATGACATGTTCGTTCGCCTCTGGTAATTATAATTATGATAAACTAGCGACCTGCCCTCGCTTCGGTTATTTTATTTTATGTAAATAACGTGGCTTTCTATTGGTGAAAGAATTTTCAATATCAGTTCAGTAGATCCATAGATCCATAGATACCTACTACAATCTCACAAACTTACCTTTTTATAATATTAGTATAGAAGTATATAATTAGCGGCCAGCCCCGACTTAATCTAGTTTTAACTATTTTTTTACCGTTTTAGGATTTAAATTTTCAAATATTTAAATAATTTAAAGTTCAGCTTTTGAGACTTAGTAATTAACATTGCATTGATCGTCAGTCTGGAAAAACGATTTCCTATAAATAAATAATGGAATATTCTGAATTAAATTATTATTATTAGAGTAGAATCATATTATAGAAATATGTAGAACAACATTACAAAAGAAAATACACCGCTTTCACTAGAATATAAATTTTTCGAGTCACTGTTTCAAGATATTTTTTTCCTAAATATTTACAACGCCCGCATGTTTTCTAGACATGCTTTGTTTCACGGGCGACTTATCAAACAAACAAGTGACGTATATAAAATACACCCACAAACAAATATCTATGGGTCGCACAAATATTTGTCCCGAGTGGAAATCAAAACGAACGAACGTGCAATATGTTGAAAATAAAAAGGAATATACGTACGACACTAAACAACGTACACGTACACATAACGACATAGAAGGACATAATATTTAAAAGGCAAAGCATGCATAATATGTACTGACGGACACGTAAACTGCATCAGATTAGAAATGCAATGCAATGGTATCGCAAGGTTAGGTTAACTAATCATCAGGCGGGCCATGTTTGTCCCCTAAGTATCATAAATATAGGACTTTTACGCCGCTTACGCCAGACAGTTGTTTACTACTAGAAACGAATGATATTAAAAAGAAAGATAAGCTACCTTCATACTGCGTTCACTTTTGTTCCGATGTTTTGATCCGTACTTTCTTATAGATTTCAAGTATGAATGTGAAGTCTGATAGATAATACGGAACGCAATGATACAGAAAGAGAAAGTTATAGATGTAAGCTACTTAGCTACTATTCATTTCAACTATCTGTCTTTTTACTAAAATACCATTGCTAGAAATGTTTGCATATTGGATAAATATTTTTATTAAAGTAATTATGTACTTTGATGCAGTTTATGTGACCGTCTGTGTATACCAACTGTAGTGTACAGTTACTAGATACCAGCTCACCTTTATGAGCAGTAAGGAGTTCTCTAGTTCCTTCCACAGTTATCGTGGCTTCCTCGCCGAGTCCCCGCGGGCAGTTGGCGTCGGGAGCGTCGGCGGTTCCACCACAGCCTGACCCCACCACATCATAACGACACATTAGTCAAGCAAAGCGTTAGTGACGAACAAACGGCAATTTATATCGTTATCACCAATAATATAACTAAGTATACTTATATAATATATTATTAACAGTCTGTCATAGACAAAATTACCATTTATCCCCGAAAACATGATTAAGCACATTGACTAAGTTGTTAAGCTAGACAAGATGTTTGGAAAAAGGAAATGTTAGTTTGTGGTAAAAATGAAAATAAATGTTTCGGCTATATATATTAGGTTGGGGAAAGTCTTTTTGCATTATAGTATGTATGAACTTATAATAAAATCTCTTTGGCTATAGTATTTGTATCTAGCTGTTTTGGTATGATTGAAAGTTCAAATTTTAAAGAACATAATTCCAAATTCAAATTAGGAAAATGTGTGATTTTCATTTGTTTTTCGAAATGTCAAGACGAGTGAATCTAATGAAGAAATTCGATACATTTTAAAATTTTACTACAAAAAAGGTTAAAATGCAACGCAAGCCGCAAATAAAAATTGCGATGTTTATGGACCTAGCGCAGTGTCTGAGAGAGTAGCACAAATTTGGTTTTTAATCCGGAAATTTTGATGTCAAAGATGCACGTCGCTCTGGTCGCCCTGTTACGGATAAAATGGATGCCATTTTTAAAAAAGGGGAGCAAGATCGGCATATCAGTAGTTACGACGTAGCTTAAAACTGGGAATTGACCACAAAACTGTTGATTTTGAAAAAAACTGGGAACACAATAAAGCTCGATATTTGGGTACCTCACTAGCTCACTGAAAGAAACCTAACAAACCGTGTACTCATTTGTGATGCTTTATTACGACGTAATGAAACCGAACCATTTTTGTAGAAGCTGATAACTGGTGATGAAAAGTGGATCACGTACGACAAGAACGTGCGAAAAAGGTCGTGGTCAAAGGCCGGTCAGGCTTCACAGACTGCGGCGAAACCCGGGTTAACTCGCAACAAGGTGATGCTGTGTGTGTGGTGGGATTGGAAGGGCATTATTTATTATCATCGATTCTGAACTCTACTGCGAACAACTGATGAGATTCTGAACTCTACTGCGAACAACTGATGAGATTAAAGCAAGAAGTTGAGAGAAAGCGGCCGTCATCAAATCATGATAACGCTAGACCTTACACATCTTTAGCCACTTAGCAAAAATTAAGAGAGTTTAGCTGGGAGGTGTTAATGCATCCGCCGTATAGTCCTGACCTTGCGCCTTCAGTTTTTCACCTGTTTCGGTCGCTTCAGAATTTTTTAGGCAGTGTCAGGTTAACATCACGAGAGGACTGCCAAAACCACTTGTCGCGGTATTTTGATCAAAAGTCCCAAAATTTCTATAGCAATGCGATCATGTCCTACAATATGGCAAAAAGTTATCGAACAAAATGGTACCTACATACTTTAGTTAAATGTAAATAAACTATAATAAAAAATGTTTCGAATTTTCTTAAAAAATGCAAAAAAAAAAACTTTTTCCCCAACCTATTATATATTATATATCGTCAATGGACAGGCACAAAAGTACTAAACCACCAAAATAGTATTTTTGTAAAGTGAGATTTTAATTTATAAATTTAAAGCTTATTTTCTAAAAGTACGCGTGAGTGACACCCCTGGTGTTGCAAACGTCCATAGGCTACGGTAACTGCTTACCACCAGGCGGGCTGTATGCTTGTTTGCCACCTTGGTAGTATAAAAAACGTTCAATTTTGGTGTTTTAGTAGTTTTGCCTTTCCACTGTCGAATTATGGTGATGCGAAATACATAAAAAGATAGCGAAATATGCATACGGTCCCTTATTGTCAAGATATGTGTACCTAATGGCGTAACCAATACGAATATTACACAGACCGTTTCCCTGTGATTAATAAGTATTTGAAATCTAAAGAATAACGCCTTTCACTCTCTGAACTAAATATAATTTTATATTAAACTTATAACCGTGACAATTCGATGTTTCGACTTAATGTCACATCCATTAGTCACAGGTATATTATAATATTAAGTAACTGAGAAAATACATAACAGAAAATATATTTATCTTATATATTTTTTAGTTGCTTTAGTAGAATATATAAGTTGTTAGGAGTGTTCTCGATCATATTTAATCAAGTGCATGTCATAGGTGATACGATAAGTATATAAGCTGCAAAGACGACCTGGTGAACTTGCGATAACAATTGACTGTACACCGCATTTTATCAGCATTGGTGTAGAAGTTAATCGGGAAAGTAACCACTGTACTACGCGAGGTACGAGTTTAATCTCCAGAGGTACCGGTGTCAACTTTACGTGGAACTATGACACAATTGAAGGGAATTAATATATATGTTAAGGCCAGATTTTAGTACCCACATTATAATACAGACACATGAGTAATTTATACTTGTTTGTATGTATTATCACGTCGTGTCTTGTTATGCAAATTTAAGAATCAACCCAAAGGTCACATTATTAAAATTATAGTCAGTCCGTTTAGTTAATACTGATCACACCACACGTCCTCACGCTTGGTGTGGCTTCATTGTTGATTTTTTATGAAAGGAAACTTTTCTTCAGAATAAAATTAGATATATGAAGTTTGAAGCATGCATTTATCCCTTAATGCACGCATTACCTAATGCGATGCTTTTACAATATCTTCTAAAACAGTTCCTTTACAATATTGGATCATTGGTAAATGGTTCAAATGGTGAATCATTTGATTACAAACTCCACAAAATTAAAATAATTTAAGTCTCTAACCTGGGATGAAACTCACAACTCATGTATACAAATCAGTTACAATTCCATTCGGCTACCACCGTTTTAAAATAAGGGATTAACTTTCTGTAAAGTCTATAATAATAGGTTCGATAATAGAAACATGCAATGATAACAAATAAATAATCAAAAAGCAAACAAGCATTGGATGTCTTAGCATGTATCCAATAACAATAAAATATGTACTAGTAATGTTATGGCTCTGATACGTGAGGTATTTCACGTTTGTATTGGGATATGGACAGATGTAACACATTATCGAAACACCTAAACGTAAATTAACCAACCATCCAAGGTCGTGTTACCACCTGAAATACTTAGCGTTATACTTTGAACTATCATTATATCGTCTGTAGAAGGCAAAATTAATCTAATTGTAAACTGGTACCAAATTCCACAGAAATATATACAATGGTTTTGTTAAAAAACTAATCTTCATATAGCGGCTCTGTATACATATCTCCGTTGCTATATGTACCATACCATTTTAGCACTTAAGTAATTTTGCCTTTCTACTGACGATACATTCTTACTAAATGACTGAAATAACTTTTTAGAATATCGCGGTTAATTCTATTACGAATCTATAAGACAAAATCTAAGATTTGACGGTATACTCTCTTTAAATAATAAATTGATAGCTGTAGTAAATAAGGTAAACTGCTATCTAAAATATAGTAGCCGGCAAATATCTTGAACAAACTTTTGCGTCGCGCATGTACAGTCGGAATGTTAGGTGCGACAGTATTAACAAATGACGCGTATCCTTCAATCCTTTGATTGGTTAATTGTCGCGCCTCGCACATACCACCAATGAAAACTAAATACACTTTCTTCGTATTTGTCAAGAATTTTGTCGGCTATCATACAGGCATAGCTCAGTTTAGTTGCAGTAGTATTTATATGTTTTTTAATGAAATTAATTATTATGATTTAGCATTTCGGAGCCAAAACTCTGTGCCCCCACGGTGTCTTAGTGCACACTCGATTGTCTCTTCTGCTTAATTCATTCATTCTATTTAAAAGTAGAATACACCCGCAGCCAATTTTTTTTTGTTCTTGTAAGGAGATAAACAAGCATACGGCCTGCCTGATAAGCAGTCTCCGTAGCCTGAATGCCTGCAACCTTAGGCCCTTTAATAACCTCGATGTAGTTCTACAATTACTGCAGTTAATAATTTATAATAGCAATAATTTCTGGTGGTAACACAACCTAACATTAAATAGTGATACATATAACAATCATGTGATAATTAATAGACCAAACAAAGCTATCAATTGTGGAAGATTTTGGTCTAAATGATACAGATATATGCATACTCCTTCATATCTATGTATATACATGTAGACAATGCGTATCTTTCATTAGAACTTGTAGACCGTGGTAATATATAATAGTTCCGTTGTACCATCCATTACAATAGTGGTATAATCCTCATGTTATTTTTATATGATGGTATGATATTATTTTATTGATGTATACAAATGCAAAATACAAGAGGACTATGGCCAGCTGTGTACTGAATTGGCTCATTATTGGCTTGTCACAAAATACTTATTTTTTTTCAAGACTTTTTTACATTACTAGGCGACGCGTCGCCTAGTATTGCAATGCTTTAATAGCCACAATGTAAATATAGTCTACATATTCTAAAGGTTAAACGAATCTTTTGTGATAATATCAGTAAGTATACTGTACACATAAATTTGCATCATACAGACCGTACATAAAACATAGATGATATAATGAAGCAGCTTTTTTTAACAATATAAACTTACCTTGGAGATGTCAACGCCGGTGACGCCTTTTACCAGTTCAGGGATACACTGTACGATGTTGAGGACTTCGCCGGTAAGCTTGGCGGCTCCTACTTCACCTCCGCCGCAAGATACCATCGTCACCTTGCGTGCTTGAGACAGTGGTGCTGCCACCTCAGCTGCCACCTGAGTAATATATACTTACACATTTAAAACTGATCATGGTGTTGTTTTCAAATTAGGCGAGCGTTGTGTGAATTAAGGCCTAAACCCTGTGTATCTTGATAGAGGAGGAGAGACCAGTGCCTATCAGTGGGGCATATATGGGTTTGGTAATTTTAATTGATTGAACTTTACTAAGTCGTTGTCGTGTTGAAGCCCTGTCCACAGATAACATAATAAGACCGATAGACAAGGCCAGTTAAGGTCCGAATTGCCTATTTACAGCAGAGGACGTGTTTCAGCTAAAAAGAAGAATCTTATGGCAAATTTACAACAAGCCAATATTGCGAGACATGTTTATGTATTTGGTTAAGTGATTATGGTGAATATAATTGCGTTTAAATGTAATCAATCTATATAATTTACAACAAGCCAGTTTTGTAAAACAACGTTTATAAATTTTATAGTGTTTTTTTAGACTTGTCGAAAGCTGCATTACTTTCTAATATGTAATGTAGGTCATGTTTTAATAACATAACATGCGAGCAAAGCTGCAAACAGAAAGCTCGTTACTAATTTTAACTCTTCATTTAAAAACCACGTGTAAATTTATTTAATGAGTAGCGAGACTAAAATGTAACATATCAGTCTCGCTACTCATTATAATGCAATCTAAGTAATATATTTAATAATATAGTTTCATAATGAACTGCTTGTTACAGAACCGTTAAAACGTTCTACATTTACGTAATGTAAGATTCACAAGTCAAATCAGAGTATAACAATGGCAGCATAGCATGTAAATTGTTTTACAAAATTGGCATCGTGTAAACGACGCCACAGGGCATTGATTCACCTATTTTACATAGGTCTTGTTTGTTTCATGTAAATAAATGTGATGCTGTACCGAAAGTTCACTGGCGTAAATCAATTGGTTACCGATTCGACTACCTACCAACTTACGTAGGTATATTTAAATATGTAACAGTTTGCGAATAACATGTCATATCATAGTGTTGTAAATAGCCTACAAGATTGTGAGATAACCTATTGTTATTTCACAGAAGGTTTATTTTTAAATCGTTTGTTTAAAACAATCCTAGCTTTGGTTATACACAGTATATGTCTATCTGTGGGAATATATATTATTTATTATTAAGATACCGAAAACATTTGCAGCTGTGACAATGTACATTCACAGGCCTTAGTTAATAATAAAATACAATACAGTCTTAGTATTAAAAAGAACTGAGAATTTATATGATTGAACTTGCTAATCTTAGAAACTAACAGTTCTATTTCAAAAATACAAAATACACTGATTGAAAGCTACATTATTCCCAAATAAATAGGACACTCTTATTTACGCGATTCTCGACTGACTGACAAATCAAAAAACCTCTGCATCTATGTATTTAATACAAATAAAAAATTCGGTCTCGACTCTTATCGCCTTGCTCTTAAGATCACGACAAAGGCACAAAGCCACAGACAAACACACAAAACGATAAGAAGAATACAAATAACATTTCGATAGTTCATCTCCATGTTACGAATCTATCTCGACATTTATCTAAGAAATAATTAAAGTCAACCCGTGAAGATGTCAACGGGTTAACTTTTCATTGGCATATGCCACGTTCGCATAGTAATAATAATATCAAGCCAAGTTTTTCCCTTCTCTATCATCAGGGAAAATATTTCCCTGACCAAGAACTGGAAGACAGCGCAACTGGATGGCAGCGTGGGCACACCTCCAACAAGGTGGACCAATGACCTGGTAAAGTCAGTAGTAGACGTATTTCTATTTATCATCAAATTTAAACGTTGTAGTATATCTCTTTCTCGAATGCTACTATCGAAGTTGTTGACGAATACACATACCTCGGGCAAATAATGCAGTTAGGTAAATCCAAATTCGAGAAAGAGGTCAACCTAAGAATTCAACTCGGCTGGGTAGCGTTCGGGAAATTGCGTAACATTTTTTCGTCAAAAATACCTCATTGCCTTAAGACGAAAGTCTATAATAACCAATGTGTGTTGCCAGTGATGACTTATGGCACCGAAACGTGGTCTTTGACTGTTGGCCTCATTATTAGCTCAGAGTTTCTCAACGAGCTATGGAAAGAGCTATGCTCGGTGTTTCTCTGCGTGATAAAATCCGCAGACGAACTAAAGTTACCAACATAGCTCTTACAGTAAGCAAGTTGAAGTGGCAATGGGCAGGCCACATCGCTCGACGAACGGACAACCGATGGGAAAGAAAGGTTCTCGAATGGCGACCACGTACAGGAAAACGCAGCGTGGGACGACCTCCCACTAGGTGGCCAGATGACATTATCAGAGCTGCAGGAAAGCATTGGATGCAGGCAGCTCAAGATCGGCCATTGTGGAGACATATGAGGGAGGCCTACGTTCAGCAGTGGGCATTACCAGGCTGAGATGATGATGATGAGTATATCTAATCTGTGATAACTATACCTAATTGGTCGATATTCTGTCCACATGATTATTTTTTCAATTTATACTTTAAAAAACTTAAAAAATAATAAGAGCCATAAATGACTATGTCAGTCCCGTAAAGTTCTTATAACGACACAATCAAATTTAAGAACTAAAAATTACTACATATTTCTATAAAATATTTGTATCTAACTATTATTATATATTATTTAGAAAAACTTTAAAACCCCCACTGGTCAGAACTTGAGTCCTCTCGTAATAATTTTGATTAAAAATACATACTGAAAACCAGGTATTATGTTCGCCACATTTTGTCAATAAAAATAGCGACATGCCAATCACGTGTATAACAAACAAGTGTGTACAATTTGTTACAACACTATCAGATTGTACTTATCGATTCAAATCTCATGCAGAAACGTCAAGAAACCGAAGCGAGTAGAATGCGTGTAGTAGTAAGATACGTCACAATTACATAAAATTGTTCACCTTAGGTAGAGTCTCGAGCATCATATCGACCATTGCGGCGGAACCGTACTCTTTCCATGCCTCTGCCTTCTTAGCCATTTGTTCCGCATCAGCAACCGCCTTTGCCTTGATAGCGTACGCCTCCGCCTGCGTTCAATATAATTACATAAATATGCATAATACACCATAACATAGTAATCGAGTTTAAGGTAAGGCGTTAAAATTGTTAATACAATTAATATAATGATGCCGCACTAATCCATATTGTATATGGCATGTGTCTAGTGATGTAAAGTCTGCCGAGCACAGTTATTACAACTGCCTTGTTGGTCCAGTGGTCGATGAATGCGACCGTTAATCATGCAGAACTGGGTTCGATTCCCAGGTAAAGCTAAAAATATAAATTCAGTTTGTTTAAGTGGAAATTGGCCTTGGTTAACACTCTTGTGCCTCGGAAAGCACGTCAATATGTTGGTCCTACGCCTGATCCCATTCCGGTCATGTCGGATTGCTGTAGTATCTATCTATAAGAAAAAGGGAATACAGAGTGCGCCTGTGTTTGCGCATATACTCTTGCACAATAAAAGTCTAGATTATCTACCGTGATCGAAATTCGGTTAGGAAATTATACATACTAAGATTTGGGAACTATTCAGACAAATAGTGACAATTTAAACATTAATGGCAAACAAAATCTTAGCTTGAAGACGTTTGAAATAAAGAAAACGTATGAATTGAATAAAGCGAAAAATGCATATCAATAAAGTGGGTTGAAACCCGTAATCTCTGCCTACCCTACTGGGACATAGAGTATATCTATGCATGTTAATTTTTATGTTTTTATTTAGTTTTGAATAGTAAAAAAGACACACTACTACAGATACTTGAGTAAACGTAATGTATAATGATTTGTTCATTTTATTTATGGATTCGTTAGATTTATTCATCGCAACCTCAAATCAGCCAATTTATATATTAAAACTTCCGGCCCGCCTCGCCTTCGTTCTGGTAAAACTTTTTTTCTGCTCAATTTTCTTATATTTTTTTCGTAAGATCCTTCAAGAGTATTAAAAAACGTATAAAACTGATGAATAAAATTGGTAAAGACGTTCTTAAGTTATGGTGTGACCAAGGGAAATAGAGATACATTTTTATATATTACTAGCTGTTGTCCGCGGCTCCGCCCGCGTGGATGTCGGTTATCGCTGTAAAAAGTATAAATCAATCCATCCATCCATCCATTCTCACAAACTTTCACATTTATAATATTAGTAAGGATGTATAACGACACGAGAAAGATTGATGGAACAAGGCAGTGGACAGACGGGATTGAAAGTTTATGGGGCAGGCCTTAGCTCAGCAGTGGGACGATACAGGCTAATAAAAAAATAAAAATAAAACTAGCTCACGCTTTGCTCCGATTTTTTAAATTATAACATGCATCCTTCAAGCCTTAGACGGCCACTCAGTCAACTCAGGACTGATCTACGAGTGTCTCCAAAAACTTAACCGGGTAGGTGAACACAATAAACTAACCATTCAATGGATCAAGGGACATAGCGGCTCCCGGGGCAATGATGCTGCGGACGAGCTCGCTAGAAGAGGTTCAGATATGGCCACGATGGGTCCAGAACCCATAGTGGCCCTGCCCTTCGGACACCTACGTGCTTTGGTAAGGAAGCGCACTAGAGAGTTACACTGCAGCCACTGGGTCAACCACAGCGAGTGCAGGCAGACGAAAGAAGCACTCCCCACGTTGGATCGTCGCTTCACCAAACAGGTTCTGAGACTAACAAAGCAGCAGCTGCGTAAAGTCACTGCTGCTATCACTGGTCACGGTTCCTTTAATAAACACCTCTTTGTTATAGGGGTTACTGACAGCCCTCTCTGCAGAGCCTGCATGAGGGAAGATGAGACGGCGGCGCATGTGCTGCTGCACTGCCCAGAAGTCGCCACTTACAGGGAGAAGTACCTGGGCCGCCCAGGCACCCTACGGGAGGCGGTCGACGCGATCAAGAGTCTGCTGGCCTTCCTCGACGAGCTGGGGTGGATGGAATAATGCTCTGCCAGCCACCCGGACGCAAAATACGCGAACTGAACGCGGAGTTGCGGAAACCAGCCCGACATACCAATACCAATACCAACATGCATGTATTATACATATAAGCCTTCCCCTTGAATCACTAACTATTATCGGGACAATCCCACCTACATGCCCACCGCTGTGACTCCTGTGAGCCAAGATTAACAATGGAGTAACCAACTGATACACCGAGTTTTGACACTCGTGCGTCCCGTGGACAACTAAACCTACTGTCTTGGACCCCGCAATTCAATTCAATTTAATCAGAAGTAAATAGGAGGAGTTAGAAAGAAAAGTTTCCACTTCCCTCCATAGCAAAGCAGGAGACAAATTAAATCTGTATAGGTTTGTAACCTATGAAAAGGAGCACCACGGAGGACCTTAAACTAACTTAACCTATGTGAGCTAAGTTTGATTGCTATAATATGTATGGCAGAAACGTTTAAATGCACGGATCACTAACTATTGCTCAAAACTGTATTAAAATCCGTTGCGTAGTTTAAAAGACCTAAGCGTGAGCCGCTTTGTTTTATACTATGTAAAGATATAGATACATTCTTAGAAATATCATCTACATAGACAGCCAAGCTCGGTCGTTCAGTGTGCCAATAAAAACCAGCATTAAGCGGTGACATCGTGAGTCTGCATAATGTAATATAAGTATAAAAAACAGACAAGTCGTTTATTGAGTTTCTATATAACAAAGCAATTACAACATGCCGATATACAGGTTGCAATAAATTGCATGTTAATCCTACTTATATTATAAATGCGAAAGTTTGTAAGAATGGATGGATGGATGGATGCATGTTTGTTACTCTTTCACGTAAAAACTACTGAACGGATCTGGATGAAATTTGGCACAGAGATAGATTATGGTCTGGAATAACACATAGGCTACTTTTTACAGCGATAACCGGCAACCACGCGGGCGGAGCCGCTGGTAACAACTAGTGTTTAATATTAATTATATTACTAATTTCTTTTAAACTTTCATATTTTGAACACAATATATTTACTTTAATAAGTTGATGTATGCAGTTAAATCAAAAGAAGTATTATATTCTTGTATATAACACTATAACCTCCCACTACTTTTTTATTATATTTAATTTTCTCTTCTGTCTATCCAAAGGTTGCCTGGCAGAAGCTGCTCTTAGCGATAAGGCCACCCATTGTACATAAATATGTGAAATATCATAAATGTAATTGATGTACAATAAAGAGTTTTCTATCTAAATATGTATAAATATATTTATGTGTATTGATTTATAGATACTTTTAGTTTAACATGTTGTTTTCACATCACACAACATCATGATATTTCGGTCAGAATTATATTAGGTGACTAATCGATATACGACGATAAAATAAGCCATTTGGGAAAAATATATTATAATGCATAAGTGTGTGAGCAATCTATTTGTCATTCTCTTATAATCCAATGGGACGACAATCCGACAGGATAGAGAGATATCAGGCTCGGGACCAACGGCTTTACGTGCTTGCCGAAGGTTGTAAACATTGTAAATTTCCTAACTTTGAAGAAAACTAAATAGTCGCACTCATCGACTACTAAGTGGACTGGAGGAGAAAGAGACTCTAAGATGTACCCTTGTACTGCATCGACAAATATATGCGCTAGGGATATAATTCGGTATCATAAATATACCTATAATACAAAACGTGTTTACCTCTCCGCGAACTTTGACCGCCTCAGCCTCAGCTTCAGCTTCGAGTACAGTTTTTAATTTGTGAGCTTCGGCCAATTTCTCCAATTTGAACTTCTCCGCTTCAGCAGGTCTATGAAAGATAACATCAAATATTACTCTGAGTACATTGATATACAAAAAACTTAAGATACACATTCCCGAATAAAAATATTAGGTACTTAAGACAATAATAAAGACATATTAGTTTTCAAATTCAAATTAACGCGCATAATATAAAGTTAAATTTGTAGTTTAGTGTACTCGACCGAGGCGATACTATTTCAAATACATAGAAGCAACAATGCCTATATTTTATTAGTCTAGGAAAGATAACATCAAATATTACTCTGAGTACATTGATATGCAAAAAACTCAAGATACACATTCCCGAATAAAAAAAATAACATAAACGTTATTATTATTATATGTATTTTATGCGGACGGTTTTGAGAGTCTGATTGTGTATCTTGGATATCTAATATATAAAATTCTCGTGTCATACGTGTGTTCGACTTTGAACTCCTCTGAAACGGCTCGACGGATTTTCGTGAAATTTTGTGTGCATATTGGGTAGGTCTGAGAATCGGACAACATTTATTTTTGATCCCCCTAAATGTTAAGTGTGGTCCCACCCCAATTTTTTTTATTTATTTTTTTAGACATTTTTTTTTGTTTTTATTTTATTGTGATTCTGCATTAAAAAATACATACAACCCTTAATTTTCACCCCTCTATGATCAACCACTATTTTTTAATAGCGATATTACTATTTTAGTAGCAATACAACGTTTGCTGGGTCAGCTAGTTTTATATATTAATGTCCGAGTATAATAAAATAAACAAATACACATGGGAGCTACTTTTTAGTAATTTCCGTGTTGCCTATCGCTTACATAATTTTATGAGAGCTACCATAAAATCGAGCAAACCCGAGTCAGCCCGACTTGACCTTTAAGTCCACGGTAATACACACTCAAAAAGAACTAAATATTTTACAGTTACGTCATTGCGGGCAAGGAAAGCAAATGCTAGACAAATAAATATGTGTGTGTGTGTGTGTGTGTGCGTCCAAACTAGCATGCGTGCGTGTATACCTGCGAACTGTAGCTTCAAGTTCCTTTTCTCTTCTTTGTACCTCCCACTTTTGTACGTTGATTTCTTGCGTGCGTTCTACAACAGCGATCTGCATCTGTTCTTCCTTGATACGCTGCTTCGTTTTAGCTGCTTGAAGTTCATAAGCCATTTCTGCTTCAGCCTAAACATTTAAAATTAACTTAGAAGAGATAATATACCATACAAGCGAGCAAACCCGACTGCGTAGGGATCTTTGTTCTACAGAAGACTACACTCAAATAATTACACATAGTGCTGCAAGCGTCCATCGGCTACAGTCACTGCTTACCGCCTAGCTTTTTGCTTGTTTGACTCCTTGGTAGTATAAAAAAAGGTTAAAACTGAGAAAAGGTTTGTGGTGTTCATTGAGGGATACGAGGAAAAAATTGCAGCATCGTAAAAATAGTTTAATTGCCTGCATGTGTCGCTTGATGGTTCACGCGCTTAGCTCGACATATACCAACATACACCATGTTGTGGGTACAATTCCCACACGAAAAAAAAATGAATCGTCCAGAAATAGTTGCTCCGAGTCTGGGTGTATTTGTGAAGTTCGCCGCGACCTATGGCTTGTTCCTCAGTAAAATACGTACCTTCTTTGTTTGTACTTCAACATCGTATGCAGCTTTTTTCAATTCGAAGTCCCTCTGGGCTTTTGCTATTTCAGTGTCGTTAAGGAATCGGGCTGCCATTCGTTGTTCCTCAGCCATAGCCTCCTTGATCTTAGCTTCGGCCTGTGCTTCCGCCTCTCCTATCCGTGCATCGCGCTTTACCTCAGCCGTACGCGCCATTCCAAGAGCTTTCAGGTAACCCTATAGAGACAAAGTTGTTTTGTTAATACAATATTATTTCTTTTATAAGAAATTAAGGAGTACATGAAAATTACAGGAACATGTAGGTTGGTATTTAGTTGTGGATGTTTACCTATTTCACTGTTATTTTTATTGTGCATGAGGTTTTTGTATACTGTTGCTTGTGAACTAAATCAATAAATAATTTTACGTGAGTGAGTACAGGAACGGTTTCTTGGATATTTATTTAAATTAAGGCGAGTACCTACATGAGGAACGTGTACTTTGGTCTGTATGTATGTTTACGTGATTCATTATCATCTCAGCCAAAAGACGTCCACTGCTGGACATAGGCCTCAGACTCATGGCTGAGATGCAGCCATAATATTCAATTTCGCCCGAAATCATTGTTTTTAAATATCTATCATTTTTTTAAAGTTCATCTGTATTGTTATATTACATTTTAAAAAGATCCAATAAGCTTTGTGTCTTCTGAATAATTTTAAAATAAATAAATTAACGTTAAATTAGCCAAATATTTTTTGTATTAGTATCCGGATAGAAGATGAATAGATAGAGAAACAGAGATGTGCATATACTTTCGGGAGAAAGGCGTAGTGATTATTGTTCTCTTAGTATAATTCTAAGAGAACAATAATCACAACGCTATCTTAGTATATTTATATTAGAATATACTTCTTTCTGGATAATAGAAAAATATTATTTTTTTTCTTTTTTTTTTTCATTATTAGTTTTTCTACAAATTATAAGCGCGTTTTAACAAAATAAAGACGAAAAGACCCTTTTAGTTTTATAAAATTAAGTACATACCTATTTTAATACATTTTGTTGCTATTATTTTTTTAAAGCACCGTGTGAGCTGAACGTGACATATTCTATGCCTTGGAGAATATAAGTGCTGCGAGGGTGTAAATATGGAACTGTGCCAAATTTGTCTTTTGTTACTAGAGATGAATAGTTTAATGTGAGAGTATCTTAAGACAACCATTTATTTTTTGATTCAATTAAAACTTAATGGTGACTTAATTTATGATTTATTTAAAACTAAATGGCGACTTTTTTTTTGTTGCTATTAGAAGTAAATTTATTTTAAAAGATGGAAACATAAATTAATAATTTGTGCACGAAACTACAAGTATTTTAGTATTGATAAATTAGAGAGAGACGCTGTTTTATGACACAACGTCACAGCTAGTTTTGACATACCTACTGAGGTTTATTACATGGAAAAAGGGACAAAAATTTAAAAACATACTTCTTTATGAATTAACCATTTTGTTTCTTTTTTATATTTAAAACTCCTTTTTTTACTTAAGAACATGCTTTATACATTTTCAAATACCCTATTGAGGTTATCTATTCGACTAAGGAGGACCAAAAGGGGCGTCTAACTTAGACTTATAAAAGTTTTTCATAGAATAAATAAGACACATGTTATGTTATCAAATAACGTTCAAATTTTATAACTTTTATCTATAAATCGGTACACAAATTTTGATGGTCATATTTTGCATATGATATGAACAACAATTACATTTGATAACAATATAATAGCAACAAGGGATTACTGTGATAAGGCAACAGATAATGTATATATATAGCGATGAACAGATTGTGTGAATTAAAACCCAGTAGGCAGGTTTTTTTAGTGTCCGACGTAAATTGATTTTATCGAAAGCGAATATTATTCGGATTAAGACCAATTCAAAACAGATATTTTCATAATAAATATAACTATCATACGGTACTGTTACTTTGTTACAGGTCCCATAAGTATATGGGTATGTGTTCAAATATTTAATCTCAATATCGTTTGATATCAGATATAATCTGTACTTCCGTACATACATACGATGGTTATTATAGGTGATTGTTTTATTAAGATTTAGATTAAACACTGTGTATTGAATGTCAATACAAATGTTCAGTGTAATCGCACATAATCATTTCAATATTAAAATCTCTTGTCCCATAAGAAGTAATTTGGCGAGTAAAACAAAATTATGTGGTGATATCTAAATGCAATATAAGTAAACGCGTCGCAGATTCTTTTACTGGCGATCTATCACACTTTTATGCAGAAAATATAATTATTTATAAATAATAGCAACCTTTTATGTTCCACTGTTGAAACGGGTATCAGCTACACAGATATTTTATATAAATAAGAGTCACAAATAATTGAATGGTTACGCAGCGTCATGGTGTATTATCTTAGAACAAATCTGCCAGATCTATTTTTGCCTGGCGCCATCTAACAAGTGTAGTTGAAATTATTTACAACGAGTAATCATCAATGTTGCTATTTCTTAAAAGCATTTGGAGATTCATAAAATAACTTAATTTATAATTTTAAATGATTAATCAAAAATAAATTTCAATCATTTTTATGAATAATTTATTGCTTTGGTAACAAAAATACAGTTTCAGACACAATTAAGGCTTTATTTATTGAATTTCTTGAACATAGATATATATATTTTAATCACGGCAACATATTAAATATGTCTGCGAGTTTTGATTTCATGCGCACAGGCAATTTTTTCTAACTTACAGTTTAGTTTTAAATTTGTTATATATCTGAAAGTGGTTTCATTGCTATTAGCGTCGAGTCGAATTATCCTCCGCTGTAGTTGTGAGCTTGCTATTGACGTCGAGTGGAATTATCGTCTGTCTTAGCTGTGTCGTTGGAGATTAGAACTTTTAAAACTTTTGAGAAAATACTTTTTTTAGTGTAACTGGATTTTGACCATCAAATGTCGTTTATTACGTGTTGTGTTCATGAATGTGCTGGTATTAATGTAGAAGTAATGCTAAAACAAAGATTATATCTATTTACTTGTGAATAAATATTGTTATAAAAAATATCATTTGTTGTTATTGTGTTTTACCCATAGTTTTTAATGAGTATTGTTTGAAATATATTTTGCGTGATAATTTAGTTAATTATTACGCAAAATATTTCAAACATACCCTAGATAAATAAATATGTATACAGTGTCAACGTACAGTCTAGCCATACGTATGCATATAAATAAATATACGTACATATAAATTTAGTTTTAACTACGCCCGCTTGGGGCGCTGTAGGTGGTACAAGTTTTTGACACAAGACACCCATACCCTAATATACATATTAATCTATGCGCAGCGTCCAGAATGTGTCAAATCTGTCATGTGGTTCGAGTGAACATGCACCTACATTTATTTATAAAAATAACTTGCAGCCTACCTCGACTTTGCCTTTACTTTTTTTTGTATCAACCTTCGACATAGTATTACAAAATTTATAAAGAAAGAGATGAATTAAATCGGTAAAGTCGTTTTCAAGTTACCAAGGGAAATAGAGATTCGTTTTTATATAAAATAGGTTGGGTGAAAAAGTTTCTTCGCATTTTTTAAGAAAATTTAACACATTTTTTAATATGGTTTATTTACATTTAACTAAAGTATGTAGGTACCATTTTGTTCGATAAATTTTTGCCATCTTATAGGTAGGGACATGATCCCATTGCTATAGAAATTTTGGTACTTTTGATCAAAATACCGCGAAAAAGTTGTTTTGGCAGTCCTCTCGTGATGTTAACCTGACACTGCCTAAAAAATTATGAAGCGACCGAAACAGGTGGAAATCTGAAAGTCAGGACTATACGGCGGATGCATTAACATCTCCCAGCCAACTCTATTAATTTTTGCTGAGTGGCTAAAGATGTGTGAGAACCACACCCCTTCTGTTGATTAATTCCGGCCGCTTTCTCTCAACTTCTTGCTTTAATCTCATAAGTTGTTCGCAGTAGACTTCAGAATCGATGATAATAAATAATGCCTTTCCAATCCCACCACACACACAGCGTCATCTTGTTGCATACATACTATAATGCGAAAAGATTTTTTCCCCAACCTAATATTATTAAATTATTACATGCCTATAAGTCTAATAATATCTGATGTTATATTATATATTATTATGTTTTACAATGTAATTTAAACTTACAAAACACGTACTTATGTATAAAAAAAACATAACATCTTTCACTTATATTGTTTACTGATATTATATGTTATTATTGTTATTATATGCTTGTATTTTATGTTACTAGTGATAGTCACATAAAACACACATTTACGTTATATGTACAATGAAAGCATTGCAATAACAAACAATTGAAAACAGTACCCACCGCATACTGAAGATTTTAATCAGCCGATGGTTTATTCGGTTGCTTAATCAGTATAAAGAAATAATCATTGTTTTCGCACTTTCATATTGACAAAGAACTAAACTTAACTATTGGCCGATAGAAGATCTGCAGCCTGTGGGGGCTCTAACAGCAAACTAAGCTGGTGATTAACATGTCTTCTGCGATAAGCACGACATTGCCAAACTGCCACAATAGCGGCACGCAAAATAATCTCACACGAAAAACATAGATACCGACATGTTGATAAAATGCTTTTAGAAATTGAGTTTTTGTATTTCGTATAGAATACCAGAATAAGCAGGTCCTTAGTATACACTGACAGAAACATAAGCTGCATCGTAGTACAGAATGACTTTCAAATAAAAGTATTCATCCGATATCCAAACATTTAAATCAGTTAAAAACTGTCTATGCCCACCCCTCTTGGTAACAAGTGCGAGTTTGTATGTATTTAATGTGATCACGATATTTTTTTATCTTATAGGTACTTACAAAAATAGACGATCAATCATTACCGTACAGTGTGAAGCTAAATTCAATTTTTATAATTCATTGTATATTGTTTTCTTATTAATGAAATAGTTTTATTAACCTGAATTTCGGTTTGTATGGTATATTGGTTTAAGTTGTTACCATAAATATTATAACTTATTCGGAATTGTAAGTGTTATACTCTGGCTATTAAAAAGAGTGGCCTGACTTTCTTGCCAATTCTTCTCGAGGCCCTACTCTAGTTAGCGAATTGGCCTTTGGGGAAAAAATATGCTGGCATTTGTTTTTAAGACGTTCATAAGTATCATTAATTGCATCTAAATGCATAAATAAGTTGGACTTTGACTATGGACCGACACTGAATGATAAAAGGCTGCCTGAAAAGTCCATCTCTACTTTGATGCAGGTTAATCTCTTTCAGTATATAATATATGATCATAAAAAACAGAGTGCAAAATAAAACCCTTTTTCATGAATGTTCCAAACGTGTGTGTATATGTGAGTGTAAAACTCAGCAATATTTTGCCTTTATATGCAAAAAAAAACATTGATCAACACAATTATAAATTCGTCATACCTTAGCTTCCTGATGCCGTGTCGGAATAAAGAAAATATTCAAAAACTAAATGTGTTGACTTGTAGAAAGTATTATTAGTATAGTGTGTACAATTAATATAGATAACATAGTTTTGAGTGGTTAAAGTGAGTGCGCAAGTGAAATTCTATTGGTAAATTTATAACTAGTAACTAAAAATCAGATAATTCAAGAATTTCACAAAATCGACAGTTGGATTGTTTTACATATTCAGAAGAAATTTAAATAAGTTATTTCTTCTATCCCACTACTTAAAAACACATTAAGATGACTTAAAACACGTTGAGCATCAAATATATATTATATATACATTTGAACCATATCTCTGCATAAAGTTTGTTTGATCATAAAACAAGCCGAATTTCAATTACCAATACTAATGGAACCAGTCCTCTGGGCACGTATCCAAATAGACAACGATGCGGAGAAATTTTACGACGCCTATAGATAAAATCTTTTTTGTTTTTATTACTTACTCTAGTTGTCGAGCTCCCTTTTATAAAACGTGTAATATATTTACAATTCTTTATATTTATATAAATATTTCCCTCCGAAAATAAGTGAGGGATAAAAGGAATAACCCGTAAAAATACCCAATACATATTTAATTATTAGGATAATAGGACATACCTCTTCATCTCTGATGTCTTTAAGGGTGTAGGAAACAACTGTGATTCCCATGTTGATGAGGTCGCTAGAGGCTACCTCGAACACCTACAACGTAAACAGTTTACAAGATTAGAAGAAATAGCAAGATTTAAGATACCACATCGCACTCGCAGTGGAAAAATGACTTAAGTGTGTTTTGCAATTTACATCTTCTTCTTCTTATCGTTTGGTTAGTGGCCAACCTGGTGACAGAGTTATTGAGATCACCCATATTTAGGCCTCTGTCGTGATCTAACGACTAATAACAGTCGGGACCGACTTTTAACGTGCCCTCCGAAGCACGGAGACGCTCAGATGAAATACCACTATGCGGTCACCCACCTATAGAGTTACCGCGCCCTTGGTAGCTTAACTCGCTGATCGTTTACCGAACAGCGAGTGCACCCGGCTATGAGCGCCTCATAGCCGGGTGCACTCGCTGTTCATTTACATCTTATTCATAGCAGTTAAGGTTCAAAATTGCCAGGTGACATTTCTCAAGTTACGCCAGTTTTCTACTAGGGATGCGATATAATCGAGAATTCTTTACTAGGGAAGGACCTTCACATAACAGAAGACCACAGCCAAATGACTATATACAGTAGTGTAGTTTATTCCACCGTAGATGGAACGAATTGGTCAACCTCGACCACAAATCTTTATAATATTCTTTTATAACTTTAATGGACAAATTTTAATTGAATACTGTTTGTCGACCCAGGACCCGTGTAGTTTAGCTTAACAGTTAGACTCGATAAGTGGCGCTGCGATCGAATTAAAAGAAACCGCTGCAGTAGGACAACGACTTTAAGGTCTTCAAGTTTATGTATAATTGGCTTCCGCCCACAGCTTCGCTTGCGTGTTAACCATGTATTGTTTTTAAGTCAAGCCTCCGTTTCGGGGGACAATACTTCACCAAGGTATCATCGCAACCGGATGGTTTATCATTAGGTAGGCATTGATTCGAATTTATAAAGTACTAGCTGTTGCTTGCAACCCCGCCCGCGTGGATGTCGGTTTTCTCGACAAAAAGTGGCCTATGTGTTATTCTGATTTATATAACCTATAGCGATTCCCCGCGGCTCCGCCTGCCTGGATGTCGATTACCGCTAAAAAATTTCGTACAAAAATTATTAGAAACCGCGCGCTACCTACTCATACACCTAAACTCTCCTCCCGCATCCGCACCCCCACCTTGGTGACGCCTACTTCGCCTGTGGCCACGGGCCGCGGAGCGCAGAAGTAGTATTATATTGATTTCGCCATAATTTTCAAACCAAACGTCCAATTTTAATGAATTAAAGTCTAAATACTATCTACATAAACAGTACTTTGTCACATAATGAGATGTGTAAAATAAATGCGTTTAAATGAAGTCCTAAAAAAAATCTAGATTTTTAAATAAAAAAATGGTTGTTGTGCTTAACTCGAAATAGATAGGTATAGTGTGTCGCGGACTTTTTTGTAGATATTTTTAAAGTCTTTAATCCATTTCAAACAAACAAATATACAAATCTTTCCTCTTTATAATATTAGGATAGAAGTATAGATTTATAAATTATATTTAGATTATTTTAAGAAAAAAAAACCGACTTCAGTACGGCAAGTTGCAGAATTTCAAAAACCTTAAAAACGGCTAGATTACAATGTCAAATTATAAAGTTCCGTTGTCTACCTTAGCAACCACAATGGAAACTTATTAAATCGCCATCCGTAAAATACTTATTAATGAGAAGTTCAGGTGGCCATCTGTGGTCTTCTTTATCAGTTTTACTTCATCATTACTTTCTGGATGCAAATGTTTGGTGTGTTGTTAAAAATATTGAAATTGCTATATGTGTGCCTATAATTTTTGTGGAGTTCCCTCAATTCGTCATGGAACCCATCATCAGAACTTTCTTTGATGAAAATGGGACCAAACTGAAAGTATGTTATCTCAAACAAAAAAAATAATTTTTCAACTCGGTCCATAAATGAGGGAGTTCTGCGGTAACAAAAATTAAAAAAAAAATGTAGTCGGTTAAAAAATATAAGTCTTACTTATATTTTTCTAAATATAATTTATAAATCTATACTTCTATACTAATATAATACCAGTTGTCTGGTTGCATGTTATATAGTACTGGCTCTGCCTAATTTGAGATCACCTAGCCGTGTGTCAGTTCTCCCAAGATATTGTCAGAAGATTATTATATGTATAGACATCAGACTTACCTTTTTGGAAAATATTTTTCGGTCTTTGTATATCTCTTCGACGGTCATGGAGCCCATTATAGCACGCTGGTGACCCTCTAAGGTTACCAACGCTATATGCTGTATTTCCATCTCAGTTTTGCCCAAAAACTGCTCGCACGCGGAGAGCAGCATCTCAGCATTTTGACCTTGAATCTTGACCTGTAATTATGTTAAAAAATTTATGAACACAGAGCTAAGACTAAATAGTTTTAGCATATACATGTTAACTCTTTCAAATCTTTTTTATTTGTCAATGAGTTAATATAAAACAACAAGTTTTAGCAAGCACCATCTATGCCTCGGAAATAATGTTAATCCGTTGGTGCTGCGCCAAACCGATCTCGGACTAAAGGAGAAGAGTGCATCTATGATAAGGCACACACTTGTTTACTATAACGTCCTGCGCAGTTGGTTAATGCCCGTTAAGATAACGGCTGCTGTTATAAAACAATGTTAATTAAAATACATTACGATATAGCTCTTCTAGAAAATACTTGGAGTAACTCGTTGCTAACTAAGTCCCATCGCACTATGAGAGTGAAGGAATAGTGAGTACACTTGTGTTTGCGCACCCGCTTGTGTCTCCGTTGAAATTGAACAACTACTAAATATTATATATATATATACTAGCTGTTGCCCACGGCTCCGCCCGCGTGGATGTCGGTTATCGCTGCAAAAAGTAGCCTATGTGTTATTCCAGACCATAATCTATCTGTGTGCTAAATTTCATCCAGATCCGTTCAGTAGATTTTACGTGAAAGAGTAACAAATATCCACCCATCCATTCTTACAAACTTTCACATTTATAATATTAGTAAGGATATAGATGAAAACAAATACCTGTGCAATACCAGTCACTGATATTGGTACACCTTGACTGGTGTAGACAGTAGGTGACTCGACTTGCAGTGTCATGGTATTTAGTGAAATACGCTGCACATGCTGTATAGCTGGCCAGACGAAAGCCCGCCCGCCTGGCACCAACAATGGTTTTGAATAACAGCACCCTGTATAACCAAAACATCATTTACACTAAACTTAATCTAGAGAATGTTATAGATAACAACAGTATGAATGTATTTTTATCTGAGTATGATACAAATATACATTATGACGTAAGCAGGTGCTCGATATATTTGTGATTAGAGTTTTATGTTTCAACATTGTTTTATCTACCAACACAATATGACGCACAGCATGATGAAATGTTAGGTTTTGTTTTTCTGTAACTGTAACATGCAGTTACAGGTAAATAAACAATAATATGAGCACACACTCAGACATAATGACATAGACACTACGCACGCAGTACTTACTATACATATTAGTCATTTTATTCTATCTGTAATTGGCTCCAGAGCCATATCAAATCTTTTGCAATTGTTTATTTTACTTGATGTGCTGATGATACCCCACAGAGAATCAGCAAACTTTTGGGGCTACAAATTATAAATTTTGCAAAAAGATTCCTTAAATGGTCTATGTGAGTACTGAATAATATATTATAGTATTGCTGTGTTAATCACAACTTAACAGCCAACATAGTAGTAAGATAAATAGACATAAAACGCACAGCTTGGAATTGTTTGTATACAAGAACAGGAAATTGTTGATGATTATTCGCATATTAAAAACAACTAGTATTCTCGCAAAGCAGAATCAAGGTCTTGAGATAAATGGAAAGGTTTCTGTTATGAGCAATATTGTACAGCACTAAGATAACACATTTATTTATATTTATAGTAGTTATAGTCAGTAACAAAAGTATCAGAATATTTTTCTTCTTAAACATAGCAGTAATACAATTGTCTACAGGGCTACCGTAACCATCTACCATAATATGCCTGGTATTCTTGTTTGCCACTTAAGTAGTATAAAAAAATACGAAAGCTACTATAAGTACAAAAAAAACCTTTAAATAATGACAGTGTTAGGTTTGTATAGATTAAAAATTAATCTGATTTCCCCAAAAAAAATATTATGGCATATATTTAGCTATTTGTGTAAACAATTGTACTAATGCGAGTAGATACAGCAACAAAACTTGTTTGTAACATAAGGAAAAGCTGTAGAGTTAAGATTATCCTTATGTTGTAGAAATACCTATATTTGATCAGGTAATAAATGCCAAACAAGTAGTGATGGGCGTTTAAACGTAAAGCATATAATGAAGCAGCTTTATTTACTATAAGCAACTAAGCACACTTAGTTATTTAAGCACAATTGCTTATCTATGGTTGCTTACTTGTTGACATTCTAAAATCGACTTTAATTTTAGGAATTTGTGAATCAAAACTTTTGTAAATATTTAATTCGTTTTTATTTCATTCGTTTTTTTTTCTTATTGTTTTTAAAAAGACAACTCCCGCACTAGGGAACAAGCTCTGTGTCGCGGGGGACTTTACAAACATACAATTAACGGACACAAATTACACCCAGACTCAGAACAACTCTTTGTGGGTCAAACAAAGTTTTGTCCCTGTGTGGGAATCGAACCCACAACCTCGTGCACAGCAGGCGCATACTGCGGCCACTGGACCACCAAGGCAGTCGAATTATGTTGTGACTTGTTATAATTATGATAAACCGCCGTATTTAAAGTGCTACATTGCTT
The DNA here is from genome assembly GCA_947095525.1 of Trisateles emortualis. NCBI lineage: Eukaryota > Metazoa > Arthropoda > Insecta > Lepidoptera > Erebidae > Trisateles > Trisateles emortualis. The sequence goes on along the minus strand of OX352729.1, from coordinate 24,191,385 downwards.
AATGCTTTTAACAGTCACACGTTTAATTTTATTCAGGTTTTAATTCGTTGCTTTTTTCGTTTTTATTATTCAGTATTGCTTTTTCCCGGTCGGTGAGAGAATGCATTACTGAGTTCTAGAAACTATCGAAAGTTTACGTATGTTGTTTGCATAGCTTTTTACGGATTATATTTTTTTCTGTATTTGATGTAAATATTAATGTGTAACTAAATTCGTGTTTTACTTTAAAAAACACTTTAAAAAATTCTGCTAAACGGTTATGTTGACATTTTAGATTTAGGTTGTAAAATAGACAATAATAGTGTACTAGGTACATAGTGAAGGACTTTTTTCTTAGGGATTGACTTTTTGTGTCCCTGTTTCAATATGAACTATTGTTATTCAGACAGTCCTAAGCCTGCAAAGTACAAAGTAAAGTTCATTGAAATAGCTTATAGCCAATAACCGATGTAGTGAGTTAAAACAAACGATGTAATTTATAATGTAAGCAAACATAAATAAGCAATTAATATAAGTGACTTAAGAAATAAATTAATGTATAAGTTTGTTTAAAATTTTAAGCACATCTCTACAAACAAGTGCTTGTTGCACCTTATTTTATCATTTTTACTCGATTAGATAGATTTTGTTAAATATTTTATCATTGAAACTAATGTCTTTTTCTCCAAATGTGCAATAAGAGGATGACCACACCCATATTTCACCAGCTATATGAAGTTCCTGGTAATATAGACCAACAATTCCGTATAAGATTTTCATATTTGCCTTCCACACATAGAATAATTTCAATTATAATATGCTGTCATGTGACCAGAAAATCTTTTACCATACTACAACTAATTGTCATCAGCATAACAAAGTATGAAGATATATTTTGTGTGTTGGCAAAATAAGTAACACAATAAGCACTGTTATGCTTGTTAAATAAAGCCATTTATATAATTAACTCGCAGCTCCCCCAACTTCGCTCGGGTTAATCTTTTTTCTTTTTTTCCATAAGAACCTTCTAAAGGGTATTAGAAAACATTTTTAAAAAAAGATGAATAAAAACTGATACATAGATATTGGCAGCCTACCTCTACTTTGCATGGATTAAACTACTTTTTATCCATCTAGGGATTGAACTCCCAAAAAATCTTTTATTAGCATATGCATATGTTATAAAATAAAATTATCTTTCAAATTTCAGCAATCTAGACTTAGTTTTTTGGGCTGTATGATGATTGTCAGTAAGAATAAACAATTTTATAACAAAAGTAAAGAGTCTGTTTGCAAAAAAGCCCAAGTCTTAGAACCTGCTATCCCAATAACTATCCTTTGTGACAGGCTTTTTTGCCTATAGGCAGATTATTATTTTTAGGAAGGAAAGATCTCCTTTTATAAGCCAATGGCAATTCATAATTTTGGCTAAGATTGAGAATTGAATCTGTACACAGTGATTTGCATTATCCTAAGTGGTTCTTTATTTCTATGTATTTTTTCACAACAGAAGGATGCAAGTACACCTCCTCCCAACACTAGTGATATCTATTATACAAAGAACTATGAAGTTGTTATAAAAATTAAGCACTTCAATGACATAAAATGTTCCTGACACAACTAGTGTATAGTCAATTAGACTAATTAAAAACCCACTACCAAAGATATATTTGCAAGTATAGTATTGTTGAGTCACCATTGGGACTGCTCAATTTAGGTTACAGTAATATAGTAAAATAGGTCACTTACTTAGTTTTCAAAAAGCTGAACTATGCCGAACTATTTAGTCTTTTGAGAACAAAAATAAACTTTTTTTTGAGGTACATTTTATACTAAAACTTGGACAGCTAGTTAGCTGTTTCTTTAACCTAGGTTGCTTGCATACTGCACAGTATCAGAAATATTAAATGCATTTTATAACCTTATATACACCAACAAGCTGGACTAACCACTTAATAAAGGTCAGATGTAGACAGAACACTGTGGAAATTCTTGGAAGAGGCCTTTATCCAGTTTATCCAGATGGTAAAGTAACCGGTTTTAAGGACGCAAGTGCAAATAATTATACTTTTAAGCAGGTTATTAATATGTATGTACTGGGCTCGTTTAAGTCATTTAATTAGTATTCATAGAATGCTGTTGTACCTATATAATATATTTGTATAGCTAAGTACATATAGGAATCAAAATTAATTGTCATTTTTATAGAGTAATGTAATGTATTATCAGCACCATCTACTACTGTTCATTGTATATAATTATGACTAGTACGCAAATGCATTTATTTCTATACCTACCATCGGAATTCGCATAGCTATGCCGCCCGTTTATAATAAATAATGATGTCACATTTTACGAAAAGAAAAGTACCAGCGAGTCTCTATAAATTTTAATATATAAACATGCTTATAGGCTATTGAAAGAAGGAAAAAAAAAATTATTATACGCTAAGTAAATAGGTACTTACCCGAGACGACAAGGGCCTCGTTGGGTCCGCATGTCACGAAACCCCAAGTCATGTTTATCAGCTTGAAACAAAATTAACTTTGAAAATAACAAACTCAGTAAATCAATTAAATAAAATCATAAATTTATTGAACACTTTTACGTCAAATGGTCTAAAAACAAATCGGCTTTATGCGGTAGGAAAGGGCGACACCATAGATAATACTGCCACTTGCCAGTTGCCATATAGTTAAATATCTTTTTAGGATTTTCGAGTGGTTTGTATAGATGGCGCTACGTACAAAACGTTGGAAAGTAAATAGCTTAAATAAGCTGCAAGATGTAATAGATATATCAATGTAGTGTGGTTCCTGATGTAATAAAACACAGTACAGTCGCCTTTGTTTAAAATTGATCTGAAACCGAGCCTAGTTAAAAATAACTTTTACTAAAATTTTCATGAATAATTACAAAAATCAAAACGCTTAATGCAAAATGTTATGTATGTTTATGCATAAATATAATTGAAAATGCAGTTGGTAATGTTTTAGTTATACTACTTCTCTGAATACTGCAATGAGTAAGCCAGCGAGCTGGCGGGCGAGCTTTGTGTACAAGAAACTTATACCCAAGTGGAATGTCTAATTCAAATTCAAATTATTTATTTTGCTAAAACTAAAACGTGTTAGTATACAATATTGTCCAGTCAATGTTTTACCATGTCGGCGTGCAAATATTAATGTGCACGGTTTATCAATTTTCGGTGAGAATGTTGGGGAGCCCTCTGTCTCTTTCTACAGGGTGACTATGCGATTAATCAAGACCAGAATTTATTGAAATTTTGGTATGCATGTAAAGCAAAACTCAGGCTTTCAATGACAAAAATAGGTTTTAAATTAATCGTGTAGGTACATAGAATAGATGGGTGAGCTAAGTTAGCAGGAAACAGGATATTGTCGCTTAGATAAGATAATCTTTATTATTATTAAATAAAACGGTTTTTATAGTTTTTTGCTCAATGTATTTCAATTGCCGAATAAATTTTGACTTTGCGACTTTTCCTGGCTAAATAATCTTAAATAAAAATATGCATCTGCTATGCTTTTATTGCACGCCGGCACAGGATCCAAAGCTGTTCGGGTCATACCGATCTCCCTCGCGGACGTAGGTCAACGCGTAGGTGTCGAAGACGAGTCTGCGACCTTTCAAGATGAGGGCTGCAAGGAAGACAACCTCTATTAAATAACCGCCGAGATCTGTCCCTTCCACGGTGGTCAGGAAGACCCCGGAGCGGTCAGGCGATTAGGGTGGCAAAAGAAATGTTAAACTTACTGCCTTTATTTTTTTATGTACAACTTATTCGATGAAGAAAATGCCACAACTAGCATAGAAATCACTTCTACAATGGGATGTAGAAGTGATTTCTAAAAACACCTTTTACCAATTTTATTTATAAATGAAGAAAATCACAATTATATTATAACTATAATGGACAACGGGTCTAAATCGCGTAATATTTTAAAGGTTTTCATACCTTCTTGTTTCCCGACGTTTCGGTCGAATTGCAGGTATGAAAACCTTTAAAATATTACGCGATTTAGACCCGTTGTCCATTATAGTTATAATATGTGTACAAATCGTGAAAGTTTAAAAGAATTTAATCACAATTATGTACATTAGATAATATTATAATGTCCCTTTTATAAAATGTACGGCCATATTGTATAAAAACAAAAGCATTTTAGTTGCTCTATGAATTATTAAAAATACTTCTTATCATTTAAACGTTATTGTATATAAGTTATTTTTATAGTATAATTGTAAATTATTTACTATAATAAATTTTTATTTACCTTTACGTTAAGAAATATGTTATTATAAACTAAGAATTAGAAATAACGTAAATATTTTTTTTATAAATAACATTATATTGTAATATTTTCTGACTGCCTTGGTGGTCCAATGGGTAAAGTATGGGCACGAGGTTCGATTCCTACACAGGGACTAAACTTTGTGTGACCCACAAAGAGTTGTTCTGAGTCTGGGTGTAATTTGTGTCCGTTAATTTATGTTTGTAAAGTCCCCAGCAACACAGAGCTTGTTTTCTAGTGCGGGAGTTGTATTTTTTAAAGAAAAGAATTAAAAAAAAAAATTGTACTGGCATGCTTGCTAGAAAGGGACACAGAGCTCCCCGTTTGGCTATCTAATTTGGACCGTTTTTCTCTGATATTTCTGCGTTTTAATCTAATTATAATTGATTTGCATTTAAATAGAGCAGCCTCGTTGAATTAAAGTGATGTCAAGTTTAAACTCTGTTAAAAATGGAACAAGCATTTTTAAAAGGGTTTCATATGTTATAGTTCGCTTGCAGCGCTGAAATAATAATAGTCGTCTGTCTAACTACAAGGTACATTCATGCAGCGCTTTTCATACTTTTCAATCAGCTGCAGCGATAACAAAAACATAAATTAATATGAACTGCAGGCTACAGACCGGACAATATACCTATTAATAGTTTTATGCCTAACGAACTTCATTGGAATTCGGAAACTTTTTATGGTATTTACTTGTGTGATTAATTTCTTCTTTTTATTTATTTATAGTTAAATACTTTACAATATTATAACGGTTTTTTGTATATTTATGAACCGATTTAAGTATTTGATTTCATATTGTGTTCCTTCTATTACTCATAACTCAACCATTAATTAAATATACAATGAAATCTAATTTAGATTTTTTTTTATTCAAAAACATAGCAGTAAGATACATGGTGTAGGTACAATACTATGTTTAAGTAGTATTGTACCTACACTGTGTATATTATGAATGTTTTAATCAAAATGTCAAACAAGGCAATAAGGCGTCCGCAAAATATTTTTGTCGTATTTAATTTTAAAATAATTGTTTTTGTTTATTTACTTATGCAAACTGATTGCTTTGGATGCTGTAGTATTTCTTGTGTTATTAGTGCACTATCTTAACGCACACGGCGGTATATTCAAGGAGTGTACCAGTTTTTTCGAATATAAACAATTGTAAAAAGCTAGCGAGAGTAACAAGTGACAGGTGTTAAGAGCGTGCACTTAAAATGAACGGCTTTCAACTTTCAATGGGGAGGCACATGCAAAGGTCTTTGTAGATGGCGCTGTAGTCGACTGTACCTTGTTTACTTTTCGTGACAAAGTCTGATTGTTGTTTTCTAAGATTTTATGCGTAAATCAAGAGAAAAATGACGTCTGATTCGATAGAAAGGAAAACAATTAAAACATTTGAGATTATAATCTGTTTGTATGCATTTTTTATTGTTTTGTCGAATAACTCTCTTACTTTTTTACAGATTAGAATCGTATCATCGGAACCTAAACGTTAGTGTTGACTCTGATATGTAAGAGGGCACCGAAATCCGAATACCTACTTGTTTCCGCCATCTGATACATTTAAATACATAAATGTAGATACTCCTATGCCCATGATCAGTAGACAGTCAATACAGGAATATTTTAAAGTGTGGCATTTTAATTTTCTGGTTTTATCTTAGTAAATCAGAAAACGGATGGTACAGCTGCTTTTTTAAGAAATTTAACTTGTGTTATAAAAATTAAGTATACAGGTAAGCCCTTACAGTGATTCAATACCTATAACTAAGTAAATAAGATCCAAATTATAATTTATAAATTATAATAATCCAAATTATAATAATATACATTATAATTTATTATAATGTGATTTATATTTATGATTTATTGATATCTGAAATGATAAATAAATTTATGATTTATTTATCATTTCAGGTTATAACCTGAAATGATAAATAAATCACATTATAATTTGGATCTTATTTACTTAGTTATAGGTATTGAATCACTGTAAGGGCTTACCTGTATACTTAATTTTTCCAAAATAATCCTCCTCTGAGAAATGTGTAGCACACAATTGTGCAGTACTATTTGCTATATCGTTTTTTAATGTGTAACGCTGATTCCCATACTTTTCTGCGGTTATTATCTTTAGGGAACAAATGAACCCCTCTGTTTTTACAATTTAACGCACTACATTGAGGCATTTCTGTCAACACAACGTTAAAAACAGTGAATATTAAATATCAAATAAAAAATCTAGGTATACGATTTGACAGCTATTATGTCAGAACAAGGTAGGTACAGTCGACTGTGCGCCCTCTGTAGTGACAAAAAGTTAGTGTGCCTTCCCATTGGCAAACAAGCGTCGACTCTATTAACTTCCGTTCCTCAATGCATGAAGATATGGTTTATTATGGAAATCGATATTAAGTTGAAGTACTCCATATCCATACATCCATTGATACTTGCAGTTACCATAGTTGCTTATCAATAAGATAAAATTCTAAATGTGCTGTACTGTGCTAGCTCTGTTCATGTTTAAGTAATCTGTTCAGCAACAAATCATGGTTACATGCTTTATAAAAGACCGGGCGGTCTATTACAAAGCTTACTTTCTCGTACAGGTCCTATAGAGATTAAAATTCGCCCGTGATTTTTGTTTTATTAGGTACTAAATGTTTTTATTTGTAGCTTTAGTAGTAGCTTTACACAGTTCTTCCTTCCTATTAAGTATAATTTATTTTTCGAGATAAATACTACATGGGGAATGTAGTAGTGCACATTATGTTCTTAAAAAGTGATACAAAGATTTTTTGTCCCGTATATATGTACCTATATAATAATTTAGGTTCTAGGGCATATTTTATATGTTTATCGATAATACTCTGCAGGAGTTATGATGAAGGATAAGGTCCGAAACGAATACATACGGGGAAGCATGAAGGTTGCACCTATAGCTGATAAAATAGTAGAAGCAAGACTGAGATCGTACGGACATGTGATATACATAGTAAAAAAGTGCATATCCTGTACAGCAACACAATAACGACAAAAAGGAAGACCCTTAGGGATCTGGCTAACGACTGTCCAAAAGGACATGAAGAGTATGTCCCTTTTACAGTGGACGATACAAGTAACCGGCAGAAGTGGCGCCGTCGGATTAGAAAGCCGACCCCATATTAGCGATGCCGAGGAAGAAGAAGAAGAAGTTCATAATGTTAAGAACTTTTTAGCCATAAGGATTTATTTTATTCTTACTTAGAACCTTAAATACGACTCACTCATTTTACACTAATAACCAATAGCTACACAAGCCAGAACAGTGTATGTCCTGGCTTGTGTAGCTATTGGTTGGTTATCAAACAGTTAGTTTTCGAAATGAAAGTGTAATTCACGAATATGCAAATTTGTCAACTAGGTATTAATGTTCATCCACCTGGCTATTGCGTTGACTTTAGTCGACACACTGTCTGTATATGAATGTAACGTCAGTTAAGCAGTTGCTGTAGTGCCATCTATCTGGCCAATAGCAATGCCTGGTACGTTGCTATTTTAGACACAGATGTCACTACTAATCTTTTAAAGTATCGCGTTGCATGATATACTATAACTATTACTATTTATACATATTTTATCTAAGTTATATATTAGGTTGGGGAAAAAGTCTTCTTGCATTATATGTAGTATGTATGAACTTGTAACAAAATCTCTTTGGCTACTTATACTATTTTGTATCTGGCTGGTTTAGATATCATTGAAAGTTTAAATTTTAAAGAACATAATTCCAAATTCAAATTAGGCAAATGTGTGATTTTCATTTGTTTTGCGTACTGTCAAGATGAGTGAATCTAATGAAGAAATTCGATACATTTTAAAATTTTACTACAATAAAGTCTGAGCAATAAAGGTAAAAATGCAACGCAAGCCGCGAAAAAAATTGCGATGTTTATGGACCTAGTGCAGTGTCTGTAAGATTAGCACAAATTTGATTTAAGCGTTTTCAATCCGGAAATTTTGATGTCACCAGTTCTGGTCTATTACGGATAAAATGGATGCCATTTTTGAAAAAGTGGAGCAAGATCAGCATATCAGTAGGAGGTAGCTGAAGAACTAGGAATTGACCACAAAACAGTTTTGGCGCATTTGAAAAAAACTGGGTACACAAAAGTCTAAGGAGAGACTTCGTACCCTTGTGTTTGTGTTCTACTACCTATACACCAGGCTGACTTCTGAGGAATTGTTTGGTACCATGTCCACAGTTACATCTTATAATAAGCCTCAAATGTGAATGTGTTAGCAGTCACCATAGTAGCTAATTGTTACCATCAGGCGGGCTGTATGCTTGTTTGCCTAATCTATACTAATATTATAAAGCTGAATAGTTTGTTTGATTGGTTGATCTCATAATCGCGGTAATCTCATAGAAAAAAATATTTTTTTGTTGAATAGTGCATTTATCCAGGAAGGCTTTAGGCTATATAACATCACGCTATGATCAATAGGAGCGGAGCAGTATATATATGTTGCAAAATCGGGGCAAATATTCCAAATTAACACGCGGACGAAGTCGCGGGCGACCCCTAGTTAGAAATTTAAAAAAGAGCAAAGTTTTACGTTAAGTCCGTATAAATAAGTACCAAATTTTAACTCAATCTGATTATTCTGTTCTACTCTAATCTGAATAGTTATATATTGGGCAGGCTTAAAAGCGATATTAGTAAAAGAGCAGCAAATTGCATTCGGATTTTGTAAAATGTTAGCAAACAGGTTTACTCAAATAATTAATTTTCTGGGAGGATGTAGCACGCCCTCGGGCGAGGTGGAGCGATGATCTTCGCAAAGCGGCTGGGAGTAGCTGGATGCGGGCAGCGATAGGCTGGTGATAATGAGGTTATAAAAAAATCGCACCTCAAACTTACTATAATATTATACGTCGGTTATTAACACCCTTATGCTGTATTTACCTTTTAGATTGCTTGTCAACCGTCGGGATCATGTTTTGTACGTGACCACGGCCTGGTCCTGGTCGAAACGTCAAGCATAGCAGGCGTACAGCATGGTCATGTACCCGAGTATTGTGTATCATACAACACGATAGTTAGAAAAGTTAATATAATTAAGTACCTACATAATTTTAAACCTTCCCTATCTGAGTCTAACTTCTTTGATTTGGAGTGTTAACCCTTATAAACATTTTAATGCCAACTGATTGTACAATCCAATTGTCCGTGTGGTGACGGATTGAGAATACAAATGTCACCACTCCATTCCATCCCGTGGGTGTCGTAAGAGTCGACTAAGGGAGTAAGTCCGGCAGACAATATCCTCTGCAAGAGATGGAAAACTCGAAATAAAATCCTATGCCAACCCGTCTGGCTAGCGTGGTATAGTAGGCTAATATCCTTCCAAGTATATGGAGGAGACCCGTGCCCAGCAGTGGGACGTTTATGGATTGTGATGATGATGATTGTACAATTCTGTTGAACAAATATTAAAACGCGGGGCAGTCTTTGGGGACTGCCGATAGAAGTGAAAACTTGTGAATTGTATCGTCGAGCTATTACATTATTATTTTTGAACATGGAAAGCGTTCGGTGATGATGACGCGAGTTCCATGATTTTTGTGAACATAAACAATAACAACATTTGTTTTAATGACGTTCATAAGTATCATGAATTTAATCTAAATGAATAAATGAGTCTGACTTGACTTGACTTGACTCTGCGTATTAGCTTATAATCTTTAATTCTGAAAATGTGCTGCTGCCGGTTTATTTTTACGGTTGACAAAAACATAATAGCATATCTGATTTTTATTACTGAAAATATATTTGAAATAAATGTTGTATCCATTACAAACTAGCTAACATACATTGCGAGCTTGAAAACAGATAAAGGATGAACTTAAACATCCATAAGAACTTAGTGTAGGGATAGCTTCGGCAGCATCAGGCAGGCGCTCCGATTTCATAGAGTGCCCGAATACCTGAGGCTGCTAGTGGCAGACTACCTCGAGAGGAGGTGTGTCCTGTACGAGGACCTAGAAGGCGACGTCGGGCGCAGGTCCATTTCAAGCGGTGTCCTTGGCCCTCTTCTGTGGAACATTGGCTACGATTGGGTTCTTCCCCCCGGGCTGGGCGTAGTCTGCTATGCCGATGACACGCTTATCACAGCTCGGGGTCGTAAGTTCGAAGATGCGGCGCGCTTGGCCACCACGGGGGTTTCACAGGTGGTCGGGCGGATCGGGGCGCTGGGGCTTAGGGTGGCCCTTGAAAAGACAAGGCCCTCTTATTCCATGGGCCCCGTCGCGGTCGAACTGCTGGCGCTTTGATTACCGTCGGTTCGGTCCTCGTGCAGGTCCGACGATCTGGTAAAGGTTGCGGGCAACCGATGAACAAGGTCGGCTCAGATTGTGGAAATCCTTGGGGGAGGCCTATGTCCAGCAGTGGACGTATTTTGGCTGTGATAATGTAGGTACACTTACACAAAGAAGTAAGAAATAAAAGAAAACAACCTCTATTGAAATACCTATAAGTGTTAGAGACGGTACTTACCTACTTATTACATAAATATTTGCACGTCGTATCTGCCATGAGGTTACTACTTACCAAAAATACTACAATACCCTGTGACAATACCATAGATACAAAACAGACATAAAAACATACTAACATAAACATATCTGTTTCAACTGACTACGGTTGAAGAACGAACTAAGTATAGGATAAATAATCACATAATTGATTCTTTTATGCAAAGCTATATATTAGTAGGGGCGGAATACCATCGTACCGTGAAGCATTTTTACAGATGGACGTGGCTCTCCATATGCTATTACTGTCACTATTAATAACAGATATGTACCTCACTCTTTCATTATGCATAACAAGCCGATTGCAATGTATTGATGTACTTTTAAGTTGTGCATTGTGCAGTTAATTTGTTAATGTAACTCCAAAAGGTTTCCATGCATGAAGCATGACTGTTACAGTACCAATATTGCAATCTGTAATTTTTTTAATAGATGATGTGACGTTTGTTTTGATGTGTGATGGTAGTTAAACTAATTGTTGAATCTACATATGTTCCAGTTGGTAGCTCTGATCGTATTAAACATAATGTAGCGAAATTATATGGCAGGTTCATAATGTAGCTCTAGGTATTTAGCAAGTTCCCTTATATAGTAGAATATGGTGAGTAACTGCAAAGTACTTAAAGTCAAAGTCCAGCGTGGCCAGCAATGTGGCCAGTCTTTTGGGCACCTTTCCTCAGAACTGCGACCTCAATCAGATATTTTATTTATAGGTTAATATAATATCTGATTGTTTGTAAGTTGTAAGAGTTAAGTTACTTTTATTTTAATAACTATTCATGTAAATATCTTATGAAATAAAGAAAGTCTAGAAGTCTTAAATTAGATAAGATATTATTCAGTTAAGAAGATATTATGATGGATATATATTATTTTTAGTTTGGGCTCAATGTAAAAGTTATAACTCTACAATTTGTTGCCTAATAAACTTTTGTTTTTTAGTGTAAAGACATCTACTGCTGGACTCTTTTACAGCATTTCGTCCTGATCCGTCGGCTAATTGCCGTACCGTAAGATTCCAGAGGAATTTCTTACCACGTACGATAAGGCTGTGGAATGTGCTCCCTGCCGAGGTTTTTCCAAAAGACTATAGCATGGGGTTCTTCAAGAAAGGAGTTATAAGGTTTTTAAAGGGTCGGCAACGCGTGAGTGACACCCCTGGTGTTGCAAACGTCCATAGGCTACGGTAACTGCTTACCATCAGGCGGGCCGTATGCTTGTTTGTCACCTTGGTAGTATAAAAAAAAAAAAAAATAATAATAATTGGATTGATATGACCGCCCCGAAGACTGGTATGTTTGTCTCCTTGTTGTTATTGGTTAGTGAACTTGACTGCTAAGCCAGAGGTGTTTCATTTCTCACCCAGGACATACCTTTATGTTGAAAGCACGTTTTTTTTTTTGTTTTGTGCCTTGGTGTTATTTATCTACACTATATATGCTTACATACTATACTAGTTAATATAATTTATTATTACCATTATTACATATTTTATAAAACAAAGTCTCTCCCGCTGTCTGTACACTTAGATCAGTACAAATTTTAATGCGGTTTCCAGCATATTGAGTGATTCTAGAGGAAGGTTTAAGTTATACTAGACTTTCCCGCGGCGCCACTCGGTTATCGCGATAAAAATTAGCCTATTCGCTATTTCAAACTACAATATATCTCTATGCCATTTTTCATCCAGATCCGTTCAGTAGTTTTTACGTGAAAAAGTAACAAACATAAATCCACACATCTTCACAAACTTTCACATTTATAATATTAGTATAAAATTTATATAAAATATAAAGCGAAACGTGGACGGAGCGCTAATAATATTATAACGTAGTTTGTATGTATGTTTGTTTGTTATCTTTCCTCGACTAAACGGCTGATCTGAAATTTGGCAAGAAGATAGATGGCATCCTAGAGAAGAACATAGGGTACTTTTTACCGCAATAACGGACAACCACGCGGGCGGAGCCGCAAGCAACAGCTAGTCTGTATTATGTATATGTTACTGTAAAAGCCCGAACTACGGTAAATCCTAAGATTTGCCAGTAAATCCTAAGATTTACCAACTCTTAATGGTAAAAGACCGAACCGTTCTATGATCATCGTTTTTTTGGACTTTTACTACCATTTACTTGGTAAATCTTACCTTATTCAGGTTTCGCGTTCCTGCCAAGCTTCCACGTAGCTCGATCACACCACTATGTCCACAGCTAAGTCGAACTGTTTTAGGCGCTAATTCACCATATGGAAGAATTTGTAAAATTGTAAATCGTCTTAGTGATGTTATAGATCTTTATTATGAGTCAAAAAATAAAATTCTTGATTCCCTACTTTGCTACTTACCGGATCTTGTGTAATTCAAGGTAGTTTGTGAATAAGTCACTAAGTTTATTTTTTAAGTTTATTTTTTCCTTCTTTCTTTATCTACTTATATATCTTTTTTAAATTTACAAGCGGTGTTTACCTATAAGTGATGGTTACGTTGTTATTAGTTTTAAGTCATGTATTAGTTTAAGTATTAATGTAAACAATTGTTGGTGAACCTTTAATAAACAAAACAAAACAAAACAAAACAAATCTTAGGATTTACCTCAAAGACACGGTAAATGTTGGGATAAACATGTCAATATGTTACTAGTTATTAAAACTTAATCAATAAAATACCAAAAAATATAGGTAACGATTTGACTGATTAAGGTACACAAAGACAATATACGTAATGAAATTTACTCTGAGGTTTTTCTCATCATAAGTAGGATAGGAAAACTATTCTTAAAATAAACGCACGTCCTTATTGTGATATATTTATTTCCATCTCTTATTTCCTAGTTATGAAAAAATCGCTATAAAGACAGTACGGCTCCAGTACGAAGTGCAGTTTTTTTTTAATTTTTCAGTTTGTAACGCTTGTATGACTATACTGTTAAACAGATCTTAATGAAATTTGGCGATGGATGGTATTCTAGGGTAGATTTTAACTCGATAACCGACATCCACGCGGGCGGAGCCGCGGGCATCAGATATGACGTAGGTAGTAGGTAGTCGACCCACATTTCATAAAGAGACTGTTTAGCAGCATACCGGACTGCGCCTTCAAAAGTGCGCTGTCTTTCGGCAGGAACAAAATAAGTGCAGCGGGTTAGTCGTAAAAGTGTGGCAAATATTATTAGATTAAAATCATCATCATTTCTGCTGATAGATGTCTCCCGCTGGCGTCCCCTTTATAAGCCTCTCCCAAATATTTTCACAACATTCGGTCCTTTTTTTTGAGGAGGGCAATGCTCCATATGCATACCAACCCGCTCGGAGAAGCAAGGCAGCTACATATATCAGACTCTCCGGCCTATAGATGTTAAGCGACCGGTATAACGACCCTCCTGTGCACCTACACCTGCCTTCGCGGACAGTATTTGGTTCTGAGCTGACCTTATATACAGGCTACCCACAGCATTGTTATTACTTAGGTAATTGAAAGCACTGCCGGTGGAGTGAGAATCTAATCGACACACATAGGGTGTCTGTTTGATCTCGCCCAAAAGCAGTACATTTAGTAGAAATTATATAAGCTTACAGACAAATCGAATGACAAAGGCGTCTGAATTTTACGCCCACTTCGTGGTTACCATTTCAGATCCTTACTGCCCACGCAACTACCCTTAGAGGAAGCATATATCCACCAGTGGACGTTTTGCGGCTAAGATCATGATGAAAAAAAAAACAACAAACAATAAACAACATGGAAGAACACCAATACGGTGGACCGATATCAAATAAATCGTCAATATGCCCTGTTAATGAGTGCACCTGACAGTTTACTCACAGAACTAAATGGAGATATATCGTAATGCGAGCTATTATCGGCTTCTATCAAATGTTTTCCTGTCGAGGTTTTCCGGCGAAACTATATATTAACATATGGTTTTTCAAGAAAGGAGTTAAAAAGTTTTTAAAGAGTCGGCAACGCGCAAGTGATACTCCTAGTGTTGCAAGCGTCTATAGGCTACGGTAACTGCTTACCATCAAGTAAGATAACGGCACCTTGATCTGCGGTATTTTCACCAAAACAGACCAATTCAGGACCCCTTGGAAATAACTGTCATAGAAGACATTCTAAAGGTATGATGATGTGGATGAAATCCTTATCTCTCGGCCTCATGATAAAATAGAGGAGACCGTGCTTAGCAGTGGAACGGGTTAATGTATGGGTTGGTATATAAATTGAAAGCGCAGGTCGTACCTGTTCATTGTGTTATTTCCCCAAGCATGAATCCGCTTCTTGAGCTCCTTGTTAGTAGCGAAGCGCCCAGTACTTACCAGTAAATGGTCACATAATTGTCTACCATCATCTACTAACCTGTATTATTCCCCGCCCCATGTTTCTCGAACGTATATTTATTTTCATTTTAAACTGGCTTGTTATAGTGGTCGTTCAGTACTATTGCTGATCACTTTTTGATTTGATTCTCTGGTCGGAACAACGGAGATACTGGTTTTATCTATCTCGGTATTAAAAAAATCACAATATATATCTAATCTTGCCGTGAATATTGTTACAAGGTTTTTTTTTCCTTTTGCATAAAATATTTATTACTGTAATGTGTGTTAGTTTATACATTAATATAATAACTTTAAAATGGTATGGAGCTTATTCAAAATGATCTCCATTGGTTTTAATACAGTCCTTTTAACGTAGAGGCCAGTTATCAATAGAAACACGCACTCTCTCCATGGAAAAATTCTTCACTGCCAATCTTATGGATTGTTTTAGGGACTCCAAATTATCATGACGTTAAGAACACGCCATACTCTCTAAAACTGACCATAAATCATAATCCAGCGGATTAAGATCCGGACTAGATGACAGGCCAGTCTTCAGTTCATTTTGCACGCTTGGGTGGATCGAGCTTTATGACCCAGGGCTGAGTCTTGCTGAAAGGACCATGTTTGGTTGTTGTTAGGAGGATTAAGCACCTTCTCAAGAATCATATCTTGATAGACTTATTGTGCTGATGTTTTGACACCTTTTTCACAAAAATATGGCTCAGTCACACCTTGATAGCTAACACTCCACCAAACCATCGCTGAAGTCGGATAATGTCCACGTTGTACTCTGTTGACTAATTGGGAAGCTTCTATAGAGCTTTGAGCATAAACTCGGTCATTCTGCTTGTTAAAAAAATTCTCAATAGTAAACATTTTCTCGACAGTAAATAAAAAAATTCTATGACCTTCCACGATTTTACCACCCTATTCATTTTTAAGTTATCAGTTAAATCTATCAAATCCCGGTACACAGACATTCGACTAATACCAAGCAAATGTAGAGGTACAAATATTTACCTACTTTGTGTAATGCAATCACAGCAATTCGGTTCTCTTTATCACCCCGCACCATTTTTAACCGACTTCAAAAAGAGGAGGTTATCAATTCGTGTGTATTTTTTTTTTTTTTTTTTTTTAATGTTTGTTACCGCATATCTCCGTCATTTATGGACCGATTTGAAAAATTCTTTTTTTGTCAGACTGGACATACTTCCAGTTTGGTCCCATTATCATCAAAAGAAAGTTCTGATGATAGGATCCATGAGGAATTGAGGGAACTCCTCAAAAGTTATAGGCACACATATAGCAATTTCAATATTTTTAACAACTAATCAATCATTTACATTCAGAAAGTGTAATTTGGTGAAGTAAAACTGATGAAGAAGACCACAGATGGCCATCTGAACTTTTCAATAATAAGTATTTTACTGATGGCGATTAGATAAGTTTCGGTTATTGTTGCTAAGCAACTATTAATAAGAAATAATGACGTGAATGAATTGAGCGCGGATTGCACAGATTAAATATTGCTTTTAATACCTACTTGACCTGTGTTCAGCCCGACGCTCAGTCGATTTTATTCGATTGTAACAAACAAATATTTGAAAATTTTACAACTTGCCGTACTGAAGTCGGTTTTTTTTTGTTAAAATTATAATTAACAATAATATTTTAAACCGATTGGCGCGAAAATGAGAAAACACAATGAATATTCATATTAGAATGACAGATTCCAAATTCAAATGTAAAATTATGTTTTTTTTATTGTAACAGTATTTATGGCCAGACCTAGATGCGTACAGAAAGGACTGTTTTATTTTAGCAAATGATCGGGTTGAGTGGAAAAAGGAAATGAAGGCCTTTGTAGGTATTTATCACATAGTATTAGGGGATTGGATTGATACTCCAACAATATAAATCTATATCAAGGGCAATCCACCTGTAGCTCACTCTGTGCGACTTGCTGCGAGTATCAATTTACTTGCCGGGTATCCGATAATGCTGGCTGGTTCAACCAATCGAGGTATATTGTTGGTCGCAGTAAGATGATTGATCCTAGTATCTGCCCCTCCCTCCTCCCTATTGGCGACGTCCTTGGCACTAAGTAATTAATAATTATATGCCAGCTCTATGGCAAAACATTGAGGTCATATTATAACTTATGACTTTTTAACGAAGTATGATCTCAAATAAATAATTTCTATTGATCTTTTAGCTGATTTATGGTGAAACTGAATGTAGAGGTTTTTTTCTTTAACTTCTCATGTACCCATATTTGCAAAATAAATGATCTGAATTTAATTCAAAAGGTAAGAAACAATTTTACGCAATTTCTACGGGAAATTGTATAAACTGACTGAAAACATACATCTTAATGTAGCGGTCTAGAAGTAGATATAACATGTTGCACCTATGATGTTCTGACTCCCCCACACAACGTAGGTGAGCACTAAGAAAGGATTTAATTCCCTTGGGAAATTTCACGAGGGGATTTGCAATCGGGATCGGGCATACGCCCAACGAGTATATACTTACATATATAAAATAAAACTTGTAAGGCGAGTTTTATTTATATAAGTATATACTACATTTCTATTACATTTATATAAGTATATCTACATTTCTCATAGGTATCCATTTTCATCACGTCATATTTATCTTATGTCCGTATCCGTGTGGTGACGGACTAAGAATACAAATGTCACCACCCCGTTCCATCCCGAGGGTGTCGTAAGAGTCGACTAAAAGAGTAAGTCAGGCAGACCACATCCACTGCAAGAGAGGGAAACTCGAAACAAAACCCTATACCAACCCGTCTGGCCAGCGTGATATAGTAGGCTAATATCCCTCTATATGTATGGAGGAGACCGGTGCCCAGCAGTGGGACGTTTATGGGTTGAGATGATGATTATGTCTGGCTATACAATGAACAGTCCTCTACGGTTAACAAGCTTGTGGCCTGTTGATCTGCTGTTCACTGTAGCTGGGGTGATGATGATATAAACATAACATTACCATCACGCTTTTTTTTCGAAAGTCTAGTAGTAGAGGTGTTTCACCCGTTTTATTAGCAATATTAGGTTACATGTAGGCGGCACGAATCCTGGCTCCGGACTGAAGCTGAGTCAGGAATTTGTCGAAAAAAAATCCAATTTCCCCATGCCATAGATGAGCTATGATTTATTTTAATACCTTTCGATTTTAATTACAAACCCTAAAATGAGGTAGGTAATTACCACTTAACACTAACCTGTTGCACGTCGCCCCTCTGATGAGGGCACTGTAGCAACTCAAATTGAATGAATAGATTCACTCGGGCTCGTAATGCACTATTAGTACGTAGCCTCAGGCTATTCATTGTGTATTATGCTTTTGGCACATTCTAATTGGATTAGAAAAAGTAGTTAATATTGTGCACTACCGCATTAGATCATTAAGTACCTGTAATGATAGTTGTATGTTAAATTTAAAATTGTTTTTATAATAAAAAATACAAATTTCAAATTAAGATATAGTATCTTACGCACTAGTACAGCTGCACCGAGGCAGTCTAGACAGATCCTTTCGACACATTATTTTAAAAATGTTTCAAAGTAAATAATATTACAAATACAATATTGTTAGAAAACAACTGTTGAAGTTTGATTAGTTTTGTCGACGAAGAAACAATAACTAACTCTTTGTTCTTGTTTGATCTACCTACGTTTAGTTTTGTAACAATATCGTTTTGTGGCTTTAGTTAGTGGTGTTCACAAAACAACTCTATATTATCTACAAGGTACCAACTTAGTCTGCAGTGCTATATAGTCGGTCTAGTGGTCGTTATGTGTGACTGCTAGTCCAGGGTCCAGGGTTCGTTTCCTGCATCTGGCCAATATTTTTTTTCTATCCAGAAATCCACAATATATAATTGATAAACGGTGATGTCCACTCCTCCGTGCCTCGGAAAGTACGTAAAGTTGGTTCTGCGTGATTCCGCTCCGAGTCCTACTCTTTATGACTGACTACAAACTTCAAAGATTGCATAAAGGTTCCTTAAATGAAGAAAGCGAGCACTAAGAATTTGGATTTCCCTCCCTAAGGGGTTAAAATAAGGCATAAACGGATTATCTTGAGAGTCTGTGGCCTAATTATCGTACTATTAAGTTGAACAGCTTACATGTATCATCTGGTGCGGTCTACTATAGGGATTTAGTCTCATCTGGGTTTCTGCCATACATAATTATAACAATCAAACTTAGCTCACATAGGGGTCCTCCGTGGTGCTCCTTTTTATAGGTTACAAACCTACCTATACAGATTTATTTTGTCTCCCGCTTTGCAATGGAGGGAAGTGGAAACATTTCCTTCTAACTCCTCCTATTTAATCCTGATCAAATTCGTTGCGGGGTCCAAGACAATAGGTTTAGTTGTCTACGGGACGCACGAGTGTCAAAGCTCGGTGTATCAGTTGGTTGCTTCGCTGTTAATCCTGGCTCACAGGAATCACCGCGGTGGGCATGTGTGTGGGATTGTCCCGAAAAAAAAAAGGAATGTATCCGTCATTTGCAAAGTAAGAAGCATGAAATTAAATATAATTTGTACCTGGTCTACTTTGGTTAGAAATAAATGTAGGTATCTTATATAAAATAAGTAATAAACAGTTGTATGGAAGTTTGTCATTTTTAAAGTAAAACGGTCGAAATTATATATATCTAATACTAGTGGCCCGCCCCGACTTCGCCCGGGTTAAACTATTTTCCGCTAAACTTTCTTTACATAAGATAAATGCTATTTTTTTTTACATAAGAACCTTCTCCTGACAATAACGAACATAGTAAAAGAAGAATTAGCAAAATCGGTTCAGCTGTTCTTGAGATGTGCGCTTAGCAACACATTCAGCGATTTATTTTTATATCATGGATTTTGTACCTACCTACCTGCTTTTGCTTAGAAATAAGTGAACACCTACATACATATGTCGGCATTTTTCGATTGCACCCAAGTAAAAGAATATTCAACAAATAGTCTATTACCATTGCGTAGCATAACTAAGTATCAGGTACTACAAAGTCAACTGAGCCAGATACACTGGTTTATTTAACCTTAAAGTTACGAGTATAAGAGCTTTCAACTCACTATAGCCAATATTGAACCGAGAGGACGGCGCTCGCAATTCTATCATACCTGGCGATTGACATGTTACTTTAGTGTAGTGGTTCTTATATAGAGTCGACAATACGCGAGTAATGTTATTGGCATTGCAAGCGGTTAAAGGTACGCTTATTTTGTCTCCTCATTTAGTATACAGAAACATATTTGGTAACGTGTTGAAGTTTAAATATTTAGCATAGGCGAGCCTACCTTCTTAGACAAGTGGTATAAACGGTCGAATCAAATAGAATAGAAAGCAAATTTAAATGATACTAGTGGCACCTGGCAGACGTCGTCCTGCCTGAAAAAGCTGAAATACCGACAACAGCGCCACTTACCGGGTCCAATTACCCGAACACACACACAAAATTTCATCAAAATCGGTCCAGCCGTCTAGGAGGAGTTCAGTGACATACACTGGCACACAAGAAATATATATATATAAAGATAAGTTTACAATATAATGTTTTAAATTTACTATTACTACTATTTCGATTCGACTACCGCTGTAAAAAATAATAAATTTAGAATAAAACCCATTTTTATTTAAGATTATAAGTTACAATAAAGACAATACCTTGAAAAAGAATTCGCGCGAGTCTGAAATCTATCACGTTTTTCTCTCCTGAATCATCTTCACCTTTTCGATAGATACTTTAGTGTTCTAAAAAGGTTTAATAAATACAATTTTGTAAGTAACTCTACGCAAAAAAAAGTTATTTATTTTTATGAATTTTATTTTAGACGGTAGTTATAGACCGTTATAATACCTACATGTATTTTTATTAAACTCTAAATAAAATATTTAACATTTCTTACTTTGTAAACTTCAGAGATAAGATAGGCAGAAGAGTATTATTTTTTACCTATTGGTCTCGCGACAAATGCTGGCGCATGATTGCGGCCGCGCTTATTAAATTCTGGGTCGGGCAAAGTGGAATTGCGTTTGTCCGCAAGAAATTCGCTATCATCCTAGATATTTTCTATATTATTATCATTAAAAAAATAATGGGTTTACTTAGAATGATAGGCAACTAAAACGCTAATTAGTGACAAATGATGATTGAACATAACCCTTATCCAATCAGCGCAACCGCTAACCGTCAGGGAGTACCTATAAGGTTCATTCGGCCAATCAACGCTCATACATTATGAAGCGTAGGTACACCTATAATTTAGAGAGAGGTTGGGCACCATAGTAGCGAGCAAGCCCGACTGGGGAAGAATCTCCACCTTACAGAAGACCACAGCCAAATAATTACACACAGTGGTGTAGTTGTGTTCCTTTGTGTGAGTACAGGTCTCCAGCGCTCATTTAAGGATGCGTTTTGAAAGAAACGTATTCCTATCCCATGGATACTCCCATCTTAGTGAAAAACCCTGGTGTAAAAAAGTGGGTCGGCAACACGCAAATTATACCTCTGGTATTGCAAGCGTCCATAGGCTACGGTAACTGCTTACAATTAGCTATATTAGCGACATATAGACATTAAATATAGGACAAATGCAAATTTTATGTGCGGCAAAACTTCGTGAGGCGAATGACTCACTATCTATACGAACTCTAACTTAAATTTTACTTATCCAAAGACACCTAATGGCACCTCAGCTCAGCTACTAGCCGTGGCATAAGTGTTTATTTTTATTATTAAAAAAATCTTTCTTTCTATGTTATGTTCCAAATTGTTTGGTACCCGTTACGGTATACTTAATGGGTATAATAATGCTAACGAAAATAGGTAAATCATGCCATTTTAATCAGATATTCATTTTCTTCATCCAGCTATCGCAATGCGTTAACAAATAAACTGTTTTCTGTCTCATATCCTTGCCTGCTAGTAGCGTTAAATTCTATTTGATCATAACTTAAGAGCGATTGCCACTGCCCATTTTTCCATATAAACGTATTCCTGATTTTTCTTCCTGGATTTTGAGGATTGAGCAATCAAATTTTAACCTGATATAGATATAAGGCTTGATTTCGTTTTTTTGGATAATCAGGTTTTTATAGAAAGTTATGACCAAACATATGGTATAGTCTCTCAGATAAACCTCGGCAGGGAGCACAACCCACAACCTAATCGTACGTGTTAGGAAATAGTAGGATAGTAGTAACCGTGACTATCGGCATCATATCGAACAACTCCTTAGAACACAGCCTATTATAAAGGCCGTAAACACAGACAAGGAGGCGAGGTCTTTCCTTAGACATAGTAGATCAATACCATCTATGAGCTTGGGATCATCAAAAATCTTCACAGCGCGTCTTTGGATCCAGTCAAAGGGTCCAATATGGTATTCAGGCTTTCTAGAAGCCAGCTTAGCCTTGTCTTCCAAATGATGTCGGAACTGGATGTCCACGCCGAGGATCCCAATGCTCTTAGATATTGTAAGGGCTGTGTCTTGGAAGCACGTAAATGGGGTCTGTGTGTCGCACAACGCCATTCATAAATCTGAATTCATGATCTGATATTCATCTAGCAATTCATGATGCAAATGGCCGCCAGGAAACATGGCATTTAAGAGCAGAACACTGAAGGCCAAAGTCAAAGGAGTTCTTGAGCAATGTGGAAATGTAAAGGGGTGGACAAACAAGCTTTGGAAATATAGCAGAGAGCAGTTGCGGATAGAGACCGGTGCTTTTATGGGTCACTACTCAACGAATAAACATCTCCACAAGGCGGGCCTGTCAAATAGCGCGGACATGCAAGACATGTGAGAAAGAAGAGGAGTAAATTTTTTTGCTTATCTATATATTTAAAACGTGAAGGAATAACTTTGAACCCCTTTTGGAGTCCATTGCCAGCAAGGAGTTCAGAATACCTACTTAGTTAAAGTTCATACGGAAAAAGACTGGAGAAAAAAGCAATTACGGTCGAATTACGACCGCCGGGCGACCTCTAGTGTAATAAATTGTGTATAATGTATAAAATTACGTTTATAATTTAAAACTTAATGAAAATTTAAGAAAGTACACCAAAATTTAAAATAATCCGGATTTAGAGGTATGAGAAAAACCCGGATTTTGTATTGAGTTTTTTCGCACAGTTTAGGGAGCGAAGGATAGGAATACGGAGGAATGAATTGATGTTAATACAATAAAGTTGAATAAACTAGGTATATGTATATGTGTGTTATGAATGAATTTTCAAAAGACACGCGAGTGGCAATCCCTCTTAATAAATCAGTGTAGGATCAGGCAATTATTTTGTTATGCAGTGAGGCGATCCTAGATGTAGGTAATATATTAAAAAATAATTAATTCTTATGAAAGCTTAGTTAATTCCCTAGACTATTCCTTGTTCCAAAACATGTATAATGAGCAAATTTTAAAGTAGTACCTGAGTACTGTTGTTTTCTTTTTAATAAACTTCCATTAAAAGAGAGAGCCTACAATATTCGTACCTACCTACTTAAAAGTGTAATTAAAATTTCTTACAATTCCTTGAGTTGAGATCCGTTTTCTTACTGGCATCGGATGATAAATTTTCACAGCAAGCTCTTAATAATTATCAAGCGTGCGAATCGATGTGAATCGTCGCGGAGGGGGCTCGAAGACGTGAAGGGGCCACGTTTGCGGTGCGGGGTGGCGAGGGACGCCAAGGCACCGCGCAAGTCGTCGTTCGTATCGACCGCCCCGGATGTGCATTGCTATGCCGCTGGAGAGATCAAGCGACCCACCTACTCGCGGAACACCACGACACCGTTCAGAATCGAAGGTTTAAAGCCAATACAATGCTGCATCGTTCCGTCGGGCGGCGTCGCTGTCTAATCTGTCATCGTATTGCTCGCTTTATTTGTTGGCATCGCATCGTACTCGGGCAATCGCAAATCGTATTAACTCTGTTGCTATTTTTCCGATAGCTGAACTCACATGTGTTTCGTTTTAGCTAGATTAAAAGTGCTTAAGTAGGTGTATTTGTATTAAGTAAGATAGGTATTTAATACCTATCAATTTTTTTGTCAATAGCATATTTATTTAGGTAGGTAGGTACGTACCTACTCCAGTTAAGTTTCATTTTTAATTATTATTATTATTCTTCTTAGGTGGCAAACAAGCATACGGCCTGTTTAATGTAAACAGTTACCATAGCCTATGGAAGCTTACCTACCAGAAGTAGGTAGGTACCTACCTAGTTATATATAAGTAACTTGCGTATTACCGACCCAAAAGTTTTAATACCAGGGTTTTGTGATGGGATAGGTATCCCTGGGATAGAAAAAATGAGCGCCTGTATTGTTATTTACTTCTGTTATCATTTTCGGTTTTGCGATATTATTGTTTATATAAGAGGCTTATCCTGAGATATTTAAATATTCATATTTTAAATAAATTAAGAATGTTTACACACCCAGTGTTTACGTGGAAAATCACGCAGATGTACGATACGCAATGTAGGTAGGTATGTCAAGAATAAAACGAACTTCGCTTTTATTGCCGAAAATTAAATGCCGCCGCCAAGCCGCCGTTACAGCCACCTAAAAAGGTCATAATTAATCATTATATTATAATTGAGGTCACTTATTAAAACCTAACCGCGCCGCTATCATCGTAATGACACTTGACAGCTTTTACTCGACCTAATATTTAAGAGATTACGACGACCGACGACTATTAGATATACCTGAGTACTTAGCCCTTGACTTAAGAAAAATGAGAAAATATTATTTTCTTACGCATCTCAAACCTTCTGAAATTATAGAATAGATACAGGAGCCATACCATGATATCGAACTTAATTTGAAATTCGTAAGATGTCAACTTTATTAACCCGTTTTTTTTTAAATTTAAATTTTAACAGTGACAACTTATTAAATATTTTTAGCATTTTTGCTATGCAATCAGCTCAAATATACTTAAATATTAAAGCAATGTGGATGAATGACAACTTGCTGATCAAAATCAAACATAATAAAATGTTCAAACTATATCTTAGCTATATGCATATAATCTAAGCTTACATGTAGCACAGAATACTTAATAGCTACATGCTATAAATAGGCAGGTAGAGTGGCTGTGCGGATCGGATCTCACATAAAACGGAATGGCAGATACTCAGGTAGGCGCCTACCTACCTAATATGATTAGTAATATATGTATGATGTTAGTTATGTTTATTCATGGAGGACCCCACCGGAACTCAGTGAGGGAGTATCTATTTCCGATGGTCGGTCAATGACACTGATCCGGAACCATAGTTGAGCGATTTGGTAGGGTGCTGCCTTTAACAATTGGCACTCTTCTTTAACGAAATGCGTCGCGTATACACTATTTTATTCAAATACATATTTTTCTAAACTAACTTGAAATGTACACACGGCAACGGAGATCAGATAGCTGTGCAGGGCCGCTCTATGAAAATTTGTTTGTTAAGAAAACTATTGGTATATGTATACGAGTATTCCTGTAGAATTGGGTACCTTGTACAATTACAGTAAACCTACAGATAAAAATTTATTTCACACAAATTTATACATTGGTTTTCCTAAAAAACTAATCTTCGTTTAAAGGTCCCTACAGCTGTCTCGGTTGCCCACCGTACGTAGCGTACGATGTAATTCATGTAACACAAAAACAACAAATATATACCTTCCTAAATTTCATTCATATAATTCAGGCAAAAAGTAAGTAGATATATTGTAATGTAAATATAACTATATTCATATATAATAAGCGATTATTTATTTTTGAGTTTGAAATTTATACATTCATTTTTCAATTGACGTTCATTGAAATTCAACGGGTTCAACGCCAGCAACTGTAGCGGGATGTACCTAATCATTCCAGATTGTATAATGCATGCTTGTCGCAGGGCGCAGGCCCTTGGAATGTGCAGTAGCATCCGTACCTCATTGTAATATAAATTTGGCGCGTAAAAAGCTGGCCACTGTTCCGAGAAACGGGCCCGCAAGTAAGGTCTTCTCGGAAGGGTCGAACGGATCATGTTGTTGAATTTGTGTGTGAAAGTTAAGTAATTTTTTTAAGAGATTTTTAACACTAATACAAAGCATAGCCCTTATTTTGTATAACGGTACTAATATTATCTATCTAATACCTTTAAACGAGCAATTCTTGTATTATATACTCGGAAACAGCACCAACGATTTCCTTGAAACTTATTAAGCAAAGGGCGATTAATCGATCTAGATAGGATTCATTTTTAGAAAATGTTAATTTTTAAAAATAAATACCGAGTAAAGCTCGGTCATCCAGGCCTTCTATTACCATCTTATATTATACTATCTGTTGCCCGCGGCTCCGCCCGCGTGGATGTCGGTTATCGCTGTAAAAGTATTCCAGACCATAATATATCTCTGTGCAAAATTTCATCCAGATCCGATCAGTAGTTTTTACGTGAAAGAGTAACAAACATACATCCATCAATACATACATCCATCCATCCATCCATACTTACAAACTTTCACATTTATAATATTAGTAAGGATTAGTAAGGATATTTATCGATTATCTAAATAATACTGCGTATAAAGATCAATTACTATATAGTCCTTCCTATAAATTATCTTTGTATACTATGACTATGTTTACGGCAAATACTCGTAGTAGCCACAGAATATAAAAATAATAACTTAGGTAATAGATATATGTATTTATTTATTTAGAACAACCAACAAGGTATACACCATACAGCTCTTTAGGACTAGTACTTATATATAGTGTTTGATGCTACCTTACTTAAAGGTCGCCACGGCATGCACTTAGAAGCTATAAATTATAACAGGGTATAGTTATTATTTTTATATTCTGTGGCTACGTGTACAATTGTAGAGTATTAAACTTTTATAGATAGAATAGTTACCGTTCATTGTTTATTAGGTACCAAAGGTTATTCAAACAATAACTGTATTTAATTTTGTTGGCAAATAACTGTATCGACAACACGATCGTTATTGCTTCATAAATACAAAGTATTGTGCATGTTGCACACTATGTATTTATGAAGCTGTGTATTCTAACAGAACTTATGTTTACTGTAGAAATAGCACATTTATTTGTGCTTTTATAATTATATTTGTTTTGTTTATTAGTTTCGCTAGGTCAACTTAATCATAAGTATTGATTTTTAAACTAAAAAGACATTGGTATTTGTTGTCTTATTGAAAACATAGGATAGTACCATAAATATTAAATTATAACTGCTGTGGGTTTTTTATTTATAATAGACTAATTGATGCCCGCAGCTCCACCCACGTGGATGTCGTTATGCTATTCCAGACTATAATCTATCATTGTGCCAAATTTCATCCAGATCCGTTCAGTAGTTTTACACACTTACATATTTGTATTAAAATAAAACGGATGTATATAAAATATTATATCACTTACCTTTTAATGTATCTATATACTAGGGGTCGCCCGCGACTTCGTTCGCGTGGTAATTTGGAATATTTTCCCCGATTTAGCAACATATCTCACTACTGCTCCGCTCCTATTGATCATAGCGTGATGTTATATAGCCTTCCTGGATAAATGCACTATTCAACAAAAAAGATTTTTTCTAATCGAACCAGTACTTTCTGAGATTAGCACGGTCAACCAAACAAACAAACTCTTCAGCTTTATTATATTAGTATAGTTTATTTAATTAATTAATGTCCCATACTCTGTGTGTGTTTTATAGTTCATTTATAATAAAGTTAGATACATAATAATAATTTTATTCATAATTATGGTGTAGCCAAGTGGATGGGATAGAAGTAAACATAGAATTTTAAATTTCAATTTTGCTTTATTCAGTCGGTCTCCACGATTCAGGCTTGTCTAGTGTGAAGACCACATAATTGTTACTTATGTTTAATGTTTGTTTTATTGAATGTAAAGTAGGTACTTAATATTAGATATTAAGTTATTATTAAGCACTGAATTTCATTTTCATTTAATTTGAGCTTCTATGAAATGATTGAATTTATCACGTCTTAAAATGAATTTGGTCAGAAATGTATATTTTCATTAGTTATTATTATTTCTTCTCTATATTTGAATACTCGGAGACTTTACCAGTACCTGTTAAAACCCAGCAAGTATATAATTATAGATTTCGCAGGCGTATCTAAAATCAGCAGATTATTTTTAAATGTAGGTATACCTAGACATACTATGAATATCATTAGATTTATTGACAATAAACTGGTTATTGTTTATTCAAGAAATCGTCCAAAGTTGTTTTGTTGCTTTTGATGGTTAACATAATATGTCTCTCGGTGAATAATAATAATAATATTAAATATGTACTTAAGTAAAAATTTCTTTTAATAAGGCTATGGGTTATAGTTGCAGCCATATATGTATGTATGTTGTTCGTGGCTCGTAGTTGGTCATAATACGCAGTTGTTTAGTAGCAGGCGTGGATCCAAGATTTGGTATAGGACGGGGACATTTCACTACCTTAATCTTTTAGAAAAGTGATAAATAAAAAGTTTAGAAGAATTGGTTGTAAGGCAATGGGGACGGGGGGCAATTGCACCCATTGCCCCTTCCCCCTGGATCCGCGCCTGTTTAGTAGTCGAGACGCGCGCGCGGCAGGCGGCGCGGGCGCGTTTCTTTTTTGTCCCCCGCGGATTCCATTGCCCCATGTCGAACCTGTAAGGCCGGCAGTTTGCCGAGCGTTGACCGCGCGCCTTGCCACGAAGCGCAAAGCCGTTGGACGCTTTCGATAGCTCCCGTAAACTTATAAACGTTGGATATATTAATCCGTTCTCTTAGTGCAACCCGTATTGATTGTAGAGTTGATTATTATACTTAATTTGACTTTTAACTTTTAGTTTGACTTTGAATAAGTAAAAGTTATAATTATTTTAAAGCTTAGTAAATACGAGTTATCGATAGAATGGATGTTGGAAATAACTGAATTTATAATACAGAAATTCTCGGACTAATATGAACTATCCTGTCCATATGATCTACTCCAATATGTTTAACTATCTGTTTAACCAGTTAAATTTTTGTTAATACTTAATAAAAATAATTGCAAGTTGCAACCTACTTATATCAAATAAGAACTTGATACTTTTAGTCACCTAATAAATTTGAATCTATAGTAGGTTTTAATTTTTGTGTTGTATTTATATTCCACCTGCTTGAACAAAAAACGACAACATGGTTTTGTTTAAAATTATAGAAGATATATGTACAAAAAAATTATCTAGTATCCACATAGATCTAATTATAGTACAAACATATAACTCTACTTTTTTATGCTACTTGGGTGGCAAACATACGGCACACCTGATGCAGTTACCGTAGCCTATGGACGCTTGCATACCAGAGCACCACATGAGTTGCCGACTGGCATTTTTATTTTTGCACCTGAACTTTAAGATGTAGTATCCCTAGGATGGGATAATGCTTCCTTAAATGAGCGCTGGAGACCTGTACTCACACTTAAACACAGGCACACGACTCCACCGCTGTGTGTGGTTATTTGGCTATGATCTTCTGGGTCCTTCCCCAGTCAGGCTTGCTCGCAAGTATAGTATACTACCTCTGCCTATTTTGAATGTAGAGAATTGTAGAGCTAGCTGTAGTAGCTTTTTTAATTGGGTAGCTGACTGGTATACCGTCACCTGCCAGATGCATCGTTTCAAAACGAAAACTATCTGTTCCCCGCAGTTTCATATGCGTTTTATTTGGATTTGTTTCTGTTACGTAAATTATAACTGCCATGCTCCCTTGGTCGTAGCGTGATGTTTAGAAGCTTACAACCAGGCTTAATAATCCGACCAGTAGTTCCAGAGATGAAGTAGCGAGTTATTATCGTTTGGTTTGTGATCAACCTGATGACAAGAGTTATTTACAAAAACGAAATAATACTTTCAAATAATGTGCGAGAAATATTGAAATTAAGAAATACAAAAATTTCGGTTTCAAGCTATCTCCAACATGGAATCCAGTGATTACAATTACGAAACCTCGCTTGTCTGCACAGTCGGAAAACGCTCGGAATACGGACGGCTTCCATAATAGGGAGTGTAGTGTATGACGGTTCGTGGAGAAATAATCATGTGAGGATAGAATTGTAAATGGTTCTACCTCACAAACGGAGTCCTGACATCGCTTTACCAGTCAGCTTGTGACCACGGCCGGTGCAACCTGGTCGAAACATCAAGCAATCTAAAGGTAAATAAAGCATGATCGTGTTAATACCCGAAGCATATATATAATTGTATACCACGCGATAGTTTAAAGTTATTATTACTTTCAAATAAAATTGAATGAACTGTAACTATTCAATTTACACTTGTTTTCTGTGTGGGTCTGTGCTTTGACCTTTATGCAAATCGGTCCTTCTGCTAATCTGGGATTTTGCTATGCCGGAATTTTGCTTTTCTATCCTTCTGCTGCAGAGGGTTTAGATCGCCCATATTTAGGCCTTTTTCATGACCTAACGAATGTTAACAGTCGGGAGTTCGGGACCAACTTTTAGATACCCTCCGAGGCACGGAGACGCTCAGATGAAATACCACTATGCGGTCACGCATATAGAGTTATCGCGCCGTTTGGTAGTTTAACCCACTGCGCGCTGATTGTTTACCGAACAGCAAGTGCACCTTACTATGGGCGCCTCAAACGCACGAGTAATTAACCAAACTTTTTAGCTTTAAGTACGTATATATAAGCAACTGACTGCAGTAGGGCAAACTGGACACTGAATCTATTTCTCTACTGTCATGACATTATTGACCACAAAATTGTGGATAATATACACTTTTTTATACTTGGGTGGCAAACAAGCATACGTCCCCATGTTAAGCAGTTACTGTAGCCTATGGACACTTCCAATACCAGAAGTATCACTTGCGTGTTGCCAACCCATTTCTTTACACCAGGGTTTTAAGATGAGAGTATCCTTGGGGTAGGAATACTTTTCTTTCAAAACGCATCCGTAAATGAGAGCTGGAGACCTGTACTCACACACAGGAACACAACTACACTGCTGTGTGTGGTTATTTGGCTGTGGTCTTCTGTAAGATGGAGGTCCTTTCCTATTCGGGCGTGCTCGCTAGTATGGTGCCCTACTTCTCTTAAACACTGTCTGCTTGGGGATGATGTAGCTGCCGCAGGCATTATATTTTTTTATTTAAAATTCATCATTCAAATTGTTACCACGGCCAAAGAAAAAGTGTGTGGAAAAATAGTCAAGCGATCTTACAAATTATACACTGTGACACTTAAGCAATTTAATAAAAAATGCCAAATAAGATGCCAGCCAATATGTCGGCTAAACAGACAGGGGTAGAGCCTAAGGAAAGAACCGGCAAGAAACTCAGGCGACTATTTTCAATCGATTGAATGTAAATATAGCAGCGTATTAATTAACAAAGTATATCAACCCAATTTATTTAATTGGGTTACAAAGTAACGCCTATAAAGGTCATCACTACATATTATAAAACAATGTCGCTGTCGCTGTCTGTCCGTCCCTATATATGCTTAAATCTTTAAAATTACGCCACGGATTTTGAAGCGGTCTTTTTAAATAGATAAAGTAATTCAAGAGAAAGGTTTAATGTATAATACATGCATAATATTGTAGAGAAACACTGATAAATGCAGAGGTTTCTCATGCGATGTCGTAAATAAACTCATTTTTTTGTCTATTTAATACAGATCAATATGGTCCTTTACAGCATGTAATTTAAATGAATATTTTCGAAGATATTACAAATTTAAAATGCGGGGACATAGCGGCTGTGGCGGTACCGGCCAGGAGTAGATTTGAGCGAGTGTAGGTATCGCCAAATTATATGACGCTCTTTCAAGAGTAACCTCTAAAGAAAACATGTTTGTATTTTCTAATGATAAAAAAAGCTGTAAACGTTTTTTATAAGGACATTCTGTAGTAGGTAGGCATATTTAGTATCAGCATTGCACCCGTGCGAAGCCGGGGCGGGTCGCTAGTTAATAATAAATGTCTGGATCGCTGACAAGTATAGAGCCATGAGAAAAACTGGCAAAACATGTTAACAAGACAAATAAAGAAAAATGAAATCCATAAAACTGGATTTTCTTTTGATTGGAACCTGTATTCAGACCGAAGAATGTAGATATCGACTGAGTATCGCAGGTGCTCTTTCCACCAGTTAAATATTCCTACAATGGAAAATTTTTGAATCGGCATGAAATCACCAGCTGCATTTATAATATAAATTCTGATACGAAGCTTCTATTTGCAGATGGCGACATTCTATTTTGCTTTTTACCTTTAGAGCTTGAACTTTTCTTACTTTTCTTTCTTAGTTGTAAAGAATGTTTAAAAAAAGTATTTGCTGAAATTCTTTTACACGTGCAAGTAAACGTATAGAATCAAATATAAAGGTTTATAAATTCCAGAATTGCATTAGTACTGTTCTAGACCTAAATGCATTTTATTAGAAGATAACGTAGCTGATACAATGTTGCTCGATGAGCCTAATCGTGGCTAGTACTTGGCAAGTTTTATTGATTTAATTGTTTATTAATGGTCCAAATCAATACTATAAATGCACCACTCTGTAATTTACACGTCAACCTGGATACGATGGAAGGCGTAACTAATATTGATTTAGGTATTCCCCATAGGGTAACTGCGCCTTCGTCTTCTTACTAAATAATTTAGTAGGTGCGATGTTCATTGTGCCGCATATATGCATTTCTTATTTAGGTTTCTAGAAAGTTCTATCTATTAAACTTGATTGGTTCATACATTGATGTGGCCACTGCGATATTTACTGCTCCGGGGCGTGTTGTAGGTTCGATTCCTAAACGGTGCGAACGTTTGGTAATCGAACCTACAACGTATCTATTTTTAATTTATAAATATGTTAGACTACACTGTTCATGATAAAACGCCATGGAACATAGTTGCTAATTCAATACAGGATAAATTAAGATATTATAATTATTATAAGGGATCAATATCAAGTAGGAGTGTTTTGTGATCAAAAGTATTGACTTCCTATTTTGTTTCTTTTTTGTTGTTTTCTTGTCAATCTTAGCATGATTTCACTTTCAAATATTAGAAATATAGTTTTCGTTCTTCTCAGTTATAGTCACTTCATGCTAAAAGAAGCAGTCCCTCATTTCCGTTCTGATGCAATCTGAATTTTTGAAGCATTGATTTTTTTGTGATACTTTGTCTATTTTTAATTTGCTTACCTTTCATTTTTGCATGGTGTGTTGGTTGCGTCCCTTTTTTAACCGACTTCAAAAACGAGGAGGTTATCAATTCGTGTGTATTTTTTATGTTTGTTACCGCAGAACTCCGTTATTTATAGACCGATTTGAAAAAAATTATTTTATTTTCCAGTTTGGTCCCATTTTCATAAAAGATACTTAGTTCTGATGATGAGATTCATGAGGAATTAAAGAAACTCCTCAAAAATTATATTCACACATATAGAAATTACAATATTTTTAACAACAAATCAACCATTTCCATTCAGTAAATGTAATTTGGTGAAATGAAACTGATGAAAAAGTCTACAGATGGCCATCTGAACTTTTCAATAATAAGTTTTTCACAAATGGCGATTAGATAAGAACTGACGATGAAGCCGGAGGCTAGGCAACGAAACTTCATAATTAAACAATGTAATCTAGCCGTGTTAACGTGCCCTCCAAAGCACGGAGACGCTCAGATAAAACACCACTATGCGGTCACCCATCTATAGGGTTACCGCGCCCTTTGTTGCTTAACCCGCTGATCGTTTACCGAACAGCGAGTGCACCTGGCCATGAGCGCCTCATACTTATATACTA
This sequence comes from Trisateles emortualis, assembly GCA_947095525.1. NCBI lineage: Eukaryota > Metazoa > Arthropoda > Insecta > Lepidoptera > Erebidae > Trisateles > Trisateles emortualis. The sequence continues at coordinate 24,157,292 of OX352729.1, read as the reverse complement.
CTACTTAATACTTTGTTAGACTAAGGGCTTTTGAAAATTCTACAACTTGCCGAAATGAAGTCGGTTTTTTTGTTAAAATTATGTTACCTACCATGAACTAATATTATAAATGTGAAATTTTGTGGGGATACATGTTTGTTCCTTTTTCACGCAATAATGACAGAATGAAATTTGGCATAGCGATAGATTATAGTGTAGAATAACTCTTGGATGTTTTTCTGCCGCTCCCTGCTCCCCTTTGTTACCTTTATTTACTTGAAAAACAATTGTTACCGCGAAGACAATCAAGCGTAAGGCTCGCCTGAAGGCTGCAATTACTTTCAAGACCAGGAGTATAACTCGCGCGTTTCGTCTCGACCAAGAGCCAACTACTTACTACACTTATTTACGTTTGTCATTTCATGAAAATGAAAAACCTAACTACCTGCAGAAAAATAAAAGGCATGGCAAGGTGTAGGCAAAACCCTAAAATAACAAAGTTTTTTTATGTTATAATAAGAGTTACTTTGTGTTTCGTGACTGACAAAAGTATAAACGTTGCTCGCTCTCCCTCTATTTAATCTTTATATTAAAAATTCCGTATAATGGTAACTGAATAAAGACGTTATTATAAATCCGTTTCTCCTAAATTAATAATCCAACTTTATTGTTTCGTGGACAAATTTAAAATACCTAAATACTAAAATGATTGTAACTATCTGGCGAGCAAAAATAAGTAGCTTCAGAAAGTTCTTCAACATTTTCTGTTACATTCATCGCAACTTATGATAGGTTCAAATTTATTTTAAGAAATTTAAGATTGTTTTGGACTTACGTATTTTAGTAAATTCGAGCAAAAAATAACACACTTTCTCAAAAAACGAACCGGCGGGAAACCTATGTTCAAATTCGAAGTGATTGTTTTATTTCTGAAACAGAAAATTTACTAAATAATAACAAAAAACTTGAATGTATTAAAAGAGGTCCAAAGTCAAATAGAAAAAGGTCCTTGCAACCGAAAAGAATTTTGAGCCTGAGTTTGAATGGTACATTAAACTGTTTTTTTATAGATTTGGCGAATCTATTCATGCCTACACCCTCCAAATATCTATTCTTCTATAATGTTAAAGTTTAAAAAATTAACTCAAATTGCTACACTATGCAGCTGCTTGCTATTTAATAGTAAAACATAATAAGTAGAAGCCGTTGAAATTGAAAGTTATCTTAAGTATCTATCTACGAGTTTAGCGGTTACGCCGTTTCTTTATTTTTGTCAGACATTTTACAATACTGTTTATATGTAGACACAGCCTCGAGCTTTATAACTATTGTATTGTACACCACATCTGTTAGAATTTTATCTAGATAAGATTGTTAAGAAGTAAGCTTGGGGCAAAGCAGACAGTGGCGGGAATGAGACGGCGTGAGTGGACGCGGCAGTTGCGCGCGAGCCGTTCATTGATGCGCAGGCGCCGCAGAGGTGGGGGAGGCGGGGGAGAGGAATGCGGTCGCGGCGAGCAATGACCGCGCCAGGGTCGCTTCCTTTACGAGAAGCGCGGGCCGTCGTACTACAGCCAATCCCCCCACCTGCCCCATACGGTCCGTACTACATGGTCCTCACGGCAGCGACGCGCGCTTTTCGACCCGTAGTCCGTTACAAAAATTAAGTGCGCCGCATTCCGCGACCGTTTTGTTGTCTCGCTTACTCTTTAGACATTTAAGTATCTTCTTTTCTTGTTCTGGGTGGTAGTCTCGTCCTCGACGCGTCTTTTGGTGTTCAAAGTAAGGCGCAGGGCGCGAAACTTATTTCTCACCAACCGCTCTCTACTACATTATTAGGTTGTATTGTTCTCATCAGGCAGGTACCTACCCAAAAACATAATATTTTATGTGACGAGCGTTGCTTCTACCCTAAAGATATTATGATAAAATTCTAGACCCCAAATACTCTGCAATAAATTATTGTTTTTGTTACTTGTATATTTATCTATCTATTGTTATATGGCCCGCCTGATGGTAAGCCGTTACCATAGCCTATGATTATAAAACAATTGTTTAATTTGTAATGTCAATATTTTTACATTCAGCTGGTCATAACATTGTCGAGTCCGTTACACAGCACACCCCTATTAAAAAAAAAACCACATGCAACTTTGTTGTTTACAGCGAGAGCTTTCTACGGCGCAGCGTGCAATACATTTTAGTAGGCATGGTAGGTATGTATTATGGCTACAATGAATTGTTAAATTTGTGTGTGCATAAATACGTTCAGGTAAGTGACCTCAAACCAATCGATTTAAACACAGCGATGTTTAACGTAATTGAGAACTTAATGGTATTGTTTGGAATTTTGTTAAAATAAATTTGGTAGTAAGATGGTAGTACAGTGAGAAAATAACTAAGTTGTAACGGTTGAAGTGCAAGTTCGATGCCGGCCGGCAGTATCAATGTGAATTTCACTTTGTGAAATTGTTACCTATCAAATTAATTACCATCGACTACGGTATCTTTCGGGAGAAAACCCACATGTCTTACAAGCAGTTCTTATTTTATGTTTGATCTACCAACCCTCATTAGGCCCTCTCAGCTCTCTTGTGACATATAAGGATTACTATTATTATATTACCTAATAAAAATCTGATTTTAAATTTCGAAATCTTATACAACCCTATTTATGGTATAGGAAACCTGTAAGTAATTTGTTCACAATCAGTAACAGATTCGAGCACAATTATTTTTATACCTTGTTTTTTTTTTACAAATGCACAATACATTAAAATGATACACGCTGCCTTACCGACACTTTAAGCTTTTTTTTATCATTTATCTACCATAATTGTGCAGGAAAAACTACACGATGAAATCAGCTTATAAAATCGTGAGTTTCTATTACTTTTTTTTTCTTTCGCCTCTAAAAACAATTTTGGGGTGTTTGACTATACTAAGAATAACATTGTCTTCTTCTCTATCGGTATCACTCTTGACAGAGTGGTCGTGGTCATCACTTCAGGTGTTAGTGGCAAGCTTAACAACGCGCCGTCACTCTTCTCTGATGGCCGCCTTCCTCGTACATTCATGCAGTGATGATGAGCCATTTACTGCCGCTTTTATAGCGATGACATTGTACTTATATAAAAATTAATCAATACTTCCGTTGGTCACGCCATTAGTTGAGACTGACGTTACCGATTTTATTCATTTTTTTTAAGTTTTTTAATACTTTGTAGAAGGTTCTTAGGGAAAATATCAAAAAATCAAATTCGGGCAAAGTCGAGGCGGGCACTGCATCGGTCGTCGGTCCACCTTGTTGGACGCCTGCCCACGCTTTGTCTTCGCCACTCTAGAACCATTCTGCCCTAACGGCCGTCGCGTATTGTCACAGTCTTAACTGAGGCAATTTTTTAGTACTTTTTTATATATCTTTTAAATCTTTATAAGTCATGTATCACACTTCACGCCTTTTACCCTGGGGAGGGTAGACTGGTGTGTAACAACAAAGTTTCGCCAGCAATGTTATAGGAGCGAGCAGATTGCCATTTGCCGGACACAAATTTAGCTCCCATACCATATTGATATTGAGAATTATCTAACAGAAACCCAATAATAATCTTGATCTTTTTACGCTTTTAATATCTGGGTCATAATAGGCAACTGAAGTGTTACAATCACAGAACAGAATTGCGATCTTAAAAATTAACACCATCACACAAGGTTTTGTGATCGAAAAATATTTCTCTATGTACTTATTTGACTGTGGTCTTCTGTGAAGTGAAAGTTCTTTCCCAGTTGGGATTGCACGCTTATATGCTGCCTTACTTCTGCTATGCAAATAATTTATTCATGCCTATATATTTACGTGAGTGCATAACATTCTCATGTACCTACTCGGCAAAGAGAGGATACCTACTACATTAAATTTTCATGACAGTTGCAGACGTTAAACTGTAGTAGGTATTTAGCAGCTAGTAATTTGTGCCAAGATCCGTTTAGCAGTTTTGGCGTGATCGAGTAATGAACATCCACACATTCATCAAAACTTTCGCATTTAGTATTATTATTATGATGTGTTATCACTTAGACCTCGTACTCGTACACAAGGTTATCTGTAACGATCCAATGGCAGGGTTGTTTGTAAGACGTTAACGCTATATTTACGCCGTAGATGTCAGTTATCGCGGCAAAAAGTAGGTAGTTCTCTAAGATTCCATTCTACCTTCTTGCTAAATTTAACAATCGATTTATGTAACAAACTAACATCATTTCTGTCGCATTATTTTTATTTTTATCCGTATATGATCAAAATCGTTTGATTTCAGTGTAAAGAGTGATTGAGCGCCAACTTGGCCAATAGTACCGACTTAATTTTAGACAGTTCTATATTTTATATTTATAAACTAGCTGGTTCCCACGGCTCCGCCCGCGTGGATGTCGGTTATCGCTGTAAAAAGTGTAGCCTATGTGTTATTCCAGACCATAATCTATCTCTGGGCCAAATTTCATCCAGATCCGTTTAGTAGTTTTTACGTGAAAGAGTAACAAACATCCATCCATCCATCCATCTTACAAACATTTGCATTTATAATATTAGTAGGATAAATAATCATACTAAAAACATACATCCTTTCAACCTACATGCGAACTATTACCACAAACAGTTGCGTATTTCTACCCCAACGTCGGTTGGGGTAAAAATACACAATATCAATGTGATGACTTTAGCTAATTACACAAAAACTGTTGTAGTTCGTTTAACAAAGTCTTATTATTTTAAGACCTTATTTGGTAGATATGCTACCGATGCAGCGTAAATTCGTGTCTAATACCTATCATAGTACTTAGTTTCTGTTTAATAACGCAAACAATGCAAAAGTGCGTCCTTTTGACCCGAATGAATTTAGATGTAACCTTTGACGTACCTGTTAGACAAAATCTGACCTGTTTATCAAACTCAAACTAATAATTCATTTAGAATTTTAATTCTCATAGCTAATTTATGACCTTCTTATAAATTATTTTAATGAAGGTCATAAATCAGCCATGAAAAGAACTAGCAAGAAACTTAGGCCACTCTTTTTAAATTTTCGTTAGACCTTTAGTTGAGTTAACTGTATTGCCCAGAATACTTAAATCATATTAAAACAAACATTGTTTGCATGCTTTTATCACATTTCGTTATAAATTGGTCACTTTCAACCTGGTATCGTTAACGCACAAAGTACCAGTAAGCTGACTCCTATCTAATATGGTCCTCCATATTTATTACAGTTCAACTTAAAATTGGATATATTTATATCTCGGAAACCATGCATTGTTATTGAATTTACATACAAATGTTCCAGCTAAATCGATCAAAGCGCGTTTCTTAAATGGCACGTCCTATTATATTAATAGGACGTGCCATTTTAGAAACGCGCAACATAACTTTTTTATTTGTGAACCGATTGCAATAAAACAAACACTAAATGTTACGGGTAGGTTGCCACAATATATCGATGAAAACCGCAAATCGGTTAATGGGTTGCTGAGAGCTCAAGAATTGGGCTATCGCAATGTTCAAATCTGACTAGTAATTCCAGAGTTTAGCTCGTTCAAACAAGCAAACTCTGCCTCTTTATGATATACTAGCTTTTGCCCGCGTGGATGTCGGTTATCGCTGTAAAAAGTAGCCTATGTGTTATTCCAGACCATAATCTATCTCTGTGCTAAATTTCATCCAGATCCGTTAAGTAGTTTTTACGTGAAAGAGTAACAAACATCCATCCATACTTACAAACTTTCACATTTATAATATTAGTAAGGATAATACATAGTATACAAAGTCGCGTCTAGCTATCTTCCCTATGTACAACGGATATATTTTTACATTGCAATGTTTTACAGCAATGGCGTCGGCGTGAAAGTGACAGTTTGATTTTTTTGCTTTAAAATAATAAATGGTTTCCGTTCACATCATATTTTTAAATTTTAAGAGATATTAACGGATGATTCATATTCAATCTTAGGACTACAGGTTACAGCAGACATGCTACTTTAAGCATCGGCGATTAAGTCGCTTTTTAAAAGGAAAATGCTGCGACCAAACATTCCTACTCGGACTGTTAAAACGCCAAACAGTGCGATGGATTCGTTTTTCGAAAGCTTGATACAGCGATGAACGCTACATTTCGCATAGATTCTGATACCAGTCGAATCGATTTGTTTCATTGTTTTATATATTACGATTATGAAGAGATCGTCGATAGAACTTAAAGAGTCGCCAAATCGCAATACAGCATCGATACAGTCGCAAAATCGCACGATTCCGATACCGCGACCGAACGCAGAGAGTCGCCAAAACGCTATGCAGCAACGGTACAGTCGCAAAATCGCACGATTCCGGTACCGCGACTGAACGCAGATATTCACCAAAACGCGATGCCGCAACGATACAGACGCAAAATCGCAAATCTCCGATACTAAAAGTATCTAAAATTTAAAATTCATAAGATCCTAAGTTTATTATTTTAAATTTTGAATAATACCAACCTTATAGCTAGTTTAAAGTTGTTAGTTGTAGTTGTTGTTGCTCGATGTTCAAAATTTGAATTAAGATTTAAATTGAAGAAGAAGAGAAAAAAGAAGAAGAAATAAATTGCTAAAAGAACGTCACGCTCTGCGCCTAAATAGGTCTTGAGGACTATTATTATTGACCTACGTCGGTGTAAAAATGTACATAAGTTAAATGTTACTATCATTCCGGTATCGGGAAATGCAGTTACGCTATAAATGTATGGTATGCTGCAAATAAACAGGATATCGGAATAACCATCCTTACCAGAGGCGGAGCTTGCTGCCCATGTATAGTCAACAGCATTCTCTTTGCGCTAACAGTCTTGTTTTAATTGGATCCTCCTATAAACATTGTTAATTACTAAAATAATACTCCTTTTTCCAATTTGTATCTGAGAAACAAAGCGCTAACGTATATTTTTGCATTTTAAGTTTATATTATAACCTATTGTTAACTTGAAATGCTAATAAAATTTGCCTCCACCTTACAGTAGACCACAGTACAGTAGTTGTTTTTTTTGTGTGTAAGTACAGGTTTCCAGAGTTTATTCAGGGATGCGTTTTTAACGAAACGTTTTTCTCCTGGGAAAATTCCATCTCAAAAGCTTGGTGTTCATTTTTGGTTGAGCAATGTAGTGTAGTAAGTGGACGTCCATAGGCAAGCAGTTTGCTTGTTTGCCTCCTAAGTAGTATTAAAAAAAAGTATTATGGGCTTGTGGACAGCGTACCTGTTTAATAAGTCTCCTGCGACACACTTGTCCCTAGTGCATTATTTATTCTTTTAACAAGCTATAATCGTTAATTGCCACGTACTATTAAACTTCATTACAAAGCGCCATTAATGCGCCACGATGCAAGTTTTGTAAAGCAAGTTTCATTACATCTTTGTTTTTCTCGGTGTGTAAAATCAAGACACTAAGAAACTTATCTCGCAAACACTGCATCGTGTTTATAGTACCTACTTGCAGAGTAATGTGACTTACGAACTATGTTAGTGAAACAATGTGGGTTCCTAGTCCAGCGAAAACTTTGCAATGTGACTTACTTTTGAATTTAGCCGGCTAGGCCGGTGCTTGGTTGAACATTGTCGTTGGCCTTGGCAAATTTTTCTTCTTGTCTCGGTAATAAATAAATTAAATAAACAAGAAAAGTTGAAACACAGGTCTAAAAAATTTAAGAGAGGTAGGGCACCATACTAGCGAGTAAGCTCGACTGGGGAAGGACTTCCACTTTACCGAAGACCACATCCAAATAACTACACATCAAAAGCAAATATTAACTGTGTTTTTATAGGATAAACATAGTTCATATTTGATTTTTGTTGTTCAAATATCCGGTTTTGCTCATCAAATCTATTTATGTTACTTCGAAGGGGCTAAAACACGACAGGGCAATTTTGTTTCGTTAAAGATTCCTATGACCACTATCAGTCCAGCCTTACTTATAAGTATATTGTCACCGAAATAACAAGAAAGCGTTGGATCTAAACATACATAACAAACATTACAAACTTGTAATAGTAAATAAATTACACATACCATAACAAAATATCAGGCCTTTTTCCACAAAGTGTTAGAAATCAGTTTAATCAAATTTGTCATTTTTACTGCAAAATGATAGAGCTTATTTCTTTAACATCAACCACAGTACTAACCGACATCAATGAAAATTTTATAGAAAGTCATACATATGAATTTCACGTTTCAAAGAAATATAGGTAAGTAGTATTCTTTTTACGAGAATACTTTGCTTTAAAAGTTTCTTTTTACTAAGAAAGTGCTGCGAATGTTGTAAGTTATAGACGCGCTACCTAGTTCGTAGTACAAATACCTTTCAGCCCATTTACGTGTCCCAAGTTTCAAGAGTAGTATTATTCTCTCTCTTACTAACGCTCAATAACTATTTATTTGCAATGTATATGCCTAGACCGTTAGCTAAATGTACAAAACCGCACCGCAGCGCAGATACTGCGTTTGAATGCTTAGGTTTAGTATCGTGTCATCTGATAGCAATATCTGAGTCTAGGGTAACCACATCTAACATGTGCTAATATTGTACTCGTACTGCTATTTGCTATAGCTTTACACACTTAGGCTGCCTTTACACTACCAAAGACTAGATAGAGACAAAATAACCAATAAAAAACATAGAATCTCCGCTACGCTATTGAAATATGAAGCTAATGAAGAAGAAATATAAATAAAAATAGTTTTATTTGTCAGAAATAGAACACTCAGGTGTAGGTTCCATCAGCACAAGGTATGTTGAGAGCCTGCTAAGTGATAAGTACACTTAGCTGCCACGGGAGCTCGCAAGTCGATAGAAAGAAGCTCGGTGGTATCCGGTGCTCCTTATAAGTACCCCGAGCGGGTGGACGCTGTGGAGTGGATGGACCACGTACATTTTTAATGCAGAGCGGAGAAATGCTGCGTTGGAATTACCACCCACCTAAATGACTCTTTTCATCCAGCTCCGCACAGTGCGCTGTTGCGATTGCGGGGTCGGGGTTTAAAACTCCTCCACCCGAAACCTTCCACGTAGGAACTGCGTCATGGTGCACACGAATGCTGTCATTAGTGTTGGTACCCGCGAAACGTGGACAGAGGGATTTTATTCACCTTGCTACCCCGGGCTCTAGCATTTCCCATCTCAAAATAAAGAATATAGCTTAGCACAGTGTGCAACTCCACTATACCCTGCTGCCACGCTCCGCTCCGACAGTGGAAAGACACACTACTCCGCTCCGCTTACTGTAGCCCGATAGACAGCCTTAATATCGGTACTTACCTAGGCCTAGTATATCTGTGTTGCGGTGAAGCTGTTTGTAACCACCGACGTCGACAAATGAGGATTAATTTGTGTATGTGACTGGCGGTCTATAGCAGACAATAGTGGACAAACGAATGGACCGATTGATGAATAGTTATTTTCCTAATTTTCATGAAAATTTGTTCAGCTGTGTTTCAAACATACAGCTTTGTTAAACACGGCAGTTTTTTTAAGGCTACATGTGTCGGGCATTTTAAAAATTAAATGTAACATGTAAGAGCCATTTTTTTAAATCTAGAAGTTTCTATTTTGTCAGTACTACTTAGGTACTTATAACAAGGACAAGCAAATATTGTAGTAATCTTGGCCTTTATTTAATTTAATGTGTGCCGTGCCACTAAATCAATTATTCACATCTTAGAACTTCAATTGTCCCATACTATAAATATGGATACTCCCGTATCGTACGTACGACTAGGTTGTCAAATAAGTCTGTCGCGGTATTTTCTAGAGACTAAGTAGGTATGTGGTTATGTATCATGGAGATTTTTAAGAAAGGAGTAAAAGGTGGTACTGTAACTACATACCAGGTGGGCCGTACGCTTTTTTCTTTTACTTTTCTTAGCAGTATAAAAATAACCATGTAAATGGCATGTCTGGTATGTATAAGTCCAGAAAAGCGTCAACGATATTCGCATTGTCTGCTAATAATAGTTTTGCAGATATAGCAGTAAAACCGGCCAAGTGCTAGTCGGACTCGGGCACGAAGGGTTCCGTACCAATTGTATTGTGAATAAAAACGGCAAAAATTACACCTGTCGTATGAGCCCTTCATGTATTTTATTTTAATTTCACTATTCATATTAAAGTGATTGTACAACTAAATATTTTGCGAATAATTCAAGTGTCTACCTGTTGCTGTTATTAATAACGAGCAAAAAACGGCAATAAAATCACGTTTGTTGCCCGGGAGCACCCTTAAATATTTATTTTATTCTGTATTTAGTATTTCTTGTTATAGGGGCAACATAAATACCTACATAATGTGTGAAAATTTTATTAGCTACCACAGTTCATGAGATACAGCCTGGTGACAGATAGACGGACGGACAGTGAAGTCTTAGGAATAGGGTCCCGTATTTCCCCTTTGGGTACGGAACCCTAAAAATGAACAGCTGCAATCCGCAGGACAGCGTAAGTCTAATGAAGAGTGACCTTTACTCGGCACTAGGTAGGTACTTCGCTTTATTAATAGTTTCTTGTTTAAGGCGTTTGTGGCCGAGTACAGTCACTGACCGGTAAATGATAGCTATCAAGGGCGCAGTTACTTTATGGATGGGTGATCGCACATTGATATTTTGTCTGCGGCAAAAATCGAAAATAAATCGCTATGAGGACGTCATGATAAGTCATGTACTTTATTAACTACTTGATGTCATTATAGAAATAGATATTATACTAGCTGTTGCCAGCGGCTCTGCCCGCGTAGGTGTCGGTTATCGCTGTAAAAAGCAGCCTATGTGTTATTCCAGATCATAATCTATCTCTGTGCCAAATTTCATCTAGATCCGTTCAGTAGTTTTCCATCCATATTTATTCCAGCACTATCCGGCTCAAAATTTATTTTGTATGTGAATACGAAAAATAAATTATTTTATAAATAACTAGCGGCTCGTAACGGCTTCGCAAGGGTTGTCATTTATCCCGTATTTTAAAAAAAATAGTCTATGTTACCTGCTGATAATATGTAGCTTTCTAATGGTAAAAGATTTTATTTAATCGGTCGAGTAGTTTTTGAGTTTATTCGTTACATACAAAAATACAAATCTTTCCTCTTTATAATACTTTTCATATAATTTATACATATTCGTACTCGCGGATAATGTAGCTCCCTAAAGGTGAAAGATTTTTAAAAATCGGTGCAATGGATTTTAAGTATATGGAAAGCCTTTGCTCAGTTGCTCAGCAGTGAGAAGATGCGGGCTGAGAAAGAGTAGATTTATAGTGTACACACCATACAAAAAATATTTTTATGCGCATCAAGTAGGTAGGTATAATATTAGTTGAGTGAGATAGGCACTATTATAATATTGTGGAGTTCTATACGATCACTGTTACGGCTATTATGTTTACCGCAAACGTGTAAGTAAGTAATGCTAGAACAATATAAGTCTCAAGACAGACAATAGGCGCGAAAGGAGTTCAGTGGCATCCTTGGATCGGAACGCGACGCGCCTAACCGGACACGGCCGGCGGGCGTCCTGCATACTCGAACCACTATGTATATAGAACCGCATTAGCATTGATGTAGTTATGCGTATGTAGGTTGTTTGTGTCCCAACGCACGGTGCAATGCGCGGCCCTGAGGCGCCCGCGACCGATGCGCACCGATGTAAACACCCATCAAGGTCAACTGCCTTGGTATCGTCGTGTACACTTTAGTCTTTAGCTTTTTGTCAAACTTACTGCAACTGCAGCATGTGTTCGCCAATGAACTAATTGCGCGTCGGCCATGTAAAGCTTCGGAGACCTTCTGAGGTATTTTGACCTTTTGTTTTGTAAAATAGTTATTTTTAATTCATATCAATTTAAATTATCAAGGCTGCTTTTAATAAACAACAAACAGATATTTATAGTACGAGTAGGTATATATAAAATGTAATTATTTATCTTGTTTAATAACTGATAGTAGAAGTTTACTTAAAAGAAAATACCGTAATTGAATAATACGTAGGTAGGTTTTCTAATAAAATTTGAATAAGCTGGCACATGTGTAGGTATTTAGAAATCAAAACTTCTTCAATTTCGGAAAGCACCATGTCACATCGAGTGACAAAATTAAAATAATAAACCTACTATCATTCTTCTGGTGCTAAGGTACCTATTTGAAAAAATATTACCTATACCCAAGTATTTGAAGTACACGGGCCGCAAGTCTAGCCCCTTAGTAACGTTTGTTATGTCCCCATTGCAGTCTCCGTTGTACTACGAATAATAATTGCAGTTAGTTGCCTAGAGCTATTCACAAGGGCCAGTGTGACGGGTTGTTAGTTCCGTAACGAACTATACCCATATTTCGTATCAGGATGAGAACTTTCATAATTAACTTTATGGTATTTCCAATTGAATTCCTCTCTCGCAAGTAAAGGTACAAAATAATTACTGCTTTATTCTATCATGATGTATTGATTATTGTATATATGCTGTGCTGCAATGTGTTGGCTCGGTGCCATTGTCCTCAAATAGTAGGGTTGAAAACTAGCGTATGTAGGAACTAGGTTCAAAAGCTCTTAGATATAAAATAAAGTGTGTTTACACTAACCATACTAGTGAGCAAGTCTGACAGGAATTTACCGATAAACAAATATCTGATTGTGGTCGCAATTTCGCAAAGCTAATGCGTTGGCCTAAGTAAAGGCCAGCATTAGGATCGCGAGACGACTCAACTAAACACTTTGACATATCACCATACAGTTTGTTTGCACTTGGTCCCCATGGTCCCAGAGTTCGACCCCAAAAATGTAAAAGACCTTAATTTTTATATTTGCGCTTTTTTACACTCTGCAGAAGTGGCGGCCGAACCCAGTTTAATGCCAGTCAGTGAAAGATTCAATGAATTGATTCAATCCTCCAAAGAACGAGAGTGATACTATCAGTACGCTTATCAAGCCGTTCAGTTCTAGAACAAGCAGGAATGTTCGCGTTAACAAGAGCCCGCCGAATGACGTCGTTTAAACTAGCATACCGAGGGATTTTACTGGCATGCCGAGGGAATCTACCAGTACTCCTGCAACATGAGAGACCATATAGCGAGCAAGCTGATCAGCAACTTACCACTAGGTTAGTAACAAAAAAAAACATAAATTATATATCCTTACTAAGATTATAAATGTGAAAGTTTGTGAGGATGGATGGATGAATGGATAGATGGATGGATGGATGGATGTTTGTTACTCTTTCACGTAAAAACTACTGAACGGATCTGGATGAAATTTGGCACAGGGATAGATTATGGTCTGGAATAACACATAGGCTACTTTTTGCAGCGATAACCGACATCGGCAACAGCTAGTATCCTATATTTCTTACTGATAATGTTGCTTTCTATAAGTGAATGATTTATTAAATCTGTCCAGTACTGTCTGCCCATTAATTAAAAACAAAAATACAATTGTTTCTCTTTAATATATAAGAATAGACTAATTGCATTCCATTGTAAAGTAAAGCCCAGAATACACTTGCGTATAGAATCCACTTAATTCTGTGACAATACGATGGCTGGTGCCTACATTCAGCCAGTGTCCGCTAATAACAATGCGCCACATGTTTGAGGTTTTCAATCTTTGCACGAAGCGTGGCATTGTAAGCAACAGATAGCTTTTCCGGGTTTGTGTTTACTTTGTCTCTGTGCTTCAATGTATTAATTTTGAGGCACTCATAGCTTGGTGCACTCGTTGTTCGGTAATCAGCGGGTTAAGCTACCAAGGGCGCGGTAACCCTATAGATGGGTGACCGCGTAGTGGTATTTCATCTGAGCGTCTCCGTGCTTCGGAGGGCACGTTAAAAGTCGGTCCCGACTGTTATCAGTCATTAGATCACGACAGAGGCCTAAATATGGGCGATCTAAATAACTCTTTCACCAGATTGGCCACTGACCAAGCGATAAGAAGAATAAGAAGTATGTTTAAATTTACTAGCAACCCTTGCTTCGCTAGGTACCTTTATGAGTACGGCTCATCAGATGGTAAGCAGTTACCATAGGCTCATCATCATCATAGGCTCACGTATGATGATGATGAGCCTATGGACACTTTCAATACTAGAGGTATTGCAAGCGTCCATAGGCTACGGTAACTGCTTACCATAAGTAACACTTGTCTTTTTCTATTTAAGTTTATTCGTATTATATATACAAGATATGAATACCAACAATAAATATTTTTCTTTGTTTCTTACCACTTTTTGCGTCGGCAACACGTGAGAGGCTATGCTCTAAGTATTAGAAGCGTCCATAGGCTATGACAAATGCTTACCATGAAACGAGCCGTGTGTCTGGTCTTGTCCATACTTACTAATATTATAAATGTGAAAGTTTGTAAGAATGAATGGATGGATGGATGTTTGTTACTCTTTTACGTAAAAACTACTGAACGGATCTGGATGAAATTTGGCACAGAGATAGATTATGGTCCGGAATAACACATAGGCTACTTTTTACAGCGATAACCGACATCCACGCGGGCGGAGCCGCGGGCAACCGCTAGTACTACTATAAAATGCAAAAGTAACTCTTTGTTTGTTACCTTTTCATGACAAAACAGCAAAACGAATGTTAATTAAATTTGGCAAGGAGATAGATTGTGTCCTGGCGAAAGGGGAACTTTTTACACACAAATGCGAACAATAGTTAGTCAGACTGTAACCTGGGGAAAGGGAACTTTTTACATAGAAATGCGAACAATAGTTAGTCTATACTAATGTTATAAATGCAAAAGTTTGTATATAGATGGATGGAAGTATCGATGTTTGTTGCGACAAAGATAGAATATAGACTGGAAAAGCACCTAAACTATTTTCATAATCGAAAAAAAAAACGCAGTTGCCGTGGTAGGTATTGTACGCGCAGAAAACTATAGTCTTTTTCATATAGTATGGTGACGTTGGATGAAATACATTTTACGCATTTTATTTTTCGCAATAAATAAAAATAGGAAATACAGAATATCAACCTGAATTGATAAATGTACAGAAATTTGTTTTAATATTTATTATAAACATATTTTGTATTTTATTCTATCTTAAACCTTAAAAATATAAACTTTAAATACTTTAATGACTGATGAACAAAATGGAACCTGTTAGGGTGGGGATTGACATAATAAAATCGATATAATCGATATTTTTTTATAAAATATTTAAAATCGGTATCCAAATATTTAATATTCAAACCAATTATAATTATTATAGGTATATGGTCGCTAAGTGGTCAAAATTCGACTGTTATTGTTTTAAGTTTTAAAGTTATTTAGGTTTGTGTCAAAAATCATATTTTATTGCATGTAAAATAAGTTTTTTTAAATTAAACCCTATGATACGATTCGCATGACGATTTTTTGTCATTTTTATTGATAAATAAATAATCACTTAAAACTATTAAACAGATTTTATTTTTGTTTCTAAATTTAATCGTGATATCAATTTATACTTCAAAGTAAATTTTATCGTTTCTAATTTTTAAATTCGATGTTATCATTACTTCATATCTAGATATTTTAAATACTAAACGTCACCGTACCCATGCTATGTGAAATAGACTATAGTTTAGGTATAATAAACTTATTTTTCAATAGGATAGCTACCCTTCTGGGGGTGACAATAGACTTTATCCGATTAAGGTTTTATTTTTTAATATCGTTCACCCTACCGCGTCACCCTATTACTGTCGGGGCGCCTCGTTTATCTCTGCCTGGAGGCGAGAGAGACCAATGCTTACTGCACCACTGGTCTGGTATATATGTTGAGGTATAGCAGACTAGCTGTGGTGGACGCATTTTTACTGAGACGATAATGATAAAGTTGATAACTTTATTTTGTAGTAGCTGTTGCCCGCGGCTCCGCCCGCGTGGATGTCGGTTATTTCTGTAAAAAGTAAGCCTATGTGTTATTCCAGACCATAATCTATCTCTGTGCCAAATTTTATCTAGATCCGTCAGTAGTTTTTACGTGAAAGAGTAACAAACTTTCATCCATCCATCCATTTATCCATACTTACAAACTTTCGCGTTTATAGTATTAGTAGGACTAAGTACTTGTAATATTCTTCATCCATGCTTAATATATTTATTAATTTATTTTTACGATAAAAAATGGTAAGGAGATTATAAATGGTATCCTGGGGAAGGTTAACTTTTGGCAATTTACATCTACGAGGATGTGGGTAATAGATATTAAAATAACTATACTTCTATCTAAAAGATTATAATTATTTTCATTTATTATTATTCCTCTTGATAGAGGAGAGGAGACCCGTGCCCAGCAGTGGGGCATATATGGGTTGCTATTATTATTATTATTTTATGCGTTTTGTATAAAACGTTTTACGTGTAAATAATGGGTCGGCATCACGCAAGTGATACCTTTACCACGCTTAACAATTTGTGTAAAAAAAGTAGTATGGATTCCTTGAGCACGTTTAATGTCAGTACGAATTCAACTAAGTAGTTTACATTAATTCATTTATGAAATGCAACTGACGTATATTTTTAACTGTGACCACCGCATATACTGTTTATTACTTTCTACTGTACTTTTGCTCATCAAGAAGGTCCGTTATTTTTACGAGCCTTTTGTAAGGCATGACTGAGCACTTACATGGACAACTTTTTTCCACCGTCTTGTTGTCTGAATAGCCTAAGGCTCATGCAGTCATTCTTCGTACGTTGAATAAACTGTTCCCACGCTCGATTGTTTGTCCCTCTCTATTTATAGCTTTCTCACTCTAACATCTCTCTGGTTCAAGTAAACATTTATGACATAGTATCTGCATATGGAAAAACTTTTTTATTTTTTATTTATGTTTTGTACTATGTACTGTGGAAAACTAAGTGAACAAGTGCAAGTTTAAACATTATCTTAAAAATACTTTAAGTAATAAATCACATATTATATCCATTTCTAGTTGTTGCCCGCGGCTTCGCCCGCGTAGATGTCGGTTATCGCGATAAAAAGTAGCCTATATGCTATTCCAGATTTTATTCTATCTCCGTGCCAAATTTTATGCAGATCCGTTTAGTAGTTTTTGCGTGAAAGAGTAACAAACATCCATACATCCATACTCACAAACTTTCACATTTATAATATTATAATGATAATTTTATTTACGTATGTTATAAGAATTTTAGTTATTTGAAAAATCTTTGCTATGTATTGTATTACTTCAAATGCACTTACTGTATCACCCTTAAAGGTAGACTGGTAAAGAATGCCTCTGGCATTAAGTCTGTCTATGTACAATATGTAAAAAGAAGCCCTTACTATAAAAGGTTCGCGTACGCTAGTAATTATTATTATAATAAGTTAAGTCCCACTAATAAATTAAAAAAATATCACGACTGTTTGACAATTTTCTTTACTAACTACTACTAGGTATTAATAAGCTAATTAATGCCTAGCAGTAGAGGAGAGCCGTGCCTAGCAGTGGGCTTTTATATGGGTAAGTATTATTTTTATATTGTAATAGTGAAAGGATATTTTGAAGAGCAGGCAACGTGGATACAGGTTTCGTGACGTTTATTTTCATTGTTTAAACAAATGATTTTCTTTATTTTTTCTACTATACTGCAAACTCAAAGGGATTTTTCAAATCAAATCAAATCAAATTCTTTATTTGCACCGAATGTATGTACATAGTTTATGATCTTAAGAAACATTGGTTCAGACACTACTAGGCATGCAAAAATGTATTGTATCTAGGGAATTTATATATTATAAAAAGTAAATTTGGGATAATTAGATGTACAATCAATAAATTTATTTTATCAATAAATGTCAAGAATAAATTACAAATGAATAATGTCAATATTTTAGATGAATAATATAATGTCAAATTGTAAAAAAAATACAGTCAAGTTGTATCATTAAGAAATTCCACAACCGAATAATAACACTCTTGTATAAGAAACGTCTTAAGATCCTTCTTGAATTCACATACACTTTTATTTTTAATCGTTTTTATTTTTATTTTTGATAGGTAATGGTAGTGGCATAGGAGCAAGCTGCGTTTTATTGAGGAGTTGAGGAGGGAAATACTCCTTATGCATACGGCGCTGACTGAGGAAGCGATGTGGTTATATGGGTTCTTCGGCCTATAGATGGTAGGCGGTCGGCATACCTACTAAAACCCCCCTGTGCACATACACCCGTCTTCGCAGCTGAACTACCAGGACCTGATATGACATCAGTGGTCAACCCAGCGTTCGTCCGCGCTACGCGGCTTCTGTTACCAGTATTAAAATATAAATGCCAGCCTGACAATAATACCAGTGAGTACGAGAGGTCTCCAGCGCTCATTTAGGGATGCATTTTGATAGAATCCCTTTTTTATCTCAAAGAGACCTAATAATAGAGAATATCTTAAGGCCCTGGTACAAAAAAGTGGGATGGCAACATGCATGCGTTATCTCAGGCATTGCAAGAGTCCACAGGCTAATACGGTAACTGTTTAACATCAGTCGGGCCATATGCTTATTTGGGACTAGATACATCCTTACTAATATTATAAACGCGAAAGTTTGTAAGTATGGATGGATGGATGTATGGATGTTTGTTACTCTTTCACGTTAAAACTACTGAACGGATCTGGATGAAATTTGGCACAGAAATAGATTACGGTCTGGAATAACTCATAGGCTACTTTTTACAGCGATAACCGACATCCACGCGGGCGGAGCCGCGGGCAACAGCAAGTATTAATTATTTTCGATGATCGTAAATATTTAATACTTTTATTCCTGAAATAGATCCAACTATTTGTTATTATAGCAGGTTTTTCAATATAGTAGGACTAAGAGACTATGTATGTGTGGCGTGGTAGCGGTTGAGAATGCCGTTGGGCGAGTCCGCCGAGGGCTTGGTACAAAAATATTCACAAGCCATTCCTGTAGCTGCGTAGCCGCATTCGTATCATCTCGTTATCTACTTGTGTTAATTTATTTTGTAAACAATATTGATGTTTTGACATATCATAATAATTTATATAAGATTATTATACCCATAAATTTGCAGTTTTGTATCAATTTGATTCGTTTTGTTTTGACTAGCCTGTTGGTCTAGTGTTAATGACCCTGATTACTAAGTCGAAGGTCGGGACAAAACTTCGTGTGCTTCGAGTCTGGGTGTAATTTGTGTCCGTGAATTGTATGTTTGTAGAGGCCCCTGAGACACGGGGCTTGTTGTCTGTTTAAATAGAGAGGAGAGTTTTAAATTTGTTAAAATATTATGCTTTCAAAATAAAAATTAAATTTATCTGTTACTGTAAAAACTTCGGAGTTTGGAGAGGAAGAGTCGGTTCCGACTGTTAGATAGCAGTCATTAGAAATTGGCACAGGGTTATACGGACGATCTGAATCATTTTGTCATCAGGTGCTGTCACCAGGATAGACGCTAACCACTGGATCATCATCATCATCATCATCATCTCAGCCTGATAATGTCCACTGCTGAACGTAGGCCTCCCTCATATATCTCCACAATGGCCGATCTTGAGCTGCCTGCATCCACTGGATACTGGACACAAATCTAAAACTAACAGAATAATTAACGAATCAAATTTTATAAAATGAATATGTCTATTTTCAATTCTGTTCATTTTAATGATGTTTATATTTATGTCACAGGACTTCCAATAAATCTTGTTATTATTACCTACCTATGCATCATTCATCATCATACTATGAATCATTTCGCCGTTACATTAATTACTTTGTTTATTCCAGCATATTATCACACAAGGCGATATCAACCCTAACCTCGTATCTACCTACGCAACAAGGACACATATTTATATGCCTGTCATTTACTATGAATTATTGTTATATTACATACTAGCTTCTGCCCGCGGATTCGTCTACGGTTACAATTCCTTGTGAAAAGTAGCCTATGTGTTATTTCAGGCTATAACTCTATCTCTGTGATTTCAATTTAATCCTGTTTAGCTGTTATGGTGTGATATTACTATACGATACAAATACAAAAGTTTGGACGTTTGTAGTAACAAACGTCCATACACCCAAACTTTCGTATTTGTATCTAATATTAGCAGGAATTGCTAACTCTAATCAATTTCAATAAATATTTCACAATTTTTTGAATGGCATTTGATTGTTATTGTTGCTCTATTTTTTAAGCGTAACTTGCTTCTAAATTGGGAAAAAACTGAAAAGAAAATGTCTTACAATAATTACATAAAATTCTAAAAAGAAAAAGGTATCCTACTAATATTATATATTAATTTGGCAAAGAGGTAGATTATGGTGTGGAATAACACATAGGCTACTTTTTATCCCGGAAAAAATCTCTGTTCCCGAGTAATTGTACGCGCGGGCCAAGCCGCGGTCGAAAGCTAGTTATACATATAGACACTCATATAAATATAATATTATGTCTCAGTGCTGGGCACGTCCTCTATCAAAAAGAAGGTTTACACCTTAATCCACACACGCTATCATTTGCTAACGGTGAACAAAAACATCGTGAGAAAACCCACATGTCTTAGAAAAAATTCTAAAGGCATGTCTGATTTACCAACCCGCATTAGGCCAGCGTGTTTTCTCTCTTGATAAAGTATAGGCGACCCGTGCCTAGTAGTGGGACATATGTAAGGTAAATGTACCAGTAGTTGATATTATAGTGAGAAAAAAGCACGTTTTCATTAATATCTATGTATTTATTTTAGTTAGAATTTTCAAAGTAAGTAACAAATATTAATCAGTCTTTGATTTCTCTTACATTGAACTTAAGTAAAGAAAAAAAGTGTTATTTATTTTAATATCGTTTTTTTTCGAAGGGACTAAAAATGTACCAGTAATTGATGGGCAAATTTTCAATTGTCCTAGTAATTGACTATGAGTTTTTCAAGCTAGAGACCCAGTACTTGATAAGTATACTCTTTACAAAAAATACAATTAACTAAAAAAATATCAGTAATGGTAGAAAATAATTCACAAAAATTCAAATCACGTAAAATGCTCATTTTTCTTAAAAATATAATGTACAGCCACTTTAAATAAACATCTTGAAATGTCTTAAAACCAGAATAAAACTTAAAATCTACCTATTCAAATCATAAGTATCATCGCTATTGAGATCATCTGTACTAGCACCAGACTTTCTTCCATGTTTCACATTCAGATTCACTACTTGAGCCAAACATTATATATGTATGTCTTTGTGACATTTTTATAGAAGTAGATTCCTTTTTTCTTTTTACTTTCCTTTTGTCTTTTTTGTTTTTGTTAGCTTCTTTTTCTTGCTTTTTCTTTTTTCTTTCCTCAGCCCTTTTCTGTTTATGTTTGAGTTTTTAATTTTTTTTTTCTTTATTTTAATGGTATTCTTGCTTTTCTTCTAGCCAAAATAAATTATATTTTTTAGACGCAGCAGATATAGAACTCCCAGATTTTACCTCATTATATGCTTTCATCATGTCATCTTCGTAATAGCTGAACATTTTTCCTTTTATTGGAGGCATTTTAAACTTATTTTATTAATTTAATAAGTACCTGCAAAACAAAAAGAAAGACAACTGCTTTTGTACTAGTATTTGATATTTTATGTTCCAGTAATTGATACCCCCTATCAACGACTAGGTAGAAGTCACTTAGGAAAGCTATATTTAAAACTACGATTGTTCAATCTTTTGCTTATGGTAATACCGTAAAAAATCGATGGAATCGAGCAGATGAGAATATACCCAGTAGATGATAATTGTATCAATTACTGGAAATCAAATGTTTTTTGTCCTAGTATTTGATACCCTTGTATTTCGTTTAATTATTATAAAAACTGTGAGAAAACAAAACATTTACATTATCTATACAATCTCAAATAGAATAATGTAAATACTTACCACTTTATAAGCTTCAATTTTGAATAACACAGTTCGAAACAGGTATTGTCCTTATCAAATTCGTTAACAAAAACATTAAGCGGTAACACCTGATGACACTATTGTAAACATAATTAAATTGCCAATGTTTGACAGCCAATCACAAAGAAAGTAATTCCACGTTGGATTAAGAGATGTACCTTCTATTATAATTAATAAACGTTTCATTGATACCTGTAGAGGAATTCTTAATATAATGAGTTAAAGTCAAATTTATCAACTTTTAGGGCAATATCAAGGATTGGTACAATTACCTTATATGGGTGTTTTTTTAACTCATTATATTGTTTCTTAATTAAATTAAATTAAATATTTATTTAATGGTATATTGGTTTCCGTTCCTTTTCGTTACCACTAATATTGTAACCTATACCAAATTGTAAATGTTATATTCTGGCGATTAAAAAGAGTGACGCGAGTTTCTTGCCATTTCTTCTCGAGGCCTTACCATAGCCAGCGAATTGGCCGTAGGAAAAAAGTATGCTGGCATTTGTTTTTATGACGTTCATAAGTATCATGTATTTGATCTAAATGAATAAATGAGTTTGAGGTCATGGGTGGCTATGGGTTTCCTAACGTTATTTTCCTTAACCATTAGCAGATAGTAGTGCATTTGATTAGTCATTTATAATAGAATAGAAAAGAATAGAATAGAATAAGCGTTTATTAGCACACACAAAACAAGTTAACAGTTAGGATAGACTAGAAAATAATATACATAGGTACAAAAGTATATGGAGCATAAAAAAGAACAAAACAAGAAACTAAAATTAACAGTAAGAACACAACATAGCAAATAAAACAAAAAACAAATACCTATATATATATATATATATATAAATAATTATTTTAATCGAGTTAGACATGGCGCAGTTTTGTGTGACTAACAGGCTACAGCTCAGCATATGCTGCAATCATTATATTGCAGCGTTGATTTTCAGCTGTACCCTTGACGGCTAGCAATATAATATTAATAATAACATAGTTATGCAGTAACGGATAAGTTAAAATAAATAAAATAGAAGTAGGACCAGTCAAATAAAATAAAATGTGATTTGAATGTGTGATTAAATATGTAATGATAATACTTACAACTAAATAAGTAATTCATAATATTCTCATTAACTATAATAGAATTATAATAATATTGCTTAGAAATTCATTATGTAAATAATTCATTTGATAATAGTATTTATGTAAATAATATAATTTAATTTCTTCATAGTATAAATTGGTAAATAATTCATTCATAATAATTAGGTATCTATGATGTTAATAGCGCTGTACTAATTGCTGGATTTTTGCTCGTTTAAAAACATGTTTTTTAATTTGTATTTAAAGTTATGTACAATAGCAACCCATATAAGTCCCACTGCTGGGCACGGGTATTCTCTCCTCTATCAAGAGAGAGAGAGAGAGGGTTTAGGCCCTATTTCACACACGCTGGCCTAATGCGGGTTGGTGGATCAGACTTGTCTTTAGAATTCCTTGTAAGACATGCGGGTTTCCTCACGATGTTTTTCCTTCATCGTTAGCAAATGGCGAATCATTTGATTAGTTCACACTGGTACTGCCCGGGATAGAACTCGCACCTCTTGCGTACAAGGCCGTTACTTTCCCACCCGGCCACCACCGCATTCATTACACTTAAGTAGTGATTAGTCATTTAGTACGCATTAATTCCACAAAGTGTAATTCATGTTATCGGTCGCCATCGAACTCACACCTCTTGTGTTACAGGTTGCTTACTTTCCCACTTTGCCAGCGTTAAAAAGATATCTATAATTGGACAATTATAAAGCGGTAAGTTACCTACTAAAATTATTTAATGATGCGAGTGATGCGACGTTAGGCTTAGTAGGTACCATCTACTGACTAGACACTGGAGACCTGTCAAGTATAAATATTATCACATATCTGATCTATACTTGACAGGTCTCCAGCGCTCATTTAGGGATGTGTTTTAAAACAAAAGCTTTCCTACCCCAGGGGGAGTATCCCTGGGATAGGAAAAAATCTTAAAGCCCTGGTGTAAAAATGGGTTGGCAACACGCAATGCTTCCAGTGTTGCAAGCGTCCATATGCTATGGTAACTGCTTACCATCAGGCGGGCCGTATCCATTTCTTTGTTGTTGATTGTTTTTGTTAATATATCCATCTATCTATGTTAGTATACTATTACTACAAAGGAAAAAGATTTGTATTTTTGTTTGTAACTAATAAGCTCCAAAACTACTGGACTGATTTCAACAAATTCTTCACCTATAGTAAGCTACGTTATCAGTAAGTAACACATGGTATATTTTATTTAAAACAATTAAATAAGCCCTATGAAAAAAAAATGTATACCCGTGCGAAGCCGATAAATAATACATATTATAACTATGTATTGTAACTTTATCAAATCAACAAGAAAATGGTACATACATATACTGGTATAATAATATTTTTTAAAGGCTAAGGGTAAAAATCACTGATATCGATTATTACAACCACCCTTATAGAAAATTACATGAAAATTAAATAAAAATGTATATATTTTTTAACAGTGACGCGTCAGGATTTTTAGTATGGGCATAATTTTTGATGACGAAGCAGAACAAGAACAAGTAACAGACAACAACAACAAACAACAGACTAACTCAAAATTACCACAACGTTGTACTTACCAGTACACCATTTAAATTGTAAATAGTTATTGAAATAAAATATACTTAACTTACAAACAATCAGATATTGTATTTAAAGGTATTATTATTTATTATTTACCTATAAATAAAATATCTGATTGAGGTTGCAGTTCTGAGGAAAGATGCCCAATAGACTGGCCACATTGCCACGCCAGATCACATTGTTTTTGAATTAAGTAGGTATATACATCGCTTGACGAACCGACAACCGATGGGGAAGAAAGGTTCTCGAGTGGCGACAACGTACAGGAAATCAACGCAGTGTGGGACGACCTCCCACTAAGTGGACAGATGACATCATCAGAGCTGCAGGAAAGCACTGGATGCAGGTAGCTCAAGATCGGCTATTGTGGAGACATGTGAGGAAGGCCTACGTTCAGCAATGGATATTATCAGGATGAGATGATGATGAAATAATATCTGCTTCATAATATAGTAAGTAGTAACTGAAATAATGTGTGAGTCTATTTCCAAATTATGTACTCGTGGGTTTTTGTAGACTGTATTTTTATACTACTCGTGTGCATACTAGCCCAATACTCGCCAGAACAATACTCGCCTGCTGATGTAAAAGTAAGGGTTTATGCCCCGTAATCTAGATGAGTTATAATAAATTGTAATACCTACAACAGTTTCCCCATTCATCCAAAGATTACACTCGTCCGCGTGTGAAAATCTTTAGTAATTAAATTAAAAAGGAGGGTTGACAAAAAAACATAATATTTAAATTACGTTAACATATTTTTTGATTTTATGTTTGTCTTAACATTAAATATAAAACAGTACGTCCATTACTCGAAAAATGGGTTAGTCATGAAATATTATATATTTAGGTATTTTACTACTTCAACAACTCGGGTCATTTGAAACTAATTAGCGAGGCGCACTGAGCTAGGTTCATCCTATCACTTTATATTGTGCTTTGCACTGACTTCAATCTGTATTCAGTTATTTTTAGGTATAATTTTTGTTTCATTTTTTTTACTTATTTTTAGTCATAAAATGAAAGTAAAAAATATTACATGTAAAAAACATTATTAATACCTATAACATTTGAGGGTTGCCCTCGATTTCCTTAGGACTCCATCATCAGATCCTGACTTGGTGCCAATGGGACCACCTCTAGAGTATATTCTTTCAAATAACAAAAAGAAGTTTGAGAATCGGGCCACAAATGGGGGAGATATCAGTGAACATACAATGTACATACAGTGAAATACGAACATAGAACCTCCTCCTTTTTTGAAGTCGGTTAAAAAAGAAACAGTCGTCAACAGCGTCCATAGGCTGCGGTAACTGCTTACCATCAGGCGGGCCGTATGCTTGTTTGCCTTCTTAATTGTATGGAAAAAATTCATAGGTAAACTAAAAGAGCGACCGACCTATAATGACATACTTATGAGCAATTAGCGTCCATGATTAAAGTAATTAAAATATTTGAAAAAAAGGAGAATTTTGTTGTCACATCATATTATGTATTCAGTATAAAGCAGGTATTACTTTGGTACAAATATTCCTCCGTTATGTCAAATTGCACGATTTAGCAACAGCACCACCAAAGAGAAACTTCATAAAAAAACGTATTTTGTCTATGACAACTGAATATATTTGTCAACAAAACTTTTATCGACAGTTTTTAATTTTTAAATCTCGCATATGCTTCGAAATTTCCATAACATGAAGCTGTTCGTTTATAGTATGTGGCATGTAAATGTATTCGATTTTTTTCTTTAATATAGATTGCTGAGTCAAACCGTGAATGTCCGCAGCATCTTCTTGCACTTGAAGGAACAAGAAACGAGTAAGTAGTTAAATTTGTGAAACTGATAGAACAGATTTAGTTACATGTGTAAATATCCAATGGAAATGTTTTTTACTGATAACGTCCCCAGTATCTCAAAGCAATCATCAATTGTAGAATAGGAAGTAATATGGGTGGCTTCCTTCTAATCTCCATATTGAGATATCTACCTAATAATTTATCCAAAAACATCATACCACTTTTAGAAAACCGACATTTTATTTGACTTTTCTTGCAGCCTGTATTAAAACAATTACGTTATTTACTTGTTCTACTTCTTTTATTGCTTTTAAATCCATTTTTGAAAATATAAACACGTAAACAAGCCTGAATCATGTTATTTTTATGATTATACTAGGTTTATTCTAGGGTATGGGCGCGTATAACTTCAGAATAACGATTGTATGAACAGAAATGTCAACGCTATACTTGATATAAGTTATTCTTTCTTTATTTGTAGACATTTTGCTAATTCTCTGTTTATTCTCGAGTATAACTATTATACCACGTTTATTTGTAAGGCTGATTATGTTTGATTAATACAAAATTACATTTATAACTTATCTAAATATTAAGAATATATAAGTGTGTAACATATTTTAGTATCAATTTTCAAGTGATCTATTCAAAAATATTTGGCACGTCGCGGCGGCGGAATTTGTATTGGTGGTGAAAGTCTCACGAATGTAAGATATGCGGATAATATTACTATAGTTGCGTCAAGTGAAGCAGAAATGGCAAATCTGCTGAAGTTAATAGAAACAGAGAGCGGTAAGCTTGGACTGAATTGGAGATCAACCATGAAAAAACGTAAATCACGGTGGTAGACCGAGCTTAACTTCTTCCAAGCTGTAACTTGCTTCATAAGTAAAATTATGCGGATGAGTGGGGTATAAACCAAAATTAGTCCTAGGGTGTAGTGATAGGAAAATATTTCATTACAAGTGCATCCCTAAATTAGCACTCGAAACCGGTACTCATGTACCTATATACACCGCTGTGTGAAGTTATTTGGCTATGGCTTTCTGTAAAGTTTAGGTCCTACCCCTGACGGGTTTGTCTACTTTTCTTGAATTTAAACGATCTCATTAGTACCCTGTCCTGCCATATTTGACAGTAAGTACCTGCATGGTTTCTTCTAAGATCGTAGCGAAGATACTAATACACACTACTATGCACACTCACTTTTCCTTGCTTCGGTCACTTCGGAGGACACTTGAAAAGTCTAGTCGGTTCCGATTCTTGACAGTCGTTAGACCACGACAGAGGCTTACTTTTGCGATCTGAACAACTCGATCACCACGTAGGCCAATAACTACTCGCTAAGAAGAACTGACTTTCTTCGCAATTTACTCGATACATATAGTAGTTTAAACAATTATTTTTTATCTCAAATACTTAGAGAAGGTGCTGGGAAGTTTCATCAGAATGTTTTTATAAGGAAGACAGGCGTGATTATATATATTTTTACTTTTTATTTGACAATTCACGCACAAGAGAACAAGCTCTGTGTCGCGGGGGACTTTACAAACATACAATTAACGGACACAAATTACACCCAGATTCAGAACAACACTTTGTGGGTCACACAAAGTTTTGTACTGTGTGGGAATCGAACCCGCAACCTCCAGCACAGCAAGCGCATACTGCAGCCACTAGACCAACAAGGCAGTCATATGAATGTATCTGGTTTTTTATCTCATATGGAGAAAGTGCCAAGAAAATATATATATATTTTATATATCGATTCTCACCAAACACTTGAAGAAAAATGTACCGCTGATTTTGTCTAACTATATTATTGCGTAGAGCATAGAAGTTGCAGTTACAAAGGCACGGAAATCCCACAAGAACTTAAAATGCATTATTATACATACCTATTGTACCCGTAAGGCGTTGTACGGTTTAGTAAATATGTATAATTGAAGTTACTAAATTTGCGGCCTTTCATATCACATTCTCTTTAAATGAGAGGCCAGTGGCTTCGTTCCATCGATAGAAAATATGTTTTAGGCTGTGCGTTGATAAATCATTTAGGTCAAACGATTTATATATTTACTGAAACTATATTGGTAACACATGCTTACATCCATCTCAGCCAAAAGTCTTTCACTGCTGGACATAGGCTTCTCCCAAAGTTTTCCACAACATTCGGCCCTAATTCTTTTTTTTTTTTTTTAAAGACAACTCCCGCACTAGAGAATAAGCTCTGTGTCGCGGGGGACTTTACAAACATACAAATTAACGGACACAAATTACACCCAGACTCAGAACAATTGTTTGTGGGTCACACAAAGTTTTGTCCTGTGTGGGAATCGAACCCACAACCTCGTGCACAGCAGGCACATACCGCGGCCACTGGACCACCAAGGCAGTCAATTATTATATGTATTATATTACTTTGTAACAAATATAATTAATATTTTTTATCTTCATTTCGTGTAAAGTTCTCGCACTGCGTGCATGCAATAAAAAGCTTTCGCATCAAGTATTATTGAATAGATTAGACAATTGGTTAAAGGGTCCGAGTGCTCACATCCTTTTTAGGGAAATCAGGAGACGTGAGAGAGATGATTCGCGTGAACAGAGGGGGCTGGGTTGTTGCTCGCACTGATATTGTAATCAGCATTGACCGTGCTGAAGAATCTTAGGACGCCTAAACTTGTGCATTTAAATTCATTTATTTTTGAGTTTAGATCTATGATGGATAATAAATACATTAACCTATACAACATACCGCAAAACCGTCTTAGGGTATTATCCTTACACTTCCTTATGGTATAACTCAGTAATTCTTATTTTTTATAGACAGTGTATGTAGATATAGTAGCCTTCCTACCAATCATATTCAAGCATTTAAACCATACTTTAAAGCGTAACGACGTCTAGTCTATGTTTTACATTTTATTTACTTATTTATCAATGTAATAATTGTCAGTAAACTAATAAATAAGTAAATAAATAACATTATACTCTCTAAACTAAAACTTTTTAGGTACACCCATTGCTACTTAATTAATTGAGGCTATGAGCTAAGTCGGCTAGGTTTTCCTACAGGTCTCCTCATGATTCGATCTCTCAGGGATACTCCAAGCATAGCTCTCACCATCTTTTTGAGTTACTTTGAGCCTTCGTATAGTGACCAACTTTGTATAGTACGTCTCAGATCCGCGCGTATACAAATAGCTTTATAATTTGCAACCCATGATATCAATGTTCCTTTCGCAAACCAAACATTAGAATTTTTTTCTATGCTACCAAGAAGGCAAACAAGCATACGGCCCCCCTGATGGTAGGCAGTTACCGTAGCCTATGGACGCCTGCAACACCAGGGGTATCATTTGCGCGTTGCCAACCGTTTAAAAACCTTATAACTCCCTTCTTTAAGAACATGCTATAGTCTAGGGAAAACCTCGGCTGGGAGCTCATTTCACAATTGAAAAATTCTCAATTCTATGGCATTACACATATGGGAGTATGACATCACAAAAAGGATTATTGTCGTTGTCTATCATTAGCGTATATAGTATAAGTAATTCACATTCTCTAACCTGTCATTAAAATATTTTGCATACACAGTACCTATTCATCCATACCAACTAATTTTTTCTTTAATCACCCAGCCATTGTAAATCGGCGAGTGCCACTAGTATGTACTTATACAGCTGATTCAATTAGGATCGCTATGGAGACTGCAAAGCCACTTAGTCTTTGTAAATCTAAAAGCTAAGTGCTTTGATTAGAGGCGATTCAAAAGGACCCTTGGACCGTACTCTACAAAAGTTGCTAGAACTTTTTCATGTAAAATACATGTCGGTTATTTTTAAAATTTTAAGTCGTCGAGGTGCTTCGTAAATTATGAGAATGGGTTCATACGCAAGCGAAACATTTTACACGCTTCTATTTCACTTGCAATATATTTTAGTTATTTAGATAGCTTGAGTAGGTCGGTATGCACAAGGAGCATTTCTCTTCTCAAGAAAAACTGATTGAGGTGAAATTTGGTACGTAGATAATAGTGCACAGTGGGGTGTACAATAAAGAGATTTCTATTCTATTCTACTTATAAAATACGACGTCGAAAAATCGGAGCATTCCAAGTTTGAATCGGAATCAGAATTTCATTTATTTCTCTAGATTTAATATTTAAAAATTCCGCATATTAAAATGTCCGCAGAGTGGGAGCTTTTGAAACCTAAGTATTCTAATAGTTTCCTCTTAATACTAATCCTACTAATATTATAAATGCGAATGATTGTAAGTATGGATGGATGGATGTTTGTTACTCTTTCACGTAAAAACTACTGAACGGATCTGGATGAAATTTGGCACAGAGATAGATTATGGTCTAGATTAACACATTTTTACAGCGATAACCGGGCGGACATCCACGCGAGCGGAGCCGCGGGCAACAGATCTTATTTTACTGTATGATATTTCTCATAATAAATTCGATTGTAATAAACTTAATAATCAAATATATATACACCTAGTTGCTCACATTCAATTCGTAACACTCGAAATCGTAAATTATATGCACCTAAAAATTGTAAAACTAATGCAGGTGAGCGATCTCCTTTACAAAGAATAATGAAATTATATAATAGTAATTTTACTGATGTCGATATTTGTGCATCCTCACCTACATTGTTTAGAAAAAAAATAGAAGAAATCATAAATAAACTTTAAGTAACCTTTATGTATTTATTGTCTTGAGTTAATAACATATATATTATGTACATATACCCCGTCACGGACAGTGATGTGGCCACAATGGATGTATTGTTATCATAACGTATATAGACATTAACTTGCCTAGAAAGTACTACTCGTATATTTTAATCTGTATATTCTATTAGTGTACTTACTTAAAATAAAAATACGCATTATGTGGATAATGGAGCTGGTTACATTGTGCGTAAATTGTATATATAACGTCATTCATGTAAACTGTCAATGTAATCGTTAATTGTCCTAAATAAATGAAAAAAAAACAAAAAAATCAGGTCGTGTTTATATAATTCTAGGCTGAGGAAAACGATAAAGCATTGGGGAGAAGCTCCAGCGGCTAGCCGCTTAATACTTATTTGTAGAGTAACTCTACAGTCAGAGCCTGAGCTATCGGAAGGGGGGAGCGGCTTGTTCCTATCCTTTTTGTTAATATTTCTGTTAAGATTTTTATGTAAAGATAGGCTGCAACATTGAATTGGTAAATTACTGTTAGAATGATGCAGCGAGTGGTTAATAAATAAATAAATATACCTATTTAATTTCGCCTATTCTATTAGAGAAAAGAAAGGGATTGTGTTAACCGTAGCGCCGCGTTCTTGTTCTTGTAACCCCTCGATCGACGGGAAATTTGAGACGTTTTGTCATGTCGCCGTGGAGATCATGCGCACGAATGTGCCACGGGTCTTGCTGGAGTATTTCCCACAGAAGATCGGTGTCAGTCGGGGTGAGATGTGCGGCACTCTTTAATGCCATTTTATACTGTCTCTTAAGCTTGAGCAGGTTAGTTATGCTGTACCTACCTCGGTAGCAGTTGTATTACTCCGTAGTCTATAACTGGCAGACTACTAAGCATGCTTGAATGACTAGCAGTTTGACATCGACGCTTAGATTGGAATTGATCTCATACCTTTTTTTATGGTTTATAGAAACCAATAACATCCTTTGGAACTACAAAAGAATGAAAATACTTCAGCAACTGTTTTCCTCTGTTTTCCTATTGATGAGTTTTAGTGTCTATGTCAAATCTAATACGAGATCGTACGGCCTTTATACCTACTTGAAAGACTTCCTACATTTTTCTTCAAAGCATTTGAAGCTAACATTTGTCAAAATCAGATAAAATTCATATTTCTCAAATTATTTAGAGACTTACGTCTAAGTATATATATTTTTTATGAGATACACGGTTCTATTTGACCTAAGAATACTTACTGAAACAACCTCTTTCATTTGAGCGCGCCCTATTTATATCGATTGAATCGGAGGCATATTGAAAGGCAAGTTGAATGTTCACGGCACACCTTATAGTTAGTTTACCTATGCTATACTTAGTTACCATAAATATTGTAACTCATTCCAAATTGTAAATGTTATACTCTGGCAAATATAAAGAGTGGCTCGAGTTTCTTGCGAATTCTTCTGGAGAACCCTAGTCAGAGAATTGGCTGTAAAAAAAAATATGCTGGTACCTATTTGTTTTTATGACGTTCTTAAGTATCATATATTTGATCTAAATGAATAAATAAGTTTGACTAGTTTAGTGTGCACATTCGGTTCCCCATACATTTGCATAAAATGTTATGTTAATGTTAAGACACTGTAACTTGGCATATTTACTTTTATTTATCACTAGTGGCGCGCCCCGACTTTGCCCGGGTTAAACTATTTTTAGTTCAACTCAATTCTTATTTTTTTTACATAAGAACCTTTTCCTGACAATAACGAACAAAGCAAAATAAGAAATAGCGACATCGGTTCAGCTGTTCTCGAGATTTAAGCAGCAACACATGAAGCGATTCATTTTTATATTATAGATAATAATATATTTTAGGCATAACAGATTATGCATAGGTATCTTTTTTGGGCATAACTTGTCTAATCATAATAATGCTTAAGTACAACATTCTAAATCTTTTTTTATACTATATGGGTAGCGAACAAGCAATTAGTTAAGCATTTACAGTTGCCTTGTGGATGCTTGGAATACCAGTGATATCACTAACACACAAGCGTCCACCGAATCCGACCTATTTATTACACCAGTGCGTTACACTAGAGACCTGTGCGTTTCAAGCAAAGTTACAATTACTCTTCATTTAAGTAAAAGAAATATTTTTTAAATGTCAACTTCTAGTGCTCTGGCGTGCTCTGGCAATGTGCCAGAGCAGAATAACCAAAATTGGAAACCATTTTTTCCAACTGCGATTTTATGGTTGAATTGCTAGCATATAGGAGTCGTCCTATGGTAAAAATTCAACTAGAAGTCGACAATTGAAATTGCATACTTATAGTGTATCGTCGGTATGAGTAGTATGTGTGGGTACTATTGTCCACTCACAGAACAGTTATTTATTTATAAAACACAATATGGTATAACAACACAAGATTACACAAGGCCTAAAATAAACTTGTGACACGGTAAATAAAAACAATAAGAATTATTCATTAGCTATTTTGGTCAAAATTGCTTGATGTCTCATCTTAAATTATTCAAAATGAATTACAGATATAGCATTCATTACTATACCTTATAACTATTCAGTAAAAATAAAATTGATACCTATAAATGTTTATTTTTTAACAATAGCATAAATTGTTTTCAATTCCAGACTTTCCACGTGAGTTAATCTAAAATATAGTTTGAAAAACAACGTGAGTGTTCGCTGAATGGAAAACTCGATAGTCGGGGTATAAAGGGAATAAAAAAAGTGAATACCAGTGTTGAACACCAGTGTTGCTATTCCTAGTTTCACGTAAATGTGTAGGTATATAAACTAAACTTGCAATTATAAACTGCCGCCAGTCAGACAATGAACGTAAAAATTGGAATACGTACACAGTTTTAAAAGCTTTAAATGAAACAAAGCTAGAATGACGAAACAATTGCGGTAGGTGTGTACCTAGCTAGCCTATGTGTTTTGTTTTCGATCCTGTTCATAATAATAGGGATAGCATTTTATATTGTATTGTTTGCATTTAGCGAGGGTTGCTGTTGCTATTTGATGGCAAAGAGCAGCAGCTCACCTTATGGTAATTATAAAAGACAAAGGGCTAGATGTTTAATTGTGCTGGCAACATACCTCTTTTGTCTTTACTATAATTACAAAATTAATTACTTTACTAGCTTCCGACCCCGGCTTCACCCGCGCGTGCTATCACACGGAAACAGCGACTATCCTGGTTAAAAAGTGTTATTTTATTCCAGACTATAACCTATCTCTGTGCATAATTACATTTAGATACTTCAAGGCGTTTTGGTGTGATTGAGTAACACACATCCATACATCCATCTATCCAAACTATGTTATTTATAATATGCGGCTTCGTCGATCAGATATGCCCTTTAAATTTCTTCTAAGATAAGGTGTGGATTTCCTTACAATATTTTTATTCATCGTTAGCAATGCACTGATTTTTACAAGGTTTTATTTAGCTTGCAATGTATGTTAGTTAGTATGTTTAGGTCAAATCTTGTAGGCTAGATATGAAGCACTTCCCAGTGTTTGATGGAGCTGAATTTTGCTATACCGACGTAACTTCGATGACAATGGAATTTATGGTACCATAGAGCTGGTCTGATGTTGCAGTCGAAAGGTGGCTTTGAAAACATTTCAACGAAACAAGACAGCCGCGTCGTGTTTGGGCTCTTTTAAGAATGTTTAATGCATAACTATCCATAAATTACATAAATACACTATAAAAGATTGTATTTAAAATTATTACTTACTTTACATTTTATTAAAAAGATAAGTAATTGTTTGAAATTCAAATTCAGATCGTAAATAAATAGCTATAAGGAGGTAATGGTAAGGCGCCCTTATTAGTAACACGGTTACTGATTGGTGTGCTATGTCGCGCGGTCGTGTCGTGCCATGCTAAAGTGCCGTACTGAAATTAATATGTGTCCGGCGTAATGATTAGCATCACATTAGTATGTGCCACTAGGCATGTTTGCCAAGCACTCGACTTGAGAAATATTTGAATAACCGCACTTTGTCGAACTGAAATCGCCCGATGGCGGCGGGCGGTGGGATGCGCGCCATCTTGAAGACGCTTCGGTATCTATTTGAATCAGAGCTCAGAGAGTTTTAAAAGTTTATATTGTGTATAATTCCTTTCATAGTTAATACCCACTTAATTGAAGGATTAAAAGCTTTAGAGATTCCTCCCTCGTCGTTTGAATTTGTCTTTAATATTTTATACTACTTATTCTAAGTTCATACTTTCGTACTTTATCTATACTAATATTATAAAGCTAAAGAGTTTGTTTGTTTGTTTGGTTGAACGCGCTGATCTCAGAAAGTACTGGTTCGATTATAAAAAATCTTTTTTTGTTGAATAGTGCATTTATCCAGGAAGGCTATAGGATATATAACATCACGCTATGATCAATAGGGGCGGAGCAGTAGTGAGATATGTTGCAAAATCGGGGAAATTTACGTTCCAAATTACCACGCGGGCAAAGTCGCGGGCGACCTCTAGTATATAATAATATTTAAAATTTCTGTCTTTACTATGATTCATAGTACATAATCAGCCTAGTTATATAGCAGATGGCCGAGTGTGAGCTGTCCTGAGATATTACTAGCTGTTGTCCGCGGCTCCGCCCGCGTTGATGTCGAGTACCCCCATGATGATTGAGTCCAAAATTAGAAATTTATTTCCTCAATACAATTATAGTAGGCATGCTTATAAACATGTAGAGAAATGTAGGTACTGTAGAGCCCCATCTCCTACTCATGTTTTGTGGGGTCTCGCTTGGCACGAGAGGTGTTTGGAAGTGAGCGGTCTTCTTAATGTTTACGTATAATTAGAATACTTATTGTTATTAACTTTTACAGTTAGATATAATTTATTATCCACATCTACATTAGTCCCGAACCTCATCCAGAATCTTTCTCAATTATTCCAGGTTCCAGAATTATTTGAATCATGAAAGATTCAGAATTATACCAAATTTAAATTCTATTTCAAATAGTTTAAAGGTGGCGAATCATAGTTACCTACTGTGAACCCAGTGAAAATAAAAAATTGTTGCATAGTGTTATTAAAAAGTATTTAATTTATTCGAACACAAACGGAGACAACACAAGCTATATAACTGAAATATATCAATTTAAGAAAAAACAAATAAAAAAAGACATAAAATAAGTTAAATAAATGCTGTGTTATGCCTCAGAGCTGTGCCAAATAGGTTCAGCATAGGTCTAAACATCTAAGTTGATGTTCGACGCTTATACAACCAACCTTATTTTAAATTACAGCAACGTTGTATTTACCAGTACAACATTTAATTGTAAATATTTATGAAAATAAAAGTAACTTAATCTAAACTACTTACAAACAATCGGACATTGTATTTAAAGGTATAAATAAAATATCTGATTGAGGTCGCAGTTCTGAGACGCTGGATCGCAAGGCTACGTTGACCCAAGTTTTTTTAAAATTATAAACTTAAGAGGTTTATTAGCCAGTGAACTAGATTATGCTGTGGAATGAGCTCTTTGCCGAGGTTTTCCCGGGAGACTATAGCATCGGGTTCTTCAAGAAAAGAGTTATAAGGTTTTAACAAGATCAGCGACGCGCGAGTGGTACCCTTGGTGTTGCAAGCGTCCATAGGCTACGGTAACTGCTTAACATTAGGCGGGCCGTATGCTTGTTTACCTCCTTGGTAGTATAAAACCTCTACAATACAGAATACTATTTGATTCCACTGAAATGATTTAATTTATTTTTTAATTATACCTGAAATTAAATATAGTTAGTAGTAGTAGTAGTAGTCATTACTATATTGAATATAGTAATGGACTCACGAGCAAAATAAGTATTTTAATAAATACATCATCAATAAGTCGACGTGTTGCCTACATATTTCCATATAAATGTGTTATGTTAGCCGAAGCAGACCGGTCTTTGTTTAATGAATAATCGTGCCGTTATTGCTTTGGCATTAGAATGAATTCGTGGCCATTAGCAATTTCATTATTGGCATTCCGTCTTCATATAAAAAATTCTATGCAATTAATTTTGGACCTATTGCTGAACCTATTGATGCTCTATATTAATATTCTAGCTCGTCTGAATACTACACAAAAAATATACACCTGCTTTTGTCATTTAAAATTTTTGCAGAACAGTATCACACTAACATAAAGATTTAGGCAACGATTTTAGAAAGAGCACTTTAAACAATCAGAAACGCAAAAGAGAATTTCGTTTAACTCTTTATTGTACACATATTACAGTTTTGATACAAACATTATTGTTTTCACCGCGTTATCTGAACAATACCTACATTTAATAGAATTGAATAAAAATCTAAGAAGAATACCATATACCAATAGCATACCAAAGATATTAGCAAACCACCTCATGGATAAAAAGGAATTCGCAATTTAATATATGTATTGTACAATTCCACAAGTTCCACAGTGCTTTTATGTTATTGGATATTTCATAAGGCCCATCCAACCGCCACAGGACGCAACGAGTTCTATTTTTTATATTACTTAGGTGGCAAATAAGCATACGACCCACTTGGTGGTAAGCAGTTTCCGTAGGACTATCACTTGCGTGTTGCCGACTTAAGAAAACTTCAGGATTTTTCGATAGAATATCTCTGGAATGGGAAATCGTTTATAAACCTAACACTTATTATGTAAGTATCCTTACTAATATTATAAATGTGAAAGTTTGTGAGGATGGATGGATGGATGGATTACTCTTTCATGTAAAACCTACTGAACGGATCTGGATGAAATTTGGCACAGAGATAGATTATGGTCTGGAATAACATATAGGCTACTTTTTGCAGCGTTAACCGACATCCGACGCGGGCGGAGCCGTGGGCTACAGCTAGTATTATATATAGTTATTTATTTACTATCCTATTGCATCGAGATTGTAAGCAAGAAGAGACAATATAATAATGTAGAAATGTTCCCTATCCCTAGTGGTAGTTGTCGGCAGTAGGTACCCTTAGTGTCGACATGAGCGGAATTGGCCAAATTTACGAACAGGTTTAGCAAACATGACAGTGTGAAACCTCAAACTTGTGAATAGGGGCGTTCTCAAGTTTTGCTCTAGAGAGAAACAAATAATAAGTTGCCGACGCCTAAGGCGGGGTTTCCCCCTTTCAGAAATTTTACTCGGCTAGAAGTGGGGAGGTACGGGCACCGGCTTAAGAATTTCTTATACTTAGGTCCAAGCGTGGTTTTATTTGAAAATGTTGAATAAAGGAAAATGCTGCTGAAGAGGCTAGATATCTCGCATGCTTTTATTATTTGTGAAAATAAATAAAAGTAGTAATCGAAGAAATGTTGGCACTGGCGGACGAACTCTTATTAATATTAGTCTACCCGCAGTCGCCATACATATAGCCAAGCGCATTTACACCATTGACACCATACTTATTATTTTAGAAATACCAATACTTTAGCTGCCATTGTTTAAATGGCCTAAAAACATATATATAGAAGTCTTGAAAATTGTCTTGCAGCACTTTTATGGGGTAAAAGGTGTTTAACACAACTACTTAGTTAGTTATTCTGTACATATGTTCAGGCAAACATTCCCCCCCTCACTGAACTGCCAAGTTATTATTTATATGACTGTGGGATGGATTACGGCGCTCGTGTTGCATCACTTACCAGTGACATTGTGTAGTTAGTGTCCGTGCGATCAGCGAAATGTTTTCTCTTGCAGTTGCTACTGGAAACGGTCGGTTCCTGTTCTTTCAGTCCGGGTGTTGACCAGTAAATTTGTACCTATTAACGGTCGGGTTAGCCAGTAAGTGTGATCAATCACTTAGACGGGAGGGTGCCGCTTCAGAATAAATCTGCCATTTCCTGTTGCAATTTTGTATTTACGTGCTTTTTTTCATTCTTATTCAATTTAATAAAAACTGCTAAATAATAATAGTATGTAAGTAGTTAATAAATGCATTTAATGAAATAGACGCAATGACGTGTTGGCGAAAGCTGTCGCTGGCGGGGACACCAGGTCCATTGTCTGCGCTGAGTCATAGGCGGCGCACGCGCAGCTATTTCAGTTTGCTCTGCGTAGGTAGAGTATGTTTTCCTTGTCACTTGCTTCTCAGACTGCTGAGAGACACTCGGAAATGCTAAACTATTTATAAAATCTTAAAGAGATTATTTATAATGTCGGCGATCTACGACGTTGATCAATATTTGGGTTATGATCATTCAATCATTTCTTAATTTTTCAATAACTTTGGTCTAGTTGAAGCTTGGAGGGTAGACCCGTGCACAGCAGTGACATAATATTATAAATTTAGTAAAGTATGCCCTGGTCTCATTAGACCAGGTTCTGTCAATTATGAACCCATGTTCATAATTTCATTTTCGTTTGTTCTTCTTTTTTACAAGACTTTTAAAAGACAGTTGCCCGGTATAGGTAACAAGCCCTGACGAAGCCTGTGTCGCAGGACACTTTAAAACATACAATTCACGGACACAAATGACACCCAGACTCGGAACTAACATTAATTAACCACACAAAGTTACATCCCATGTGGGAATCGAACCCATGACCTCTGGCTTTACAGTCAGGGTCACTAACCACTAGACCGACAGGCCAGTTTAATAATATATAATTGACAGAAACTAATGAGTTTATTTTTTAATAAACCAAGTATCTAAATGTCAAGATCTGTTTTATGCTTAAGTAAAAATATTTTTTTTTTTATTTTAAGTAATTAAAAGAAAATAAATCGTAAGTGCACACATTATTAAGTGAACGGCGTAATGTCGAACAGTTTATGTGTGAGAGCAACATAAAAGTGGATTGTAAAGCTCACAAATATTTTTTACATCAACTGTTTACCAAAACATAGCGTACAGTCAACCTTTTGATATAAATACATTGTGCCAGCTTCTCATTGGTTCCATGTGATCCGTTCGTCTGACTTCATAAAACACTAATCACTTTGTGCACTTTTGATTTCGTACGATTCCTAATGCACCGGCGCGGTACCGTGGCTTGTTCCAAATGACTACTCGTTAGAGAGGCCACAATCGCACGTTACAATTCTTATTCGGAGGCGTATTTACTCAAGCGTCAATGAGTAAAAAAACTAGTTCATTGAATGCTGCAGAAAAAGCTAAGGCCGTTTGAAGTTATAAAACAACAGTAAGTGGATGAGGCAAATCTTATTTTTGGACGCGCTCAAATAACTGAAATGCCCAAGCTCTACAGTATTGATTTAATATAAAAAGTAAAAAAGTACAATTAAAAGATACTTTTATAAATTTTTAGCAATAATTAATCTTTCCACAAAAATCTTTTTGTTTTAGTATGATGGCATAGTAGAGTAGAGCCGTTGGTTGTCCGTACGCGTGGTTGTTGACACGTTGTCGTCGATCGCTCCCCGGTTCGTTACCGTGATGCTGACATGAGGCTCGGGCTCTCTTTATTTTTTTGACACCCCATTCATCATGACAAGCTATCAATACAATAATGGTACAAAGCGTCGCACGGTGTGCTAATATTACATCTTGGTGTCGCATATGGCCTTCTTGCCGTTATCTTATGCTAAAACTGAACGTTGTTTGATATCCCTCTACCTATATAACTGTAAAAGTAACGCCTTCGCGCGGCGGGAACTTGGTGCGTGGGTAGAACCGAGCGCGCCCTTTACCTACAGGATTCAAATTGTTTGATCATGCGGGCGTAGAAGGTGCGGTAAACGTTTGGTTGCGGAGACACTAGTGCTTCATGATAATAGCGTTTGTGAGTGTGAGTAGTTTTGACTGAACGGTAGTGTGTCATGTGGAAGTGGAGGAGATCGCGTTGTCGTGTCGTGTTGCGGTACAGTGAGAGTGGCATGGCAGCAACATCGTGTCGCGGTTAGGGCGAGCGCGGTCGATGAGCCCGACGCAGAGGGCAGCACGGAGCCACCGCGGGGGGCGCTCCCGTAGCCCCCGCACTCGTTTCACTACCCCGACTGCTTGCGCACTCTGTATAGCCGTGCCGCGCGCTCACTAATGCGTCATCCCGCCATCGAAGCTAACGCGTTTTTCGCCGCTCTGCAACTACAGTTCGCGCGCGCCATGTGAACTTATGTGTTAACTTATATGCAGACATGAGATGCGTTAGCGGACTCGAGAAGCTCTATTACAACTTTAAAATGACTTTGGCCGTTATAGAAAGTGACTATGGTGCCTGTGAGCTGAGAGACATTAGAGTGCTACACGAGGTTGCCGCACGTGCTCTCGTCTGCTTCCCGAAACTGAGTAAGTTTGAGATAGTTTATTTTAAAGTGTGACTGGATTACTGACGTCGTTTCGCCGATGAGTCGGTACTGTGCGCGTTATTTTCGCAGCGTACCTACCACGGGCCGCGGCGCCGGCTGTCCGGAATGCGGCCTCCGCCCCGCCGCGCGTTGTTGGAGCCGAACGCTCCGCGCGTAGCGTAATAAATAAAGGCGGGGCGCGGCTGCGTGCGTGCGCACCCTCCCGCGCTCTCCTCGCCTGTGGGTCATTGACTCGCGGCCATCCGCCACCGCAACCGCCGCCGTTGCCGACGCCGCCGAAGACAACAATTTTCGGACGCGACACCGGAGCTCTTGGCCCTAGCACTAAACGGTGGCGGCGACCCGCGGAAACTTCAATGTCAATGCCGATGATTGGCGTCGTGTGTAGTAGCGCAACGGTCATATTTTGAACGCTTCACATTCATAAGCATTATAAGGTACTTACAACGATTACTTGTCTCACTAGAGAGGTTATTGACCCCTGTTTTTGCCCCTGGCCTCATGAAACATCACCCTTCGACAATAGTAGCGCATCACGTTTATGTGTCCCTATTGTAAAGCTAATCTTACTTTCATGAAACCGGTTATAAAAATAGCAGGCCGTTTTATTTCCTGTGAACGGAGCAAGCCGATTTGTTTGTTCAGTACGATGGCAAACAATTTTAGATTTTTCACATCTCTAGGTCGAGAGAGACATTTGCCTCGCGTCCTTGTTTTGAATGCTCCCACGCCACGCCACAAACGACATCGTATCTGTACTACCTACTTGTCGCCTCTACAAAACATAGAGAACAAACATTTTTTATGGATTTCATTGGTAGTAAGCGTTTGCTGACTGTCCCACATTACTTTTCTGTTGTTAGCTTGTGGCGTCCTTTCGCTGCCTTACCGAGGCTGCCTTACTGCCGATAATTTCATAATTTGGTTTTACACAAGTTTTAATAAATTAAATTTGAACTTAATGTAAAAAGATAAACTTTGTAAAATATTCTAAGTTAAATATACAATTATTCAAACCATCTAGTTTACATAGTTTTGTAAACATAACAAGTTTTAATTAAATTATTATTTTATTTACGATAGAAACATATTGCAAAGTTAAAAAATAGTAGTTCTCAACAACTTCATAATTTTATCAGCATTAGAAGTTTCGTGGAACGCTAAAAATAAATGTTGAACTTCCCGGTTGAATGGCGTCGCCGCCGCGGTAGAGCGCGGGGAGTGGCAGGCAGCCATTGCCCTCGCCTGGTTTGTTTACAACTTAGGCTCGAGAATCGATGTGATCCTATCTGCACCCTCTGCATTTCATCATAGGGTACATATTCGTACGATGTACAGTGCGGGTGTGCGACCCCTGCGCTCGCGCCATCTGCGCACACGATTAAAATAAACTGCCAACGATAGATAGCTAACATAAAAAGGAGCGTCATCGGCTCTACGGCCAGGTGCAACGCTACCCCCGTTTGGCGCAAAAGGTGTGCCTAGCGTTAGGTCAGTTATTGACATGAGATGGCGCGGCCGAGGAACCCGTGGCCTCGTGCCAATGACCAGACCGCCTCGACGGGCCTCTCGATCCAACGCTTAACTTCGTTAGAATCTACGTGTTACCCAAGACGGGTTTATGATATCAGCTCAAGAAATACCACCACTCTTACCTGTAATATTTTAATATACATACGAGTTACCGTGGTATATTTACGAACGAACATAGTTGACTTGTTTTTTTAATTCTTTCTTGCGTTCATTATTTTGTTGTCGAATCTTATTTTTAACAGAACTCATACAATATTGTCAGAGGGTAGTTTTACCTACTAGAGCATCAAAAAGTTGCGCGCGCGTATGGATAATGATGAGTGGGTAGTATGTTGTCTCTTCTTCGTAAGGAAACGCATGCTGTAGATATTTTTTACTCTTTATATACTATTTTGTGACTTGAAGTCATCTTTACCTCGTCAAGTTTTAACTACAGTAGACAGTTATTTGATATAACAATGAGAATTATTTTTGTTACACCTGGATATTAGTAACAGACCTTTTGCGTTATGTTTGAATGCAGGGAATTCGTTATTATATATAGATTTTTGAAAATAACAGTTTTTTTGCTGTAAGATTAATGTATATAGTACAATGAGTACGGGACTCATTAACATCAGGTGTGCGAATGCAGGCCTCGTGTGAAGTGGAGTGCAACGGAGCCATTGCTGCCGCACCGAGCGGGACACGCAATGTGCGGTATGCGAAGAAAGCTTATCTCACCCACACAAGAGACTGATATTAGATGTTTATAAT
Organism: Trisateles emortualis; assembly: GCA_947095525.1. Taxonomy (NCBI): domain Eukaryota; kingdom Metazoa; phylum Arthropoda; class Insecta; order Lepidoptera; family Erebidae; genus Trisateles; species Trisateles emortualis. The sequence continues at coordinate 24,113,550 of OX352729.1, read as the reverse complement.
ATAAATCTTACTTTGTTACTTTATTTTATTATTCTTGATCTCAAACTACAAACATTGAGTCTAATAATACCTTATTTTCGAGTAAGCACTGCATATACATGCAACAACTATTTTGTGGGAACAATATACATAGGTACATAATTTGGTTACTTACGTTAATATTTGTTTTTTTTAATGTTTCATAATTCAAACAAGATTTTTAAAGCTACTTGCATCGAATAAAAGACCAATAATTTGTAAGTGCGTTGAATCGTTGCGTCCGTGTGTGAAGCGTGCACTCAATGTACCGCATAGCGTTTGGAAAGCCATTCTTAACGTCCACGCTTGATTGAGTCATAATATCATCCTCTTTTCTCCGATATTTTCGAGATGTGTTACAACTTTAAGTCATTATACACATAATATTAACCACTTTTCTAAACTAATATTTTAAAGAGGAAAGATTAGATTTTTTTTGTTCCGATTTAATTCCAAAACTACTCGACATTTTTAAAAATTCTTTCACCATTAGAGAGCTACTTTATTAGCGTATAACATAGGCTACATTTTATTTAAAGAATAAATCTCTACGAAAATTTAATAAATGTCCATGTCGTGCGTAGCCCATTTGAGATGTGGCGCCTTTGAGTCACAATATCATTGTCGTTTCTCCAATATTTTCGAGATGTGGCGCCTTTGAGTCATATAACATACTATTTTCTCTAATATTTTAGAGATAGTGCACCTGAGTCATAACATCATCCTCTTCAATATTTCTCTTCTACTTCATTGTTTCTCTTATCTTCAATAGGTTTATTCTATATTGTGTCGATGCCACGGTATTATAAGAATATTTTTCTATGGACGATTCACAACATTACTATAAAGCATTCCTTTTTTTTTCAACTACTTTGGTTGCAAGCAAACATACGGCCGGCAGTTACCTTAACCTAATGCATGCCAAACCAAAGGTATCACTTGCGTGTTGCCAACTTTAAACACGGGGTATTTGTGTTGGAGTATCCCTGGAATCGTAAATCGTTTTGTTACAAACGCATGCCTAAATGAGCGCTTGTATCCTGTACTCACACACAGGAACACTACTACACCGCTGTGTGTAGTTAGTTGGCTGTGGTCTTCTGTAAGATAGAGGTTCTGTCCTGCCCAGTCAGTCCTGTTAGCTTGTAGGTGGCACCCTATCTCTCTTAAATTTGTAATGAAGGAAAAAATGCCTATTACCTACGGTCTTTTTTTATTTAGTATGTAATTTCACTTTCAAAACTACTTGGAGCGTACTTACAGTAAGAATTTCAGTTATAAATAAAGAGGTAGAGACTGTAGATAAGTATTAATAACTTATTAAAAAACGTTATTTATAAGCTTTGGTTAAAACTTTTATATTGTCCTAATTTATTATTGGAGCGATGAACGGAGTCCAGTTGATAAAACTGCAAGAAGGAACGCAGGATATGACGTCATTCGTACATTAATAAATAATGTTTATGACTGCACTGCTTAAGTATTATAATATATTATTATAAATAATTCAATTTGTAAAGAGGACCCTTTTGAGTATTAAAGACGTAATGTATCAGTCTAAGATTGCGATTACGTCTTATAAAATGTGATTTAAAATGAAAATGTATTCAGTTATGTTAGTTTAAATATAAGGTATCATTTGCCATCTAAAAACTGCCAATTTTAACTTGAGTATGGCCTATATATAATATATTATGAGCTATACATTCAAACTTTATTTTTTATTATAGTACTAGCGGCACCTCCAGGCATTAAACATTGGACATTTATTTAGTTTTCGTGGGACCTCCACAAAAACTTAATAAAAATATATATTCTTATACATATGTATATGGCTTGTGTTACTTGCTAAAATGTAGCTTCCTAACGGTGAAAGAATTTTCAAAATCGGTCAAGTAGTTTTTGAGTTACATCGTAACAAACAAACAAGAAATCAAAACTTACCTCTTTATAATATCAGTTTAGATTACTATATCTAAATAAAATATCTACAAGTTAGCTCAGTTTTCACTCAGTCAGCCTATAACACCTCTGTGTACGAAAATTACTCCTATTTTATTTATGTTTTACCTTTTTGTCGCCTGGTATATTCTCAATATGATTACTTGACGATACTGAAATGACGCTGCGTAGAACATTTTAAAGTCAAGCTACGTGACTTGGAATTGTATGATCGCATTTGAATGAATAACTTTGCATGCGTAACCGGTCATCCGGTGGAACACTATGTACTATTGAATATCGTTTCTAATTTGATGTCGTTTAAGTAGTGCACGACTCATTCCTTTTCATTATCAGCTCCGCAGTCCACTGGACACAGACTTCTCCAGTTCTAGTAGACGCTATCAGTAGGTGTGAAACCGTTGGTCCTACGCCTATCTCCGATCGTGTCGAATTGCCGTCTAAGCGGACTTTGAGTTGGCGGAAGTTGTAATATCTACCGCACAAATGGCTTGACTCCGTCAATATTCAATCAATCAATCAGCCTATCGCAGTCCACTGCTGGACATAGCCTTCTTCAAACACGCGCCACAGCACACGGTCCTCCGCCTTCCGTCGAGACTGCCTGGACATAATAAGTTTAAAATGATGAAAATACTCTTAGGTTAACAATTTAACTGTGATTATGACGGTGCAGCGGTAGTAACTGGTGTTTAGTGGATATAAAAAGAAATTATAATTTAATTACGAGCGTGAACATTAAGATTTTTGCTACGCTCAGGAAATATGGGGTCTCAAAAAAATTGCAATGTTGGTCACGCGATGACGGCTTGCGTTACATCAAGTAGAGCGACTCTACACGCATTTGACATTAACATAGCTATTATAGCTAACATGGCATTCGTGGCCGCAAACACGTTGTCTCTACACTCCGTACAACGTCTACTCTCGTTCAAAACGTTTTGCGAACATGCGACACATTTCCTCTTTTTATGATTCATTACTTGAACGGTTTTTGAGAGACATAAATACCTACATAGCCAGTACGGTTTAATGAACTAATTTTGTCAATTGAAACGATGTGTCGAGGTCGGCTACATCCGCTTTATTAATTAATTAATTGCCTAAGTAGCCTTTTGACACCTCGCGTGGACGTTCTAGATTAATCATTAGCTATGTATATTGCTATTTTTATATAAATTTTATACATACCTATTCTATTTATATGTGTTATTATCTTCTAAAATTTTAAATTTTCTTAAAACTATCAATGTGCCGAGAACGTTGAACATACTAGTGAAGCTCGTAGTGTTAGGTAGCGTTTTTTGAAAAGGCAAACGTGACTGCTTTAACCCACCATGGCGCAGGTAGTCGAAGCGCATACTATTCAAGAACGTCACCCCAAGCCAATGTTCACAAAAAGTGGGTGGGCAATTATGCAATACATTCTTTAGTCTTTTGTGTAGATCGATGTGGCATGGTCGAAGCGCAATCAATAAGTTAGTTAGATACAAAAAGTTTTTATTAAGAAGAAACACACTTTATGCAGACTGATAATAATTTAAAAATTGTTTTTCTGAAATGAGTAGTTTAGCTTAACTCTTTATAATTTAAGTTAAACTAATTGTTATATGTCTCCTTTTATAGTATAGGAATTCGTGATGCGCACTTCTGCCTAGATTCAATGTTTGCGGCATACTCGCTTCTTATCGCATGTCCTTGACGTGAACTCGACGAATTGGATAATACTCTGCTACCAACATTTTTGGCATTGACATAATTGCTGGCGGTGAATGAAAAAAGTTTGTAGAAATTAACTCACAAGTTACACAATAAAAGTTTCGAACAATAATATAAAAAGTTGAATTATTTCTTAAAGTCTTGGTGGTTAACTTAGCATGTAATTTTAAAATTACTAATACCGCAAACCAAATAAGCGACCCGTCATTCATCGGTATTAGGGGAAGTGGCATAAAAATGTTGTAATTTACATATGAAAACTTATATACCTACACAAAGTAAAAAATATTTCATATTATTCATATTTGTAACATATATTAAATATAGATAATTTAGATATAAAGGTATCTATTTCACATATTTATTTAAGTTATCTCGAGCATGGGAAGGCGCGGGCCGGCGGGGCTCGGCGCTCGGCTTCGGGCGTTGGCTGGGGTGCCTTTGGGAAATATGGCGTTTCGTTGACGAGTATTCGGTGCCTACTCTCAAGGGCAACGAGTTCTTTGCTTTCTAAAATTCGTTAACTTTGTTTAGTTTTCGAGAGAAAATTTATGACCCAAGCCTTGTTTTTGTTGTCAGGTACAGCGTTTGAAAACGAAGATATGGGATGAAGAAATAGTACGGAAGTATTGTTAACAGCAAAGCCACCATCTGTGCTATTCCTCGATATGAAGCGGACATTTACAGGTACGGTTTTTTTTAATAAAATTGACTCTGAGTTCGTCATCTTTGTTTCACGTCATCGTAAAAGTATTGTTTATTATATTACCTACGCAGTCTGTTAAGCTAGGGCTGTAACATGATGACCTTATATCGATTCATTTTCGATATCAATACAAAACTCGTAGGTAATAATAATGGTCCCAGTTCAGGTAGATTACTAACTACCTGAACTGGGACTGACTGAGCGGCCCAGGCAGCGTAGCCGCGTAGGTCCAGGTAGGCAAGCTTTATTTTGACTACAAGCAGAAGGCGCCATTTTAAAATGTATCTTTTATTATAATAATAATTTAGCTAATATCGTTGCTAGGGGCTCCTAAACAGCTGCCCAGCGTTACTGCGCTACTACTAGCAACCGTTGCGCGCCACTGACACCGTGGGTGTAAAATTACTTTAAAAGGAATGACAAATTGTTGCTTCTAATGACTTATTAATTATGGTGATTAACTTCTGTAATGTCACACAAAATATCAAACAACATACCACTAATAGTTAGTGGTTATAAGTAGCTAATTATTATGGTCGATTAATTTACAAATCACGGCGTACAATGTTTGGTAACGAACGCCGAACTCACAAATTCCATCGGCATTATTCGCGAAGCTGCGTTGATTCGCGGTTCAGTAAATTTTGGCCATTTGCCAATTCAGTTAGTCCGACGTAGAATGCATAGGATACAGCTCTTTAACAGCTAATATAGAGTAGGTAATGATAAAATAAGTTCTATTATATATCGCGTATTGAATTCTACATATAATATAACTAGCGTCACGTCCCAGCTTTGAAAATTTATTTACTTTTCGTAGGGTTCTTTGATTTAAAAAAAATAGACTATGTTACCCACTGATAGCTGGTAGCTTTAATAATGAAATTAGTGAAAGAAGTTTAAAATGGGGTCTGTAGTTTTTTAGTTTATTCATTACACACAAATACAAAGATAAGTGCAAACAAAATATAGGTACACTACTTTATGTTATAGTAAATAAAGCATTAGTAATTATTATAATGAATTAATTTACAATTAATATTGAAGAATAAAAAAGTTTTAATCATCATTATTACATATAATATCTTCAATTGTGTTCGACTTATTCAAATAATAGTAATTAATCAGGTGGCAAGGTGTTGACACCGGCTCAATACCGGCACAGTACATATTAATACTGTGATACCGGTTACTCGTCGTTAGTACAGACTCCATTATATAGTTTAAAAATAAAACCCCCCAAATTTATGCACGTGCATAACTTCCGATCGACTGCACCAAATTAGTATTTTTTTGTGTTTGTTATTGTCAGGACAGGACAGGTTTGTAAAGAAGAAAATTAAAAGAAAAATATGGCGGTACGAAGTTCGCCGGGTCAGCTAGTATTTAAAACCTTCGGCAACAGTTTTATATCTTTAAATATTGATTCTAACTAGGTATGTACCACTAATAGAAAATGACGTATTTTAACAATTAAAATATAAATATGACATGAAAAGAAACCATTTTATAACTAAAATGAAAAAAATTGTAAAACACAAAACAAAAATTAAACAGAGCCACAAAATATGGCTAGAGATACCGAGAAAAAATTCCAAAAACTGAATAAATAAACAATTTCTTTGAAAGACAGAAGAGTACACCTCAGACGTTAAGCCATGCATTAATAAATACAACATTAAAGGAGAGATAAGGGAAAGAAGAGGACGCAAGCGGTCAAGAACGAGACAGAGCTATGCGAAACAGGTTAAGGAGAAGATGAAAGAAACCTACGACATATAGGGGAGGCCTAAAAACTGGCGCGTGGCGTATTTAAGAGAAACTCAATAATACGCCACGTGCCGAACTTGAAACTCGAGATGCTGTACTGACAAGTGAAATAAAAATCTTTCACACATACACAAACAGCTTGATTTTGCTTTGCCTTGTAAGAAAAATACGGTAATTTGCTGCGTGACATCATTATTTACCAAGGATTTCTACAGTATACGTTCTAGAACTGAACATGTCCATTAGGTGCATTCACCAGACCGTCGCCCGAAGCCTACGCTGCGTCTTTCAATTTATGGTCGCCACTCCAGCATCGTTCTGCCTCAGCTGCTATCGGTTCTGCGAGCTCTGTGCCTTACACATTACATAACTTCGAACGATACTAATAACTATGATAGAATGGATAGAAGTATCTACTTAATTAGTTCTTATTTAATTACATCAGATTAATTGTATGTAAACAATTGTGACTATGTTTCATGTTATGATGGAAAATAAACATTGTGCAGTGTATCTCGACTCATAATTGTTTATTATTTTCTACCCATTTCTAATTAGTTAAATAAGCTATCTCTGTTCTTAAGAATATAGTAAACTAGCTTATTCCCGTTGCATTGCTGGCATCGACGTCCGTTGTTTCGGTAAAAGTAGACACCATATATCCTTACCAAATTCGATTGAGATCTGTTTAGCTGTTTAAACGTGAAAAAGTAACAAACAAACTAACAAACAGAGACAACTTAATATAATTTTTATCTGAAATTTGAGTAATAATGTAATACGAGTATGTTATTGTTTACCTATGCAAAAATACTTGATACATGATACTTTGTTTACATAAGGCACCTGTATCAAGCCGGTCTTACAATTATTAGACTGATATTACGTTATGTCACAAAGATAAAATATTAGGGTTCGGTAATGAGGACGAAAATACTGTTATTATAACGTTAATTGGCATTTTTTTTCCTAAGCCTGTCAGGCATGTTTCTTTGACTGGTTTGTCGATGTTTGTCTTTGGGGACTGCCGATAGAAGTGAAAACTAAGTAACTTGTGAATTGTATCGTCGAAGTATTAGATAATTATTTTTTGAAAGCGTTCGGTGACGATGACGCGAGTTCCATAATTTATGTTCACCCAAAAAGTGCTCAACGCGCCTAAAGAAGGGCTTCAAAAACCTTCTGTTTGCACATAGTTCCGCACTATAATTACTCCAGAGCCAAAAAAGTCAAAAAAGCAAATGTATGGGATTTGACGTAAGTTTACGACATTATATCGTAGACTTACGTCAAATCCCATAAATTTGTTTTTTGACTTTTCGATTCGACTATCGCTCATGCCACTTGTCTAGAGGCTCTGCGCAGATAGTAATCGTCTACCGATTAGCCAATGCGCCGGGACATGAGGTATTGTTATCATCATCAACATCAGCCTACGCTGTCCTAGCTGGACTTATATTCTTGTCAAATCATAACATCACGATATCCTTTCATATCAGGTAGTTTGGTTGTGGTGTAACTGCTTTGTATTGCGGCAGTCGGCTTGTACATTTACAACTTATAAGTAGAGGAGCGCATATACGGCATCGGTTTGTTAGCTATCGATAACATGTGACGTCCTATACTACACTATACACTGCTACACGATATCTTTGTCATAACAAACACAATTTGGTTATCGCGCGTGACGTAATGCTGCTTGTTTGAATTATTGTTTTTGTGGCCGTCAATAATTTTATCGCTACTAGTGTAACGGCACTGAACTATTTATATTTAGAACATTTTTCAAATATTTAGGTATTAGGGCCGTACAATTATTGATTGGGTGTATTAAAATGCCAAACCCCTTTCTTTTGCCAAATGGCAAAAAAGGGGTGTTTGAAAAAGGAAGGGGAGGCATTTGCCATACCGTGGGACAATTAACAGGCTAGTAAATAAAAAACGATTGGCTCCCAGCTGTAAAAAATCTTATTGCTCTCCAAAAAATATTTTTTTTATTTTATCATCCTGTTCTTTATCAAATGTAACTACACTTTGTTTACCCTTGGTTTCCTCTAAACGTTCCACTTCTCAGAAGTTTGCTGTAAGAGAACTCAATTTTGAGTTAAGCTCGCCTTTGTACATGATAATGTTAATGTAACACTATCTGTATTTCTCTTGTGTACATTAAAGAATTAAAGAAAGAAAAAAAGTATCAACCAATTTTTTCAATGTTTTGCTATAATTTGGATATAATATCAATACGTATGTACCGGTGACATCGGTCACGCAACGCTCGACGATACACTGTTATTACGTTCGACCTATTATTATTATAAAAGTTCGCTTGTCCCACTGCAGGGTAAACGCCTCGCTAATTTCGTCCCACCTCTTTTTTATAGAGCTGTTAGGGTACAGACATAAACGCAATCTGAGTTATTTTTATACTTTTTAAAAATGTAATACATTTGGGGCTAAAAAAGAATAAAATGTAGGACGAATACGGATTTTTTTACGTGGGCAAAAGTTCGTGAGGTGAAGGTGGAACAATTCTTATATAAAAATAAAAAAAAATAACTCAGTTTGAGTTTTTTTCTATATATAAATCTAAAATAAAGATTTCAATAGAGCATAATGGCCTCCTTACAAATCCCAGTAATATCTGTTATTCTGTGCATGTAATTCTCACTAAGCTGCAGTCTGTCGGGAATATACGTTACGGTGAATTTTCCAATAACGGAAGTATTCCAACATTTCCAACCGATAAATAGGCACCTGTCCATACATTTAAACCCATTGAGCATTTCAACAATTTAAGCTGCTCTTTCATATTGACTTTGATACGGAACGTAAAGACGGTTCTGGATTTTAGTTCGTAAATAAATTTCTTATGACGAAGGTTTATAATGTTCGTACAATATTAGACTATAAGAAAATTATTTGGTACTTATTTTGCGTCGAATAGTTAAACACTCTAAAATGTTAGGGTATTTTTAGTTCAACTGCAGACTAGGAACGTTCCATAACGTTTTTATAGTGATTCATTTTCGATACTAATTTGAAATTTGTAAGATGACTACTTTATTCCTCAGCTTTAAGTCTGTCAGTGATCCAAATTAACATCAAGATTGAACATGAATCGCTATAAGGACGACATGATACGGTGTTGATCTGCCAAATAGTCTTTTCTTCTCTAAAAGGCCGTTCTAGATATGTCTTAAATAGATGTAGTAACTATAATACGATCGATGCGATGAAGTAAAGTCAAAGAAAATTAAGGACTGCTTTATTTATTCAGAATGCACTGTATTGAGTATTCAATTTTTATTTCATCGTCGCAGTCGTTACACGTTCACAGCTAGACATAGACTTCCTTCAAGTCTTTAGCTGACCTTTACCAGGTTGTCCTAGATCCACTTTATAGAAGGCCCAACGATGCATCTTCCAGTTCGTGAACGCCACTTCCCAACCTGTAATCGGTTCTGCCAGATATGTGCCCGAAATGCTGCAGCTGGAAAGTTATATACCAATGAGTTTGTAATGAGCTGCCATTTTTAGTAATAAAAAAATTGCTAGCCAGGCTACACTGAGCGGTAAAATGTTATTTTTATCGGACTATTTTTGTGCAGTTATTATTTTTTAAATTTTAAATCAAAGGAACCGATAGCAACATTACAATACAACGAGCATTAAATACGAACGGAACAACAAACAGAGTAAATGGCTACGTCCCAGCAGAGATAAGGGCGGACGGCAATGAGTTGACAATGACAATATCGCGCTCGTTCAATAATGACAAAAATAAAATGCTATCGTATATTTCAACTGCTGTATTTTTATCTTAATAACATTATTGTACGAGAGGTAGTTAATAAATTACAAAGCAGAGTTCAAACTGATAATATATTATATAATACCTTTACGATTAAAACTGTTGAAATATGTAATAAGTTCTAACTTGCTTGGTACTCTTGTCTTTTTTTATATTGTTCATATAGAAACACCATTCTAAAAGACCATTATTAATGTACCTAAGAGAAATTACCTTGCAGTAGTAAAACTTGCAACAGCTGCGGCAGATTTTATACAGGTAGGAACCCATGAAAGCTAAAGTTGAATCCTATTGACCATTTTCGAAACGTCTCGATTTGTCGTAATTTTAAAGGAGTCATCATCCTATCGCAGACCACTGCTGGACATAAGCCTCAAAGTAAGATGTCCTGAAACTTAATGTTTTAACTTTCTCTAAAATAAGCAGAAAATTATGATCAGTCTTCAAATCTTGGATATAATAACTATTACTAACATACAAAAGTAAGTACAACAAATTAAAAGTATAGTTTACTTCTAGTTCATTCCATTTTTTTATTGTTTTGTTAACTGTACCAAAATCCTTATAATTACACACCTGTAGTTTGTGTGCAGTATCAATTGTACTTAACTATCGAAATCCGCACAGAGATGATAAATGACCGACTCCATTTAATCGCATTGCACTAACGGAGTGAGGGGCGGACTGCGCGGGCTTGAATGGCGTTGCGTTGTCGGTTGTAAAAGTTGGCGAAAAAACGCATGGCGTTGAACCCGCCACGGCAAATGCACCGGGGCCGTTAGCTTTATCCGAGGTCAGGCAGGTATTGGCGGTGTATTGTGTCGTGTCGTGCGCTCAGTAAGAGTAAAAAATATGTATATGCGCAACTTCTCAGCTGACTGCTTTACGGTTAACAACTACTAATTTCGGTCGGTTTACATAACACATTTTTTTTGCGCACTTAACTTTATGCACATATTTAAATCATTGCATTAATTATAAGTAACGCTGTTGATTTTATGAACTGTCGCATCATTGTTGTTCAGACTTTTCTGTTTTGTCGTTTTGGCATAAATATCGATTAAATCGGCTTATTTAAAAGTAAATTATACAACAAGCAAAGTCAAAGTCAAACTCATTTAGATCAAATACGTGATACTTATGAACGTCAATTAAACAAATGTCAGCAAACTTTTTTCCTACGGCCTACCCGTATTCGCTGACTATGGTAGGGCCTCGAGAAGAATTGGCAAGAAACTCTGGTCACTCTTTTTAATCGCTAGAATATAACATTTACAATTTGGTATAAGTTACAATATTAGTGGTAACGAAAAGTAACGGAAACCAATATACCATACAGAATGAAATTTAGATAAGTATTTAATTAATTAAGAAACATGATAATGGCTAAAAACAAGGAATGAATTTACTATGGTAATGAGGGATCGTTTCTTTTTGTAAGAATAAGATAGAAACGTGTCAAGATCACATTGCAAGCTTAGTAAAATCTAAAATCGATATCTTTATTATTTAAAAATATATCATGTCAAGATTTTTCCAGCCACCCCAAGTAGCACCCGTTCATGAAGAAAAACTAAATATATTGAAATTTTAATTTCAGGCACTCCGCGATGTTTTTCTTTCCTATCTACTTCACATGTCATATGAAGAGATCGGATATTCGTCGGATGCATATTTACTTAAAGTTAATTTTTGGCTAACATAGAAGCGGCTTCTAAAAATATTTTCATTAAAATAAAATTCCAGGATTGCGTAACTAATAATAAATGTATATTTACTCAATGTTACATTTTAACTCTCCCTTTAAATAAATAAAAAACACGAAAATTATATAAATATTTTATTACAATTTAAGCACATAAGTGCGAATAAATTCCAAACGAGTTGGATGATAATAATATAGTCAAAGCACGAGCACAAAAAAAAGTCAATTCCAAAAATGTTTTCTAAAGATGTTCTTTGCTAAATCTGATAAACTAGGACATGAAGTAATGCTTGGTTTTCGTAAGTACGAAAAATGGATTTTTGTCCGAGTGCGAATAACGTATTTCAAACGAGGCAGTTAGGGCGTTATTCTCCGCGCGTCCAGATGTATCGATCTACTACGGAGGCACGTGTTCAACTTGTGGACATCCATGAACTAATATTTTTATTCGATTGCACTGTTTCATACATTATAGTTAATAATTAGTATTTTTAGTCGATGTAATTATTAGACCAGAGCGCCAATAATTTATATATTATTTTTGATATCACATTATTGAAAAATATAATATGTAAATTGTGTAATTTTAATTTTATTAATTGTGAATTAAACTATTCTACTTTTTGTTTTAGTTGGTAACGGAATTTTTAGAATAAAATAATAGGCATCAGGGTCACCAAAACCCACACAAAGTAAACACGCATGCGCTGTTTGATCGATTTGTAAATACGGCAACCTTTTCCAATATTCGTTAACCACTATCGTATAAAAGTTGAGCCTAAATAAAATAAAAATGTTAACGTATCATACAACTTTCAAAACTAACTTTTAATTATAATTTTAATAGGCAACATGATACCTATTAATAAATTTACTTATTTAAAAATGGTTAGAGCTAGAGGTGCATGTCTTAATGATATTAAAAAGTATTCCATAATAGTATGAAGTATGTAATTAAATACAATATTGTGAAACTTTTAATTAATACACAAGAAGTACATAAAATAATATGTGGACGGGCCACATGTTTATAGCGGAGTGTACGGTGGAAATGTGTAAGTGGGCCAACATGGAGCGGTTCACGTACAATCCGTCCCCGAGGGCGAGGGGGATGACGGCGGGGGCATGAACGACTTTGTGTTCACATTGTCAGGGTGGGATTCGCGCAGGCACCACGTTGGTACTTGCGGCGACATTGTGCGGCCCGGTACAGTCCGCCCGTGCCTCCTCACCGATCGTTAAGTTGCCAAGTTCCCACGCAAAAGGTGTTAAGTAATCGCTGCTGAGTTAATCGTCAAGGTAATTATTATTCTTAACTTTTTAATCAATTGTTTTGTTATTTTGGGATGTTAATTGGTTAAACTTTGAGTTTTATTTAAAGCTCCTGTAAAAATAAAAAAAGTATTAATAGTATTAAACATTTATGATAGGTACAACAGTACTGAATTTATGTAGATTTTTTTAAATTATTTCTGTGCTACATAATGAATAGTTACGTGCCAGTAATAAGCTTTCATTAATTAATATTAAGCATCAGATTAAATGGGGTGGACATAGTTTATCACTCATACATCCTGTTGTTGATAATTTCTTACAATATGTTTTCTTATTTCGTATAAAAGGTACTTATTACGATTTGTGCCTAGAGATGACATTGAGTACCTATTATTTTTCATATAGGTACAATTTGTACCTAGACTTTTTATCGCTCTATTCTCGTGGCGGCATGCCATGTGCCTACCTAAACCTATGTACGTTGCGATATACAGATACAATCGGATGTTAGGGGGTCTACGTCTGATATGGATCTTATATCTTGGGTGTGTATGTGTAATTGTCTCGCTTGTAGATCGTTTGCCTTTTCAAGTCGAAGTAATGCGGCCATTTTTTTAAACAATGCTGGTTATGCGTCTATGATTTAATTATGGCGTTTACAAATATTTTATTTTGATTTAACTCATATTTTATTACTAAATTTTAATAAGTAATTAAAATGTATTTTACACTTAAAATACATTTCAATTATTTTCGATAATGAAAATAGTTTTGTCTCTTAGGTACGCACCGAATTTAGCCGCCCGCGTCCCTGCCACCGTGGTGAAATCTTCCTTAAATTAAAATAAATAAGATATTATTTTTCAATATTAAGAGAACAACATTATTATAAATTTAATAATAATCATAATGGGGCGGCATTTTTGCAGTGCCCAGGGGCGGCATTTATATAGTGCCCAGGGGCGGCGCTACGTTTAAATCCGGCCCTGCGCATTATCGCGATAAATAGGGATATAGGAAAGCGTTTGCTTAGAAGTGGGACAGAATAAGCTACACAAACACAAAACAACTGTAGGTACAATAATCATAAAACAAAAATTGTGTCTAATGCCGAGTTTTTAGTATTGTAACATTTATTTTAAATGTTAAATGATATCTGTATAATTTGAATATACATAGTTTATAAGATAATTATAAAAGATTGGGCTACAGTAAATTGCCGGCCGTACCTTCAAATTTTATTAGTTTAACAAATTTTAAACATATAGTACCATTCCATACGTATATAATTAGTATTTCATACTAATATACAGATAGTATATTAACTAGCTGTCGACGACAAACTTAGTACCGCCTTCGAATAAATAAATGTTTTATACTAACTTATTAGTTGAATTAAATTTAGTTTTTTAAAGCTAGCTTGCTGGCCGCATTTTATCCAACTCCTTGCAGCCGTCTCTGGAATAACAAACATTTATAAACACATTGACACACAACTTTTGTTCAAATTAATGCGTCTATTTCTTCTCCAAATCTTTATAACTACTGACTTCAAATAGTATTCGTAGACTACAGGTATTACTATTGCAGATGTAATAATTATTTGAAGTTTAAATTTATAATAATTGGAAATTAATTTTACTACATAACCTATACTTACCTACCACTACTACCAACACCTAATGTATTTTTCTTACCTATTAATATCTTATATCAATGCAAGATTCATTCATCACTACATTTTTCCCCAGATTATTCTAGATTCATCTTGTTATCTGAAAACGCCGAAAAGTAATATTTTTATATAGAATATATACAAACATTCAAAATGATAATTTAATAAACAAAACATTACGCACACTACTATACATTTATTGTACTGACGTTAAAAAGCACAGAATAAAATATATGCAGTGACCATAGAGGTAATATAGGTATATACTTTTGACAAAGAATTTCAATAACGTTCAAAGTCAAACTAAACAAAATAATAAACGACGGTCGTTTTCATCATTCATTCAGATTCGTTTAGCCGTTCGCGTTTTGGCGTAATTAGCAAATATCCATGTATCCAATCCAAACTTTAATTTTAGTAAGGTTATATATAAACTTCTTGATATTGCATTATTTATTTAGTCTGTGGTCCAACAGTCGCAGAGATTAATTTATTTGTAGTTTATTAAATTAGTACATTATCATTTAAATTAAACCCTGTTTTATCGTGGTTTCAGTAATTCCAGTATTTTTTTGTAACTAAGTACATTTTATTATTTAAATCTTTAAAATAATAATCTAATCTAATAATAAAAAGACAAATAAATATAGTGGTAAAAATTAGTACGTATATTTTAGGTGTTTTTTTGTACATTAAATTGCGGTCGAATTTCCACATTTCGACCTCCGGGCGACCTCTAGTATGAATGCCAATTAACTAATTAATTACCACAGAAATTTCAATTTCAATAATAAAACAAAAAGAGTAGACTTATTAGTTATGTACGATGATTGTCTATGCCCAGTCCACACGAGAAAAAGTATATAAGGACCTGATTTAAATTTAAACGTTCTTTTCTTCAACAGATTTCAAACGGGACGTGTCTTGATCAGACGGATCATATAACGTCTACCTAGACCTGGGTAAGTTTTAACGATGCCATACAGTAGTAATATCATTGTAGTTGCTCAATGCGAAGTTTTATATTCTAGTATATACCTGTATAAATGTTTAAAGATTTATTGTCGTGTATTGATGTAATTAGCCTATGCTGCTGCTGTGCAATTATATCTAATTGTAATCGCTGTGAACTAGTTATTAGCTATAACTATTGTCCTTCTAGAATTCAGATCGAATAACATCTTCTCTGTTGTTACAGATTTAAACATCACGAAGCACGCTATCGTCATCTAATGAAGAAATGAAACGTGGCATGACGAAGCAAGAAAATCAAGAACAGAATACCCACGTGCTTTTTATATGAACAGGTAATTGTCACCACTTTTATTTTAATCTTTAGTTAATATATTTAGAGTGTAAGTAAGTGTATGCTAAGAATTTAAAACAGTTTTGCATTGCGATTCTGTACACAGCGATTTGTGTGCGCAAGCGAACAGCATTTAGACGCGAGTTTATGAATGACTTTTATGACGTTGCATGAGAACAGTCATGGGAAGATTGAGATTTGATATTGTTTGTAATAACTCCTCGTACTATGCTCTGTTAATATTTTACTATATCATACATGTGTTTGTTTTTTGTTTTGTAAGTCTTCAATCTTCTTGTGTTTTCATGTAGGGTTTGGATAGTCTACCTACCACAGCTGGCGTACAAAATAGTGAAATCATTTTATTAGAATGGTTTTTGTAATATGTACATTTTGACAGCCTGCTATACGGAGGAGGAGCCGATTGTCGCCGCATGCCGCCGATCAGACCTCCAGGCGTTGCTGATTTACAGACAGGTAGGAACATCATCAAATTAATCTGCTATAGAACCATGCATTAACACTCTCATACATTTTCTCACAACCGTTTTTGTTGCTTATTTTTTGTTTTTTCTCTAACCTCGTTTTATTACGATTGCTAGCGATTTCGAAGCATTAGCGATTAGTAGGGTTGTCACCACCATGCGTAAAATATAAATTTAGATAATCGGAATTGGAAATTATATAGCTTTTGACACCGTGTAAATAATTTACCGCCTAATTTATTTTGCAAAATACTTTTTTACTTACCTACCTACATCGGTTTAAAATAAAAAGGTTAAGCCAACGGTTAAGTGACATAATAACATGTATTCAATCTTTGTAAAATATGCCACGAAAAAGTAATCTATATAATATAAATTTTAGTAAAATCAAAGATTACACCTGCATGATTCTATACCAAAAATACTTATACTATTTTCGTAAACGATAACATGAACTTTTGCCAATATTGCTTGTACCTACCTACTTAGAATATTTTATTCGGAAGATGCGGCTAATATGAATTCACTTAGTAAATAAATTTAAGGGTATTATGAAATCCAGAAACGTATACCTAGAAGTTTTTAAATCAATAGATACAATTATCGAGGATATGCATTACACGGAAAATTAAGTACTTTTTACCCGACGTTAATAAATAACAGTAAGGTATTTAAAAATTTAATATATAAACAGTCCTTGGCAGTGTTAGTACCACTTCTAAAACGTATGATAATTATATCGATGAAATAATTACAAGCTATTAATTTTAACAGAATTTTAAATGTCGATGAGGCATTTAATAGGCAGTTTTTTATTTATTTATTTACCAAACATAAAATAACAAGTTTTTATTTTTTACAATTCTACCACTTAAACCTAATTGATTTGTGTGTGACAGAATGTTTCGACCTCTGACATAATTTTTACTTAATTAAAAACGTAAATACCTACTTAAATATTTTCACATCATAATAATACAGTAATATTCTTAGGTACATAATTATATTTAATATTAAACTCATACCTTCCGCTAGTAGTTAATATAATATAGGTATAGTAGTGATAATGAACACGTTCTATTCTATATCAGCGGTTGCAGTTTCTGTAATGATAAAGTTTTAACGCATTCAGATACATATAATAATGTTTTTATTATTATAACTAAAATAAACTAAATAATAGCCATGATGACAGCAACAAAACTTATGAAGTTACATTTTTTTACATTTAAATATTTTTTTAAGAACTTAATAAAAAATTATTATAATAATAAATACGAGATCTTCTTGATTCACTAATCAGAGGGAATTGTATTATAGGCGACGCCATGACACCTAACAGCATTTTGACACGAAGCGAAGTTTAAATTTTGATTTACAAATGTCATGCTAATAAACGTTTATTGTATTTATACATGTATGTATGCATGTAAATGCAGAAATACGATTAAGTTTAGGAAAAGTAGACCCGTAATTTTTATTGTTATATATTAAGTAAATGGTTATGAGATACTAATGTGTCCCACAAAACTGAAGAGACAGTTTGTATGTGGAATCAGAATATTATATACATTTTTAGGTGCCTTACCTACGTGCCGTGTAGTAGGTATTGATTTTCAAAATTAGTCATTATGCCTACACTATTTAAGTGAAAGCGTTAAAGTATTCTAAATAGTTTTTTTTTGGATTTAAAAACTCATTGATTTCTTACATCAAATAAATATTATTGATGTAAATAACTGTACTAAATAATAAGTGTGTTATAAAATAAAGTTATGATACTATGAAAAAGTAAATTATTACACATAAAATGTTGCCGTATCTGATAAAAATATCACAGAGCGTTTAACAAAGAGGTAAGCGCGTTATTGTCGAGGGTAGAATAGATTTGTTGTGATTCGTTTGAAGAAAAATCCTAAAAAGGTAAATAAAAGTAAAAAGTATCTTATGAAAATATAAAGCAATTTACGACTCACATTTATTTAAGACAACTTATTTCTGACAAATTGATAAAATAAATTTCATAAATAAAATAGCTTTGAACATCGGTGTAGCTTTTAATAAAGTTTCTGATCAATCAAAATATTTATACAACCGTGATTGGTAAATAAAATGTTATAGTAAAGTAAAACCTTTTAGCCTTTTTCCGATAATTATATTTTGTGTTTATTGAACAAACATTAAAGTAATTGCTTTTCAAACCGCGCACTCGTGAAAGTTACTTTTTTTTATTTTATTTCATTTGTCTTCATATCATGTTTTTTATGCAACTTATAATTTAATTTTAAATTCGTAAAATGTCAACTTTATTTCTTAGCTTTAAGGTTGTCATTATCCAAAATTAAAATTAATTTACAGAAAATAAATCGCTATAAAGACGTCATGGATTTTGTTTTCAATCTGTTTTCATTTTTTTCTCTCTATCTATAATTAAATCATATCATCAAATTCATTAACTTACATATCATTAGTATATAATCCGTTGAAATGTATAATATAGGTACGTACATAGACGAGCAGATTGAAATGTTTTACAGCAGATAAAAATAAATCAATGAAGTAGTCATGTCCATTCTATGGTTATCACCGGTAAATTATTTTGTTCGCTTTGAGCTGCGAAGTGTTAAATCATATTTAGTCTCAGCCGAATATTTGACGCCCATTAACCCAATTATCTCACCGCTGTTATTGACAAGGGGAGCGATGCGCTATTGTGGACAAGGGGAGCGTTGCCTGTGGTGCAGAGACAAATCCAATTAGTCAAACTGGACGTGGGAAAGCTATGTGTTAAATTGGAATTCAGATTTCTGATCGAACTGATTCCGGGTACTCGATGCCGACTAACGAGATTCCATATACGAAATTGTAACTGCGCTGTGATATCAATATTCATATTAAGTGATAGACTCAATTACAGTTACAATTAAAGATATAAACTTACCATCAGGCGGGTGTTGCCACCTCAGTAGTATGAAAAAAAAAATCTTCGACTAAAAATGTTTATCATCCGTGTGTTTTAAAGAAAAATTGTTATAGGTTGGAATGAAAGAATAAGTAGATTATACCTATATTATGATACCTATAGTATTATCCCCGGTAAACTGCCTCGGTGGTCCAGTGGGTGCAGTATGCGCCTGCTGTGCACGATGTTGTGGGTTCGATTTCCACACAGGGACAAAACTTTGTGTGAACCACAAAGAGTTGTTCTGAGTCTGGGTGTAATTTGTGTCCGTTGATTGTATGTTTGTAAAGTCCCCCGCGATACAGAGCTTGTTCTCTAGTGCAGGAGTTGTCTTTTTTGAAAAAAAAAAAAAAAAGATCTTCAACAATCAGCGTAGTAACCAATACCACGAATCTTTCAATCCTGTGATTGGTTACGATAACGAGTGTTTTTAAACATACCTAGATGCTGAAAACTTTTCAATCCGCTCTAGCTTCTAAAATCATTTTATTCATATAAAAATCACGCTTATCATATTAGTTGAGCATAGGTGGTGACCTACACAAATTGATAACATCATATTATATAAATAACGTGTTATTATATAACTAATTGATTATGTTTTGTATTTAATAACAATAAATGTTGAGTGGAAGGGAAACGCTCACGATATCTATATCTGGTATTAGTGCTGGTGTAGACATTCAATGTATTATGAATTAGACTAATCTCTTGGTTTAGTGATTAGTTACCTTAACTGTTAATCCGAAGGTTTGATACCCACCCAGGACGAATCTTCATATATATACTATGTATGCATTTAGACGTATAGAAGTATGTTTGCCAGTTATACAGGCTAAATTCGCGATCAAATATGGGCAAATCACGTACCAGTTTTCTTTTAGACAGCGTTTTTCTTCCACCCAGAATGTATTTCTTTGTGTGGTACAAGTGTTACTTTGTATGGATGCGATTGTATAGGACAAATAAATTGTCAAGTTTTAAACAGGCAATGTTTGCAGTGGCGTCGTCGTAATGTTCACCTTTATCAGGACTACTCAATATATTATATCCTTTTGCATGTGCTATAAATTTGTACTATTAATATTAACTTTGAACGCCATGCAAGCAGACAATGGAATATCTATTGTTTGAGGGTCACCGATGACCGACGCGACGACGTGGCGTTCAAAGACTTAAGTCGTAATAAATCTAGCGTTTCTTTTCATAACAAAGACGTTACTACATTCATTTACAAACATACCTAAATGATTAAATAAATAGTATACAGTCGATCGTAATGCAGAGTTACATTTCTGCTGCGACATTCCTATAGCAAACAGTATGGAATCGCGGATTGACTGCCTCAAGCTCATACAAGCTCTCTCCCTTATGAAAGACATGGGTAGTGAGATGTCCTTGACATCAAATTCTCACTACCTTGTCTTTCATGAGGATTGGGCTATATTCTTCTGGGACGTCCTGAAGAAGATGCCTACAGAAACTTATGACCAAATAAACATTCGAAGAACAAATAAGTATGTGCTTCAAAATTCTGATGTGACTTTTATCATGTGTTTTCAAATTGTGTCCATGTTTATTATAAATGAGTGTAAGTACTATGATTTCTTATACAATCGCAATATAAATCATACATGGACTTTTACGTATAATATAAATAAATTGTTGGTATGGCATCGATGTGTCCTACAAACAATTTATTCAGCCTGCATCCGATACTTGTTAGTTGATACCTATTTTTGAGTACTTACCAAGCTTCTATTAATACTCATCGATTATTCTGTGAGTACACACATAAAGTACACAATGACTACTCACCTTGAGCCAAACAGAATGAATATAGTCAGTACCAATATTGAGACATTAGTGACATAATTTATAGCAGGTAGGTACCTAATTGGGAGTACAGAAGGATGTATGGATACTTACTTTGTACTAGAATTTAGGGTCGGTCATAATTAGTCATAAACCAAATCCGCTCGAATTACCAACAGACAGACAGACATACAGAGTTACTGTGGCATTTATAAAATGCGAAACTAACTCTTTTTGTTGCCGTTTCACGACTGAAGGATCTTAGTAAAAATTGGCGAGGAGATAATTTTTATTGCGATAACTGATAGTTTATTATATTAATAGAAAATTGCATTTAACTGCATAGGTACTCAACTGATACAGACATATTAGTACCCTGGGCCGGTCGCGGATGTTTGATTATTAAAATCCAACTAACAGAGTAAAAGTAGACAACCACGGAATTAATTCTATTCTATTTCCAAATTGAACTGGTGGTAGAGAAATAATTGAATTTTCACGTCGCGCAGTCGTATTTTAGTGTGGGATGGGGCTTTGTCATCATGCATCGTTTATAATCGAGTATCGACGGGCGGGCGTGGTGACAATGTTTTTACCACGTATACCTAGTAGTTTAGGTACGCATCACGTGAATTACTTAAAAATGCAGATAAAAGAAGTATAAATTTTAAATTCGCTCAAATATTAGGTCACATAAATTCTATTTACGATGTACCTATTGTACAAAAATAAAGTTGGCCTAGCATTTATTTACAATTCAAATAATAAGGTCACATTGACATGATAAAAATTTACATTTGTATACCTATGTTTTTCAAATAATAGATAATATGTGCATTATTTGGAATAGTATAAATAATGTCGCCCTGACCGATTTCGGACACGATGCGGCAGCGGCCATTTTAGGTGCCTAGTGCAATAGTTTATGCACTCAACTAAATGTTCACAAGTAGGTACTTTTTATTTTCTCACTTTTATACACCAATGTGAAAATATGCCGCGACCGGAGATTACGTTATTTTAAAGGCACGGAAGGTTCTCGATGTGTTTTATATGACGGTTATACTTATCAATGGACTGGCCCCGACAAGAGCATTACCTTCCTAGCTGCAAGCACTTTGTATACAAATTTTATTAAATATATTACTGTATGTCATAAGATTGATTTTAAAGTATATTCCATTTGTTTTCTTTTTAATTCTGAATACGAATTTCCGAATTTCCTACTCAGGTGATTCACTGATGGGCACGGGTCTGGGTTATATGTAGTGATAAAAGTGTTGTCTTATGTTTTGTCTTATATACAAAAATGTTGTTTTCATTTATAAGTTTCGTTCAATGCGATCGATTGTTACCAAATAGAATCTCAAGGCAATTTATGTGGGCAGGCTAATGCAAGTAAATATTTCAGTGCACAGGGATATTGAATTCTTTATAAATGCTATTGGCCACTACGGTGTAACGATTAGACTGCTACCGAGGATATTTTAAACGGGACTTGTATTGTTACTAATTTTGTATTATAAGATACTTTAGAGTTAACAAGATGTACAGACAAGAAAACTTGCCTGTATATATGCCTAATGTCACCAAAAAAATATTATTTGTTTTATGTTGGCGCTCATACTGATATTTTTAAAGAGAAGAAAAGAAAGAGTGTGTCGCGGTAGGCTTTACAGACGGTAGAATTTGTTCAAATAAACTCAAAACAAGGAGACGTATTTTGAAAATTCTTTCACCTATAGAAAGCTACATTATCACCGAGTAACAAAGGGTATATTTTTTAAAAAAATGGTAGATTTCCGTGCGAAGTCAGGACGTGCCCCTAGTCTATAATATTAATATGAGTATTTAATATACCTACCAGTTGCCTCGTTCAGGTCATAGTACAGGCACTACTTAGCTTGGTATCAGATGAACGCGTGTGAGTTACAACAAGATTTTATCTTAGCCTTTTGACGCCAAATATCGTTTAACGCCACACTTTAAATAATCATATCTACAATAACTAAGCTTACACAACCGGATTGCGTAACTTAGTTATTGTAGATACCTACACCATATTATGAATTGATTGACTGCCGTGGCCGCAGTATGCGCCTGCTGTGCACGAGGTTGAGGGTTCGATTCCCACACAGGACAAAACTTTGTGTGACCCGTAAAGAGTTGTTCTGAGTCTGGGTGTAATTTGTGTCCGTTAATTGTATGTTTGTAAAGTTCCCTGCGACCCTGTTCCTTGTGCGGGAGTTGTCTTTAAAAAAAAAATTGTTCTTCGTTCGTTCTGAAGTTTTGTCCCGCATCCCAAAAAATACTTACCATATCACTTCGTCCCAAATTACAAGTATTTTAAAAGTACAGTCTACAAATAAAATTGTCAGTTAATTTTCTTCTCAGCACTTCGATAGCATATATCGTTCAACGCCACTTTAAAATTGTATTACTGCGTTTATATGTATATAATCTTAGTATTAGACGTACCTAAAGCGAATTATTAAATTTAATTAAAGTTAAGTTTAGGTATTTAGAAGATATTATTAGATAATTTTCTTCTCAGCACTTCGACGGTACATATCGTTATACGCCACTCCAAAAGTCTCAGTAGTCTTCAAAAACTAAGTTTACACACAGCGGTACACCAAATTACTAGGATTAATACAATTATTTTAATAAATGAATTTTAAATAAATAAATTTAGTTAAATTATTAGCTTTAGGTATTTAGATTTTAGAAGATATTATTATATAATTTTCTTCTCAGCACTTCGACGGTACATATCGTTATACGCCACTCCAAAATGTATCTCTTCAATGACTAAGTTTTCACACAGGGGTATACTAAATTACTAGGATTAATACATTTATTTTGAAAAATGACTTTTAAATAAATAAATAAATTTAGTTAAATAAAATTATTCGCTTTAGGTATTTAGATTTTAGAAGATATTATTATATAATTTTCTTCTCAGCACTTTATTATATAATTTTCTTCTCAGCACTTCGACGGTACATATATATAGCGTTATACGCCACTCCAAAACTTAGTAGTCTTCAATAACTAAGTTTACACACAGCGGTACACCAAATTACTAGAATTAATACATTTATTTAAATAAATGAATTTAGTTAAATTAAATGATTCCCTTTAGGTATTTAGAATATATGTAAGTATACTTATATATTATTTTAATGCAGTTATACTCAGTCGCTTAGTCAATATGAATAGATCGTTTATTAATAATACATATCGACAATGCAGTTCGTAGTAGAAAAAAAAAGTAAATACCTACATTATTTTTTACATACCTAATAATACCGTTTAATTTACCACCATGTCCACCCTAATTTAGTCTGGAAGAGATCGCTTTTAGTGATAACGCCACCCATTGTACATCTTCTGATCTTAAATATCTACTCAGCATAAATTCATTGGTGTGCAATAAAAAATATTCTATCTATCTATTTTAATCTGGAACGAGTTTGTAGAATTTCAATATAATAGCGACTAGGGGTTACGTTTCATTCAAAGTATTCCAAGAATCTACTACGAACGGCATTGTCGATAGGTATTATTAATAAATGAGCCATTCACATTGACTAAGCGACCGAGTATTACTGCGCTTTGATGTGGTAAACTGTGAAATTTAATTAAGCTTATTCGCTGCACGATCTGATCTTCTATATTGTAATTGATCTGTGAATTCAAAATGTTTTGTGGAATATCATCGAACAGTTAATAGCCAGGTGCACTTACCGATCGGTAAACAATCAATTAAGCTACCAAAACCCAATTACTCTATGGATCGCATTCTGGTATTTTCCACCCCTTACCAAAAAGGGGTGTTATAAATTTTACGTGTTTATCTGTGTATCTGTCCGGGTAACGGATTTTGATGCGGTTTTTTTTGTTTTAATGCTGGCATGATCGAGATGGTTCTTAGCTATTATTTTTGAAAATCTGTCCTGGAGTTTGAACACGTTTAGCGATGATTAAGGAATATAACTAATTTCCACAAGTTCATTTTAAATTGGTTTACTGTAACTTCGATGGTATTTTCATGACTTAAGGTGATGCTGCAGCATCAAGTAGTCTGCGGGATACCCAACTCCTCAGCTATTTACAGCAGATATAGCGTGTTTTAGAATAGTCTCAATAAGTAGTCGCGCATTAGGCAAATAATTATTGGGTAATTCTTCTTCTCCTATTGGGTAATTTAAAAAGTATGAAATAAAAATTAAATTAAGTACTAGTATTGTGGTTTTGAAATTTTTATTTTATCATTTGAGTCTCCGTAAACCGTAAAACAAACAAACTCATCAGTTTATAAACCAATTTACTCTCGCCGTATAAGGACTTAAATTGAAATCGGTTTTGTTTATTACTCTCATAGTCTATCCATGGCTCGTAATCGACACCGCCAATGATAGGTAGGGTGCCGGACGACTAATTACCTCTCCGGTGCACGAGGGCAGTAAATTACATGTTGGATTCCTTTTTTCATTGCACTGTGTGTACACTTAAAAAGAGGTTTTTTTCCGGCAGAGGAGTGCGTAAAGATCAAGTATTAAAAAGACAAATCACGATAAAATTTGGATCGTTAACGGGCCTCTTGTTTTTAAAAGCGTTATTTTTTAATTTTCAAAAGTACCATATTGCCAACTCGAAGGAAAATATGTTGCAAAATTCAGTTAAATATTATAAATATAAATATTCACTTTAAAATCAATCTCAGATTACCTAATTATACCTTTACATGGCAAATCATTTTTTGACCCATATATGTCCTACTGTTGGGCACGGGTCTCCTCTCTTCTATCAAAAGAGATAGGGTTTAGGCCCTAATTCACACACACTGGCCTAATGCGGGTTGGTAAAAAAAACATGTCTTTAGAATTTCTTCTAAAACATGTGGGTTTCCTTAAGATGTTTTTCTTCACCGTTAGCAGATGGCAAATCATTTGATTAGTACATATAAATTTCACAATATTAAATTCACATTGGTACTACCAAGCGTAAGGTACGAAAAGAGATGAAGCGGTGGTGGCCGAGTAGGATAGTAACCTACTAGCACGCAACAGGTGTCCTATTGCGTGCTAGTAGGTTACTATTCTACTCGGCCAACACCCCTCCATCGCTTTTTTGGCGAGATTGGAATACATAAAGTATTTTGTTAATTAATGTAGGCTACCGTCTCAGCCGTAATTACGTCCTGCTGGAACAATTCCAGTCGTTTCATTTCCATGTCCTAATCGACTGCTTGTAACATTGATGGCCGTCGGTCCACCTTGTTGAGGCCTGTAATACATATTTTGTTTACGTCATTTAGTCTCGTGTGTAATTTTACACATTTGAGTGAGTCATAATTGTTATTATAAAACAGTAAACAATTATGTTTAAATACGTTCCAACTTATAATTCCATTTTGTATTGTTTTTTCATTGATCTACCTATACTGTTATACTTGTATGCAAATTGTCATTGACCTTAATAAACCGAAACAATTGTTTAAATATATTTAGTTTCCCATTAAACAAAGAAGATAGACACGCTCGTTACAATTTTATTTATACTTTGTTTGTTTGTAATTGTAAACTGTTTATAAGAAATAAATGCAGGTTTGCGAAGATGTTTTTTACGTAAAAATACAATAATAGCAATCCACACTATTGGGCTCGGGTCTCCTCTCCTCTATTATGAGTGCAGGCATTATGCCATAATCCACACTCGCTGGCCCAGGTTAGTAGATAAGACATGTCATGTGTACTCGCTGTTCGGTAAACGATCAGCGGGTTAAGCTACCACGCGCGCGGTAACCGTGTAAATGGATGAACGCATTATTTCATCCGAGCGTCTTCGCGCTTCGGAGGGCACATTAAACGTAGGTCCCGACTGTTAACAGTCGTTAGATCCCAACAGAGGCGTAAATATTGGCTTACTAAATAACTCCGTCACCAAATTGGCCACTAAACGAACGATAAGAAGATTATGATGACAGGGTATACTCGTTATCAATTACCGGTCTGTATTGGATGTATGTAGAACAAGTTAAGCGTAGTTGTGGACCATCTAAACTGAAACAATCAGTCATGCTCTTTAGATTTTT
The DNA here is from genome assembly GCA_947095525.1 of Trisateles emortualis. Taxonomy (NCBI): domain Eukaryota; kingdom Metazoa; phylum Arthropoda; class Insecta; order Lepidoptera; family Erebidae; genus Trisateles; species Trisateles emortualis. The sequence goes on along the minus strand of OX352729.1, from coordinate 24,086,241 downwards.
AAACAATGGCACATTATTTTGAAATGACGCATATGTAGGCTCGTATCAGGTACGTAAGTGTAGCCAATCACATATTGTTTTCACTTAGAACCTTTATTGTGATGTAAATGGGCAAAAAAATGACAACAATTTTGAAAATAAAAAATGTCAACACTAAATTATGTCCCACTACTGGGCACGGGTGTCCTCCTATAACAAGAGAGAGATAATCATAATCCACACACGTGACATGACTATTAGAAAAAATATAAAATATTTTTTGATTTTGTCTGTGTTACGCTTACTTTTACTGCCATGTTCCCCTTAAGTCGTACCGTGATGACAGTCTGATATAACCTGTCCCAATAATTAGGTTTATTAATGCAAGAAAAAAAAAACAACTGGTATTGCAAGAGGATAATACGTTCTGACAAAAAAAAAACAAAAACTTAGCTATCTCAAACTTTTATTTATATAGGTTAAATAAATAATACCTATGAAAGTCATAAATTATGAATTAAGCTAGAAAGATGATGTCAGCTAATTTACTTACGGCTAGTTCGCTGCTAGCCAAGAGAATAGTAATTACAATCGCCAGATAGTTACAATCTTTTGTAATTTACAATTATGGTAGCATGCAAACTGATGCAGATGCTATAATATATAAGTATAACATAGTAATTTTTTTGAAGAACATCTATAAGCTAAATATATAAATTGTTGTTTTGTTATTATCTTCGTGTGAACTCATTGGGATAAACATCATTGATGCTCAGTAACGTGTAAATATCTAGCACCCTCCGTATGCAAACTTATAAATGCTATTAAGCAAATTTCAACCCTACGTTAATTAATATAAGACTGAAAATTCATTTCGATGGATGCGATTTAATAAATAAACAGCCAAATCGGTTTAATATTGCGCATTTAATCGCTTTAGGGGTTGTATCAATAGTTACCCTTTGTTCGAGTGTATCTATTTTGGTTATGTTAATATGAAAATGTACTGACGTAAGCAGAGACAGAATAATAATAGCGACCCATATATGTCCCACTGCTGGGCACGGGTTTCCTCTCCTCTATCAAGAGAGGGAGAGGGTGTAGGGCTTAATTCACACACGGCCTAATGCGGTTTGGTGAATCAAAAATGTCTTTATAATTTCTTTTAAGACAAGACAATTTCTTTTTCCTTGAGATATTTTCCTTCACCGTTAGCAGATGGTGAATCATTTGATTTTCATAATGGAGAGCAAGAAAGACAGTATAAACTACATTAAATTAGAGCAGGGTTTCAAACTATCAATCTTTGCATCACATAATGGGCACATGTCAGTCAATGCATACCTACTTACATATTGTCCCAAAGATTATGCAGACAGATTTTTCAGTTGGATATCTTAGCATTCTGAATAAATATTCTTATTTGCAAGTCATTTTGTACTGCAGTTTATGTGTCAGTCAATGCATTAATATTTAAAATTGAATAAAGTCCCGCTGTATGCAATAAACAGTTATTCAGGTGACTGTACCGTGCATCCAAGGGCGTTACTCCTCAATAAAACATGAGAGCATAAACTAAATTATTTGTTCATTCGCTTCTATTAAAGAAGTTGACAAGTACCGATGCAGAGTATTTAGTATTACTAGCGCAGGCATTAGGGAGTTCTTAAAAGTGACAAATATTTATGTCAATAAAGAATTTTAATTTAGACCACTCGCCGGGCTCGCCGTCCGAACTTCGACCTCATTTTGCCAGTAAGCTCGCTTATCGACGTTCACGCCATTTCTAGAAAATCTCGATAAGCTTCTGAATTTCCGATATAAAATTGCGGAAGCGTATGGCCGACTTTTATTTGGTTAAGCCGCTATGAAGCCAGATGCACTCACTATTCGGTAAACATAAAGTGGGTTAAGCTACCAAGGGCGCGGAAACTATAAATGGGTGACGAAATAGTGGTATTTCATTATTATTTCTGAGCCTCCGTCCTTTGGAGCGCATGTTAATGTGACACGACTGCCAGATATACCAGGCGCCGACCCTACGACTTTAAATGCTTAAGCGCTCGCAGCCAAGGCAGTTATACTAGTAAAGATCGCCCATCGACGAATTGAGGTAGCTTAGCCTCTTAAAATCTCTTATCCCGCTCGGCTTTAAGGTACTTAGCTACGATCCAATTAAAAAGTTTATTTATCATTTAGTTTTATACTTAAGAAGGTACAAAGGTATAGATCACTAGCTTGACTTATAAATGTTGAATAGCGAGTGAATAGGTGCACTCAGATTTCTCGTTTTCTGTCATCAGTAATTTGACGTACGAAATAAAAGGACAAAGCATTGCGAAACTATTTAATCTTTATACAGTATTTATTAGTCTTCATCTAAACATTTCCTTTTACTATTTCCTAACAAACGGATATCGGTATACCTTTACAGATAATCCAATAAAATAAGCTGTAATAGACTCCGCCCGCGCCGTCGACGTTTGATAAATTAATTGCTGCTTGAAAGCGGACATACTCGTAATACGTAGTCTGGCTACGAACGGTCTACGAGAATTAGCTACGAGTTTTCTATATACATTTTTTACAATGTCTGAGTATTAATTTAATATAGCTCAAAGAAACTAAACGCTCATTGATTGATTTCTAAGTAGACTAACTTTATTATATTGAGATCAAAATGATTTTAGATCTAATACTTCTTCAACGCTTAAAACGCTTAAGCCACTTGAATCACTTACTCCACTTCAACTATTGCGGGAGTCGTTATTAAAAAACGAAAGAAGATTTATTACAATTCAAAGTGACGTTTGTAAGAAAGTGTCCGTTTTTCCTTTATTACTCTTTGCCTGACATTTTCGCGACAGTGCACTTCTGTATCTTACACAAGTAGCGACCCGCCTCGACTTTACCCACGTTAAACTATTTTAAACTCGTTTAGAGACTAAAGTTTCAAAAACCCTTTTTAGCGGCTATGTATTTACCAAATTTCAGCTTTCTAAGTCTTAGTAGTTTAGGTATTACGTTAATCATCAGTCAGGACAAACGGCTACATTTATTTACATTTCATTTATTTAATAAATGATAAAAGAATCAACGCGCTAATCAAATTATTAACCATCTGCTAACGGTAAAGAAAAACATCGTGAGGAAACTTACATATAGAAAAATTTTAAGAAGTTCTAAAGGCATCTCTAATCGGCTAACCCGCATTAGGTCAGCATGTGAGGATTAAGGTCATAGGTACACTAGTCTTAAATTAATAGTAACCGTGACACACACTCTGAATTACAACTCATTACGAAGTAAGGAGGCAACTGTATGGCGATATTAATGATACATTATACGGACACTGATAGATAAATACAGGCACACAGGAAATAAATGCCTGCAACGTGACTGTTTAAAAGTCTTTAATAACAGTTTGATTCAATGTAAACAGTGTGTATGTTTTTATTAAAACACTAGCGGCACGTCCCGGATTCGCACGGGTTAATTAAGTTTTCACAAATCCCGCAATATTTTTTCAATAAAATATAGATAATATAGCTTTATAATGGTGAAAGAATTTTTAAAATCGGTCGATTACTTTTTGACTTAATGTGTAACAAACAAAAAATCTAATCTTTCCTCTTTAAAATATTAGTTTATATTAGGCAGAGAGGAGACACGGTAAAGTTGCGCAGTTCATCAAAGAATTCATAACCTTTATGAAATATTAATGTTTACATTTTCCTCGTGAAATGTACGAAAAGTTCTTCTTAGAAGTTTACTGATCTCAATAATGTGATGTTCCTTTTAAATCTTATACTCGAGTAGGTACAAGTTTTGAAAACGTTATCTTTCCTTGTATTGCTCGGTTTCAGCTCTTAGTATTTGCTTTATTTATCATGAAAAGCATTATCATAAAGTCTTGTATGTTCGAGAACTGCTAAATTCAGGCTATTGACACCTTATTATACCGTTTATGTCTAAACATGCAGCAGCCGTCCGTGGCGCCACGCTTATGTATGCATGCATGTGTTCTTCGATTCAGTTTTGAATTGCAAACCGAATCTTCGCAGAATGCATTCAGTAGATTCGAGAAAAACAACTTCTTTACATATTTTTGCATACGATATCTCGTATACAATTGTGAAATATTCTATCTAAGTGCGCAATTCGTGATCTCCAGAGAACCTACCTATGTGCCGCTATAAAATAACAGCTTGATTAATTTAGGACTAGATTCTTTAGTTAAAATATATCTACGTCGCTGGCAAATAATATCAGCAGCTTTTATTTAATATCGGGTTCCACAATACCGATGGAACTAGCTTTATTAAATGATACCAGTGGATGCTCAGTAAGTAATATGGCGCAACGGATACCGAGGACGCGTAATTGGATATCTACGACAAAGAGTGGATCGCAATAATAAAGCTATATTGCTGCGTATGCAGGCTTGAGTTGACTAGTATTTAATCGACTTAACTAGCAAAAATAAAAACAATATTTTTATGACAAAATTGAAATTAATTTAGTAAAGAAAGACATCACGGTTGCTAAGGTTTCAATATTAAAATGAAAAGACATGCAATTATACAATCAGAGGATTAATTTTTGAAAGTTTTTTTAAATTGAATTCGTCGTGCCTGGTATTGAAAACAAATAAATTGAGATGGAAAACTGCTAACAGACGACACGAGGCAATATTTTCTAGTAATATTTTATTAGAGGTCCGTTTACAAACGTAATATATGATGAAATTAGGGAATGTGACAAACAAAAAGCGGCAGTACTTGAGAGTTCGATCCCAGCTGGTATATAGTGTAATTATTACACTTTGAGGCATTCATATGCCTCTATACGGTAACAAAGGAAACCCACATTTCTTTGAAACATTGTAAAGGCATGTCTAACCCATGATCAGCAGTAGGGCATAAAATTGGTTGCTATAAAATAAGTGTGTACTTTTTAATTATATTCCTTCATTTGCACAATAAAGTACAGAAATTTCAGACTTGTGGTATGTATGTGGTACGAAACCCATTTCAGGCATATATTTAGAGAATATATATTGAGCCGTAAACCGCCTTATTGAACTTTCTTTTATGAAAACCAATTTTCCCTCCAGTAAACATTGTTTTGCATTTCCTTGTATCGTGCACTTTCAATCTGTGTAGCTAACTGGGCGTTTCGAGATAATTGACTCATGTGGTTACAGCACCTTATCCCATTGTAACTAGCAGACAGCTTTTGAAAGGAAGGATATAGGGTTACATTAATTGAGCGTCGGCCGGCGAAGCAACGTTGGCTTGAGTTTTCTCTATTGCAGACGCAATATGTTACAAATACACAGCGAATTATTTTATAACATTATGCAACTTCTATAAAGTTAAATAAGTTTTAAGAGATACATTTAAATGTAAAGCAAGCTTGCTGCTGGCCTGTTATTAAATAATAACATCAAATGAACTGCAACGCGTCATGACGCGAATATATTATCCTTTCAACAGAATTAATTTCGAATCAAATTTCGCAACTTATTAGTACCCTATTTATGAGCTTCACAAACGCTGCATGTTTGTGAAGCTCATAAATATCATCATATTCATATTTAAAATGCGCTCCATGCTTGACGTGAATGGGAAATAATTTAAAGTCGAGTTTGTCGAATAAACTTCCAAAATTTATTTGGAAATTTATTCGGAAATGTTGCGGGTTGGTTGAAAATTCCGTCGCCCTCAAACCAAATGTGTCAATATTGTATTTACGCGGTGGACCGTCGTGGACCGGGGTGTCGGATATTGACATTTCATTACGGTGAACCATGAACGTTGCACTACGCTATTTTCAAACCAATTTAATTCGTTTAGGGCGTTCCGCGTTGTCTTTTAGTGTTCCGTGCCATAAGGTAAACAAATATAGATAGATAGATAACTCTTTATTGTACACCAAAAACATATTGCTTACATAGTTTTGCTTAAATTTGTGCTTACTGTGCTATTTCGTACGTCTTTCTGTTACAGCTGCATATTTTAGCATAGCATAGTGAAATCTATAATATAAAAATGAATCGCTCAATGTGTTGCTAAGCGCAAATCTGGAGAACAGCTGAACCGATTTCACTAATTCTCTTTTTGCTATGTTCGTTATTGTTAGGAGTAGGTTCTTATGTAAAAAAAAGAAAGTTGAGCTGAAAATAATTTAACCCGGGTGAAGTTGGGGCGGGCACTAGCACTAGGGCTACTAGAGTTTTACATAAACCAAACAAAAGAGGACATAAATTTGCCGCCGGATCATATAAGTTTTAAGAGAGGTCGTACGTTCCCGCTTGGTCTAACTGATTCTAAAATAGATTTTTATTATTCCATACACTGCTTTCATTTTAACTTTTAATGAAAAATGACAAAACAGGTAAATTCCATTATTCAATTTGGAATCTTCAAAGCTTGCAACGCGATTCCTTTTAAATATTTACTGTTGATGGATGTATAAGTACATATATTACCGGCAATGTGTATTACGTAGGTATTCTATACAATAACTAGGCAATGTATGGAATACATGGGGCGTCCAGGCAATGTACGAAATATTATTGGTCTTTACACACTTTAACGAGTAAACGTATACAATAGGTACACATTACTTGCTGTATATTCGGTATTGTTTAGAATACCCAGGCAATGTATAGAATACTGGATCAAACAGTTTCTCCGATCTCTGTATAAGTCACAGTATAGAACTCATATAGCTCAAGTCAACTGTCACTGCCCCATTCCAACGTATCCACATTCTCTTTTTATTCAGATTTGCATAGGCTAAGTGGGGATGGTAACTCCGAACACTCAACTTATATACTAACATACATATTAATATCTACACGTACTACTGCAACATCGCCCCAGGATCGCAAATAATTAAGCCTTCGACATTCAATTAAGTCCAAGCTTTTGTAACTCCGTTAGATGTAACTTAATGCTAGATAGAGCTTAAATGGAGTGGTGCAGTAAGTGGATAATGGAATACACTGAGGTATTAAATCGAAGAGATAAATTTGTTATAAGGGTGGGTTTGCTATAACACTAACCGTTTCCCTCGATCGCTACCTAATCGTATTAGTGTCAATCTAGACAGACGTGAGTGTGTGTGTAGATACTAGTGTATAAACATTATATTATTAATATGTTGTTGTATATGGACTAGCCAATCACCTGTCTTTGAATCGGATTAATACTCACGAGCGTTGCACATTGTAATCTCATAAAGGGTACGAACACAAAATAATCGTACCTACACGTCATTCGGCTCAACAGGTTGTTTTCTGGGCAAAGTTTCCCTCGGATTATTTTATTAAAATCCTTGGCGTGGCGCCAAAAGTTTTTTAATTCGTTGCAAATTTATAAAGATATTTAAAGCTTTGTTTATAAAGAAATACTTAGGTAACTAATGACCGTATTGTCTATGAGGCACGTCTGAGTTTGTTAGATATTCAGTTTTAGAGAAACATTCAAAGTAAATTTATACTACTCTTTTTCTTCTTCTTCTCAGTAGTTATATTGGTCACAAATAATAGCTTTGCGAGATAAATCAGACTATCATTCATCTGTGAAAAATGTAAAAGAATATTACATACTTGCCTTTTCAGTAATATTGTGTGTAACTTGAAGAATATTTTCATTTATATAATGTATCTTGATTTTCTGAAAAGTCGTTTTTGTTGAGTTTAGATTCCATAAAAAATATAATTGATTTCAGACGTTCTCTAGTACTTTATGAGATTTCTTTCGTCTCGTAAATGTTTTAATGAGAATATTGTAGATATTTAATCTAATATGTTAAAAGTAGCTAGATATATGTAGTTAATAACTTAAGATTTAATCGGAATATAATTAGAAGCAGTGCTCGCGCTCGTTCGTGTATTTATCGATAAACGAGTAATATCGCATTGCTACTCACACCTTGTGTGCGATGTAAAGAGTGGTTTACGACATGTGAATTGAAGCTTAACACTAATGTTCTTATTAAACTTCATCTCAACTTATAAGTCTGGTTGGTTGGCTCTGCCTAGCTAGTTTGGTATCAGGTGGCAGTGTGTGAGTTGTCCCAACGATATTATCGTTATTATTTCCATTGAGACATTTATAGCGGGCTACTTACTAACTGATTTTATACCTACGGTCAGTAAGTCATAGTTATTTCTTCACGGTATATGGCTCACGGTCTTTATTCAATTAATATGTAATACTATAGGCCCTTGGCACCATGTATATAATTTGTAAATGTATTTCACTTAGTATTTTGCAAAACATACTGTTTCTGATCTAATTAATGTTTAGGTTACAATAATTTCTAATTTGTTTTAGAAATGTATAGTTAATAAGTAATATTAGTTCATTTCTTGTTTTATAACATGAAATCGACAGTAAAAAGCAAATATTGAAAATATAAACGATTATAATTTTAGTAGCTAGCAAAACAGTACAATTTATGTTTTTGTAGATATAAGATTGCTAATGTCAAATCTTTGTCAACAAATTACAAAACAATTTGCCTAACAATTATGTTAATTCATAGTATTTACGAATTAATATGACAATCCGCAGACGAAATAGTTATGCGTCGGTTGCAAATAGTATAAACTGAATACAATTAACAGACAGAAACGCCGTCGCTGAGTGGTAGCAGTAAATTAAGTAGCAGTGGCGTGGTAAGACAGACATAGGAAATGTATCGTAGTGTGCATTCAAAGGGTGAGCGCGTGCGTCAGCTCAAAGCTGTAAGTACTAAACTAGGAGTACTACGAATCGTAGCTAGCGTCCGCCAGATCGCTAGCGGCACTACGTCGTGAAAGTCAACGGCATAGAGGCGCGGCGCGCGGTGCACTCTGCACCGTGCGCTTTATCCATTCACAACTTCTATGTTACTCGCCACAATTATTTTATTCGCAACACGGTTTATTTAAATCTTACTGCTGCCGGTGAAACAGTTAAATATATTTATTGATTACTTTACTACATACTGCTTTAGTGTTTCTGAACGCGGCTCCGCTTCGGTAAGTGAATTATGATTTAGCCGTCGGTGTATTAGGTAATTTAATTTATCATCTGGACATTTATCATAAAGTTAAACAATAGACTCGCTGTTTTTAAATAATCGTCGGTTAAAAGAAATACTAATTGCAAATGGAGCCTACATAAATTTAAAAAGATTTATCTAAAATTAGATTACTTCAAAAGGAGATTGAATATATTTTTAATGTAATCTAATTTTACTTTAAATTTTAAAGTGAATTAAATCTCTTTTAAATCTATCTAATTTTAGATTATTCTTTTTAAATTTATGTAGGCTCTATTTGCAAATTATCATATTGATATTTTATTGATATTGATTCTTACGCCGTCTACTGGTGAAAATCGTATGAAATTTTATTTGGTAGTTATTGAGTTTACCGTGACCAGACAGATTCGGTGAAGTGTTTTCTTTTCTGTGCTGCTTTCCTGATTACCTAAATTAAGGTATTGTTAAAGGTTAGCGCCTACAAAAAAAATGTAATATTATAGATGGTGTTTAAGTTTTATCAGGCGTTACTAATTTAGTCAGTGATTGTCTTAGGTCTTTGCATGATTAACGCGTTTCATTCGTACTTATAGTATATTTTTATAGTTTAAGTATTTTCAAAGACGATTTTAGCGGCAAAAAAACAGACATACAGAGAGACAAAACTGTTAGAATTGTATTTCTGTTGTAAGTGCTATGTGAACAGCCACATGAATTTAATCAATGTACAGACGTCGCGTCTGTACATTGGTTACGATTTTATTATATGTATAGATTAAAGTAAATGTTTAAATAAACTAAAATTCAGCTATCAATGAATAAAAAACAAGGAAGTAAAGATTACTTATTTACTTACTAAAATATAACCGGCCGAAAGTGGCGTATTTTTCGGATATATACGGCGTTTTTTTTAAATACAACTATTCCAACTAAGTAGGTATACATATATACAAAACATAGTATAAAATATTTTTTAGGACTGTGGACGAAGTCCCCGTGCCGACGCAACGCGTGTACCGATAATCGCGATAAAAGTTGCGTTCCTTCTTCTTTTATTGTGATGACTGTAGTAATCCAAAAAATATTAAGTCTTGAATCTTATTTGACCTCTTTAACACTGTTGTCACTGTACTTTATGATGTACATAGCTGTCAATGCTAATAAGCATAAATTGAAAAGAAGCGTCAATAAAGAACAAGTCCGCCATTACTACCGATTTTAATTAGTTTTAATCAAGACGAGATATAAAATTATATTTTTTATCACGGGTGAAATTTGCTACTTTCTTATTTTTGAAAATCCGCTCGTGAAGTGTAATATATGTTCGAGACAGTGGTCATCATATTGTGTCTAACGATTGTCGACGAAGCTGCATATTTGACGGGTGGGTTACCCCTCGTTTTCACCAAAAAACAAGTTAAATAGGTACTAGTTTAATACAAAACTTGTAGAATACTTGTGAAAATACAATTATTTGTTTTATACATGTAGTGAGTCTGTCTCAAACATTTTTTGTGTCAAACATTCTTCTGTGTAGCCACAGAGTGAACGAAAAAGTGATAAATGCTAATTTATCCTTACTAATATTATAAATGTGAAAGTTTGTAAGTATGGATGAATGGATGTTTGTTACTCTTTCACGTAAAAACTACTGAACGGATCTGGATGAAATTTGGCACAGAGATAGATTATGGTCTGGAATAACACATGGGCTACACACTTTTTACAGTGATAACCGACATCCACGCGGGCGGAGCCGCGGAAACAGCTAGTAGAAGTATAAAACACATTTGCGTTTACACTGATGTCTGACATGTCAAACTTTCTGACACATTGATAGCGTTCTCAACTACAAAATACAGCCGTGGTTTACAAAAGTATTGTTTATTTTCTGTATAATACAAATTAAAAACAAGTTTTAAACTTTATCCATGCTTGTTGTTTATATATTCGTGGCACACATTCTTGAACTGAAAAATAAAAAATATTTTTTAATTCCGTTGCTTATTTTATTAATCTGCTTCTAATTTCATGGATCTAAGTAACAATAAATTGTACTATTCGCAATAGAAAACCATATAGGTATTTAATAAACTTAAATGTTAACAAGAAATTCTATATTTGTATACTTACAAGTTTTATACATGTATATAGTTGTATACAAAATGTTGAAACGAAATAATTGCATAAAATTAGTAAAATACATGTACCTATTATACCTTGGTGAAAACGAGGGGTTATACTCGCCGGCATACCCCAAATCTAACACGTTTGAAATTGTTACCTATTTGGTGAGGGAATAGTTGGAACTGTAACTGCGTCGAGTCAGGATAATATTAGATGCGTATTGTACCTATAGTGTATGTAGCGATTAAAGTCATTGTGCATTTTAAGTGTAAGATGCCCTCGTATTGACGAGCTTTTTGCGAAACGATCGTATTTCAAAATAAAATTTAACTAGCTTATAGAGATTGTATTGGCGATACACGTTATTAATAAAGATTCTCAACCGTCAAGTTACTACCCGTGTTGAGTTCATCGCCGGTACACCATTGTCCATTCGGTAGGTACCATCCATTCCTAAGAAAATTCAAAATATTATTGAGAAACCGATACGGAAGGTACGAATCTTAGTTTTTCTTATTTAATTATATTTGAGAAATTTCGAATTATACCTGGGTAATTTAAAAGTAACAAAAATAACGAATTTATCTACTAATTACATTTTATTAGCTCGAGTTTATATCATAAAAACCTTAAGATTACATCAATAGCACTGTAGAAAATCAATTGATTGAAACAGGGTAAGCAAGATGTCACAAGACATACTGACGTCACTAATCATGCTAGGCGTAGGTGACCGGCGATACGGTGCTCATTAATTGAGCTAAGTATTCATAATATCTTATACAAATTTCGAAAATGGCCTCCCGAAGCTTAATTAGATTACTGGCGTTTAATCAACCAGTTAACGAGTGTAATTTTCTATCAGACTAATGTCTACTATTGCTAGAACTTTTACAAACAAGTAAAAACAGGCTTTAATTTAAAAATCTTATATTCAATTTAAAAGTATGATTTTTTTGCGATTGATTTTTATATTTTTGTAATGATTTATATCTGTGTGTGTATTTGCTTTTATATTGTGCAATTTCCAGATGACAGAGAAGAATATAATGGCCGGGCCATTGCCACATGAGATTCAATGTGTCCGCGCCATCAAAGTCGGTTTGTTATAGGTCATTACGAAGCTATCACAGCCAGCTTTGATGAGCACGGATCATTCGAAACGCTGCGATTGGAGCGCGAAGACTCTTAATATATATATATGTATATATATTCTCTTCTCTCTTTTCTTCTTTGATTTTTGTATATTTTGTGTATGATTTAACTAGTGTGTGTATACGAAAGTTTCCCGGGCCTAGCCTGTCAAAGCGGCGGTGAAATGTACCCGTCATCATATCACAGCCACTTTGATGTGGTCGGTTTACGGAGACAATAACTACGTTGATGCGCCACACTGCCACGAACAGGGTCCGTGGCCCATTCGTAAAAATGGTTGTGCCATGTTTATAGTATTTTCATATCACAGCCATTTTTGACGAGGTGGGCTGAGAGACGTGCCGCCGAGCTGCAGGTGTTGACTACGGGTCAGTGGACGTCACGTCGCTCACAAAGTGGCTGTCGTGTGCGTTTTAGTCCCATATCACAGCCAGCTTTGATGAGCGATGAGACTCCAACACTCAAGACTCGCTCCACGGCGGTGCTTATGAGTTCAATGTTATATTTTGTTTGTTTATTTTGTACATATGTACTTTTTCAGAATATTTTCAGCAGCAAGCACCGTTAGGGATCGACAAAGTGGCTGTGCATTATGAACCACACATACATATCACAGCCAGCTTTGTTGACTTCCTTGGTGTATTCTCTCGTCTTGAAGATTTGAATATATTATGAAGATTTACATGTATGTCTGTTGATTTCTTTTGCATTTCTCTCTATATATGTGTTTACTAGCAGGTTTTGTTTTTTATGACTTTTTAATGTATCTGTTGTACTTTTTATATTTACTTTTATTTACTAGTGTACTAACAACTTACTGTTATTTGAAATGTGTTTTTTATGATTGTGTGTTATTCCTCAGGTCTCGTGTTATTAGCTTTATTTATATGTACCTAATAATAATATAACTATTCTATAATTTTCAGTTCAAAGGGAGGTGGAAGGCGAGCCACCACAGAAAAATCGTTTCAGTATAAATTTGTTGCATTATACCTACATATTTAATGCATTGTAACAATTTATGTTTTTCAAATTCAAAATGTTTGTATATTATCTACTTATTAACAATAAATATTTGTAAGTTAATCAACGTGTTATCATTTTCCCATTATTTCTAGAATCAGAATCTAGGTAGGTAGATACAGTCTCCTATTATTGGGCGCTTTAAATTTAATTGCGAGAATTGCTTTCAATAAAAACTTAATATTTTCTGCAATAGGACGCTATTAGCTTTAGTTATTGTTCTTTGAATGAGGCATAACTAATAGACAGTAGGTCTCATATTAATAAAGTAGGTATTTTTACTATTTATCACTATCCAAGGTGTTATTAATAATACTTGCGTCAAAGATGGACTTTGCCTTTGAATCAATAAATCAGCGTGTGTCAGGCTATTAATATTATTATCTGCATAGGTATCTACGTAAGTAGGTACTTTCATAGTCGGGCGCCTGTTTTCCAGAGTAATGGAAGATATTAAAAAGATATTTATTTGAGATAATTTTATGCAGCTAGTAGGTATACGTCAGTGACTTAGTCAGAATTATCAGCCCCTATGTATGGGATTTGACGTAAGTTTATAATATAATGTCAACTTACGTCAAATCCCATACATTTGACTTTTCGATTCGACTGCCATAAGCATCCAAATAATCCTAAACAAAGCAATTTTTTATATTATCCAGAGTAAGCCAACAGAATAGGCCTTTGAAGAAGTGTCTTTTTTATGTCGCTTTTGACAGGCCTTACTGAACGAGCCAGCAAAGTTCTCCGAGCCTTCTGGAACAATCCGGCGTTTATATGTAGGTGGGTTTGTATCAATGTTTGTTCGACGATAACTCGAGTTTATCGTCGTTAAACTGAAATTTTGAGAGACAAAGTTTTTTTAAAGTTCGAACATGAACCTAATCGACCAAGTTTAGGGCAAACCACTAGGAGATAATACCTCGAACCACTAGTAGATAATATCTCGAACCACTATGAGATAATACCTCGAACCACTAGGAGATAATACCTCGAATTATAGTAGATAATATCTCGAACCACTAGGAGATAATACCTCGAACCACTAGTAGATAATATCTCGAACCACTAGGAGATAATACCCCGAACCGCTAGGAGATAATACCTCGAACCGCTAGGAGATAACACCCCGAACCACTAGAAAGATAATATCTCGCCACTGAGACTGCGTGGAGTGATGTGTGGGTTCGATCCCCGTACCAGACAAATATTAATTGAGTTGTGCCGAATTTTAGACTATATTAATATAACTAGGAACACAAAATATTAGATAACTTGATATCATAAATAATACTAGAGGATTCTGTAACATCCTATTACAGTTCAAATGATACAGCGCATGGTAAAGTCGAGCATTTTCCTTTCATTTAAATTTTATTCGCAAATAGCAATGCAAGCTCTTTGAAATTTTCAATTAAATATTAGTTATCATCTACAGCCAGACAGACGCACTGGACTGCAGAGGCTTGGTCCCGTTGGCAGCCAATAGGTAATGGCAAACCCACAGATATAATATCTGTGGGCAAACCCAAAAATAAAAAAAAGTCGATTAACAAATAGAGGAAAGTGGGTGCGATTTGTTTTTTGGTTCTGTGAAAATCTTTGGGGAAGGCTTATGTTCAGCAGTGGACGTCTTGATGATGATGATGATGATTTGATTTCTAATATTAGGTTATATTTTATAAAATAAGTTTTTAGACTACCTACATATACTTACTTTGAAATCAATTTTGGAGTGAGGGACCACGATTGAGGTAGCCATTTTGAATTACCTTTAAGTCGAATGTTGAAAAGGATAGATACATTACAAAATGGCGACAGTCGTTCAAAAATTAATTCCCTTTTGCACATTAAGCTAATATTTTACATATTCTATTATATTAGCCCAGTGTGACTGTAAGTGGTAGGTATATGAGCAGCCCCTCTAGACAAGAGGCATTAACGGTAGTCGAATCTAATAGAATAGAAAACAGGTAGGTAGGTATATAATTATGATAATTACATGCATAATCGGAACAATTTTATGCATTATCATAATAACACAATTAAATAAACTGGTAGCGACACCCCCGTCTGTGTCGTCGGTCCCACAATGTGAAGGGAGCATGCTTTAGCTAAAAATAGACGCAAGTATTGTAAGTAGGTAGGTACCTGTCTTCACTACCTATTTCAATGCAAATATTGGCTGATGATACTTACGTAGGTATTGCCTGCATTATACAATTAAATTCCTTATTCATATTAGGTAACTAGGTACCTACTAAACATTCTGACAGCCTATTTACATGTACCTACCTACTTATATAAAATCCTGACTATCAACACACAGCCAAAATAAGTTTAAAATTCTTACCTACACTGTACTCAATATATATACTTGAAATTTGCAAATTTGTAAGAAAATATACCTATTAGCTTTTTTACAACCCGTGAAGACAAAAATAATAACCGTTCTCTTAGATATAAGAATAAATTAATGCTACCCAATTCCCGTATAACGCTACATTCAAATAGTCCATAATAATATGTAATGTTTATTAAAATATATAATAAACTACCAGAACCATTACGGAACGAAACAAGTGATACAAAATTTATAAATAAACTCAAACAAATACCTACTTCTCAACAAAGCCTACTACACAATAAATGAATATTTATATAGATGATAAACAAATAGTTTTAACCAAAACAACTCACTAATATTTAATTATATTCAATAACTACAATAAAATTACAATACAAATATATTATATAATTCAAATAAGTATTATTATGTAGATATTCGCTATTATGAAAGTATGATTACACTGTTACTGTTAGACAATGTTATTGTAAAAAAAGAAAGAATTTCAAGTGTTATTTTTATTTTTAATTTAATGTTCTTATTAATTTTATGTTTTTATTTTATGTTGTTGTAAATTTGATCTCAACTATTAGCAAGTAGGTAAGTATTAGATTCTAAGTGCATATTATTATTACCTATATACCTACCTAGGATAGTGTTAAAATATAAAATGTTGTGCCCGACAGGGTCCATAATGTACATAGCTTTAAGCCACTTTTTACCACCTAATATCACATTGTGGAATGCAAATAAATAATATGAATATGAAAAGTGGATAGGGTAAAACACCCAGTAGTCAGCTCTTTAGCGCAATTCAAAATTTCCATAATTATAGTTCAAACATTTATTACTATAAATAAAGCTACATGTTATTAATTGGAAGGTTATTTATTTAATTTTGTAATAAAATTAACAAAAATGGAATAATTATATTTATTGATACCAAAAATCAACATTAAATTATAAGGGAGGTAGGGCACCATACTAGCGAGCTAGCCAGACTGGGGAAGGATCTCTACCATACAGAAGACCACAGCCAAATAACTACACACAGCGGTGTAGTTGTGTTCCTGTGTGTGAGTACAGGTCTCCAGCGCATATTTAGGGATGCGTATTGAAAGAAACTTTTTCCAATGCCAGGGATACTTCATCTTAAACCCCTAGTAAAAAAAAATGGGTTGGCAACATGCAAGTGATACCTATGGTATTGCAAGCGTCCATAGGCTACGGTAACTACTTAAGATCAGGCGGGCCGTATGCTTGTTTGCAAACCAAGTAGTATAAAAATATAGCACTTTTCACCAGTAGTCAGCCCCATGTCACCACAAGTCAGCCCTATTACATTTGAAGAATATCTGACTACTACCCTATAGTCAGATATTCTTCAAATCCTTAATTTCCCTATTTTATGCATATATTTTTCTTTCTTTTTAATATTTGCAGAATTTATATTATCTTTTAGCCTCTCCGTCTTTGCAATTACTCTTTTCCTTTATAATTTAATCCTTTCTAAGGGAAGGACATGTGAAAACGTACTTTTAATCTCTTAATTTTGTTGAATATTAACTTGCGGAACGCTAAAAGCACGACTAGATTCCCTAATATTCACGATATTTCTAATAGCTATCATTGCTTGTGTCGATAAAATCATAAAACAAAGAAAATGTATGTACAGTAAGAACGACACGGAGGTAGTACTTATTTAAACGAATTAATTAATCCATTTTCTCACAATTGAACTTACGTCTGTCTACTGGAGCCGTAATTCCATTAGTCGAACATATACATTTTAATGCGGCCGACTACTGGTAACACCTTAAAACCACACCACTCAGCCACTTAGTGGCCAAGTACTAGATTCCTCATAAAAACTCAAAACCTAGTAGTTGGCTTCCCAAATTATGGCTTATTAAACAAATAAAAATAGTTTTAAAGTTAATATTATTAAAAACATTTAGTAGTAGTTATAACACAAGAATCAATCATAATAACAATAAATCAAAAGAAAAATCTAACAAAATCTCGAGCGCACTGCCTTAGAAAATAAGTAACAACTTGTACAAATTCGGTCAAGTCGCTGGCGATAGGGCAAATGAACGAGTATAGTTTGGTATCCTGGGATCCTATTGGCTTACAAATTTACGTATTTACCAATCAAATGACACAGATTCGATGTAAGGTTACTATTCATTGGTAAACACATTCTATCACTATTTATAGTGGATTTAAGTCTGTAAAGGCTAACTACTGGGTGTTTTACCCTACTAAGTCAAAAAAGCTGAAAATTGGAACATGGATGGATAAAATTCGCTATTCCAGCCTATCTATCTCTATGCCAAATTTCATTCAGATACGTTCCGTAATTTTGATGTGAAACGCTAACAAAGATCCATCCATTCACTGCACCAAATGAGATAATTCTTTTTTGTGTTTGTTATGTCAGGACAAGGTTTGAACAGATGAAAAGTAAAAGAAAATATTCAAGAAAAAAAAATATCGCGGTAGGTACGAAGTACGCCGGGTCGGCTAGTAGGTAGGCAGGTATATAAATTAAAATGAAATGCTGTTCGTAGGTAAATAACTACTGAACTACCCATTTGGATTTTGGTTTTAAAATGTTTTGTACCTTATTTGGAATAAGGTTTTAAAGAAAATGAAATTTGGAAAAGTTATATAAAAAAAAATAGGTATACTGAAAGTTTTTTCCACGGGATGTCGGGTCAGCCAGTAATGGGATACGAGACGATGTTCTTTTTTTATCGTTTGGTTAATGGCCAACCTGGTGACAGAATTATTTAAACCTCCCATATTTAGGCCGCTGTCGTGATCTAATGACTTTCAGAAGCACTATGGTCTATAACAGGGATCGGCAACCTTTTTTGGGTCAGAAGAACCAAAAGGTTTTTAAAAAAATCTTTATGGAATCAGAACCAAAAGTTTTTTTTTTATCTTTATAGAATCACTTTGTCTCCTCTATATAACCTAACTATCGATCTACTAATAGAGGAACTGGAGAGCTGCAAGCTGCATCAAAAGCGCCGCATGTAGCTCAGGTTGTCACCCCAGGGCCCTATTTAATAAACGTTACAATTCGACAATTTTGTAAATAAGTTACATATTTTGTAAACTTGTATTACAAGTGTTGTTTAATAAACTTACAATTATGTAAAAAAGTTACAAGTAAAAATGTTACAAATATTGTAAGTATAAATGCTGTTTAATAAACGTTTATAATGGTAGAAAACGCCTATAGATTTCGATGACAATTATATCTACAAATTAGAGTACCTAGTTGTAAGTTACAATTTACATAAAAATGAAATTTTTTGTTAAAGATTCCTAGATTTAAGTTAACGAGGGTAGGTTTGAAAATATCTTAGATTTTTTTATACACATTAGACACATTTTTTATACAGTTATGTATTGTTCCTTTAGTTACACCATGGGCATCCGCTATATCATGATATTGTGAGCCACAGCCCATCCAGTGCAATGTTCACAAAATTTGCTGAACAAGTGTAAGCGCTTCGTTTCTAATAGAATTAGGTATATTTAAGATTTTGTCCAATTTTTGTTATTAAATATTCGAGGGTAGTTTTACGGACACGAAATTTTTCGATAAACGTAAAATCTATCACATCCAAAGTTAAGTTTATCCTTTTACGAAAAACACAACGTTGCCGTTCCCTTGTAGGTATTGTATTCATTATCACTGCTGTCACTACTTTCACTAAGTACTTGTTGTTAAAACCATTTTTTCTATTACTATTGAATTGCCTTACTAACAATGGGCAAAATTGAAAATTTCTGACACAGGCGAGTCCACCTGTCGGGATTGGCCTATAATTTACAAAATATGTAAACTTGTAACTACATTAAGTGTTCAATAAAGCAGTTTTCCCTACAAATATGTAAATTGTCACCTGTAAAGAAAACATTTTTACTAAACAGAAATATGTAAAATTGTAGCTACAATTTTACAATTTTGTAAATTTTCCACCATGGTAAATATGTAACTTGTAATCTTTATTAAACAGAAACTTGTAGACTTGTAGCCTGTAAAATACAATTACAATTTACAAATTGTAACTTTTATTAAACAGGGCCCTGGTCTATAAAGAAAAAAAAAGTAGGTACTTAATTAGGTATATTGATCACTGGATGCTTCCAAATATATGGGTAGGACAAACACAAACTAAATTTATTTCAATTGGACAACCAAGTGTCAATTTACTGGTACAAACAAAAAGTACATAAGTATCTATTCAAATTAAATTATTAACATAATAATATAAAGGTGCCACAAAAGGTGTAACGATATAAAACCGATATAAATTAAATTAAAGGGTGTACTACGGTGCTATACCTATGTAGTTACTATAGACAAATTTGTCGGTTGACTACTCATAATTTTCCACATGGTCTACAATAGGATTCCTAAAGTGGTCTATATCGACCCCTCGGTGTCGGTATCGGTTTCCCAGGGGTCGGCACAAACGAAAACTGACGTTGAGGGTCAAAGGGGTTTTAAAATCAACCCCTTTTAATTAACATGGTGATGGCCGAGTGGGCAAGTAACCGAGAAGATCGCAACAGGTGTGAGTTCGATTCTGGGCAGTAGTACCATTGTGAATTTAACTTTGTGGAATATATAGGTACCTACCTATGTACACACGGCAACGGAGATATGAATACAGGGCCGCTATATAAAGATTAGTTTTTTAGGAAAACCTATATGAATTTGTGTGAAATTTATTTTTATCTGTAGGTTTAGTCTCATTGTATAATGAGACTAAACCTACATTGTTACCAAATTCCACAGACAAATAAAAACTTCAAACCTCTGCAATGATTCTTCAGCAACATATGGGCAATAATTTGTCCTTCTTTGTGTTTTAACTCCATATTTTAGGAGCTGCGAGACTAAAATATAAACCGAGGATTTTGTTCTTTATTTTTAAATTCAATCCGTTATTTACTTACCTAAATTTCAGGTCTCGTCAATGCTTAGTTTTAGAGATCCCCGTGGCGGAGCGGTTCTCCTCGTTTGAATGGCGCGGCCACGTTAAAAACCCTTATAACTTTTCAACCATAACTTAAAATTTATGGTTATGGGCGTCAACTTTTAGAATTTTGACATACCTTGTTTGTTTTTAAATATCTCCATGGTTGCGCAATTGAAACGAACATGTTGTACCTACTATGACAGTACTAGCGGTTAAACAGTACACCTTAAAACGTTACAAGTGGTCAATTGGCCAGGCATAAACTTTGACAATATTAGGTTTAATTATGGCTATGACTAACGCCTTCTAACCGAAATTTTAACACAGTGACTAATCTCTACGGAGACTATCTAGGGAGATATTATAGTGCACAAGTGTGCAAATACCACAGACCAATCCGAATCACGAGGCTGCTCGGTTTGTGTGGACCCGCCTATTGACTCGGACACCAGCTCGAGGACGTTTAAAGAGTATAGAAGGGTGCAGGACCCGTGCTGTAATTGTGTAAAGTATAAAACCATTAGACCTAACGAAGAAGACACACCATACGTGCCTCCTGTTAGTCTGTGAAAATAGAACCTAGGTATACAATGATGTGCAGAAACGCACATGAAGCGCAAAAGTTCAGCGCACAAAATATCCGTTTTGCGCTAACGTAGACGACGCACCAGTTCCGCCGATTGAATAATTTTTGAAGATGTAGGTACGTTGTGCTTTGAGTCTGTGAAAAATGCACGACGGACTTCTTGCGCGCCATGCAAACATTTTGAGCGCCGGCGCCGCAGACTCGATCGCGCAAAAAGCGTGTCGTCTGCGCAAGGCATTGAGGTACTAGTTTAAAGGAGAACTGGATACTGGGATGTATAAATAAAATGACAACATTTGTTTGATAGACTTTATTTCTGATTGGTGACTTATACAATCAGTATTACATCGATATGCATCTCCGAGAATATATTATAATTTGTGTAACTATGTGAGAATCATCGTTTAACAAGTACAAACAACGATCTAACATTTAGATATAATTGATTCGAAAAAATATGAATTTTCTTATTTTGAACAAACATATTAGGTAACTAGATAAAATTGTTTCATTGGGCACAGTTACGATACAAAATCGTCTTAAGTATTTCAGCGTGTGGTTATTTGAAACGTAAATTAAATCTATCGTTTATTTCCACATGTCAGATTTGAAACATGGCACAAGAATCAATAGTATATTATTGTAATCAAAGACAACACAAGCGTGAGTTGAAGCAAGTAATAATATTATTTAAAAAAGCGAATATATATATATTATATTAACTGTGGATAGAGACTGTAGAGAACTGTCTAAAGGTAACTTTAAACAGTTGAAACTTTTCCAATTCCCATCGATAAACTTATGTAGAACTGTTTTATCTGCTTAAAATTTCTATAGGGTACAATATATAAATGCAGAATAGTGTGACACATTGGTGGTCAATAAAAACTACAAAATATCGTTCCTCTCTACGAAATATAATGTAAGTTTAAGAGCTACCATTAATAAATAACTAAAGCCACGCATATTTAATGTGATATTCTATTCATAAACTACAGTGAACTGTTTGAGAGTTGATTGTACGATAACATCTACAATAGTAATTATAAATATGTATTAGTGTCTTCCAAATATTTAGAAAGTTATTTATGTAAGTTTTATGGCGCGCCGCCTTCACTAAACATACATATAATACTGGAAGCGCATTGTAGGTAATTTGTTTTTAAATAATAAGTTTTAAGCAACTGCGCGATATATTGTGCACAAGTGTGTGCACGAAAACTGGTGCATTCTCTACTTTTTACTTTAACCTTTACCGACATGAAAAATGATAGTATTCTAAGTTATATTCTTAATTAAAGTCCAGGTAAAGTTTTAACAATAAATTTCCCTTTGCTATATTGGAACTATATTTATCAAAATCAAAGTCTCCCCACCGAACAGAGAATGTAACTAACTTCTTTAATTGTTATTAAAATGATACACTAACAATTGCTGTTACTTTAATTAATATTTTAGAAACATTTTGCTCTTGTTAAATGATGACTCGAAAGTTTAATTAAGAATATAAATAATTTTGATTACAATGTATCGTTTTTATTTTAATATCTAATATTTACCGACTAGAATACTTATAAACGGTAATAAAATAGAACAAAAGAAATAGCAAGTTAAGATCTCGGTCTAACAGACCCTACCAGGCACCGTGTAACTTTTTTCCACCAGGCATGCCAAGGGTTAATGAGTAGACAGACTGCAAATAACTTATACTACTTGCATAATAGTATCACTAATTATCACTAAAAATACAAAAATAAAAATGTTATAATAAATTAAAATTACAATGACTGCAGCGATATCAAAAGACAGAAATATAAAACCTATATAGAGTAGTTGGAATCCATAATATTGGTGGTCAGGACACGGACAGACAAGGACTAATTAGCTCATTTAAGACTTGATGTAAAGGTGGGAAGATAAAGTAATATAATTATTAGCTTATATAAAAATCATTTACTAGCATCAGTGTCAACTAAGTATACGACCGTATATAATGACTAGTAACGAACTGAAGCACTGCTCTGGCAGACTGAGGAATGAACAACAGTGGTTCAAATGATAGCTTTAGAAAAGTGTCTGCTCTAAACGAAGCAGTAGTTATAATTATAATAATAGCAACCTATATGTGTCCCACTGCTGGGTACGAGTCCCCTTAAGGGTTTAGATTTTTACCGACGCTGGCCCAATGCGGGTTGATGGATCAGACATGTCTTTAGAATTTGTGGAGCCCGCAACACGGCTTTAATATAATTAGATTATCACAAAATACAAAAATATTCGCCCACTCTGTAAACGTATTTAATCACTGGTTTATTTAATTTTTAAGTTTAATAAAAAAGGAAATTCATACATCAAACTAAGGGTCGCCCGCGACTTCGTCCGCGTGGTAATTTGGAATATTTTCCCCGATTTTGCAACATATCTCACTACTGCTCCGCTCCTATTGCGTGATGCGTGCTGTTATATAGCCTATAGGCTTCCTGGATAAATGCACTATTCAACAAAAAAAGAATTTTCAAATCGAACCAGTACTTTCAGAGATTAGCGCGTTCAACCAAACAAACAATAATATTAGTATAGATAGGAATGTCTCGACGAATAGTACAACGAAATTATATAGCTGCGTCAGTATTTTTACGGCTTATTTGTGGACGTTTTTTTGGACATATTTTTACAGTTATGGCTTTACCTCACGGAGACGCCATGGCGATGTCGACCAGCTACGTCACCAAACAATTCATATAGAAAATGGCAGTTAACTTACTTGGCGACGGATTGGCAACGTCGCAGTCAATATGAATTGTTTGAATACGCAGCGAGATCGCCATCACGCTGCGTATCCAAACAATTCATATTGACCGCGACGGAAGGCCCTGAGGTAGGGCCCTTATGGCTTGGTTGAGCTTGAAACCAAGATATCCCGGACATCTCGTAAATACGATCGACAAAATTGGCGTTCGACTACTCATTATAACACAATATATTGGCTATCGTCTAAGGGGAAATTTAAGTGACATAACTCATTAGGCGTTTTAGTGAAGCAATTTTAGGCCGTTCAAGTTGAAATCGCAAGGCATAAAATATGTGGTGATTATGTGTAGTTTTCAAAGTAATGTGTCAATTTCGTTCCGTGTCAATACCGGAGTAAACAATTAATGCTATATGTTTAGATGAGTGCACCTATGATATGACTTGTTACTTACATTATCAGAACACTTGTTGAACACAATTGTGTTTACACACTCATTCTTAAACATAAATAAAAAAATCATTACATAAAAATGAATTAGACAATGATATTATTGTTTTTTTATTATTATTTTAAGTAGTATGTCAGTCATTCGATTTTTAAATTCTATAAATGCAATTAATTTAAAGGAAAATTGTCATTGCTTGCAATTTACGGATTAAGTTTTGCAAGCACACAAATGTTTAAAATATGAGCCGGTGTAAACTTTATTGTAATTTATTGTCAATTAAATAAACAAGTCAAAAAGTATGATTAGATTATAATATACTAGGCTCTATTTGGCAAAAAATATTACAACGAACAATATAATTTGTAAAAAGAAAGGACCTTCCTACGAAATGCCATAAACTCTTCACAGAAGATAATACTACATCACTACTTACTGAGAAGCATTTAAACTTTTAAACATGTTTCTATATCTTTGCCACATTATATACACAATGATTACAGTACAAACGTTTATCATGTTACCTCTAAAATAAATATGTTCTATTCTACACAACATTTTATTATATTAAGCAAGCCTATAATGTTTGGAAGGTAATACCTCCGCCGCCGGTTACTCATCTAGCAATTTCTTAACTTAAATTCGTTTTACTTATCGTTTGCACCAAACTATCGCCAAATCAAGTACCACAATGGACAATTTATAAATTCTATGTGTTTTACATAAGGTCTTCATAGTGCCAGTAAAGAAATAAATATACTTTTATTTTATAATATACTTAAATTTGACACAAGCAACATTCGCACGGCTGCTGTTCGCACGCATGTTCGCAAATTTACCTTTCGATTCAGTACAATAATATAGTCTATATAATATATACTAACGGCTATTAAGCCTTCTTAACATATAACACTGTAAAGTCGGCTACAGCTAACTTTGACTTGATTTTTCATAATATTTCGTTTCGAAAACCGTGTGATCCGAGAAGATAGTATTTTAGAATGTCTTGTCACACAACACTTTACAAACACGTATTGGTATCACACATTTAAGAGTACGTTGTCCCGAAATAACCGTGTGCTGTGCACAAACTTTATATTTTCAATAATCATCTAGAGATTTAATCACATTCAATATAAAAAAGCTCGACAAATTCACACTTTAGCAACGGTCGCCCCCATCTTGTATACGTATTTGGGATATCATCTGTAGACCATCCAACTATAAACTAATTACATATTAAATGTATTAACCATAGACAAACTTGGTGAAACTGTAACTTAAACATTATAAATATATTACGTTGACATCGACACAATTATATATAATTATATACTATGTATGCACATATAATTAAATTTTGTTCACAACAAATAACACACCATTGTGATATAAAACACATTGACAATGTATTTTTCTGGATAGGCGGGCAAATATTACGAAATATAAGAAAGTACAGTACTAAGATAATAAGTTTGGATATCGGCATTTCTCCATAGATAATACGATAAGAGTTGTTACAACGCTACTACTTTATTTGTGACAATTATTAAAAATATATAGTGAGCGTTGAAACATACACGACGATTGCCAATGAGCATAGTTTCTGTCGTATTCCTCTATAGTATTTGCACTTGTTTAATGCTAATTTAATTGATGCCCTATCATTATGTAAGCAGTATTAATATAAGCAATAAGCGCGCCACCTACCTGATCGTTTAATAACAGGATGCGCTTCAGAGCATCGGCTAGTCCTACCAACTAATATAGGCCTAACTTACAGCCTCGATGTCGAATGAATTATAAATACTAATGATACTGCTATAAAAAAATATGAATATATAAATATCATGCCAAGTTATGAATTGTATTATAAGTGAAGCAAAAAGAAGAAACACATCTAATAAGAGAGAGAGAGCTAGAGCACACAAAGCGGCGTTAAACCGCACGCTCTCTCTGTACAGATGTCTATATCTAGAGTATGCCTAGTGGCTCAAATAATATCAATAATATAATTATGAATAAAAGAACGTCGTGGTGCACACTGACGTAAAAATGCCGACAATAAAATAGTCGTGAATCAAGTCTTAGGAGGCCTTCAAATATAGGTCCCTTACACGATGTTATACGACGTATTATTTTGTATAAACCGTACAACGACATCACGGCAGTACGACTGCCACCTACCGATTTGAAAGCACCCTAACAATTATATGATTTTTGCAAAATTTACCAAAATCATATCTAAATACAAAAAGTAAAATATTACACACGGTAATTCATACAAAAAAAAAAGAAAACCAATTAAAAAAGTATTTATGTCAAAATTAAGTAGGTACCTAGAAATATTTTATCATTTGGCTTCATTAAAGTCTAAACTTCCGCGTTGCATGATACATAATATAATAAATACCCGTATTGTGTATATAGTTTGTCAAGAAGGATTTACACATAATTTGGCCAATTAGTTATATACGTACTATGACATTACGATTAAGAAAATTATAGCTTAATCAAGGTATTGACATTCTAGTCAATGGTTTATAAACTATCAATGAGGATAAAGTACTTATGGTTAAATTAATAAGGAGACACACATATTATGGTCAATCAGTTATCAACAAAATTATGACAGCATGAATATGAGAGAAGTAACTATATGGCTTAATATAGTAGATTTTAGACATTCTAGTCAAAAAGTTATAAACTATTAATGGTTAAATTAATAAGGAGTCACACATATTATGGTCAATCAGTTATCAACAAAATTATGACAGCATGAATATGAGAGAAGTAACTATATGGCTTAATATAGTAGATTTTAGACATTCTAGTCAAAAAGTTATAAACTATTAATGGTTAAATTAATAAGGAGTCACACATATTATAGTCAATCAGTTATCATTGTAATTATGACAGTATGAATATGAGAGAAGTAACTATATGGCTTAATATAATAGATTTTAGACATTCTAGTCAAAAAGTTATAAACTATTAATGAAGAAAAAGTATTTATGATTAAATTAATAAGGAGTCACACATATTATAGTCAATCAGTTATCATTGTAATTATGACAGTATGAATATGAGAGAAGTAACTATATGGCTTAATATAGTAGATTTTAGACATTCTAGTCAAAAAGTTATAAACTATTAATGAAGAAAAAGTATTTATGGTTAAATTAATAAGGAGTCACACATATTATAGTCAATCAGTTATCATTGTAATTATGACAGTACGAATATGAGAGAAGTAACTATATGGCTTAATATAGTAGATTTTAGACATTATAGTCAAAAAGTTATAAACTATTCATGAAGAAAAAGTATTTATGGTTAAATTAATAAGAAGTCACACATATTATAGTGAATCAGTTATCATTGTAATTATGACAGTATGAATATGAGAGAAGTAACTATATGGCTTAATATAATAGATTTTAGACATTCTAGTCAAAAAGTTATAAACTATTAATTAAGAAAAAGTATTTATGGTTAAATTAATAAGGAGTCACACATATTATAGTCAATCAGTTATCAACAAAATTATGACAGCATGAATATGAGAGAAGTAACTATATGGCTTAATATAGTAGATTTTAGACATTCTAGTCAAAAAGTTATAAACTATTAATGGTTAAATTAATAAGGAGTCACACATATTATGGTCAATCAGTTATCAACAAAATTATGACAGCATGAATATGAGAGAAGTAACTATATGGCTTAATATAGTAGATTTTAGACATTCTAGTCAAAAAGTTATAAACTATTAATGGTTAAATTAATAAGGAGTCACACATATTATAGTCAATCAGTTATCATTGTAATTATGACAGTATGGATATGAAAGAAGTAACTAGACTGCAAGAACAGCCTAAGCAAGATAACTATTACTTAATAGAGAAAATAGACACAAAAAAGACATTCAGGTCAAAAAGTTATATACTATCAATGAGAAATAAGTACTTATGGCTAAATCAAGTCACACATAATATCGTCAATCAGTTATATAGTAATTATGACATTATATATATAGAAAGCAACTATGGCGTACATAATTGGGGAAATTTTAGACAATTTAGCCAATGAGTTATATACTATATTAGAAAGTACTATGGTTCAAACAAGAAGAACTGTTATATATTTTAGGGAAACATCAATCTATTAATAATGAAGGACCAATGACTAATCCGTTATATGTTATCAATGAGAAAGAAGTACTTATGGCTTAATTAAGATGTTGGATATAATCAATAACGAATGAGTACATAAGACATAGTCAATAAGTTCATATACTATCAATAATGAAAAAGTCTACGTAATATTCACCCACCGAATTAATTTCCATTTCTCTTTTTACTAAAACAATTACAAAAAACATCTTATAGGTAAAGAATATATATTTTGACGACATAGACCTTGTTATGGAAAAAACAATGCAATTTAATAAAATTTCGATACATATTTCGTTGACATGTAAACTAGGCTTTCTTCCTTGGATTAGATAAAACATTTTAATTTAAATGTTACTTATCGAGACATAATATATCTGTGACATCAATTATATTGGAAGTCAAAAAATTATGCTTGAAGTGTTGTAGAGGCTGGCCAAGATGCTGTTATATTTCTAGAATTTTCTGCATTGAGTCACCATGTTAGTGCTGACATAGACGGAAAATTACAAATAATTCTGACTTCATGATTGGTTCAGTGGTTACCGCACCGTATTGAGGACCAAGGGCAAAATGAAACATAATTTAAGGAATCAATTCATCAGAGAGTACATTGCGACATACAAGCTCAGCAAAGTTCAGTCGCAGTATCTTTTAATGAAATAAATTATTGTTGTTTACAACTGTGCAATTTCCATTAGCAAAATTGTGATACAATACTTGTTTCGAGTCTGATTGAATTTTTCTTCGTTAATCGTAAAGCCCCCAGCGACACAGGGCTTGTTCCCTAGTGGTCATTAAAAACGACATAATTTGAATTTCGTTGAATATAATGCCGAAATAAAATGCCGCTCTAATGCGCTTCAAGCTGCGTCTATCGCTTGAAAATAAGAAGGGTAATCATCAGCCCTTACAACACTTTTCATCATAAGTAAAACATACAATTATGTACATATAGTTTTGACTAACCTATGAAATATCTTACACACGCGAAAGTCTTTACTCTGGGTTATAGTGTGAAACGCTTGGTATTGGGGTGTCAGCTCGAGCCGGGGTTGATGACTCATCCAACGTGATGTTGATGCTCTCGCAGTCGCTGGTCAGCGAGCGAGCGCACACCTCGGGTCACGTCTCTTGGCACACGTTCAGTATCACCGCACGGCACATAGGGCACTCCTTCAGCTGGACCGTGCATAGTGAGCAGAACCCCCTATAAAATGAATCATTTATGGTAAATAAGATGTCTCGGAAAAGAAAATTCATCATTTATTTTTTGATAATACTAATGAGGCAAACAAGTACACGGCCTGCCTGTTGGTAAGCAGTTACCGTAGCCTATGTTCTTCCACCATTTTAGGGTGGACTCTGGGGCTAGCGAGGCGGGTGCTGAGGAAGGTAGTGAGCGTGTGTATCGATGAATAATTAAAGGCTTTAATTCATTACTTTATGCATTTAATTTACACGCTTACTACTTGTTCCCCGGCTCCACCCGCGAATAAAAAAAAAACAAATCTTTCGCATGGAAAATGTACATATATATCCGTGTTAAAAAGTATCCCTTTGTGCTATGCCAAATAATCTATGTGCTAAATTGGATCCAGATCCGTTAGACCACCCAACCTTTTGATTGTTTTTGCGCTTGGCATTGGCGTTTAAATAGTAAAGCGTTATAGTGAGCATAATATATTACCTGTGCATACAGGGTTCGAGTATACAACAGGCTTCATCATCGAAGCACAGAGTACAACAATCTTCCTTCACGCTAGAACATCGCAACTGCTCCAAATATATCCTCCGTGGCACCACCTACGAATTAAATAATAATAATAATTTTATATTTACTCTTAAGAAGGCAAACATTACACAGGTATTGTCTTTGTTTTATTGCCATTTAAATGGTAAAAAAAATGATACAAGCCTTAAAGTCTAATCGTTTCTATGCTCAACATGTTCCATTCTAGTTTATGTCACAGTTTAGTAATAGTAAACTAAGTAGAAGTGAACAATACATACTACTAAAAAAAGGAAGTAGGCCTTTGCGTACACACTATTGCACTGTAAATGTATATCTTAAGTAGTTGGTCACTCTCCCTTAAAATTGGCCACTGCAGATGAAATTCGGCCACTGCGAGTGTGTGTGTAGCAAAGTAAGTAGTGTATCAAAAACAAAGAAACCTTTTTCTCATCGTCGGAGAGATATCCGTGGTCATTAAAGCAGTCAAACGGTCGGTCGGTAGGCGCGTAACGGAACGGCTCATTGCCGAAGTTGAAGCGACACTGTTGGAAAGCCATGAAGCTAGCCGCCGCAAAAAAGCCTTGTCTGAAATAGAATAAGTTAATCATCATTATCGGCCTATTGTAGTCTACTGTGAAGCCGCTTGGTATGGTCTCCAGACCTCTTGAAAGGATGACCTTTAAGCGGTCTGAAGGACTATACGTTAGGGGATTGCAGTAAGTGCTAGCCGCGTGGATCGAAAATCTGCAAGGTACATCAAACTCATGCGTGCTACGAAAAGCACGTACAGCCGTTGCTCCCACGGAGCAGTATGAGATTTGACACGTTAAAGTTAATACGGAGGACTGTAGAAAGCAACTACGAATCGAATTTAGAATATACCAGACACGACTCCAGACTCTGTGTTGCTACTAAGAATTTATTAAAAGAAAATCTTAATTACACTTTTATTGACCAAGGATGGAAGCTACAAAACCCGCAAACATAAGCGCAGGCTTATTCAATTCAATTCAAATAATTTATTTAAAGGAAGAAAGAAATAAAAAGAACGTTTAAAATTAAAATCAATCCATAATGTACACATAATAATAAAACACAATTAAATATAAAAACAACACAGTAATAATACAATCCATACAAATAAAAATTAATAAAATAAAATAGCATAAAGTTACCGAATGGTCACAAACCGAGACGAGTGTGTCACATGGACCCTCGTCCAGTACTCCATAAAGGCACAGTCGGTGTCTATTCGGTCTGTCTACAATAGGTTTCAGGATGCTGTTGGAGCCGCCCCGCAGGCAGCGCATCAGGAACGCTATATATATCGGCTTATGCCGAGAGGTCAATAAGGAAATCTAGAAAAATGCTGCTGATGAAAACAAATAAAAACAAAATAAATACCTTGTGGTTTCGAAGAGCTCAGTACATGGCCTTAACCGATGTCCATTAAGTGAGAAGATAGCCTCCCTAATATCCATGTCGATGAGGCACCCGACGACATCACCAGGTTGCCAACTTGGGACTTCGGTGACAGGTGACGGTTTCGCCTCATGCCATATCAATTTGCGGCAACCATCATATGATAACGAATATAAATCGTCGCCAATACCGAAGCCCTCCTATAATTGTAAATAATTACATAGATATATCGGCCTCTTAGTAACCGCAGTCTTCACAAGGCATTAGTCCACGGATCAAACGTGTCTTAATGCATAGTTACTTACTAATATATAAATGAGGCCAAGATATTTCTAGAACATAGGTTAACCCGCCAGCGAATAAAAATTAAATCTTTTAGCAAGCTTTAGCATGTTTGTATTAATAACATCGATCGCCAGCTATATAGAACAAACAAAGTAAGGACTGTGCGCTCCAGTACACTGATAGCCACGAGGTGAAGCGATACGCCAGTCACTTTAAGTTATCATGATAATTATCCATCAGTCACTTTGAGTCACTTTCATAATAATGTTCCACTAGGTTAAGTTAATAACTCAACAGACGATGACGTTAACGTTGGGCTCTCATTATAATCATTAACGTTGAGCTCTTATTATAATCATTAACTTTAGTATGCATGGATACTATGACGTTTAACATTGTGCGATGAATATGATAGAATCAATCTATAATCAAATAGCTAAATGTATGATCAAGAGCCTAAAGTATTTAATCGATAAGTTCCAATTTAATCGTCTATCATTTTCATTGATATCTATTTTCAAATGCAAAACTTTACAGTACCAATGCTATGTGATATATACTATAGTCACAGTTGAGCCTTTATAATAATGATCCAGCTTTCATGATAATACTTAGCTACTTTTGACTTTATCTGTTTATACAATGCTATTCTTCGTATAGTAAAATACCGAAACAACAAAATTCATGCACGGTACCAATGCAATGTGAAATATACTGTAGTCACGTTGAGCCTTCATAATATTGATCCATATTTCATACTGTTAATGTACCGCGCTCGACACGTACACTTTGAATATGTACGCATAACTGCGGGTACGAACAGCGTACGCGCATACTGGGACGCGCAGTCTATACAAAGTTGATCTATATTATAAGAACGTTGGTAACATACGTGGTTGAGAAAATGACTGCTTTTTGTCGCCCATCCGATCTGCATGACGCCGGGAGTCACGATCAGACATTCGTAGTACCACGAACCACTGTTCACCTGCGCAGAACATACGATTTTTAATTTAATTTAATACCCGTTTAAGAACTGAGTTCACAAAAATCCTTTCCTGCTTACATTATATGTACAAAGGTACATACAGGTTTTCAGAGCTCATTTAGAGATTCGTTTTAACTAAGCGTTTTCCTGTCCCAGGGAAATTCTAACAAAAGACCTTGGTGTTTATTTTGAAGTCGGCAACACACAAGTAATACCTCTTGTATTTGAAGCATCTATAAGCTACGGTTGTTTTTGTTTGTTTGTTTGCCACCTAAGTAGTATAAAAAAAGGCATGAATCATAACATATAGATATGAAACTTACCTGGAATGTACACCTTACGCTTTCAAAGGAGTAGGAATCGCACCGTGCCTCCAATCCATCGCACGATATCTTTAGATACTCGCTGACGTCATGAGAATTAAGGATAGCGTTAATAGATGACATGTCTACTGTCTCGTATGACAGCGCGCGGTCCTCCACTATGACTGAAACAAAAGAGACATACTTTAATTCTTTAAATTCTACACTAAATTCTCTTATACATTATTTAATTGTTGTACTATGTTGGAAGAATGTGAATTCATGTTAAATGTTAACTATATTAATACTTTTAGGAGAAAAGATTTTTATTTGTAAATAATAAACTTATTTAAAAAATTCTTTCTATAAAATATTGCCTATGTTACTCGCTGACAACATAGTTTTCTATACCTAGGTGTGTTGTCAGCGAGTAACATAGGCAATATTTTATATAAACAAAATCAAGGGACCTGTAGGAAAACTAAATAAATATCCACCCGTGCGCCCGCTATAAACCTATATAACGAATAACGGAGAATTACTTTTTTTTTGTTTCCGCCCAGCGCACTATCAATTTTGCTATACAAGTTCTTACTCCTGAGTTGGAATTAGTCCACCGCATCATACGTCTTATAGTGACGTCAGCTAATTTAAAGTAGTTACTTACATAGATTATCGAGAGCCCATTTAGCGCAGAATCCTACTTGGCGCCAAGCGTAGTCATCGGTGTCAGCTAATTGTTCGAGAATGAGCAGCGGATTTTCTTCTTCTTGATCAAGTCTTTTCTTTATAGTCAGTTTGTTTTCTGTTGTGTGAGCGAACTTCTCCAACGCGATCATAGCGAATAGTACTATGCAAGGTTCACGACGAACAATCTGCAGCAAAGAAAAAAAATCAAACGATTATAAATAATACATACAAACAAATTTAAAAATGGGGTAGGTTTAAAATCTCCGCCATACAGAAAACATAGCCACATAACTACAGAGTGGTGTAGTTGGGTTTCTGTGCAGACGTTTTGAAAGAAACTTTTTCTATTTATTTATTTATTCATTTCAACTGCTCACTGCACTAATAGTTGCCTAACACGTGCAGTGAACCATAACAAAAAAAGAATACATTAATATTCCCTTATAAGCTTCTATATAAAAATAACACGCAGACACGACAAATTGGCGCATTTTGGTGTAAAAAAAACCTTCTGGGTGTTGAGCAAACAAGGCAGATAAGCAGTCTCACAGCCTGATTTAGTTGGAGCAAATTGCGCCGTACACGTAAGTACCGTAGGCATTGCCAGCCAGCAGGCGACGTGAGCGCAGCCGCGAGTACTAATCCGGCGCAGACAAATCACAACGACCCAACGCAGTTAGGTTGTCAATTTTGTTATGCATTAATAAATAATAATGAACTATGACCGCACATCCTATCCCAGGGATAACCTGGTCTAAAAAAATGGGTCGGCAACACGCAAGTGATACTTTGGCAATGCAAGCGTCCATAGGCTACGGTAACTGCTTAACGCCAGGCGGGCTATATGCTCGTTTGCCAACCAAGTAGTAAAAAACATTACACAATGTATTTCTACCAAGAAATTACAAACTACGTGTATTGCAAACGAACTACGAAACTTAGAAATCATGTTATTATGGACAAACGTTTCCCAAGGTTGTGCATGAATTTTATATACAAGGTTGAAAACAATTAAGTCCACTGTCTTATTGGTAGCAATTAAGTATTGGAAGAGAGGTAGGGCACCATACTAGCGAGCAAGCCCGACTGGGGAAGGACCTCCACCTTACAGAAGACCACAGCCAAATGACTACACACAGCGGTGTAGTTGTGTTTCTGTGTGTGAGTACAGGTCTCCAGCGCTCATTTAGGAATGCGTTTTGAAAGAAACGTATTCCTATCCAAGGGTTACTTCCATCTTAAAGCCCTGGTGTAAAAAAAATGGGTTGGCAACACGCAATTGATACCTCTGGTAATGCAAGCGTCTATAGGCTACGGATACTGCTTAACATCAGGCGGGCCGTATGCTTGTTTGCCACCCAAGTAGTATAAAAAAAAAAAAAAAAAAAAAAATTAGTTACTTGTACGTAGTGACTTAGTTAAATATGTAATTGTTTACTGTTTATAACTCTGTTTGTCGTATGCAAAATCGATTCGACAAGTGATGTTAATTATGGTATACATAAGAGAATAGAGCACCACAAAGACAAAGATATTTATTTCTTCACTGTGTATACATATTTAAGTTTTTTTTTACATAAAAATGGAGTATCAACAGTTTATCCAATCGGGCATAACAATTATAAGAATAAAAAAATAATTAATAAAATTGCTTAGTACATTTCTATTTTCAAAGTATTATTTAAAAAAATATATATTCATAAGCCCTTTTTTTAGATGATTGTTAAATAATTTACCTTCTTATTCTTTATATTTAACGGTAAATTACTATAGTCTCGTATTGATGTTACACACGCGAGCAAGCCCTGTACTAGGGAAGGACCTCCAACTTATAGAATAGAAGGCGGCAGTCAAATAACTAGACAAAACTCCCTTTATCATTTATTCGTCGTGATCTAACGACTGTTAACAGTCAGGACCGAAGTTTAACGAAACACGGACACGCTCAGATAAAATACAACTATGCGATCACCCATTTATAGGGTTACCGCGCCTTTGGTTGCTTAACCCACTGATCGTTTACCGAACAGTAAGTGCACCTTGCTATGAGCGCCTAAAATCACGTTTTCCTTCCACTTGGTCGCTAGAAAAAAATAGTTTGTCATAAAAGAAGAGAAAATACTAACCAGGAATGAAAGCATGTATTCAAGAGTATTCTCGGTGAGTACCGCGACGCTATTTGGTCCTGCGAGCTTGTCAGCAATGCAGCCCAACACTACGCAGATGTTGCGCTCGACACGTACGTTAATGTCACCCGTAATGGCGCGCTGACCGCATAGATCAAAGAGGTGGGTCAACTGCAATAAACAACACACAATATCTCATTTCTCTCTTTTAATATATTTTTAAACTACAATATTTTATACCTAGAGATACAGTACTCGTCAAGCCAAATCCAGCGAGCCCATCATGCCTCGTTGTGATGTTCTTATGTAACCTTCCAACTGCTTCATCAGATCTACTTCATGTATTATTGCATTGTCATAGAAGTTACATAAGTATGCCAGATACCAACAAGTGGTTGAAAAATGGTTTGCAAATTTCGAAGCGGCCTACTTACATACGTAAAAACAGTGCAAGTTAAATAAAAGTTCGTAAAAAAAAAATACGTGTCATAATCGAAAATTCAGCGCGGCTAGTAGACAACCTCCACTTTCCAGAATACCGATAGCCAGAAGACACACGGTGATGTATATAGTTGTGTTATGTGTGCGTGAGTGCACGTCTTCAGTTATTCATTTAAAAGGATTTTTTTTTATTTCAATAACGTATTTTCATATTCCAAGGTCACCCATAATATAACATTGATGTCAAATTTTAGAGGTCGGCAGCGCACGAGTGAGGCTCGCATAAATTGCATGTGTTCTAAGTTCGTATGGTTATGTATAAAAAATCATACCTTTATGACTGAATCTTTGGATGGCAAGGGGCAGTCATCAAACACGATAGTGATAGCTGACGGACCTAGAGGATCCTCCATAGGAATGACATGTACCATCGAGGAAACCACTTGGAACCAACCTTCTTCTTTATCGGCTATCACATGTAACTTTACTAGTGAAACTGGAGACTCTTCATCGCTATAACAATAACATAATAAATTGGGACAACTTATACAATGCCTTCTGATCCCGAACTAGGCAATGCCAGTACAATGTATGGTTATCACACAACTGGTAAATATTCTTACATACCTATAAATACATAGAAACAAAGACAAATGCCCATCACACAAAGAATTGTCTTGGACGTGATTCAAACCCACGACCTGCTGTCTGTGACATTAGTAACATGGTAAATTTAACATAGGTAATCGAAAATTCAGCGCGCCCCATAAACGACTCCACTTTACAGTAAGACACAACCAAATAAGTTGTGTGCGTGAATGATGTTACCACTACGTTAATTTTATTGATGGTTTTCTGTCAGACAGTTCTAATATTGGACTATTTTTCAATGTGTAACGAGAATTTGAACATTAACTCTATCGTTTGAATTGGTTCTATTGACAAGTCAATTAGATGGACGCTCGTTTAATTTGCATTGAAAATCTATTAATAGATCTACAATATGAACCAATCATTGATTTAAGTATAGTCAATTAGATGAGGCACAGTTGATACGAGGCAGACAATGTTTAACCTATAGGTTATCTAACAGCTAGCTCTCTACAGCAAAGTTAAAATCATTTTCAAGGCTTTTAATAATATACGAACAGAGACATTGTACCTCGTGACAAAACCCTGAATAGTATTTTTGTTTAAAACCGTAGTATCCAAATTACCCCGGGAAATAAAAAAAAATACGCGGCCTAATCATTAAGCGATCCTGCAAAAATAAAGCGTCGAAAATGAAGGATCTTGCTTCGAATAATCATCTTTTATGACTATTAATTTTTTCTTTTGCTTTTCACCACAATAGATAAGAAAATAATTAAAGATTTTCAATCCAGCATTCCCGCCTTTATTCCAGAGGTGATGTATCTATAGATTTGACGCACAATGCCACATTTGCAAAATGAAATACTAATGTGACCCATTAGTATCAAAATCTCTAAATCTTGAAATTCCAATATGTCATTTTGCGAATGTGACATTATGCGCCGAATCCGCACCTATTCCAATATTGTAAAATTTATGAACTGGTTGAAATCATCCTAAAGCTAGACAACTTACTTGTCCACGAAAGATGCGATGAGGGTCAAAAGTTCAAGAACGAGTTGGTCGACAACGACAGGGTCCACGACCTTGGTCACAGTCTTGCGGGGCTCCGTGGCGTTCGTGGATGTGGCGACGGGCCCCGCCGATGCCTCGTAGGCGTCCTGTGGCGACGCTTTTTTACACCAGCATGTACCCATTATCTAAACAAAAACAAAATATATTATTACTTTAATTAGCTGCCTAAAACATAAAAGGGCAAGGCAGCCAATATACCAAAAGACTGAATCCCAATGTTTCTTAGCAGGTTATTTAGCTTAACGCACCATTAACAAAACACTCAGAAAGTCTTAATTCTGTTATATTTGTGTACCCAAGGGTTCCTACATTTTATGTAAATACTAGCTGTTGCCCGCGGCTCCGTCCGCTTGGATGTCGATTATCGCTGTAAAAATTAGCCTATGTGTTATTCCAGACCATAATCTATCTCTGTGCCAAATTTCATCCAGATCCGTTCAGAAGTTTTTACGTGAAAGAGTAACAAACATCCATCCATACTTACAAACTTTCGCGTTTATAATATAAGTAGGATAGATGTCAAATTTCATCTGTCTGTTTTGAACAGCATTGGACTGTTTCTAAATAACAAAAGGATCCAGAATGAATTGTTTTGCCTAGGGTGACTACAATAAACATGACAAGTTGTTACACCGTCTGATATAATAGAATACCTATTAATATTAAGGGGCTACTCTACTACCTACTAGTAAATATAATACTGCTCAAATTGTGGTTGTTAGAAAAAAGATTTTAATCTGTCTCCAAATTTATAAAACAAATAATGATCAATAAAAATGTGTTTGTTATTATGAAAATAAAATTATTGCTATTTGATAATAATAATGTAATACTAATAGGTATCTATGTTATTTCCATTTGTAAGGTATTCAATTGTTAATATTCTTTATGCCCGTGTATGATGCATATCTTCAAATATTTGTATGCCATAAGGCATAATGTATAAGGAAATGAATTAATATTGTTACCTTCATTATGAACAAATAAATTACTATTATTATTTCCCAACCCTTACAGGGATCTATATTTTATTTATTATTATAAAAAATACATAGTGTTTCTTAATATTAACTTAAAGCTAACAGTGTATCATAAATCATTTTAGATTTTTCCGTACACTGAGATCCATCATCGTGTTCTCAAATATGTAGGGTATACTATAAAATAAAATGGAACATTAAGAAGGTAGACTATAATACTTTTAACCAAGTCTCGATACGGCATGAGCGATATCGGAATGCAGAAAACATACGGGCGAACATTACGACTATATAATTTAAATTATATATTTTTATTTTTTAATAATACTAATATAGATAGGAAATAGTTTTTTAATTTGTATTTTATATTTGTTTCTGTTAATGGTATTGTTGCACATTTTTGTCATCACATATTAGAAGTCACATAACTTACACCCTTCTCAAGGTATACTCAAAAGTAATTTCCTCCTATACATTTTTTATGTTTTCATAGTTTTTTTTTCTATAATACTGATGCTTACTGGGGTATGCTGTTTGTTTTGG
The DNA here is from genome assembly GCA_947095525.1 of Trisateles emortualis. Classification (NCBI taxonomy): domain Eukaryota; kingdom Metazoa; phylum Arthropoda; class Insecta; order Lepidoptera; family Erebidae; genus Trisateles; species Trisateles emortualis. Next base: position 24,046,424 of record OX352729.1, on the reverse strand, counting down.
TTTAAAAACACTTGCCGAAACAAGCACTTTTTTCTGAGTCTTTGCCTATTAAACTCAATTCATTTAGGTTACAAAATAACACTTATGAAGGTCAAATTTAGGACAAAAGTAAAATTGGTTGAGATGGAGAGAAGATAGATATGTACATAGAACATACTGCGGAGCAGCTTGGGTACATCTTTCTCTATATCCCTGTTTTTAACTGAGGTACGAAATTAGTTTTAGTCTCAGACTCACTGAAACTTAAATTGGTTGGGTTGGAAGCTAGGTGTAAACATTTAACTAGACTTGCAGTATGTGTTTTAAACAAAACAAGATGAGGATCTTTTCTCGTTTAAGTTGTTATTATCTCTCTTTAATTATCCTACTAATGTTATAAAAGTTTGTCAGAATGTATGGATGGATGTTTGTTAATCTTTCACGCTAAAACTACTGAATGGGTCTGGATAATAATCTATACTATAATCTATCTCTGAGCTAACAGAGATAAATTATAGTCTGAAATAGCATATAGGATACTTTTATTTAAGCCGAGGGCAACAGCTAGTAATGGTTATAAAATATCCATAACTGTAATAAAAATATAACTTAAGACTTACATAGCTTCCTAAAATGACTAAAATTAAACAAACAATAAAAACAAACTTGTGAATGCACCATTTCATGGGTTACAAACAACAATGAGCATCGGACATTTTGAAACATTTATATACATGTATATAAATATTTCAAAAGTACAGTATGTACACAACACATAGTCATAATTTTCATAATCAACAATGGACAAACAACAAAGCACATTAAATGGTAATGCCGCTTGCATTACCATTTAACCTGCTACTGTAGATCTGAGACACAGGCATACATATGTGATACAGGCTCTTACAAAAGATCTAGATGAAAACTAAGCAAAACTGAAAAGGAATGCTCAAGAGACTCAAAAGGGTCAAAGTGCTCCTTAAATCTTTAAGGCCCCAACAAGATACGATTGTGTATTTAGCAAATTATGCACATATGTCAAATCTGCTTACAAACAAGATCCAAATCTGAATATGTTAATGTAGACACGGCAAAACACAATACTTTACATGTTTACAAGTTTCTAGTGTCTCATGTACAGAAGCGGTTTTAAAATAATATCATGTTATCAATGGGATACCTTACCAAAAAACCCTGGTGTAATTAATATATATTCTACAGTTGGACGTTGGCAAATGTCCATGTCGCACCCACCTCTGTCACCATTGGAGGCTCTACACTCGAAGTTGTTGACGAGTATGTCTACCTGGGACATACAGACCAGTTAGGTAGGTCCAACTTCGAGAAAGAGGTCACTCGTCGAATTCCGACTCGGCTGGGCAGCGTTTGGGAAGCTACGTCATATCTTCTCGTCCCAAATACCGCAGTGTCTCAAGACGAAAGTCTTTGACCAGTGTGTGTTGCCAGTGATGACATACGGTTCTGGGACGTGGTCGTTCACTATGGGCCTCGTGCGAAGGCTCAAAGTCACCCAACGAGCAATGGAGAGAGCTATGCTTGGAGTTTCCCTGCGAGATCGAATCAAAAATGAGGAGATCCGTAGGAGAACCAAAGTAACCGACATAGCTCGAAGAATTGCCTCCATTAAGTGGCAATGGGCCGGGCACATAGCTCGCAGAACTGATGGCCGTTGGGGCAGAAAGGTTCTAGAGTGGCGACCACGAACTGAAAGACGAAGCGTGGGCAGGCCTCCAACAAGGTGGACCGACGACCTGGTAAAGGTTGCGGGCAACCGATGGGCGAGGTCAGCTCAGGATCGAGAGTTGTGGAAAACCTTGGGGGAGGCCTATGTCCAGCAGTGGACGTCTTTTGGCTGAGATGATGATGACAGTTGGACGTGCAGACTTTATTAATAGGGCATTAACTTTGAGCCTCAAAACAACAAGTCATGATCTTTGATACATACATAATCATCACGCCCGTATCTCACTGCGGCAGGCAGAGACTATGGTACAATTGCTTTGATTCAAATATACTTCCTTCACCGCCTCAACATTCATCAACTTCTTCATGCATGAACCTTTGATTCTGAGTACTATTAATTCGGACTTTTTTAGCAAATCCCCTACTTGGTCGCTGTATGTTCTTTTGTACAATATTGAGATGTGCTACCTGTTTTCATAAACTATTGACTGTCTCACTGTGCATCAGTAGTGTCTAAATTTATAACCTCTATTCTACAGGCAAACATAATTAATTCAACAAAATACACTATGAAATTGGTGTGAAGAAATAATTATGATTTACCAACTATGTCACACTAACAAATGAGTCAATATTGCTTGTATTGCACAAAGTCTCTATTACAACACAATTATACATTATGCTATGTTTGTAATAATTTAAATTAATTTAGGTATATCAGAAATAGCTTTATAATATAAATATGAATTCTCACTGAGATTTTAGTGTCAGCAGATTTGGGGCATGTTGGTATATTGGTTATTAATACTACTGATTTCATTTCTTTTAAAATCTATCAGTTAACCCCTTATAAATCCTCATCAACAATTGAAATAAATATTGCCAGAGAATGGCAGCAGTGTAGCTGGATAACCAATCAGCTATGTCTTAGGTCTTTCATTTATATTATATTCATAGGTTTTCACACTTGGATACTCAAATAGGTGAATTTTTATTTGGCATCCATTTTACCTTATAAGGCTCTTTCAGAATTTGTATACATATGATGACAGTCTCAAAAACATAACGCTGGAAAGCAACAACTATTTAAGTCACAGCTTGGTATGTTAAAGCAGGCTATACTCTGCAACTCCATGTCTTAGTATGTATTTTGTGTGACACCATGCCACCTGGTGATGATGCAGAATCAGGTTTGTTCTATATTCAAATGTTGCATTTTGCACATACTTTATCAGGAGTTATTTAAACTTTTAAAAGTCTTAGCATTATTCTTATAAAATAATTATTTCTTATTAGGCTATTCCCATACATATGGCAGATTAGACTTATTTAATAGAGTATCATCTGCGTAAAATATGTCGTGATTGTCACTATTCTGAATAATTGCAACCATATTAAAGCATGCATCTAAAGGCTACAGTAACAGCTAACTAAAAGAGGCTGCATGCCTCTGATATTAAGCAGTACTTAAACAAAGTCTTCACAAAAAATACTTATTACATACCAATTTATTGTGTGTACCACTTGCATCTATATTCCCAATAATATAAGGTCATTGATTATTGTTTACGAGCGCACGCTTACAACTCACCCACGCATACTTCTCAGATCGATACCCATAATAACATATGCGTCGTATTAATATCAGAAAAGGGGTTGCGAAACTTTAGAAAAGCATAAACTGAACTTAGCGTCATTCATTTTCTCCACTTATTCCGATAATAAAAAGCAAAACTTACCGCAGCTTTATGTCCATTGATTTTCAAATAAACAAGTTATGTTGCACGCCGCTGGTGCAGAGAGAAAGAGGTCAAGTACAATTGCACGCAGTAAATATTATAACTATGGATGAGGGTTTAGTAAAATCTTTATTTTTGTAAACAGTTCTTTCGCTTCGAACGCTGCTGGGCAGACGTTAGAGATGGACTGTACGTAACGACTAATGATTCGATTTTTATGAAACTCGATTCAATGGAGTACGAATCGTTTTAACAGTTCAACTTATTGAGTGCGTCGCCGTCGTCAAGTGAATGGATTTAAAAGATAGATAATATTATAATGTACGTTTAAAGCGCATGGTTTATATAATTATACATGAGTATTTATCGTAAACGAGTATTTTGTACTGATTTGACCGTAGTAATTAAGACAAATACCCGAATGACCGAGCTTTGCTCGGTATTTTTTTTTTTTTTGGTAATTAAAGTTTTCAAAATTTCATTCGTAAAAATGAAACCTAGCTAGATCGATTAATCGCCTACTGAATTTCATGACATTCGTTGGAGCCGTTTCCGTGATTATATATATATAGGTAAGATTATATATATTATATAGGTTGATTAAGAGAAGTAAGGCACCATACTAGCGAGCGAGCCTTGGGCGCGAGTGACTGAGGAAGGACCCCCACCTTACAGAAGACCGTAGTCCTGTGTGTGAATACACTTAAACACAGGACTACACCACTGTGTGTAGTTATTTGGCTGTGGTCTTCGGAGGTGGAGGTCCTTCCCCAGTCGCTCGCACCCAGGGCTCGCTCGCTAGTATGGTGCCCTCTACGGTACATCTACATACATCCTATACGTTTTGAAAGAAGCGTATTATTACTATTGGTATTATATTATTACTTTACATAATATTAAATAATTTATATCAATCACACAATTATACTTTAAATAATATTAGTATTATTACTTAATAGTAATAATATTATTTATTATCTATCTAGGTATAAGCGGCAGTAGAACAATAATATTACCTACTACTTTAAGCAGTTCTAAAGCATAACGTTAATTTAAGAGTTTTTTGAAAGCAATGATTTTTGTTAAATCATTTTTATATGATTCATACGAGAGCCAAGGATTCGATTTTAACAGATATTAATAAAGAATCTATTACATTAAACAAACTAATCTACCAAAACATTGTACATCTCTAGCTGTCGAGTTGCCGTCAAAATTTGAGCTGTCAGTTATCTAAATGCATTTCCTAATGTCAACATTTTATTGTTTTAGATTATATTATGTTTAGTAATGTAATTTTCCTAATGTAAGTTAATCAAATAATCAAAGAAAAGTGCATATGTTACGAATACCTATTAAAAGATATTCAATAAAAAACATTTGTATCAATCACACAATAATTTATGTATCAATCTCACAGTTTAATAGCCTTATACTCCAACTCTTAGAGTAATAGTCTATGGTATAGAGTTTAAAGATTCGTGACGTGTTTGTCTATGCTTTTATGTTGCTAGACCTAAACTGTTTACCGGAAAATAAGGTTTAAATACACTAATAGTCCGGCCAAAATAAACACTAATTACCTCAGTTTGCTTATAAATAAAATGTTAAATATCATCACCATCCCACATATGCAATAAAAATATTTAAGGTTAAAAGTTGGCAAATATGTTTCTTTGCCTTTTAGCGAAACGGTAACTTCCATAAATAGTAGGTAGGTATAATTAAATCACTACCGGCTGTCCGTACGCTCAAATAATTTCTACCGGAAGGTACAGGTAATAATATGTATAATAAATGAAATTAATAGAAAAAAAACCTAAAGTGAAGCAGGAGCGGGTCACTATTTTATCATATAAATAAATAAGACAACAGTTTTAGATCATGTAATTATGTATAAAAATGGTTCATGCACTTTTTTTGCATATTATTTAAGTGGAATAGCGAATTAAAATGTGGCAATACCAACAGAATACGCGCGAAAATTTAAAACTATAAATTAACCCAAACTTAAAACATTCCCAGAAGAGTATTTAGAAACAGTAAATATAATTACTTTCATATTAATATAGTAAGTATTATTAGCAACTAATACCGGCTGGTGCAGAAATTCTAAAAATGAAGGTAAGTAGTACCTACTACAAAACTTACGTAGGTAGCCTAGGTACGTACTGAATACATTGCACAATAAATAACCTACTAGTCAGTTAAGTCCATGCGAATGTTCTAAGAATTCATTTGATAATTAAATATAAAAAGAAACCTAGACTACAGACCACATTGTTAAAATTCAATTTAATTTGTACCTGTTGTTAGATTCGAATGGGTTTCGGTTACAATTTTACGTGGACTGTCGGAGAGCGGAAGGCTCTCAACCGTAATACGTCTTCTCGACATTCTCGAGCGTGGCTGATTTTATTTTTATTTTGAAGGAAATAATTCAAGGATGACAAAAATATATAATCTAACAATTCGCACAATCCGAAGTAACAAAAATTTGTCGATAAAGTTTAATACGTGGAGCTGCGTGATGCCTCATTCCCATATTTCCCTCTCCGCGTTTCTATTCTCTATCTATTACTTACTCTCTAACTTCGTCCACCCTCTGGTTTCTGTTGCCATTACATGACTGTAGGGAGGATGTTCCAACATTTGGGAGCCCACTTTTTGTATGGCAGCCATCGCAACTTGCGCCTTGTGCACGGGTGGGTTGTCGTGTAAAAGCAATTTTGGTCCATTTGCCCCGCCTCTTCTCCTTCACAGCATCTCGCAATCGTTATGGCAGTGCATCGTAGTACTCTCCGGTTATATTGACACCCTTCTCCTTATAAATCTATCAGCAAAATTCATGCTGTATCCCAGAAAATCGTCGCCATGAGCTTTCCAGCCGATTGGGACCTTGAATTTCTTGGGAGGTGGTGTACTCTTTTTGTGCCACTGCATGGACTCCTGCTTTGACTCAGGCTCATAATGGTAAACCCAAGTTTTATCCCCAGTCACAATCCGGCCCAAAATGGCTTCTTTGTTCTCAGCACAAAGGTTCAAAAACTCTCGACAACACGCCACTCGTTGTTGCTCCTGATGTGGCGTGAGCATTCAAGGTACCCACCTTGCGCACACCTTTGACATGCCAAGATTGTCGTGTAGCAAATTTAAAATGGTTTATATCTGATACTCCAATCATTTCTGCAAGTTGGTTCTTCTTTAAACGGGCATATCTTATGTATAAAATTCTCGTGTCGCAGTGTTTGTAGTTAAACACAGTCCTCCGAAACGGCTTGACCGATTCTCATGAAATTTTGTGTGCATATTGGGTAGCTCGGAGAATCGAACAACATCTATCTCACATTTTTAATTGTTTTTTATTTTTATTTTATTATACAGCATTAAAAATACATACAACCCTACATTTTTAACCCTCTACGATCAACCCCTATTACTATTTTAGTAGCAAAACAACGTTTGCTGGGTCCGCTAGTTATAGATAAAACTCTTTTTTAAATCAATACTTTATTTTGTTAAAGACTATGCACTAGGGAAAAAGCCTTGCTAGGGCCTTCGCAAGCATACTATTCTCTAGAATAAGACTCGAAACAAAACTTTAATGTATTATACAAAGTTTTGTCCCGTGTTGAAATTGAATCACTCGGCGCGGTGTTCGTGGCGAGGTGACCCTCGCAACCACTAGATCGTATGTGTATTAAATTCTTCTTCAGCCACCTTTCCATTCTTTTATAAATTCAATATAAATATGAATAAGAAAAATCCTGACTGTCACGCATCACCGCAGAGTCGGAATTATTAATTAGTATTGAATTAAACAGCCTTCGAGATAATTTTACATATCTACGATTTATAATATTGTATTGCTCAAATTAATTATACTTAATAGTTGCTTAATTTTATCACATCGTTTTTCGTATTTTAAATTCATCGGCCATTTTCGTGTCACCACAGAGCCTTAATTACATATTAGTATATTAATCATTTTATGCGAAAATGATTCGTTATAACATTAATAAACATAAACGCTTTCGATCAGGGAATAAAAAAACAAATTGGTCCGATTTAAAAATCACGAGGGACGCGATCTCGCTGCGTTTCGGATTTTTCTGGATATCTTCATTATAATAATATGCATGTACTATACATATAAACCTTGCGTAAGAAATTCTTTAAATGTTAATAAAATCCGCATCTAAGTGTGTTTTGAAGATCTAAGCGTACAAAGGTACAGACAGCGAAAAGCGACTATATTTCATACGAGGGGTTGCCCGCGACTTCGTCCGCGTGGTAATTTGGAATATTTTCACCGATTTTGCAACATACCTATCTCACTACTGATCCGGGCCTATTGATCATAGCGTGATCGCCTATAGCCGTCCTGTATAAATGCATGATTAATTCTAATCGAACCAGTACTTTCTGAGATTAGCGCGTTCAACCAAACAAACAAACTTTTCAGCTTTATAATATTAAGAATAGACTATGTAAGGGCATAGTGTATAGATTTCCAACAAAACATTATTAATTTTTTTTTTACTGCCTTCCATCGGACTATACCCAAAAGTCACACACCTATAATGATACCAACTAAAAATAGTTGCTTTTACTGGTTCAGCAGAGAGCAGCTGAACATATACTTATTTATTCATACCTCAATTGAAACTGTCTGAAAATGTTGCTAGATTGGCGATGTATTTTTATTATCTGGCTTGAATTGCAATTCAGTTATTAAAAGATTTTTCAATACCTATTTAAACAAATAAAAATAAAATCCAATACAATAGTTATTTTTGTACAATCATTTTTTTTTCAGAAAGTACTCCTATATACAATGGTATCAAAGTAAGAAAGATGTCTTTAATTATTTGCAATAAACAAAGCTAATGTTATGGCATTAGAGCCGGTTTCAAGATATAGGTACGCGAAAAACCCCTATAAATTCCCGTAAGGTACGAAATTACTGAGGATAAAACATGAAATATGGATATTTTAAGACCTAAGGCAACAAATATTTATTTTATTCTAAAGCCATGAAAGTCAAAAGCCGATGTATATTACTATGGAATATATTTGACGTACATGACACGAAGACAATGTATAAGATTTTCCATACAAACATTTTTACCCCTTTCATTAAAATAAAATAATTTTTATAAACAAGGCTGGTAACCATAAGTTATACCTTTGCTATTAACATACAAACATATCATCACGCCTGTGTCCCAGTGGGGTAGGCAGAGATAATGGTACGCCACTTGCTTCGATCCAAACATACTTCCTTCACGTCCTCTACATTCGTCAAACTCTTCATGCATGACTATTGAATAAAATTATAATATACTAGATGTTGACGTTATCGCGATAAAAAGTAGCCTATTCGCTATTCCAGACTATAATCTATCTCTATGCCAAATTTTATCCAAATCCGTAGTAACAAACATCCGCACAAACTTTCACATTTATAATATTAGTAGAAAATACTGAATAACCTAAACCTACCATATGCATATTCTAGCAAATTAATAATTTGATCTTTTATTGTAAGTGTCTATAGGCGTCCAGTAACTACTGACTATGCTTAATACGGCCCGCTATAAGGGTAGGCGTCAGAATATGATCGTAAAACAAAACTTATAAGTATTACCTATACAGCGTAAAAACGGGATATACATATAGTAATGAATACTAAAAAAGCTAGGACCGCAACCCACAAGTCATACATTTGCTATTGAGTACAATTATAATATATTAGATGTTGACGTTATCATGATAAAAATTAGCCTTTTTGCTATTCCAGACTATAATCTATCTCTATGCCAAATTTCATCAAAATCCTTTAATTTCTTTAGTGTTTACGTGAAAGAGTAACTAACATCCGCGCAATCTTTCACATTTATAATATTAGTAGGAAATACTAAATAACCTAAACCAGTACCATATTTCTAATAAATTAATAATTTGATCTTCTATTGTAAGTGTCCATAGGCTGCAGTAACTACTGGCTATGCTTAATACGGCCCACTATAAGGGTCAGCGTCAGTTCGTGAACGTAGAATAAAGCTTATAAATATTACCTATACAGCGTAAAAACGGAAAAATTTCGTAAATTACAATTTTTTATCAATGATAGTAAAGGATACAATAGCACCCACGTAAAAGTTACGCTTCGTAGTAAATATAGATTTAATATCTATTGTGGTCGTACACATGTTGTGTTGTATGTCACCGCTAATGTGCTACAAATAGTATTTGTGTAAATTGTCTAGCACTTAACGTGTTAAGTTAACTTGCTTTTAATGGTTATGGCGGTGAATATTTGCACTTATGCACACTGCAAATAGGTTCTGTTCATTTATTTTAAGTAGGTATCTGCTACACGTCTTTCAATTGGTGTTTGTTTTTCAATAGGATATAAATTCTTAGTATCATATTTTTTGTTTGGTTTCTTAAATAGGTAAACAATAAAGGAATAATTCCTGGTTTCACAAACATTAACATAAAGTTAACCTATATTAGGAACAAAATTATGTGACTCACACAAATTTCAAGATCGAACCCATAAACATGTGGCGAGGTGAGAAACCCTAAGCCACTGTGCAGTCTAATTACAAATTGTATTTAAAGAGAACTAGCAAATGAATAATGAGAAAACAAAGTCACACTTTTCGTGCTTGTCTAACGGGTCTGAACTGCTAATCTGGACACCTAACGGTTTTATATAAAAAACGTGAATTTCTTTCTCCTCCAGTGCAAACTTTATTCCAACAGTGAACATTTTTTATTCGTTTATGCAACGGATCAGACTCGCTTTTATTTTGGTGTATGCCTTAAAGTATAATAATATTTATTAAAAATTATGAAAATGACATCTAACTAAATTCATATTTGTTAAATGTTTATAAATATTATATTTACCCAAATTAACTGTAAAATAGTTTTACTATTAAAACATAAAAGAATTACGTACTATTCTAATTACACAAGATTAACCCCAATAAACACATTAAATAAAAAAAAAATGTTTATGAGTCCAATTAATAAGCGCGCGCGGTACTCAATGTTTATGGCATGGCAAGAGGGAAATCGTCTCGGTGTTGTGCCGACAGTCGGCAAAGTCATAACGCTGGCGGGCCCCAAACGGCGGGCGGCGATCGATAGGGCGGGCGCGGCGCGCTGCAGTCGACTCAGAACCGCCTGCCGCCTGACGCCTGCCGTACTCTAGCACCACGACACTCCGGCGACCGCTCGCGTCGCAAATACTCGCGACGATGCGCGGCGACCGCGCGGAACGCGCCGCTCGCGATTCGCGCCACAATAAAGATCACGAAAATTTAAAATCATCACTTAAAAAAGGGAATAAATCCAAAAAGCACCGTGTTGTCTTTGATGAAAGCGCAAATGAATTTTTTGAAGCAGATTATATTATCGTGGTTCGCGATGAGTGTGGGTACTCTGATGAAGGCGAAAGCGAGGAGTGTACTGGGTGTGGAACATGTGAGCGGTATCAGGAGCCAGAGCCTGGTGCGCTCAGCCCACCCGAAGGCTACAAGGATATGGGATTGTTTAATCGCGATGGCACGCTGCGGGAACAGGCATGGTGGGAAGCAGGTGACGTGCTGCTGGTAGGCGAGCGCTCCGGGACCGTGTTTACACCACAGCACCTGCAGCTGCTGCGACGGCTCCAGCGTGAGAGAATGCTACGCTCAACCATCTGTGCAGACTGTGACGCACACGGCGCACTACACCAGCCACTCGGTGAGTCACCTCTCCTGTCCTTGGCAAGGACGAACCCGTCCGGTCGGCCTTGCTTCGTTTACGAGTCAAGTTTCACCTCTAACGAGGCTGTGCGACGATATCCCTCATGATCATCGCGGAACGCTCACGTACTGCCGTCATGACCAATAAACACGTGAAACCTTACTAGTACCGACGTTACTAACATCTGATACTTACATATTTTTACTGATTTTAATATTATTTATGTATTAATTTAATGAAAGATAATTATATATTTATAATTATGGTTTATAATTTTATATTATCATAAAATAATGGTCAACAATTTTTACTCTACCATTGCGAGCGTGTTTATAAATATTTTAAAACTGCAATGCGAAATAATGATAATGGTCATTTATCATTATAATTACAATGTAGCTGATAGCGAACTGTTTAGATAAATTGTAACAATGGAACGCTTAAAATGAGTAACAACAATAATTATGATGGTGTTAAATCGTTATTAAAACAAGTGACCTAATGTTTTAAAACAACCGGGAATCTATTGTTCCTATTAAAAGTGAGAGCACTCATTAGGTCCGGTTTCCTAAACGTATGCGGTTGAACAATTACTTATATTTTCTTATGCACCTAAGCGTCAATCTATATATTTTTATAAATACCTGCCAAAAGAAAGTATCGGCTAACGATGAAGTACCTACCAAAAAAAAACCATCTATTAAAATTCAACATTGTTTTTTATGCGAACTTTATACTTTTAGAATATATCTCAGTATCATCTCCACCAAAAGAAACCCACGGCTGGACAGAGGCCTCCCAAAAAAGATTTCTATAACACTCGATCCTAAACTAAATGGGTACTCATTTTTGAAGAGAACTTCTTTCGACGCGTTGAGCACTTTTTGGCTGAACAAAAATCATGAAACTCGCGTCTTCGTTGCCAAACGCTTTCCATGAGACAAACTAAAAATAATTCAAAAATAATAATCTAATAGCTAAACGATACAATTCATAACTTACTTAGTTTTTACTTCTATCGGCAGTCACCAAAGACTACCCCGTATGTTTTTTTTAAGAATATTCCCGCACATGGGCACAAGCCCTGTGTCCCGCGGGACTTTGCAAACGTACAATTTACGGACTTAAAGTACACCCAGAGTCGGAACAAATATTTATGAAACACACAAAGTTTAGTCCCGCGAGGATATCGAACCCACGACCTCCGGCTTAGCAGTCAAATATAATACTGAACTAAATACTTCTAATCTAATTAAAAATGTAACAATAAAATAATTTCCTAAAATAATGCATCATTAAATTAACCTAACTGAATATCATTTTGAAGAGAAACTCGTAATAATATTTGTAACATTTTAACTTAACTATAATTTTTAATCGACCTCTATTTAAAACTACTGATGATTAATACTCAACTCATATTTAATCTATAGACAAACCTATTTTAAAATCCTAAAAAAATAAAAAGGAAAACGAAGAGGCAATCGAGTGCACTTATCGTGTTATTTGCTCAACCACCTATGAAGTAGAAACACCATTTTGTCATCAACAAATCAGCTAGACAATTAGATATAAAACAAGTAACCTTTCCATAGTCTGATATATCTACTCCGTCCCACTTTATCACACAAAACAATACGGCTTCAGTAGGTATATTTTACGTTTTTCGATAAAAGCTTCTGAAAACTGTAGGCAGGTCCCGCTTTCGTTCCGCGGACCGGGTAAAGTGAAATGAAAATATTTTTAACAAAAACGAGATAAACCATAACAAAGAACACTTAAGTAACAAAACTACTATAAACTCTCTAAAATGTAGCAGCCAGGTATAATGGGTTTTCACTTAAAACGTTCACTATTAGCTGGCGAAATTGTGTCTGATAAGTATATATTTCATGGAAATGAGAAAAGCTGATAAAATATTGCATAGAATAGAATAGAAAACTCTTTATTGTAAACTAATAAAAGTCATACCCCTGTCTACCCCATAGGGAGAAAGAATGGAAAGTAAAATTTTACCAATTCCCTTTCTAAAATTTAAGGGTAAAATCAAAAACTAACCTTGAAAATCAATGTAATACTGTATGCGCCACTTTTCTTGTCAATCAGTAGTCACGGACTTAATCCCGTATGTATAGATAATACATACGGGATTAAGTCCGTCTAATTATTAGTTAGTTTAGATGTTCAACGCCACCTTTCTACTCCTTGCATATTCATATATTTTATAATATGTAACATAATTACAGAACGTGGTAAGGTTAGGCTATAATAAGCTTTAATTAAAATAGGTTCTATCAAAAGTATGCGTAACTTTTGTCAAAGCTTTTGTAGCCTATCTAAATAAGCGTATATGGTTAGTCGAGGTATTGTGTGTGCGAATTTTCTTTACCTGCTTTAATTCGTTTAACAAGTTTAATAAAATACAGTAGAAACAAAAGAGTTTAATTAGCTACACTGTTATGAATTCATTATCTCCGTACGTACCACAAGACAGGTTTAAATACGTCTTGAAAGAATCATTGCTTCGCTTAGGCTAGTTTAAATTCCCCCCTAACATGCTAAATGCGAAAATTACTCTGTCTAAACGGCTGAACGAATTATAATAAAACTTTTGCTAGGGGGTAGGTTTAGGTATTCTGGGGAAATACATAGGTTACGTGTTATCACGATAACCGTCATTAATGCGGGCGGAAACGTGGCAATCTAATATATAAAATTCTCGTGTCATAGTGTTCAACTTTGAACTCCTCCGAAACGGCTCGACCGATTTTCGTGAAATTTTGTGTGCATATTGGGTAGGTCTGAGAATAGGACAACATCTATTTTTCATCCCCCTAAATGTTAAGGGTGGTCCACCCCTAATTTTTTTATTGAATTTTTTAGACAAAACTTTTTGGTTTTATTTTTTTTATGATTCGGCATTAAAAAATACATACTAGGTACCCTTAATTTTCACCCCTCTACGATCAACCCCTATTTTTTAATAGCGATATTACTATTTTAGTAGCAAAACAACGTTTGCTGGGTCAGCTAGTATCTACATATACATATGTATATATTTCTAAAATACGCAAATCAACGTTCTCAACCTACATATAAACTTACCAATATTCTCGTAGATAGCTTAATCTCATCAATCTATCATGCCAATTACTTAGCTGCAGAGTTATTAGATAACATGGAGGTGCTAGGAAAACGTCCACCGGGCTTGTATATTTAGTCATATTACTATTTGAAATGAGCAGAATAGTTTTAAAACCAAAATATAATTATCAACATCGTCTACGGTTCAGAAAATACTGGATACTTTTACAGTTTTGTGTAGACTAAAGTAATAAAGTTAAATTATTTTAACGGTTATTTCTTAAATAAAATACCCTCGGGCACTGTAAAGAGTACAACGATATCACAAAGAGACGCATTAGATTTTTAAAATTGAACTTACTGTAAGTTCAATTTTCTGCCTTCAATTGGTCTGCCGTGCACCAAAAATAAATGGTTATTTTACGTGAGAAAATTAGCCACAGAAATAAAAACATAGAAATTTCTAATGTCGAAACGTTTAAAATATCTAAAATTTTAATGGTTTTAAAATGTCTAAAGTACAATAGCACAGTAAAACATAGAAAAATACGATTTAAAATGTATTACTAAACTTTTCATCTGTTGGATATTATTTTTAAAACATTTCGGGCTTATACACATTTCGTAATTTGCCATTTCTATTGTTCAGTTATTATCTTTATATATACATAAAATAACTTTCCGTGTGTTGACGGATTAAGAATACAAATTTCACCACCCCATTCAATCCCGTGGGTGTCGTAAGAGTCGACTAGGGGTGTATATCTGGCAGACAATATCCACTGCAAGAGAGAAAACTCGAAACAAATCCCTATACCAACCCGTCTGACCAGTGTGGTATAGTAGGCTAACATCCCTCCTAATTTATGGAGGAGACCCGTGCCCAGCAGTGGGACGTTTATGGGTTGAGATGATGATGATGATGATATAAAAATAAATCCCTATTACTAGTTATTGTCAGGAGAAGGTTATTATATAAAAAAAAAGAAAGTTGCACTGAAAATAGCTTAACCCGGACGAAGTCAGGGCGTGCCGCTAGTTATAGTTAAAATCGTCCGTTCTAATCTACACACGTAAGTTTATAATTTTAGGCTAGTCAAGTTGTGAATACCTAATATAGAATGAAAAGACAACGCTTTACTGCTTTAACAATGAAGTGAATGAATGAATGAAGCTATCTCGGGATGCATTTCATACCTTGTTAAATACTCTCTGCTCGCGCGATATACTAGTTTGTTGTTGTAAATTGTTAGGAAAGGGATTAAATCGGTTCTATCGCCTCCGTCAAAAATGACTTGAAAAATATATTTTTATAACACGTATAAGTAAGTATGTATAACCTTATTTTTGAATAGAATGCAGTTACATTGCCGCATTGTACGAGCTAGCCATTAAATCTACTGATGATAATTCATCATAGTTGTTTGGTACTATGATGAATTATCATCAGTAGATTTAATGTACGTAATGATATATATTAAAATATGTTCGCGACAGATAGTGTTTCTCGCTAACCTCGAGATATTTCTGACTGAAAGTGTTTTAGAATTTTGCTGTAAAATCACATATATGTATCTTTTTAAAGATTTTTAATTCTTTGTGTAAGGTTCTTACGAAAAAAATGAAAATAATGTGGAAAATAGTTTAGGCGACGTCGCGGCGTGACGCTAGGAATGTTATAATGATTCCTAAATAATGTTATGAGTTCGATTACAAAATGTACCTTGATAACATATACATGATAACTTGGATACACAACATGGTATTTCCCACACAGAAAAAAAAAAGCGTACATAGCAATAAACTAACATCAAAGCCTATTGACCGACTAACAACTGTCTACAAGAAGCCATGTAACAACTGATTCCAATACTATCACAGTTATTAACTAAATTCATGAGAGTCAAACGTGTTTAATTTATCCAAGAAACAATTTTTAGGAGAGGCAGGGCACTGATCATACTAGCGAGGAAGCCCGACTGGGGAACGACCTCCACCTTACTGAAGACCTCAGGCAAATATTTTGTTTCTGTGTGTTACAACAAGTCTCCAGCGCTCATTTAAGGATGCGTTTTGAAAGAAACGTATTCCTATCTAAAATCCCAGGGATACACCTATCTAAAATCCCTGGTGGAAAAAAATATGGGTTGGCAACACGCAAGTGATACCTCTGGTATTGCGTTCATAGGCTACGGTAACTGCTTAACATCAGGCAGTCCGTATGCTTGTTTACCACCCAAGTAGTATAAAAAAAACAAATCTACTTACTTTTGCATAGATAAATAAAAGTAATAATAAAAATCACAGTATATTCACATCACCAAAACTACGTTTGTGCGATTCAGTAACGTTAAATATATTTAAAGTAATTCCTCCGCGAAGTTCTGAAATAGAAAGCAAATATATCTAATAATAACTGTAAGTCGGTAATCGAAATTCCGCCATATTGCATGGTTCTTAAAATTGTACGAAGTAGATAAAATTAAAAGTATATTATAACTAATTAATCTATATATATATATATAACTTTTTTTTATTTTAGCCTCGCTGACTATGTAGCTTTCCAATGGTTAAAGAATTTTTAAAATCGGTTGAGTAGTTTTAGAGTTAATTTTTTCAAACAAACAAAAAGTAAAATCTTTCCTCTTTATAATATTCATCATCATCATCTCAGCCTGATATGGTCCACTGCTGAATGTTGACCTCCCTCATATGTACAATGGCCGATCCTGAGCTGCCTGCATTCACTGCTTTCCTGCAGCTCTGATGATATATCATCTTATTCTTCTTCTTATCGTTTGGTTAGTGGTCAACCTGGTGACAGAATTATTTAGATCGCCCATATTTAGGCCTCTGTCGTGATCTAACGACTGATAACAGTCGGGACCGACTTTTAACGTGCCCTCCGAAGCACGGAGACGCTCAGACGAAATACCACTATGCGGTCACCCATTTATAGGGTTACCGTGCCTTTGGTTGCTTAACCCGCTGATCGTTTACGGAACAGCGAGTGTACCTGGCTATGAGTGCCTCATCTTATAATATTAGTTTAGATAAAATATTATATACGTCCATATAAAGTAAGCTTAGAATTATTTCTATACTACATAGAAGAAATTAAAACTAACTAGTTGAAAACTGTTTTAATAAAGACAAGATAAATATTATGTAGTAACATGTTTTCATATTTACTCCACTTTCCAACACTATAAAGTGAGGCTATTTTATAGAATAATTTTATCTTACTATTTAATGTTACCATTTTGTTTGAAACACAGTTAATTGAACTGGTACTGTAGTGTTGTAGCGATTCCAATCTAGCTAGTCAATAAAAGCAAATTAGGGACAGCTGTATCAACACTCATATTCAGCTTGCACTAAATACTCTGTAGTTGGATGCATTTACCGACGGCTGGCATACATTTTTGTAGTTGACTAATGGTTTGAAAACTACACGCTGCAATATAATCCATAGAATTGACGCGATGACAATTTATACAAATAATCCGATGAATAGATTCACTTTTGATAAATATTACCTACTAGCTGTTGCCCGCAGCTCCGCCCGCGTGGATGTCGGTTATCGCTGCAAAAAGTAGCCTATGTGTTATTCCAGACCATAATCTATCTCTGTGCTAAATTTCATCCAGATCCGTTCAGCAGTTTTTACGTGAAAGAGTAACAAACATCCATCCATCCATCCATCCATTCTTACAAACTTTCACATTTATAATATTAGTAAGGATTAATTTATTTCTCTGATCTCTCTTAACTAATAGAGCAGATGAAGATGTACCAGCAATTAGTGAATATAAAACCTATTTCATATACTATATATTCTTTCTTTTTCCATGATTTTGTACAAGTTGTTTCTCATATGACTGTCTCGGTTGTCCAGTGGCCGCAGAATGCGCCTGCTGTGCACGAGGTTGTGGGTTCAATTCCCACACAGGACAAAACTTTGTGTGACCCACAAAGAATTGTTCTGAGCCTGGGTGTAATTTGTGTCCGTTAATTGTATGTTTGTAAAGTCCCCTGCGATACAGAGCTTTTTCTCTAGTAGTTAGATTTTTATACTATCAAGGTGGTAAACAAGCATGCGGCCCGCCTGAATGTAAGCAGTTACCGTAGCCTATGGACGTTCTCAACACCTGGGGTGTCACTCACGCGTTGCCGACCCTTTAAAAACATTATAACTCCTTTCTTGAAGAACCCCATGCTATAGTCTCTTGGGAAAACTTCGGCAGGGAGCTCATTCTACAGCCTAATCGTACGTGGTAAGAAATTGAACAGCATGTTTGAGGTGCAAGGATGTGAGGATGAACTCCCTGTCGGTGGCGAGAGGTGCGTTAATAGAATGTGGCCGTGCGCATCAATCATCTCTAAAAAATCCTCAGAACACAGCCCATTGTACAGGCTTGACAGACACACAAGTTGTCTTTTAAAAAAACAAACAAAACACATGTGTGCAGATAATACATTAATCATGTTATTGTTTAATCTCCGAGCAACACACAATTCTAAACAAAAACAATCATTAAACTGCATCGGTACCTATTTCAGCGCGCGGTTTACAATAGGAAGCAAACATATTCAACTCGACAGCCGGTACTAAGGTTCTTTATCTATACTAACATGTCGCAGGTTGCCTGTGCCCCAGTAAAGGTATTTGAATCGAGTAGATAACCCACTTACACTAGATTGCCGGCCTTGAGGACAGCGGCACGGTATACCTTTGTTCCCACCCTTTACTCGGTTCGTTTATGCGTTAACAGAACAATTTATGCGATCACTAACTCGGTTATTCTCTCGGATTTATGTTAGGCGATGGTGAGCACTCCAAATAGCCTTGTTACGTACGTTCAATCAACTCCTGTGTCTATTTGATTAAACTCGGACATTGCGCTTCAGGCACAACTAATTGATGTCTCTGCTGTTAACAACGTTCGCAGGTATACCTCTCAATCTGATGGTGTTGAGAAGTCTGCGGTGAAACGTTTGGGATGTAACAAAATATATATGATAAATATATATATGAATAAAGAAAAAAAAAATTTTTTTTCTTTAAAAAAAGACATCTGCCGCACTTGAGAACAAGCTCTGTGTCGTGGGGGTCACACAAAGTTTTGTCCTGTGTAGGAATAGAACCCACAACCTCGCATACTGCGGCCACTGGACCATCGAGGCAGTTAATTACTTAGACAAATCTTTGATGGTACCTACTGATAAAAACTCAGATTTTGAAGATCGGTGCAAAATGTCTTATGACATACTTCTCCATATCAATAAAAAAAATCCACTGCTGGGTATAGGCCTACCCCAAGGTCTTCCATCGCACACAGTCCTGCCCTTACCTTGTCCTTTATAAGATACTTAATAGTTTTAAATTACATCTAGGTTTTCGCTAAAAATATGTAGGTTACTTTGACTAAATTGTAAACTGTAAAAACTAGTCTTAGTTATTTTCTCCCACAATCTACATACCTATATCATTAAGTGAAAAATAATAGTGTTTTCTACAAGAGCAAACATTTTTTATTTAAATAAAATATTAATTGGTTTAGTGGTCGCCAAATCATAATATATATAAAAAAAAAGTGTAACCCACAAATATATGATTCATCCTAGTCTAGAATTTTAACATTTGTAAAACCACGGTCATATTAAAAAAGGAACAACTATATTTCCTTCGCGTACTTAGTATATTTTGCCTGAAGATCGTATATCCACATACCTATTCTATATCAGTAGATATGATTGATTCGAACAGGACACCGACACCACCTCCCGTAGCTGACACCGGCTAGGAGCCCATCAATCAATCAGTAGATATAATAATATATAGCATATGACATCGATTATTCAACGTTTGCATCGATAATAACACCTACATCGAGAGAATGTGAAAGCGAAATATCAACTGTAAATAAAATGCTCGTGGAAAATACTTTACAAACACTTTTATAAAAACATTCGTTCTTTATCCGATTACGCTATTCATTAATACAACTCCACAACACAGGTATTTTTATGATTTATTTGTATTTTGCTTCGTGGGTAATTAAATTGTTATTGTCGATATTGGATTTTTGCCTGTTAATAAAATACGTACTCATTTTATAGAAACCAATTTTATAAAAGTATTGTGTAAATTTGTTTTGATAAATATATATTTAGTAGACTTAAGGCCTACGCCCTCTCTCTCTTGATAGAGGAGAGGAGACCCGAACCCAGCAGTAGCAC
Source organism: Trisateles emortualis (assembly GCA_947095525.1). Taxonomy (NCBI): domain Eukaryota; kingdom Metazoa; phylum Arthropoda; class Insecta; order Lepidoptera; family Erebidae; genus Trisateles; species Trisateles emortualis. Next base: position 24,025,911 of record OX352729.1, on the reverse strand, counting down.
ATTATGGGTTGCTATAATATAAATATTTTAGGAAATAATTGATTGAATGTTTGGTTCGTTGTAAAGATCGATTATATATATCGTATAAATATATCGCATAATAGATGTTTTGTACCACAGAAGTGGCAAAGAAGCTTATGACCCGCCCGATAACAAGCAATTACCGTAGCCCATAGACGCTTATAACGCCGGGAGCATAACTTGCGGCTTGCTTTCCAGTAAAAACGGAAATCGCTACGCTGCAATAGGTAGATGCCTACGGCGCGCGCTTCGCTTTAAAAAACGGACATTAACTTTTCAACAGCAGCACCGGCGTACCGGCTATCGATAAGGGATTGACAGTTAAAATAATATAGTAATTTTGAATAAGAATTAACAGTTGTTCTTAATTCATAGGTAAATTCTTATATTAAAATTAAGTTCCATGTTGTGGCAATAAAACTCGAAAATTAATGACTAAAATGATTGACATAAGCTAAAGTTTCATTTCTATAAAATAGTATTTTATTAATACCTATGCTTTTATCTCGAAGTTTCCACGAGAACGAAGAATTCCTCGCATATAAGACTGAGCCATAGTGAAGCGTGGCCGGGTTTAGCTAGAATAGAAAACTTCGAACTCCTTTTGAGGATATTGCGCGCACGAAGAGTGTGAGATTTGGAATAGTTAAAGTTTGCACGGTGCAGAAATGCGGAGCAGAAGGAAAACTTAAAATACACATGAATTTTGACTACTGGGCTACCTACCTACCTCTAGTAATATACTAGCTAGTATATATATACATATGTATGTATATAACGTGCGTCGATACCTTTGCGCCATCACATCATTCGAGTATAGAGGGTTCTGCTGGCGATGCTGCTGCAGCTGCTGAGGCCCTTAAATGGCGCAAATACTGTAACTTAATTCCGTTTGGGGTCAAGATAAATGGTTCATGGGGTCAGAGCGTTAGCGAAACGACTGACTAACGCTTTGCGTGACCAAAAGACCAGCCTGTTTCTCGCACAGTGAATCAACATTGCCACGTTGCTTATTTTCCGGTTGACAGTGATGCGGAGGAGTATTATGACGCCTGAACCATTGCCTTTTTTAAAAAAGAAATTAGTTTTTCGTATTTAGGTTTAGTTAGTTTAAATAAGTTTTTAATATTATTCTAGTAAATATATATAGCATATAGTCCTTTACTAAAATAAAAATTATTTAATTTATATATAAAGACATTTTTTTATATAAAAGATTGAGATCCCGTTTTTTTTTCAATAAAATATAGCCTATATTATCCGCTGATGATGTAGCTAGCTAATATTAGTGTTTACCCGCCTACGGCGAAGCTAAAAGGAGGCTTATGATTTTAGCCTGTATGTATTTTATGTACCTATACATATGGTTTTTATGGAATAAACAAGTAACTTAATAGTCAATAAGCTTCTAATATTGTGCCTTCACAACAACACATAAGAACATTTGGGAGTCTAACCATATGTAGAAAACCTGTCGCAAACTAAGGGGAGACCCAAGACACGAGACAAGATATAAAGGAGAACCCTATAGTACTTTCCAGTCGTAAAATAAATCACTCAGTGCAAGAAAAGTTTTCTCTTACAAACGAACCTTTCTTTCTTGTTACAGCAGAATTTTAAAATGCTGAATTTCTAAACTTTATCTTTGACAATAGCTATGTTTGAAATAGGTGCATAGAGATCTACTATCATGCAAATATGACATCGTCTGTCAATTTGTACAACACCTGCTCTTGTAGACAAGTGGCATACGCTAGTCTAGAATACAATAGAATAAAAAAAATTGCACCCCGGGAGTGCCGACAGAAGTGAAAACACTAAGCAAAACAATTGTTATAAATTTTATTTTTTTATTTATCTAGACGCGTTCGCGGTCTGCTATATGTACATGCATCGCCTCTATGCTTTAATAACGTGACAGTTGAAAAAAAAATCAGATATGTCAAGCTGCGTCTCGATACGGTGTCGCAAATCCAAAGATTTTATTACATCTAAAAATATGCGTACCGTGCTAAAAGAATTTTTCACTTCAAAAACAATGTCGTAAATTGTTGTCAAATCCCCACACTGTATGGGGTCTAGTTTTTTAGAATAAAATAAAAAAAACAATGTATAGGATTAAGCTACCGTTAACGAATCGAATTACAAACCGGCCTCTGTGTCCGTCGGTCAGCATATACGTCTACAAAAGAGAATATGTGTCGTTTTATTAAAACATCACTACGTTGTACTATACAGCGGTGTTGCTCGCTAAATAACTTTTGGAATCTTTTCTATTGAGACTAGTGGGCAACCAGAGCCTCTAGACAAGTGGCGTAAGCGATAGTCGAATCGAAAAGTCAAAAAAGAAAATGTATGGGATTTGACGTAAGTTTACGACATTAAATCGTAGACTCACGTCAAATTCCATACATTTTATTTTTTGACTTTTCGATTCGACTATCGCTTATGCCACTTGTCTAGAGGCTCTGATGACAGAGTTGTTCAAATTGCCCTCCGAAGCACAGAGGCGTTCAGATGAAATACCACTATGCGGTCACCCATGCGTTGGTTAAACGTGCCCTTGAAAGGTTGGCGTTTTGAATGGTAAACTATCAGTGCATCCGGATATGTCTTTAAGAAATAACCTGTAGATGCCATTTATAAACAATTAGTACAAGTTAGTACCTAAATTACAAATAATCTTTTTCCTAGCTAGCGGTCATTCACCATTTTTGGTGATTTTGTGAGTAAAAGCCGTAGTGCGGAATTGGTATTTTCTACACTAGCACATTGAATGCCCTCAGTTGGATACTAAAAGGTATAATAGCAGCACTTATTCGAATTGAAAGCATAATATAAACGTGGATGAAACAAAATCTTATTATTTATGCCACTGAAGTACTCACACGTCCCGCGGCATGTTTGTCACAGATATTTTTCCAAAAATCCTTTAACATTATAAAATAAGCCTATGTTTCAACTTTCAACACTTAGTAGTTTTGGCTGTGTGTTTAACATCAGTATGTTATATTAGTATAATAATTCCACTCATCTTTCTTAATTAAAAAAAGTATAGCTACAATACAAATATAAGGTATATGAACCAATTCGGTATTATCCTAAATATTAAGTGCAGCTCAGATTTAGTAAGTAACGAGAAAGCGAAAAAGTGTGTAATATTTTTTCCATTTTATTCTAACAATTAAACACACAAGAGCCGCGCGTCGCGTCGCCGCTTCGGAACAAAACATCTAATGTTTTTATTACGAACGGGAATAGTAAATTGTTGTTATACATTGTTGTATGGCAATATTTCTAACAATTGTTAAACAATTGTGTTTATAATCTTTGTTACTTATAGAAGAAAGTATTTTGTCTAAATTCGAGTGGAGTACTTGAGAAGAAATTAAATATGTTGGCATTATTAGTGCGTTGGAAATCTAAAATCTCATTAATTTTCATGAATTAGGTTCAGATTTTTTAATCAAAATAACATATTATTAAGATTAAATAAGAATATACAGCACCGTTGATTTAGTGGCTGAAGTGATTACCACGCAAATTAACCACTTCATCGCAGCAGCGACTCGATGCCAAAAAAAAAGTCTCATGCACAAATAGTTGTTTACTTCAGGTCTCTGTGTACTTTTAGTCAGTGAACTATATGTTTGTAAAGTCGCCTGCGATACACAGGGCTTGAACCTAAAACGGGAGTTGTCTTAAAACATATAAGTAGCTATGAAGAAAATCAAATAAAATATCATACCTACAGCAAAGTTATACCGAAAAACATTATCTATACTAGTGTTATAAAGAGAAGTATTTTACATTTTATTGGGGGGTTTAATTATCTATATATAACTAAAAATGAAACCCCCCAAATTTATGTACGCGCGTATTATGGCTTCCGATCGACTGATTTAAATTAGATGACTACAAGAGAGACTGCATGAAGTCTGTTGTTGTTTGTCAATTTTCAAAACAAGGTTGGTATAGAAGAAAAGTTAAAGGAAAAAAAAATGGCGATACGAAGTTCGCCGGGTCAGCTAGTTTTAAATAAATATCGAAAACAATAAATAAACGTCAACCTGGGACCTGCCACTAGTTTTATAGGTAGATACACTATAAAAACCTTCAATAATAATATAATTTAATAAGACATGGAAGCATGGAAGCAGTGTCACCTCACACAAAGGATGCTTGAATAGATGACTAAAATCTTATAAACCGTTTTTTATTTTCATTCTGACAAGAATGCCAGTGCTATTATCGTGGCAAAGCGGTATTGAAGACTTAATGGTATTCATCGTTTATTACTTCGCAGCCACTTTCACAATCTAGAGGGAGAACTGTTACAGCTGATACTACTTTTATATCATTTATAACGATTGATGACGACAACAATTCTAATTTTGTACTTGTAGCTATGTGTAAGGCTAAGCTGCAGCCTGTCAGTAAATGGGTAGCAATTTTTTAAAAACATAGCAAGACTCCTCTCTCTGTGTCTCATGTATACCGTCAGGCTATGAGAGTAAATTAATAGGGAATGCACCCGTGATTGCGCGCACACTTGCACGGTAAAGGAAGCACAATGTTTCCTCAGAAAATACTTTACCTCTTTAGAATACGAGTCCACAGAAAATATCCTAGTACATCTAGCCTAATCCAACGCTAAGCAAAACAAAACAAATACATATTAAATTAACAAACACAAATATAAAAACAAAAACTAAATATCAAATTATATTTTACTATTTTATATTATTTATATTTTATATATCTACTTAGTACTATATATTATACATATTTACAAACATTAAACTGAACACAATAGGTACGCATGAGCATGCATGCATTCTCCAACTACCAAACAATTACTTTTGTTAAAATACCTTTGTGTTTTCTAAAATAAGTTACAAATTAATATATAATCTATGTCGACCGAGCAAACATTGTAAATTGTAATTGTAAAACGTAAACATGTTGGTACCCATAGGACAGGCTCTGAAACTGTACTGTTTTTGGTAATAAATAATTTTTAATTTAATTTTAATTTAACACTTGTGCATATACATATGTTCAGTTGGCTAATCTCCGTTGAGAATTATAGCCGTGACCGAAATTAATCTGTACTACTATTATATCTTTTTTTTATATTACTTGAGTGGGAAACAAGCATACGGCCCGCATGATGCGTAGCCTATGGAAGCTTGCAATACCAGAGGTATCACTTGTGTGTGGCCAACCCATTCTTTTATACCAGGGTTTTAAGATGGAGTATCCCTGGGATAGGAATACATTTCTTTCAAAACGTATCCCTAAATGAGCGCTAGAGACCTGTACTCACACACAGGAACACAACTACACTGCTGTGTGTGGTTATTTGGCTGTGGTCTTCTGTAAGGTCCTTCCCCAGTCGGGCTTGCTCGCTAGTATGGTGCCCTACCTCTCGCATCTTCAAATATAGCTTTGAAATAAAATAAAACTATCTGTAACCAACAAGATCGACATCAATTATTATGTACCCTTTGGTTCTTGTTAGCTATTTTCTGCTCTGACACTAAACTCGAGCTTCCTTTGCATAGTTCAGTTCCCAACAGAATCAGCTTAATTTCCATTTCTGTTTGTTAGTAATACAAATATAGCGAAGCGAGGAGTTGTGTTAGTTAAGGTAGCGTCGAGTTATTTCCTCTAGTTATTGGCAGACTTAATGCAACACGGTCAGTGCCGTCAGAGATGAGTTATTGATATTGGATAATCTATAGTTACCTATACACATCGACTGACTCATTTCCGTAAGCAAATTAACGCCGACGCTAATCTAAATCTAGGATTAACTTGGAATTAGACGTATTGGAATTAGAGAGATGCAGTATGACGATTGGTAATTCAATATTCGATACCTACTACTATTTCGGATCAAAATATTATGTAACGTATTGATTAAAATGTGGTTGTAATATTTTAAATATGTATTTTCAAATAGTCACCAGACTTTTTTTACAGCAAAAAAGTATTGGCAATATAACATTTAATTTAGATTATGATTATTAATTTAATATAAATAAATTATATGTAGCCTGTAGAACGAATTTGTATCTAAATACAATTTTGTAACGCCTACCGTTAGACATTTTCTCAATTTGTATACCTCATTGAGAAAGTCTTTAAGATAAAACGATAGACTAATAAAATTGTGTGTAAGAATATTAAAATGCGAATGGAAAGTTCTAGATAATACAATACAGTGTAAGGATACAGCCATCACAGATCTATTAGCTACAAGGACGAGGTCAGCGAGCCATTGCTAAATGAGTATAAAACGGGTAAGTACTTGAAGAAGATAAGAGGTCAGGGATCCACTCTGGCCATAAACTATATAGGCTTTATTTTTTTAAGCTATTGCATAGCTTCTATCGTGGAGACCGAATCCAGAAATTCCGTAACGAAAATAATAAACCTAACACCCCCACTCCGACCGGCACAGCGGCGATACTTTTTTTAATGACGAATTCTCTAAACGACCAATAATAATATGTCAAATTTGTGTAAGGAGGTTTTGATCTAGGAGAATATTAAGGAGTAAGGAGTCTTAAGGAATAATTACAAGTATTTATTTTTATTATTATATATTTTTATGAATCATTCAGAATAAAATAAAATGATTTAGATAATTCTGTAAAGTAATTTTTTATTTGTTTCGATAAAAAAATACTAAAAAATATGCAATAGTTTTACCGCGGCAGGCCCCGAGTGCCACACGTCTTTTTTTTTAGATATGTGTATATATAGGGTTTACAACTAGAGGTTTTACTTGCTAACCGAGACATGGAGATGTAATACCATCTACAAATTTAGGGCATGTCAGACAAACTCAATATGTATCTTTGGTCCGACTTGGGATTCGAATCCGGGTTCTCGAGATCATTCATACTCGACCACTAAATCAATCTTGACTATACTATATAAGTACTCGAAATTTTGTAACATTTTAGGGGGCAATTAATCCATTTTAAATCCATTTTGATTAGATAGAAATAACAAAATTAGTTCCGACGTTTGGTGAAGGCGAGCAATTATTGAACGCACGCCTGTTGTAGTCACCGCTATTGCCATGTGAGTCGTGAAGCGTCAAAACAATATTTAAAAGGTCAATTAGAGACAATTCGTAAAAATATTGGTTGCCTAATCGATTATATGTATTTGTTAATGGGATTTTTTATAGTTTCACTTTAACAATTCCATAAAAAAGAGATCAATGTCTACATTATGTATTTAGGTTCTAGATACTATATATATATATATATATATATATATATATATATATAACTTGCGAGAGTGATCGTTATACATAATATACATATATCAAAATTGCAATCAGACGCTCATCTGAAAAGCTAACAGACGTTGCATTAATATTAAAGCGTGTGTCAATCCGCGGTCTGTGTCTAGAGACCTTTTCTCTAAGCGATCTGTAAACAGTCGTTAGGTAAATACCAGGTTCTCTAGACGAGTGATTTAAAAACTCTTGTTAAATTTTCCTATCTGAACATAGCCTTAAACTGAACAACTTTTTATAGCGGTAACGGGTACGATGGACACAATAAGTAACAAGATTTACTTTCCATTTTCAATATAAAAAGTTGCCATTATGTTTGCTGGCACAGAAAAACAATACGCTTTCTTCTCCATCGGCATGTTGAACTTTCTTACTACTTAAGTTGACTGAAACTCGAGATAGCGGCTTGTGGAGCAATTAGTTTGAACTAAAACTTTTAAAACAGTTTACTTTAGTTCTTATACAGGCAATACAATATTTCGAAGTTGATAAATATCACGTGCTTTAAAAATACTTATAGTTGGCAACAAACTTATAAAGTAGTATGAATAATACTAGGGATCGCCCGCGACTTCGTCCGCGTGGTAATTTGGAACGTACATTTCCCCGATTTTGCAACATATCTCACTATTGCTTCGCTCCTATTGATAATAGCGTGATGTTATATATATACCTTCTTGGATAAATGCACTATTCAACAAAAAGATTTTTTCTAATCGAACCAGAGCCTCTAGACAAATGGCATGAGCGATAGTCAAATCGAAAAGTCAAAAGAGAAAATGTATGCGATTTGACGTAAGTTTATGACATACAATCGTGGACTCACGTCAAATTCCATACATTTTTGACTTTTCGATTCGACTATCGCTTATGCCACTTGTCTATAGGCTCAGTACTTTCTGAGATTAGCGCGTTCAACCAAACAAACAAACACTTCAGCTTTATAATATTAAGTATCTTGTCATACTTATTTCGTTTCGTTCGTGCTCATAACGAACGAAACGAAATAAGTATGACAAGATACATTTTCATCTTTATGTGTTCTGTGCTTTTAACAGACTCACACATGAAGTGCTGACTTAAGCCATACCGGGGCCATTGGGCGAAGATCTAGCCCCTCCTCCCCTTCGAAACTGAAAGTACGCTCGGCATAGAATTTGGTAGACTTGACTTAGTTTGTCTTGATCGTTTTTTGTTCTTGTTAGAGGCGCCAAGCCCGTGAAGGGTCCTTTCATGCCTTGCGGCCTAGGGCCGCCGTGTTTGGGTGTTTTGGATTTATCTTGGCGAGAACTATATTCATAGATAGGTGATCAAGACGTTATGATGAAGTCGGAAGGTGGCCATACCAACTCTTCAACGAAACAGGTTAGCCGCGTCGTTTTTGGATTTATTGATGTAGGCTTGACGGCTAATATATTTTTCGGTGTAGTTCAGTGTGTGATGATGATGTTCAAAGGGAGTCATAGAAACTTTTCAATGAAATAGCTGTGTCGTGTTTGGGCTCTTTTAAGAATAATGAATGCATAAATTATTAAAACCCATGTATTACATGAATACCCTATAAAAGCTTGTATTTAATTTTTTTTAAAACTTATTTAATTATTTTTTTTTAAATTTATTCATCGAGTCCAGCTTAGTTTAGGATCAAAGGTTATTAATTTATTCTTCGTAGCGTGTCGTTTCTGGCTACCCAGTTCTTAGCCACGTATTTTGCATTTCTACTAACGTCCATAAGCTCCTCTAACGTGTAGTTATCAGGGTACACAGGATCATAATATATTAAGTTAATGTTGCTTATAGACAAGTTTAGCTCAATACTCAGTACTGGTGGAAAACAAGCATACGACCCGCTTGATGTTAAGCAGTTACCGTAGCCTATGGACGCTTGATATACCAAAAGTATGCGTGGTGCCGACACATTTTTTTGCACCAGGGCTTTAAGAAGAGCTTTTAGGAGTATCCCTGGGATAGGAAAACATTGCTTTCAAAATGCATCCCTAAATTAGCGCTGGAGACTGATACTCACACACAGGAACACATCTACACCGCTGTGTTTAGTTATTTGGCTGTGATATTTTGTAAGGTTTTTCCTTGCCCAGTCAGCTTGCTCGCTACTATGGTGCTTTACCTCACATATGTATTTCTATTTGATTTTCATTTTGTTTATTAATATACGGGAAAAGAAAACTTCGGAACTGTTTTTACAAACATCGCTTCTATGGATGACAGTGAGATATCGCGTAGTATAAGTTTATACAAAGAAGTAATGCAGTATAAGTATTAGTAGTAAGTACTAAACTCAATGTAAATTACGGTCGGATTGCGGCCACTGTGACCTCTAGTCTATGAAGATACGACATTAGAGTGAATCGTCCGTAATTGTTCTCGTTTATGTCGGATCACGCATGCGTTGCGCCTTGTATTTATCACAGTGCAGCGGTGGACTAGTGTAGTATAACTGTTTACATAGGTATAACATTTTACTGGGACAGTTTTCTCTCTGTTTTATACAAAACCTGTTTATAGTGAAACTGTGGTTGGCTGTCCTCCTCAGTAAAATAAAGCTACATTTATGCATATAAAATAAAGCGATTTTTACTTGAATGTGTAAAATTTGTGTTTGTTTATTAACCCGTAGACCATGTGCAATAGTGCGTTGTTATACTATATTGTGACCAATAAATTTTATAAATATTCTATGGAGGGTTGAGTGCCAAATTTTTCAAAAGAATATAAATATTGCGGTTCGACGCGGGCCGGTCTTTCCCTAGTTTCTGAACGGCCGAAAACAAACAGTCATAAAAGATATTCTAATAAATGTTAATAATAGCAACGTATTATTGCCCACTGCTGGGCAGTCTCCTCTATCAAGACATAAAGAGGTTTTAGGCCTAGGCCCTATACACATATGCTGGCTTAATGCGGGTTGATTAATGAATATAATTTCTTCTTAAACCTCCCTACTAAATCCTACTAATATTATAAATGTGTAAGTTTGTGAGGATGGACCGATGTTTGTTACTCTTTCACGTAAAAACGACTGAATAAACTGAATCTGGATGTAATTTGGCATAGAGATAGATTATAGTCTGGAATAGCGTATAGGCTTTTATCGCGATAACCGATATCAACACGAGCAGAGCCGCGGGCAACAACTAGTGCATAATATACAGCCTCATTAATAAACATGGAATAGAATAGATGTAATTGTATAAAATAATGTCTCATTCTGTCGATTCGCTGCGTGCGACCTAGTTGTGACGTGTGCGGTGCGGTGGCCCGCTAAGCTTGCGAGACTGCGATGTCAAGTTAATTAGGCCAAGTTCATAACCAATTAGGTACCTATTAAGTTGTGGTCAACCACTGGCGTTTGTCTTGTGTTCAAGCGTAAAAGCCATAGTTGATCTCAGTCTGATGCAGTACGTGCTTTTCTTGCAAAAATAAATTTATATCCAGGTCTTTAGCGCTAATTTAGGGATGCGCTTTGAAAGAAACGTGTTCCTATCCCAGGGACATTACATCTGAAGGCCCTGGTATCTAAAAAGATCGGCAACATAACTCTAAGTCACCCAAAGAACAATGAAAAGAAAGATTAGTATCTCTCTTTTCATAGTTTTTTGTTATAGATTATATACATGGAGTTTCCGAAGATCGAATCAGAATCAAGAAGAGGATATGATATTTTAACCTAATTCCTTTGAAAGAAGTTTTATGATTTAAAAGACCAGGTCCATATTAAAAGACGATCGTTAAATCTGGCCTCGATTGCCGTGTATACGTTTGTAGTAACGGACGTTTGAAAACTATTACTCGCTTTCGTAAACAACGATCAGAAACGTAAACAAACATAGGATATTGTTTCACACATATCTATCTAATACTGAATGTTAATTGCTCGTTGGTGACCAAGCGGGTGAAAACACTATCAAAACATAATATATATAGATACATATAATAAATTAAGAGAGGTATTGCACCATAAAAACGAGCAAGCCCGTCTGGGGAGGTACCTTCTACTTACAGAAGATCATAGATAGGTGCACTCGCTGTTCTGTAAACTATCAGCGGGTTAAGCTACCAAGGGCGCGGTAACCCTATAGATGGGTGACCGCATAGTGGTATTTCATCTGAGCGTCTCCGTGCTTCGGAGGGCACGTTAAAAGTCGGTCCCAACTGTTATCAGTCGTTAGATCACGAGAGAGGCCTAAATATCGGCGATCTAAATAACTTTGTCACCAGGTTGGCCACTAACCAAACGATAAAAAGAAGACAGCCGAATGACTACTAAGAGCCCTGGATTTACTTTACAGGGAACCGGGACTACTGCCCAAGGGTGGCATGTTTTTTCTTTCGAATTCCAGGGATACTACACCATAAAACCCTCGTGTTAATTATTAGGGTCGGGAACACGCAAGTTATACTTCTTTGCAAACGTACATAAGCTACGGTAACTAATTACCATCAGGCGGACGATATGCTTGTTTGCCACGTAAATAGTAGAAAAAACATTTTCCAACTTACAAAAGGCACACCCAAATAACTACATACAGGCGGTATTGCGTTTCTCTATGTGAATATTAGCTCCAGCGTTCATTTAGGGATGCGTTTTGAAAGAAACGTTTTCATATACCAGGGATAATCCATCTTAACAGCACTGGTGTAAAAAGGAATTTGGCCGGCAACACACAAATCATGCCTCTGGTATTGCAACCGTCCATAGACTATGAAAGCGGACCGTTCTATTTGCCATCTAGAATAAAAAAACTAAAATTCAGTATCTACGTAACTACGTACTAGTACGTAAAAATGCAGTAAAATACGATAGTCAGTTTTATATAAATAACACACAAGTTCATACTGGTAGGTTGATTAATTTAGGTTAATGTCAACTGTTTTAATAAAACAGATAGACAATATGCATTGAGGCCGCTGTACGTTTAACCTTCAGATGAATTTAGGGCTAATCGTCTCACTTAACATTAGGGTTGTGCAGCTTTTTCGTTACATCCTACTAATATAATAAAAGTGAAAGTTTGTGAGGATGGATGGATGTATGTACTTGTATAGATTTCTGTTACTTTTTCACGTAAAAACTACTGAACGGACCTGGATAAAATTTTGCATAGAGATAGAATATAGTCTGAAATAGCGAATAGGCAACTTTTTATCGTGATAACGGACGTCCACGCGGGCAGAGCCGCGGGCAGCAGATAGTTTTAAATATTAAGTAGTAATGTATAAATTGCGGGCGAGAGTTGTGGAAATCCTTGGGGGAGGTCTATGTCCAGCAGTGGACGTCTTTTGGCTGAGATGATGATGACGATGAATGTATAAATGCCTTGTTGGTCCAGCGGTTGTTAAGTGCAAGTGGTCTTGTATAAGGTGCAGGTTCTTTTCCAGTCTTGCAGGTTTTTTACGAAGTGGCAACGCGCTAGTGATGCTATTGACATTTTAAGAGTCTAGAAGTCCCATATGTAGACTTAGCTAACTTTCGGGAGCTGATTGCGATCAGGCAGACGGTATATTAGTTTTCCGCCCGAGTAGTATAAAAAAGTAACCCCTTTCTACTATAGGTAACCGTACAGAATACCTTGAGCTATCATTATAAGGTAGACATTTTCAGCAGGCAAACATCTTGACAAATGCACAGAAAGCGTTTTGAGGTCTCTTTGGTATGCGAGGCGCAACGGTCGGAGCGCGACAAAGGACCAATCACAGGCCTGAAGGACTCGCGCCATTGGTTAATATTGTCGAACTATGCACCTTGCACTACGTCTACATCATGTACTTCGTACATGCGCTACCTACGCCGACTTATGTTCAAGGTGTTTGCCGGCTATACTAAGCTGTTTGCCCCCACATTTATTATGCATGCAGCAACGGAAGGAGTCTGTGTTTAGCGATGAGTATAATATGGGTGTCTTCTAGTCGCAATTGAATAGGTATTTTCTAGGCAAGCGAACTTCAGCTGCTTTTTATTTTATTTTGAGACAACACGCACTCACACTTAGCCTTTTAAAACTGATAAAATATATTTTAAAATACAGTAATGTAGTAGAAAAATAATCGTGCTCATCACACAAAGATTTGTCCTAGGTGGGAATCGAACCAATGACAGCCAGCTTAGTAGAATCACTTACCACAAGGTCAGCCATTGTTAACATTCAAACTTAAAGTCAAAGTCAAACTTATTTATTCATTTAGATCAAATACATGATACTTATGAACGTCATAAAAACAAATGCCAGCATACTTTTTCCTACGGCCAATTCGTCGACTATGGTAGGGCCTCGAGAAGAATTGGCAAGAAACTCGGGTCACTCTTTTTAATCGCCAGAATATAACATTTACAATTTGATATAGGTTACAATATTAGTGGTAACGAAAAGGAACGGAAACCAATTACCCTACAGAATGAAATTTAGGTAAGTATTAAAATAAATTAATTAAGAATATAATGAGTCAAAAAAAAATTAATTTAGTATGGTAATGAGGGATCGTTTCTTTTTGTAAAAATAAGATAGAAACGTGTCGAGATCACATTGCAATCTTAGTAAAATCTAAAAACTATATCCTTATAATTTAAAAATAAATCATGCCAAGATTGACCAGCCACCCGAAGTAGCACCTGTTCACGAGCATGACGCACGGACCAGCCATCATTTCCTTCGCCATATTAGAGGGAAGGAAATGACCCGGCCAAAACGACACCACAAGCAATGACATTTCAGTGAGCATGAAAATCAAGGACATAAAAAATAAAATAAAAACTAAATAGAAAGTCAATAATGATCACACGCTTCATATGACATAAATTTCACTTATAACTATCATTCTTATTTAATTCTGCATAAAAACTAGCAACTAATCCCATGACTTTTTATCATTTAAATAGTCGTTAATAGTATAATAACCCTTGCATAAAAGATGATTTTTAACTGTTAGTTTGAATTTGTGTAAGGGTAGGTTCATAACTTCAGTAGGTAGTTTGTTATAAAATCGTACCTACATTTAGAGTACATTTACGTACATTTAGAGTTTGTTAACAATAAAAATAATAAACGACAGCCAACCCTAGCCATCACGCGCCTCAATAATTATAATTGCTCGTTTAAACACATACACAACTAAATTGATCGTAGAATGTTTAATCGAATAAATACAACGCATTGGATGTTTACGATATTAAAGGGGTCGAGAAAAGATCGAAAGATCTGAGTCTCTAGACAAGTGGCATAAGCGGTAGTCGAATCGAAAAGTCAAAAAAGAAAATGTATGGGATCTGACGTCAGTTTACGACATTAAATTGTAGACTCACGTCAAATTCCATATATTTTATTTTTTGGCTTTTTGATTCGACTATCGCTTATGCCACTTGTCTAGAGGCTCTGCACGGTTAAACAAGCTTGCCACGGTCGGTCCTTAGATGGATGACCATTTTCCAAAAACTAAAATCTCTATGCCTCGGATAGCATGTAAAGCCGTTGGTCCTGCGCCTGATCTCTCTTCATTCGTGTCCGGTTGCCGTCCCATCGGACTATGAGAGTGAAGCAATAGAGAGTGCACCTGTGTTTGCGCACTATAATATATCCTGCGCAGTTGGCTAATCTCAGTTAAGATTTGCGGCTGGAATAGATCTGGATGACTATTTTTATTTAGGATATAATATTATCAAATTGATGAAATGAATTATCTTTTACACAGTAAAATGTAAAGCGAAAACTTTGGAACCCTTTTAATGGACATAGGGCACCATATTAGCGAGCAAGCCCGACTGGGGCAGAAACTCTACTTTACAGAAGACCACAGCCAAATAACTACACACAGCGGTGTAGTTGTGTTCCTGTGTATGAGTACAGGTCTCAAGCGCTCATTTAGGGATGCGTGCGAAATGTTTTCCTATCCCAGGGATACTTCATCTTAAAGCCCTTGTGTAAAATAATGGGTCGGCAACACGCAAGTGATATTTATGGTATTGCAAGCGTCCATAGGCTGCGGTAACTGCGGAGGGGTCGAAATAATCGATAGAAAACTGGTATGATAGGAATGATGAAGTGTCTTGTTTGTCGAAGCGAGTCGCTTTGCTAAACATACTTTAGCAATAACATTTAATAATTTCTTTATAATATTGTAATGTAGTCGCTTCTCTCTGTATTCACTGAAATATTTATAAGTACATTACCGAAAACAGCTGTTTAAATAACTTTTCATACCTTTAACACGTAGGTAATTTAAACGTACAACCTATATAAACTGGAATTGTCTGAGTTCAATCTTTATTTATATTTAGCTATTACGAAGAAATTTAAATGTAAACATTATTTTAAAATAGCTTACCTTCATTGCGCTTTGGAGTAAATATACAGAATAGTTCATTCATCGTGAATACATGGCTCTCATTTGTATAAAAACGTAGATACTATTTCCACTGTTAGTTTTTGAAATAGTCTAGATATGATGATAGTAAGGGTTTTGTTTCGAGTTTGTTTGAGATACTTATTTAATGTATTTTTTTTAAAACAATTACTGTACTATGGAACAAGCCCAGACTCGGGACAACCATTTATGGAGCACACAATTTTTGTCCCGTGTAGTAGTCGAACAACCCGCCGCCGCGCAGTGGTAAATGGCGTTAGCAATAGCGTTAGTACCTAGTTACTATATTAAGTTTGCGACATTATAACGTAAACTTACGTCGTTTGACGCTTACGCGTACGCTTGTTTGACTGTTCGATTCGACTACCGTAAATGTTACTTGTCTAGAGGGGCAGGGCTCTTAAGTGAGTAATAGCTGTGCGTAATATCTTGCTGCGGTAGAGTATGATGAGTGACCGTCCGTACCTCGGAAACCACACACAGCCGTGTTGGCTGCTGGCGAGTTTCCATTGACGACCGCGCGCGTCATAATATAATACTAGCTATTGCCCGCGGCTCACCCCGCGTTGATATACTTTATCGTGATAAATGGTACCCCATTTCTACTAAGCAATAAATTATTTTATTTTTATTTATTTATTAAACTTCATGCACATAGGTACATAGGCGGACTTAATGCTATAAGCATTCTCTACCAGTCTACCACAGGTGATGCAGAGATAATCGAAGTAGGTGCAAGCAGTACCAAATAAAACAAAGCAGTAAATAATAACATACATAGATCAAAATATGTAAATATAAATACATATAGGTAGGTACTTACAAAGTTATAAATATATAAAATAATAATATAATAAATAGTTGACGAGATAAATCCAACATTTTCTCCAAGAGGAGAGCCTTAAACATCTACCGTATGAAGCACAGAAAAGAAAAGGAGGACTGTATTTGTATGAGATTGCGGTAAAAGTGTCCTTTCCTAAGCGAGCTACTCACTCAAGACGCTTGCTTTGCCATTGAGAATTCTACAAATTTAATACGAATAGCAAATTTTCGTGAATCTTTTCCGTTGCACATTGGGTGGAATATTAAAGCTGACTTGAAAATCTTACATTATAAGTTAATATCAATTTATCATTTTTTATAGTTTTAATGAATCGAATTATTAACACTTAAATACAATCAATCTGAGCGGGAATCAATTGAGGCGGGAAGCTCGAGTGAGTTTGAATTGAATTAAAGTGATCTATTAATTATTTCTATTATTAATTAATGACCATTGGATATGACGAGCTAGCCACAAAGCCAAATTCGGCACTGTGGTGTAATGGATGTCCATTATTATATTACTGAACATGCGCTAGTGAATTGTGCTTGGCGTACTATGCTTAACCAGCAAAATGGCTACACTATTCTGCCTTAGAAATAAAATTGCAAAGAATTGCAGTCCAATTTACTTGTTGATTTAACATAATACGGTATCGCTCAGCTGCAGTGCGGCCGTTGACCTCGCCGCGCGCCGCTCAGTTGATTTATTGTTAGCATTACACTGAAAATAAATATTTAAAAAAGATGATGCCCACAGAATGCAAAATTATTATAAATATTACACTTTTCAGTAGTCTTACTGATTTCTAAAATAATGCCGCTACTAGTCCACCAGCTGTGATTTTAAGAGTAATTATATTCCACGTAAAAAGGGTGGCATTCCAAGAAAAAAGTTATCAGAAAACGGAGAACTCAGTTTAATATAAACAAGCTATTGCCTCGAACTACTCAAGTCGCTTGTGAATAGGTCCCCTCACAAATGTCGTCGAGGCAAGTATATTCTAAGGCAAGACTTGAGACTTACCGACATATGAACACCTGAGTACAGGTAAGCACAGGACATTCACTTACTTTTCTTTACTTGTGAAACGAGCTACATATAAGTAGTTACATTTAACTGTAAAATGGTGGCTTTTATTGATTAATTACCGCTGGCAGTTGGTTGTACGAGGAAATTAGTATTAAATACTTTTGCAACATAGTTAATGGAAGTACGCTAATGTTCTTTTGCATATAATATGTATCTAGTATAAGGTATGTTTGGATCTTTAGGTATTTGGCATGCAGTTTTAACTTCATAGGTTTATACGTACCTAT
Organism: Trisateles emortualis; assembly: GCA_947095525.1. NCBI lineage: Eukaryota > Metazoa > Arthropoda > Insecta > Lepidoptera > Erebidae > Trisateles > Trisateles emortualis. The sequence continues at coordinate 24,008,048 of OX352729.1, read as the reverse complement.
AGACGCTTGCAATAACAGACGTTTTACATATATATTGCCAACCCATTTTTTATGTGGAATATCACTGGGATACGAAAACGTTGAAAGAAAATGAGCGATGGTGACCTATACTCAAACACAGAAATACAACTAAACCACTGTGTGTAGTTATATTTGGCTGTGATCTTCTGTAAGGTAGAGGTCCTTCCTCAGTCGGGCTTACTCGCTTGCATGGTGCCTTACCTCTTTAATAAAAATAAAATAAATGCTTTGAGTTGCTTTGTTGTTCGACAAATACTGCCGAGCTTACAATACCGCCACCCGCTTATGTGTGAAGCAAGCCTAACTCAATGAAAACCCGCCATTACGGTGGGTTTAGAACAGTTTCGTTATAGTAATAGTCTTTATATTTATCAGTGACATGAGGAAATGTGAGAACGAAATTGGGTTTACTGTTTCGCATTGTTGCACTTAGGATTTAATAAATTACGAGCTACTATAGATTTTTTAATTTTTTTATTTTATTTAAGACTAGCTGCCCGTCACGGCTTCGCACGGGTGCGAAGTTAGCCTATAACACTCACAAATAACGTGGCTTTCTATTGTTAAGAAATTTAAAAATTGGTTCATTAGATCCAGAGATTAACCCCTACAATGACACAAACTGACAAACTTTACCTCTTTATAATATACGAGTAGCATAAACAATGAGGAAGTGCGACCGAGAAAGACCTTCTTCTTACAGAATTGCCGGCCAATTAATTATAGTGTGAGTTGTGTTCTTGTCTGTGAGTAAAGATCTTCAGTGTTCACTTAAGAGATAAAGAGAGGTTGGACACCATACTAGCGAGCAAGCCTGACTAAGAAAGGACATCCGCTTTACAAAAGATCACAGCCGAATAACTCATAATAATGTGGCCTTAACTGTATTTCGGTCACGGCGGCTAATCTCAACGGAGACCAGCCATCTGCGCGAGAGATATTATAGTGCACTAGCTACAGCTAGTGCTAGCTACACGCCCGCGTGGATATCGGTTATCGCTGTAAAAAGTATCCTATGTCTTATTCCAGACCATAATCTATCTCTGTGCCAAATTTCATCCAGATCCGTTCTGTAGTTTTTACGTGAAAGAGTAACAAACATCCATCCATCCATTTTTACAAACTTTCGCATTTATAAAATTAGTAGGATAAGTGTGTGCGCAAACACAAGTGCACTTTTTATTCCTTCATTTTCATAGTCCGAATGCACAACGATCCGATAAGACTGAAGAGATATTAGGCGTAGGACCATCGGCTTTACGCGTCGGCTTGCGTCGTGTATCGGCTTTACGTGTAAATTTTTGACCCGATCCGGGAATCTCGTCATATATATTCGAATAATTTTATTTTAATTGGTTTGTACCATATTTTTTAAGATCAGGTTGAATGAGCACCCTGCCGAGGTTTTCCCGAGAGACTATAGCATGGGGTTCTTCACGAAAGAAGTTAAAAGAGTCGGCAATGCGCCTAAACCCTCTCTCACTTGATAGAAGAGAAGAGACCCGTGCCAGTGGGACATATATGGTTTGCTATTATAATAGCCAGAAACATGTAACTAATGTTGTGATCTAGGGCCCTACCATGTCCTTATTCATTTTCAATCTCATTTTAAAATTAGTATATTTTGTTATACTACTCAGTTGCTTTTTATATAGCTTCAAAGTATTCATTGAACGAAATATTTTTTTTAATAAATCGTTATTACGACGACATGATACGGCTTCTGTTATAATAAAAAACAATTAAGTACATTGAAACTGTTTTAGTTTTAAATTATATCCAGTATATAGTTAGGAGGCTCATTTTCACACTGAGCTGCAAGTAAATGTTTGTGTTTACTTAGTTTGTCCGCGCCTTCCTTCTTGGTAAAAGTTATCTTAGTAGAGAAGTTTTAGATCAGTAAAATAAGATTTTAAATTTTATATGTGTTTTATAATTCACGGTACAATTTTATCATCAAGAATTCTAACGAATACCACTGAACCGATTTAAATGAATTTATTTACAGAGATATTCTAGAGCCTGAGAAAGGAGATAGGACAGGATTATTAATACGAAAAAAGAGCTGTAAGAGATCAAAGTTTGTATGGAAATTACGTCATTTTAAAGCTAGAAGATTAAAACTTAGTTTTTTGGCTTTTGGTTATATATAAATAAATACATTTTCATTTCTACATTTTTTTTCCGTCGAAATGTACATGCGGCCGGAGCCGCAGGCGGAAGTTACTAATAAATAAATATGTTAGTAATACTATTCGCACCATTAAAAAGCAATCAGCTAAACTGATATTTGATCAATTCAAATTGATACTTTTACCAGAGAACAACATTCATTTTTTATTTATTTAGTTAAATGCTTATATGCAATGAACAAAACAAATTTTAACCTATTCGCTGTCCCAAGTTAGACACAATAAAACATATATTGGTATGTTTCACATCACAAACGATTCATAGGACCTGTTCAAACTATATTTGCGAATAGTCTAGCTTTATTTTTTTACGGTGTAAAAAATGGGTAAGCAATACGATTATTGTATTGGTATTGCAAGCGTACATAGGCTACGGTAACTGCTTACGGTAACTCCCGCACTAGAGAACAAGCTCTGTGTTGCGGGGGACTTTACAAACATACAATTAACGGACACAAATTACACTCAGACTCAGAACAACTCTTTGTGGGTCACACAAAGTTTTGTTCCTTTGCAGGAATCGAACTCACAACCTCGTGCACAGCCGGCGCATACTACACCCACTGGACCACCAAGGCAGTCAAAGTATGAAAACTTATTGTGTGACAAGCTTTTAGCTTTACATGTCCCGGTGCCTGTCTGTGGTAAATCAAATCTTGCACGTGAAATGTCTCACTTTCCGTATCCGATGGAGCTTAAAATTTGCTTATCCCTGTGGTTCTGAAGCCAATACGATATGCAATACTCAATACATATTGAATAAATTTCAATACTGCCACCGATACTTAAATGTTCAAAATATTCGTATCTATTTCTTTTTCGTACCAATTTTATTTAGTTAAAAAGGTTTCTTTTTAACTAAAAAAAATTGGTACGAAAAATAACCAAATAAATTGGTGGCAAAATTGGTACGGTATAAAGTAGAAAATAAACTTATTTTTATTATAAAATCGAGTTATAGGTCGTTTCGCCCGCCATTTGTTCGTACGAACGGGCCAAACGACCAAATTACAAAATTTATAATATTTGATTGGGCGTTTCGCCCGATGGAGGTTTTATTACTTTTCATGTACAGACAGATTTTGGCCCGTTCGGGCGAACAAATGGCGGGCGAAACGACCTATAACTCATAAAATCATTCAATGACCAAAATATAAGTGTGTAACTCTCTCACTTTCTCCTGCTGTCAAATGTAACACTCCTTATTTATTTTTTATAAGACATCAAAATTAACTTACCATGACTTTATTTGCCTTTAACATTGCGTCGAGTGTTATTGGTTTGAGTGCCAGATGGATCAATACTATGTGTGATCCATTTATAAATGGTTGTTTCGAGTCCGTGAATGTGAAGTCCCCCGTGATAACCTTTATCTTGCTGCATCAACATAAATGTGCGCAAAAATTTGTAATTTTGGAACAAAATTTAGCTTTTATTTTCTAAAACTCTTTATTACAATAGGTCGTATATAACATATTTTTTATTTTAGTAATGCTTCATACCTTTTGCTAAGACCTGTCGAACTAACAAAGAATAGACTTACTTAGGTACTTAGAAAATCTGAAAATGACACGGTTAGCACAGCTTTTATATAAAGAAATAATAGTTTCTAATAATAATTGTCCTTCAGACCGGTTTCGGCGACGGCGGCTAATCTCAATATAGATTAGCCATCAGCCACAATTATATGTGCGCACTCTCTCTTTCTCTCTCGCTCTCATAGTCTATCTTCATTTATTATCCAAAACACGTTGAGGACTAGTGGTGTTTTTAAAAATGGTCACACATCTAGTCACTAATTGCGGAAGTCTTAGCCACGAGGCTGTTACTTAGCCTCCGATCCCCTCAAAAAAATTAAGAGTTTCTTTTTTCTAAGACTTATAAAAACACTTTATGCTCATTGTTGAATTCAAACCCTTAGTAAATATCTGTTTTAGAACATCATATTACCTTCATATACCTATATTAGGTACTAATAACTTCGTATATAATTTAGCTATACATATAGTTTAAAAATGTTCCAATGTAGTTTAAAATTGTATCAAACAATCAGCCTATCGCAGTCCACTGCTGAACATAAAAAAAAAATTGGAATAAAATAAATTGAAATAAAAATTAGTAATATTGTTTTTGTTAAAAAGACAACTCCCCGCACTAGGGAACAACCCCTGTGTTGCAGGGGACTTTGCAAACATACAATTAACGGAGACAAAGTACACCTAGACTTGGGACAATCATTTATGGATCACACAATTTTTTATCTTGTGTGGGGATCGAACCCACAACACGCCGCGCAGTGGTATATGGCGAGGTTACCACTGAAGCCACTGAACCAACTGTGCAGTCAATATCAATCAATCAATTGATAAATTGTAATGTTATTACGTTGACTAAAACAAACTAATCTTGGACTAAATTGCACGAAGCATTGGTTTGTTTGTTTCTGAGCAATTATGTTTGCCTTTATGCAAACAGTCTGGGCAGTACTGAATTAGTAATGCGGCCAACGTCAGTGTCTCTAATACGATTAAGCACCTAATTGACGCCCATATGCGGTTAGTATAGAGTTGACTAAATTACTACGTTGCACTAAACGTACAATACAATGTAGTACGTATATAGCTCAATATTATAATATAGTTATAGTAACGTATTTTTATATATTTTTATTTATTTCTATCAATCAAAGCAATCAACCATGCAATCGATGCATTTTGCCACCACAGTGGAATTTTATTGACGCGCAACGGTAACAAATTCTTCTAAGGCTTTTCGAGTATTGAATTTCGAAACGCATTGTTACCAATGCGCTTCTAAATTCCTTCGTTTGTGTGGCTGCTGAGCAGTGCAAGGCACGTCACAATGCATCCTACACGCTGGTGATCATTGAGTTCGGGAGACACCTAATTTGACGCAAATGGACCAATACTGGTTTGGATGGTCGAATTATGCACAATCGCCTTTAATTCATAATTGTCGACCAAAGTTCTTGAACGAAAAGTTTTGTGAAAAACCAACAGAGTTCATTAAAAAAAAATGAAGAACGGAAGCAAGCAAACCAATAACAGGTGGTGCGTTCCGTAAAGGTCGTTGATGTTGCGTCCACTTGTGCCGCGTTACTGCCAGGACGCTACTCATATTCTATAATTACTCGATTTTTTAACGTATCCATGATGAAGAAAAAGATTTAAATGTGATGAAAAATAAAATAACACTAATCAATATTTGATTATATAATAATACTTGATTTGAAATGACCACTACTTACAATTTCCATATTTTCTTTAACTAGTAATTGTCCATATAAAGATGTAATTTTTAAATACTTACATTATAGGTAAAAACAACAGATTTTTCTTTGATTTGTCACTCTTGTATTTTCGTACTTGCCTTTTAAAGCCCTTTATTTTGATACACAAAGCGCATAAATGCCGCCATATTGATGTTTTTATGAATATTTGTAGCCAGTGACACGCGCGTCATCAAAACGAATCTAACATCGTGTCGTTAATTAAAATTGGTCAATAAGTAGTTACGCCCTTATAAGATAATAAAAAAATATGAATTACGTAGCTAACTTTTCCTAAATTCAAAACTGAAAAGTGATAATATTATAGAGCCGCTACCGTAAAAAGATTGCTTGAACTATCGCTGGCTTATTTTGTAACTGAAAAAAACAATATGCGGCCAAAAGCGTGTATTCGACCGAGTTTGTAAGCTTTCATGTTTTAATTAACTTTTGTGAGCTTTGAATTACACAGTTGGTGGCTGGAATAATTGAACATTTCTGTTAACATGGCTTTTATCGATAGACTTATTGATGCACAATAAAACTTTAAATACAATTTGTATTAAAAAGGAAAAAAATGAGCCACCCGTATTTGTTTCACTGCTAGACACGGGTCTTATAAGCTCTATTTAAAAAGCAGAGAGGGAGGTATCGACCATACCTTAATCCACTCACGCAGGCCCAATGCAGGTTGGTACAATCCACATAGGTACTTTTTATTTTCTTCTACGGGTAAGAAAACCATTGTAAGAAAACCCCTCTTAAGATGTTTTTCTTCACCGTTAGCAGATTGCAAATCATTTGTTTAGTACGTATAAATTCCACAAAGTCCCGACCGGTAGAACCAATTAGAATTTTCTAATTGGTTCTACCGGTCGGAATCGAACTCACAACGCATTATGTTACTTTCGCACTTTACCAACTGCTACCGCTTGCAGGTGTGAGTTTTAAAAATTGATTGCTTTTACCGTCTAATCTCTCTGTTTATCCTCCACAGTTTGTTTAATAGAAAGTGTTGACAGTAAGACAACTGTTTCGCATACCGTGCTCCGACGGCACTCAGAACTTCCCTTTAGTGATGAAGTCTTAAGAAAGAGGCGTGGGGCACCTGTTTGCTCATCTGTGCAATTTAGGACTGCTTTTGCTTTGCGACAGTACAATGCCGTGAGTTCTAGGATTTATAATAAAATAAACAAAAGACGAAGAGAGAAGACTATACGAATTAAATAAACATAACTTAAAAATAAAATAAAATAATTGGTTAAGGTCATTGAATTACTCTGAAACAAAAAATATAATATAAATTATAAATAATAATAAATTTAAAAAAATAATTAAACTAAAAACTTGTTGTTAACTAAATAGTATTAAGCGAATCTATTCACAATAAAAGACGGTGATTTATATAATGACATTTTAATAGAGAGGTGAGCCGCCGATTACCAAGATACTGCCATGTCTCAGTTTGGGAATAAGTGTGTCACTTCATAACATATGCTTTTGTACATTCACCCTGGTCAAATGTTAATGTTTGTGTTTAAACAGTATAAATATTTGTAGTTTTTTGAAGAAATAAAAAAATATATTATTATTATTATTAAATCGGGTAGGTACTTAGTCGTACCCACTTAGCACTTATTATATGTACCTATGCATATGCCTTGTCCACTTAGTTGCCGACTGACCGATAATTACATTATTGGACAAATTGGTACATCAATTATATACATTTGAGCCAATCTGTATTTCTCTAATATACTAACTTATTACATACTGATAATATAAAATCGTCCTACTAAATTAGGCAATCAATTATGTTTATAAAAATAACAGATTAAATATGAGCACTGATTTACATGATTCTACCTCGTAAGCAGAGTCCGGACATCGTTTCGCCAGTCAGTTTATGACCACGGCGGATATAACCAGTCAAAACGTCAAGCAATCTAAAGGTAATTTGTGCATGCTCGTATTATTTATTACCCGAATTAAGTATACATACTAGCCCGGCTTCGCACGCGTGATATTTTCCGGTGTCCCATAATGTTTTCGTCACTGAAATATAGCCTATGACACTCACAAATAACGTGGCTATCTATTGGTAAAAGAGTTTTTAAAATCGAATTCTTAGATCCAGAGATTACCCCCTACAACGTTATTTTACCTTTTTATAATATAGTATAGATTTTGTAACATGCAACACGAAGGTTTAAAAGTCGGTAATATAAGTAGGAATATCAGACAAACGAATATAGTTGCATTGAAAATATAAAAATAAAAGCGCTGGCCTTGAGGTGGAAGCTCATTGTCACCGCGAGTAATAACACATTATAATGCCATTTGCGATTCATTCATTTTTCATTTTCATTTTTTAATAAGACAACTCCCGCACAAAGTCCCCCGCGACACAGAGCTTGTCCTCTAACAAGCTCTGTGTCGCGGGGGACTTTACAAACATACAATTAACGGACATAAATTACACCCAGACTCAGAACAAGTCTTTGTGGGTTACACAAAGTTTTGCCCTGTGTGGGAATCGAACTCACAACCTCGTGCACAGCAGACGCACACTGCGGCCACTGGACTACCGGGGCAGTCAGATTGACAAAAATTATATAATATTATACATCAGCTCAGGCTGATAATTCAATTATAATGAACAAAAGGGTTTTTAATGCAACCCAAGAATATCTATATATGTAAAAATAGACCCCCCCAAATGTACCTATACCCGCGCATAACTTCTGATCGACTGCACCAAATTAGATAATTCTTTTTTTTGTGTTTGTTATTGTCAGGACAAGAACATTATAAGAAAATATTAAGTAAAAAAAATTGCGGTACGACGTTCGCCGGTTTAGCTAGTAGGTAATAAAACTCCTGCTTTATTAGATACTATATATAGGCTCGAGTAAAACATCACAAAGCCAAGTTGCCTGTCCGTCCGCCAATCTATTAATTTCGAGAATGGCATATACAAGAGTCAGGTAAATTTAATAGTAAACTTATCGATAAAGGAGCTACTACAATTTCTAATAAATGTTGCATTTTTAGGCTTCCGAAGTAAACAAAGAACCCTTGTATAGTTACGCTTTTATAGTCCGTCCGTCTGTCCGCAGCTTAGCTCAGAGACCCTTTGTCCTAGAAAGCTGTAAATTAGCATGAATATACATATTAGTCACGCCGACAAAGTGGTAAAATAAAATCTAGAAAAAATATTTTTTAGGGTATCTCCTGTAGATGATTTGTTCCAGATTCGTCATCTTCCAAATTGGTCATATTCCAGATTCTACATGTAAAGTGGGTTTGTTGTAATGTAAAGTAAAATGTTTATTTAACTACCCCATGGTGTTGGGTATTGTTGAGTAGGTCTTTTGAAAATATTGCAGGTTTGTTAAGACAGTTTTTATATTAAGCTCTTAAGTGCTAATTTTTGTTAGAGTCAAGTGTTTGTCCGTGCCAGCCGAGTCGTCTCCCCCTTGTTCCACCTCCTTCCCCGCGACCCTTTTAATATGTCTTATTTTAAAACTTTTACCAAAATTGTTCAAATTGTCCCATGTTATCAGTCTGCTCAAACCATAGATACCTTATTCTTAGTCTGCATTATTGGGAATGGCGATTTCGGAACTCTACATTGTGCGTGACCCGACATGCACTTAGCCGGATTATAATAAGATTTATATAGAGAAATTACAAGACTTTAGTAAACTTAGAAACTCTATTCGTTTTCTTTCTCTCATATGTATTATGGACTTTCTATTAAACAAACTGTGGAGGATAAACAGAGAGATTAGACGGTAAAAGCAATCAATTTTTAAAACTCACACCTGCAAGCGGTAGCAGTTGGTAGAGTGCGAAAGTAACATAATGCGTTGTGAGTTCGATTCCGACCGGTAGAACCAATTAGAAAATTCTAGAGCAAATGAGAGAGAATCCCCCGCGACACAGAGGTTGTTAGAGGACAAGCTCTGTGTCGCGGGGGACTTTGTGCGGGAGTTGTCTTATTAAAAAATGAAAATGAAAAATGAATGAATCGCAAATGGCATTATAATGTGTTATTACTCGCGGTGACAATGAGCTTCCACCTCAAGGCCAGCGCTTTTATTTTTATATTTTCAATGCAACTATATTCGTTTGTCTGATATTCCTACTTATATTACCGACTTTTAAACCTTCGTGTTGCATGTTACAAAATCTATACTATATTATAAAAAGGTAAAGTAACGTTGTAGGGGGTAATCTCTGGATCTAAGAATTCGATTTTAAAAACTCTTTTACCAATAGATAGCCACGTTATTTGTGAGTGTCATAGGCTATATTTCAGTGACGAAAACATTATGGGACACCTGAAAATATCACGCGTGCGAAGCCGGGCTAGTATGTATACTTAATTCGGGTAATAAATAATACGAGCATGCACAAATTACCTTTAGATTGCTTGACGTTTTGACTGGTTATATCCGCCGTGGTCATAAACTGACTGGCGAAACGATGTCCGGACTCTGCTTACGAGGTAGAATCATGTAAATCAGTGCTCATATTTAATTTGTTAATTTTATAAACATAATTGATTGCCTAATTTAGTAGGACGATTTTATATTATCAGTATGTAATAAGTTGGTATATTAGAGAAATACAGATTGGCTGCGAATGTATATAATTGATGTACCAATTTGTCCAATAATGTAATTATCGGTCAGTCGGCAACTAAGTGGACAAGGCATATGCATAGGTACATATAATAAGTGCTAAGTGGGTACGACTAAGTACCTACCCGATTTAATAATAATAATAATATATTTTTTATTTCTTCAAAAAACTACAAATATTTATAGGTACTGTTTAAACACAAACATTAACATTTGACCAGGGTGAATGTACAAAAGCATATGTTATGAAGTGACACACTTATTCCCAAACTGAGACATGGTAGTATCTTGGTAATCGGCGGCTCACCTCTCTATTAAAATGTCATTATATAAATCACCGTCTTTTATTGTGAATAGATTCGCTTAATACTATTTAGTTAACAACAAGTTTTTAGTTTAATTATTTTTTAAATTTATTAATTTATTATTATTTATAATTTATATTATAATTTTTGTTTCAGAGTAATTCAATGACCTTAACCAATTATTTTATTTTATTTTTAAGTTATGTTTATTTAATTCGTATAGTCTTCTCTCTTCGTCTTTTGTTTATTTTATTATAAATCCTAGAACTCACGGCATTGTACTGTCGCAAAGCAAAAGCAGTCCTAAATTGCACAGATGAGCAAACAGGTGCCCCACGCCTCTTTCTTAAAACTTCATCACTAAAGGGAAGTTCTGAGTGCCGTCGGAGCACGGTATGCGAAACAGTTGTCTTACTGTCAACACCTGGCATTCCTTATACAATTCTGTTGTGGATTGTGGTTTGAAATGTATAACCTAGAGGAGTAATCTTTGGGCTTGTTCAAAAATTAGACACACGGTCCCACCCCAAGCAGGTATACAATAGCTTATGATTGATACACATAATGCAGCATAAACAGTATACATTACCGATGGGTCAGCCGAATGACGAAGATTTTTGAATGTATACAGTAGTCGTCTAACATGTCCAGTAAGAGTTTCTACCTGTTGATTCCAACTCAATCGTTCGTCTATGGATACACCAAGGTACCTTATACTAGCAACATTTGCTACAAACGGACAGAAGCAAACTGTAGCTGTGAATTCACAATTGTGGGCAGTAAGTAATAGGGATTCCATTGATGGTGTGGAAGAGTTCGGGAGATAAAAGCGGATACATTTTTCTATATTTAAAGTGAGCAGGTTTGCAGACAGCCATACCATAACATCTCTTACGTTATATTCAGCATGTAACTCTTTCCATGAACTAGAAGGGCTGTGTCATCCGCATATGTAAAAATATCACAGTTCTTAAGGATCATTTTGCACAAGTCATTGACATAAATGAGAAAGCGCGTAGGGCCCTGAATACTCCCCTGTGGGACTCCGTATTTAACCTGTTCCCTCACAACTGTACTAATTTTCATCGCTTGGGTACAATTGGTCGGATAATCTTTATAAATATCTAAAGATAGACCTCGAACCCCTATGTGCTCCAATTTTGATATAAGGATTGGGACGCTATGACACTTATAACTATTATCCAGTCTATTAATAACTGAGTTACTAAATTTTGTTACGACGTCTTCCGTTGATACCCCAGATCTGAAACCATATTGGTTTCCTGAGATGATCTTAAATTTGTTGAGATACCTAGTTAAACAATTATTGAGTATTTTTTAAAGATTACTGATAAAGCACTCAACACCGAAATAGATCTATTTGTTGACGTTGTTGTAGTTTGTAAGACGTTATTTTTTTTTATTTGAGTTAAATCCGTAGTACCAATGTAAATTTCACGTTGTGGGTTTTTTTTTGTACTAATCAAATGATTTGCCATACGCTTACGGTTAACAAAAATATCATGAGGAAACAATGTGTCTCAGAAGATATTTTGATGACATGTCTGATCCAACACGCTGGTCAAATACCAGCGTGTGTAGACTAGGACTGTTAACTCTCTCTATTCTCTTGATAGAGAAGACGAGGCCGTACCCAGAACTAGGAACATCATGTAGATTGTTATAATATATTTTTCTATAAGTACAACGAGAATATGAATTCCAGTTTTATCTTCTGTACGTCGGAAGTTGGAACATTTCTGAAACTTAACTTTGTTATTTAAAATACTGGAATATTTAGTAAACAAGCATACGACATATCGTCGGTTAGTTACCTATAGGCACTTGCAATACCAGTTACCTACCAGTTTCACTTCAAAAAACTTTTTGGTATGGATAACATTAGGATAAGAAAAAGTTTTCTTAAAAATATGACTTGATAATACGTGTGGATTAATGTAATTTTTGTTTGATTCATAAATATTATTCCTGAGTACATTATGTCCGTGAATCATATATAAATTGTAAAGTCTACCGCGACTAGTGTAGACGGGCCTTAGCGATAAAAAGCAGAATATAAAATGAATGTTTTCATACCTTTTGTCTTCCTTCTCTCTCTTTACCCTGGTCGAGAGAAAAGGATGACAAAAGGTATGAAAACCTTCAAAATATTACACGATTTAGACTCGTTGTCCACTATATAAAAACAACTTCTACCACCACTGAAAATATAAAATATTTTCTGAAATTATAGCAAAGCAACTGACGGAAAATGCGACAAGGAGTCGTATTTTTATACCGCGAATAGCTCTGTGTCAATAACGCAACAATTTCCTGGTGAAATGTAACCGGTTGCATTTTCCCGTCAGCTTCACTATGAGAATTTATAAATCGTAGGCGACAGACGCTATGCACACAACTCAACGTCGCATCTTTAAAGAGTCTGATATTTAGATTACACGGACGGAGGCAGCAAACGAATCGCAAGTAAGCAGTTTGTGAATACGAGTTCTTCATAAGAGCCACCCTATATATATGTGCGTTTTATATATCTTATGCTCCGTGCATTTTTTTGTATATTAAAACTAGTTGTATAAAAAGTACCCTGTATGCTATTCCAGACTATAATCTATTCCTTTCATCCAGATCCGTTCTGTAGTTTTTGCGTGAAAGAGTAACATACACCTATACATACTCACAAACTTTCACATTTATAATATTAGTAAGGATTTATCCCTGTTTCCCTTGGAGTGAATGGCTGGAGCGATTTTGCTAATTCTTTTTTTTGTTGTGTTCGTTATTGTTAGAAAAAGGTTGTTAGGTAAAAAAAAGTTGCTTTTGAAAATTAAAGAAAATTATCGATAGCTGATCACAAGGCGCTACAAAGTTATCTGGGGCAGCTAGTAAAATATAAAAATTTCATTAGTTAGATTTTCTATTAGTAAAGATGTTATATTACTTGGGTGGCAAACGGCCCATCTTCTTGTAATTCCAGTTAGATCTTTGAGATTTAAAAACACATCTCTAAATTGTAAACCTGTAATCGCACAGTAATACTGCTTCAAAACTGTGTTTTCTATAAGGTTATGTATTTAAATATGTAAAGCAATGTGAAAAAGTCAAGCCCGGGCATTATTCGAACCTGTGTTTCACGGGTTCCGGTCCAGCTACCAATTGTGCCATCCGAGCTCTTAGTCCTAAGTTCGAATTTGTCCACCGCTTTTTTACGTTTTGGAGTCACGTTTTGTATTTAGTATTACTGTAGCCATGCTAGTTGTCTCTTTGTCATGTATACTCCGCTTAGTATAGATCAGAATGATGACCGCGTGTAGTGTATGTTGTCCCAAAATATATTTAATTGTCTGTGGCTTGCGGGCACGCCCGTGTGGATGTTGGTTATCGCGTAATTCATATTATATTATACGTTTATAAAATACATATATTTATTTAAGGGTCTAGCTGAAAACCAGCGCTAGATATTGTCTAGCATATGCTGAGCTAGATCCTATTTTGTCACTGTGACACACTTACTTCTATGTATACTTTTTTTCTGTTTCTTTGATTTTCTTTCAATTTTTATTTTTGTAACGTGTCTTTATTGTGCCAAATAAACGTTTCTTCTTTCCTTATATTCGCTATTCCAGACTATACTCTATCTCTGTGCCAAATTTTATCGGTTTAGTTGTTTTCATGTAAAGAGCAACAAACATCCATCCATCCTCACAAACGTTCACATTAAATTTATAATATTAATAGGCAGGATAATATTGTAGTAATCTCGTTTCTGGCCTGCATCATTCAAATTACGTCCACTGATTATTCTGGTTGTACAATTCCTGCTACACAGGCATTATGAGCCAGTCCAAAACAAGTGGACGTGTGTAAATTTACCGCTGCAGTGAAAATGTTCAAGAGCACTTTTGAATGCTCCTTTGAATTTTAAAGTACTCGCCAAATAAAATTCTGTCCGAATCATTGAGAGTGAGCTACGCTAGCGGTATTCGGTTATTCTTTGCTTTTTTAATACAGACAATAGTATTTTTATTTTTTTATACTACTTTGCTGCTCGCCTGATGATTAGAGACGCTTGAAATTTTAGAGGTTTCACTTGCATATTGCTGACCCATTTAATAGACTAGGTCTTTAAGAGTATAATAATTTATTTTACGTCAAAGCAATTTTCAATATTTTATACAGCGCTGGCAAGTACGGCTACCTTAATAGATACTAATTACATTTTACCGAGGACCCTTGTTAGTATGATGTCATCTGATATGACAATTAACATTTGCAGTTGTTGGTATAATAGTTATAATTTATTCAAAGTATTTTAGATATAATGAACTTGTCTATTAGGTATGTAATTAGTTCTCTTAGTATAAACGCATTAATTAAGTGCATTACCTGGAAGCACTGAGAATATTATCATAGCTATCAATCGATATACCGGTAGTTAACAGTTTGAAGTTACTAACTTCAGGCTTCTACAACCCTACGGGTAGGTACGTATTCCAGACTTTAATCTATCTTTGTGCAAAATTTATGCAGATCCGTTAACCATTTTAGAGTGATTGAGCAACAAACATTAATGTTTACATTAGTAAGATTTATGTTATATTTATATTCTTTACACTTCTTGCCTATTTTTTAATCGATTTCAAAAACGAGGAAATAGATAACACATGTGATATGTAGCGACACATCACATTTCTGTACTATTTTTTATATTTTTATTGTTACTGTTTTGTTAAATGTACCTATAATGACTCTCTAAGTAGGTACTAACATAGTCACTCATCCGATGACTGACCGTAGCTAAGTCGCTTAACTTGTACACTGCACGTAATAACATAATAACGTTACCGAGTAAATGGGTTAAGTCCTATTGGGGAAATACGCTAATACTATAGATCTAAAATTTGAGGATACAATTGTTATGCTATTTCATAGGAACTGTGCATTTGCCGGTATAAAAATGAGACTAAGTATGTCATGCCCCTAAACTATGACTATACAAAAATCTAAACAAATCTATTCTACAGGTACAATTTTGTATGGGTGGATGGGTGGATGTTTGTTACTTAGTCACGCAAAAACAACTCAACGGAATTCAATAAAATTTGACGCAGAGATAGATTATAGTCTGGTATAGCAAAAGGCTATGCCAGACTATAATCTATCTATGCGTCATCCACCCATCCACCCATGCAAAATTTCGCATAAATATCTAATAGAACTTCTAAGAGTTAGAAGTAAAATCAGTTATACACTACAGATACATCTCTACCAGTTTAGTTAAAATAATTAATTGTATTTTTCTTTATCTGTCGTAGACGTAGACTTATCAGACCGAGTGGACATTCACCTTTCGTGCTATTTGACTCTGTTGGGGAATGATTTTGAAAATACTGTGATACAGATATCTTGTATTTTTTTAATTAAAGAGTATTATGTATGTACCAATTTTCGAGTCAATCGACCCAGAGAATAACGTTTTATAAAAAAATCACTCTCTTAGATGTGGGATTTTAAAAATGACTTTCTTAGATCATTTAAATTACATGCTGTAATACTGTGGTCGTTCACTATGGGCCTCGTGCGAAGGCTCAAAGTCACCCAAAGAGCAATGAAGAGAGCTAAGCTTGGAGTTTCCCTGCGAGATCAAATCAGAAATGAGGACATCCGTAGGAGAACCAAAGTAACAGAATATAGCATAGCTCGAAGAATTTCCTCCATTAATAGGCAATGGGCCGGGCACATAGCTCGCAGACCTGATGGCCGTTGGAGCAGAAAGGTTTTAGAGTGGCGACCACGAACTGGAAGACGAAGCGTGGGCAGGCCTCCTTAAGAGATAGACATATACTATCGCGAACTTTTTTGTTGACCTTTTTAAGATATACAGTGCTGTAGTACATTATTTTGATTTATCTCGTGGGGTTCAGCCAGCTTTTGCAATGTAAGCGCAAAAAATGAGTTTATTTACGACATCACATTAGAAACCTCTGTTTATCTACAATAAAATATAAAATGTTTCTCTACAATATTATGCATGTATTATACATATAAACCTTCCTCTTGAATTACTTTATCTATTAAAAATAACCGCTTCAAAATCCGTTGCGTAATTTTAAAGATTTAAGCATATATAGGGACAGACAGAGAGCGACAGCGACTTTGTTTTATAATATGTAGTGATAATGATTATTATAGGCGGCCTAGGAAAATAAATACACTTTTATACCTTAATGTTTTTACTAGTCACTGCCACCAATATAATAAACAATAACACTATAATAAATCTATTTTCAAAATTCATTTCTTAGTACTCATCGATGGAATACAAACCTCTTGAGCAAAATTGTAAGCTTCTTAAAATAGCAGACATTAATAGCTCTTGACGGTATTAGTGTGAGAATTTTAGGAAATGATTTTCTTAGTACTCATCTACGTTATACATATTTATAAGGAGCTCTTGTGCAACATTTCATTATTCTGGAACCACTGATTTAAGCTGTGCGTTGTTTGTGAGTATTCTCATGGAAGAAGAATCCTTTTTTGGTTTGATATGCGCTCCTGTGTGTATTACCTGTCGTGACCACATTCTAACTCAGTCTCTCACAGACTAAAAACTTACTTTTTTCTAATATTTAGTTACTTTTCCTATGTTTATTGGCTTAGTTTAAGCCTTTTGTAAATTATCGGCAGAAACTCTCAAGCAAAGCAAGTATTGCAGTATCGTTGGAGATTATGTTTTAAGCCGGGGCTGGGGTGCAAGTGCTCGTCATAACAAAGTAAACAAACTGACCGGCAAGCTGTAATACTCTTGGTTCAAGATTAAGCATTGCAATCCAACCAGGCAATGCTTCTAGTGTTATTTTGTGTTAACAATGAAGCGGCCTTATTTTAATCCGACTAGTTGTATTGAAATAAGAAAGACCCAGCAGCGGAAAAGTAAAGGTTGAAAATAATAATAATACTTAGTTGTGTGACTTTCTTTATGGTTTATATTTAAATATATTAGGTATATATTTTAGTTCTTTAAGTTGTGTATGTAATTATAAATAGATTAGGTACTTATGTGAAGTAAGGCACTCTTTAATAGAAACAGTTCTATACAATACTACAAATAAAGAACTATACAAATAAGTCAGATCTAATTTTTAATTTAACGTCATTTATAATCGGATTTTGTGCATTGAATTTTAGATAAGTACAACTGTATTAGAAAGCTTATTTACAACTTGGCTGCTTGATTATCTGCCAATTTCTAAATTGATTGGCATAATTATGTCGTCATATCCTACCAATAAAATATAACGCAATAATTTTAAAACTGACTAAAATTAAATTAAATAATCATATCTGTAACATTAAACGGTCTAATATCAAACCAATTAAATTCGTGTATCGAATCGTGAATTTCTTATACCACATCGTCTGCGTCTCGTCGCGTCGTGAGAGATTCAGGACGTTAAATTCGGCTGTGTGAACTTATACCCTGTTGTTAGTAAATGTGATCGATTTTCGTCAATCGTCCACCCACTCCCGCTTGCCACGCCGCGCCGCCGCCGCGCCGCCTCCGCCCAGCGCCCTTTAGAAAGTGAAACTAATTAACGAGTTTTGAACATATATACGAATATTTATATTCCATTCAAGATTTTCTTAACCTTTCTTTTTTATCCCGGTGAATCTGTCCTGTCGTCTGTTCCAAGAGGCCAGCAGAAAAAGTCACATAATGTTTATTAGTTACTTACAAGAAGCGCCCCGCCATTACACCCGCGTTAAATTTGTATTTCGTTGCGTGTTACGTTTATTATTACTCTATGCTCCTCTTGGATCTCGAATTGGGCTATCGAATGCAAAATGTTTTTTCAAATCTAAGTGGTAGTTTTAGGGATTAGCATAATCAAAAAAATAAACAATCTCTATCTCTTTATCATATATTGAGTCAACATACACATGCCCCTATAATTGATAAACATACGAGAATATATATTTTTTTAAATACGTACATATCATATTATTACTTATTAGTTAGTAGTAGTACGCGATTTTCATTTTTTAATTAAGGGAACCCTACAAAAACTTAATAAATCCACCAAGTCAATAAGTACCACCCGTACGAAGCCGGGCCTCATGTGCTGCATGTTTTTAGAGCAAGACTTAGGAAATACCCGCAGAAAAACTACTGCAGATATTTCATTATATTGAAATAGTATCTATCTATTACGGTACACCTCACGCGAATCCAATAGAAATAATAGAAATACTTGACTTACAAAAATATACCGATCGGTAGGTATCTGTGTAGATGCATTACAAACCTAGGAAGCCTTTGGCCTGGACCTTGCGGACATTGTTTTTACCAAGGAAACAGGGATTCTTTTATAATTATATATGTTACTGTAAAAGCCCGAACTACGGTAAATCCAAAGATTTTCCAGTAAATCCTAAGATTTACCAACTCTTAATGGTAAAAGTCCGATTCTATGATCATCGTTTATTTCGAACTTTTACTACCATTCGCTTGGTAAATCTTAGGATTTACCTCACAGACACGGTAAATGTTGAGATAAACATGTCAATACGTTACTAGTTATTAAAACTTAATCAATAAAAATACCAAAATGTATACATAGGTAACGATTTGACTGATTAGTAGTACAAATGATTAATAATTACTCATAGGTATGTAAATATTTGAATAATTATTAATTGAAATAAATGATTAAAAACTATGCATTGCATATTTCCAAAACCAACATTTACCAACCGTCACTGGTAAAACCTAGCATGTACTAAATTCTAATGGTCAAAGCCCGATAAAATTGTTTTTTTTTTACATATTCTTACATTTACCGACTCGTGTTGGTAAACCCTAAGATTTACTGGTAAAACCTAAGATTTACCGAAGTACGGGTTTTTACAGTAACATATATATACATAGATTATCTTTGTAATGTTTTATATCGCACATGTTAAACGGTTTCTTAAACTAAGTAAATCCAAATACCAAAAACTAATTAATTACATAAAAAGGAATAGTTTAGACGCCATAATATTACTCCGCATCACTGTCAACTGGAATCGTGCCCAAAATTGGCATTGCCACGTTGAATGGCAATGCTGATTCCCTGTGCGAAAAACCGGACTTCTGGTCACGCGAAGCGTCGATTAGTCGTTTCGCTTGGTGAATTAACATCTATATATCTATTATTTTATACTACTTAAGTGGCATTTAAGGATACTGTTTTCAAAATAACGTTTTCCTTATGCCACTGGTTGCCCACGGATGACAAAACATTTTATAGTTACAAGATAATAAGGTCGACGAAGTGGCTCCTGGTAACTGCTTTTTTTTTTATTCTATCAAGGAAGCATACAAGCATACGGCCTATGGTAAGCAGTTACAGTGACGCCTGCATCATCAGGGGTATCACTCGCGCGTTGCCGACCCTTTAGAAACCTTATAACTTCTTTGCTGAAGAACCCCATGCTATAGTCTCTCGGGAAAACCGCGACAGGAAGCTCATTCCACAACTGAATCGTACGTGCTTAACACTAGGTGGACCGTTAGCTTGTTTGTCACAGTGGTAGTATTAAAAAAACAACACCAACGGGTTGCACTCCGGCAGAAGTATAAACTTGAACATTAACGTTGTGCATTTTTGAATATTTTGAAATTGCTTTATTTATCAGTATAAAAGTACCATCATTTATGTGGTAAAATACAATATTCATTTACTGCGCTATCGTACACAAACATGTCAATTTACATTATTACATAAAAGAAATTACATATTACATAAAAAATGTACACTTCAAAACTATTACAATTATTTTACATTAAAAAAGTTTACAATAGGTTTATGGTAGCTGAAGTAAGAAACAAACAATTTTGATTTGAAAGTTTTTTAATGTCTTAAACACACATGCACACTCTCGCAAGCACCCTGCGCCTTTTTACGAATTTTTAATCAGGTCACGTGTCCTGACGCGTTTTTACCACTTTTTACCCATCAAAAAGTGCACACGCTAAAGAAGTTTGCACTTCACAAATTACCGACAGAATTTTTTATTTTCGCGTTTTTTTCATCACAGTCTGATGACGTCTTCTGTTGAACGTAGGCTACCCCTAATATACTTCCACAATAGTCGATCTTGACTTTCTTGCACCCAGTGCTTTCTTCAAATCGAATAAATAAAATTGTTGATGATGTTGTCACTTAATAAAAAACACGTAGAACAAAATTGGAAACAATTGATCGCTTGTATAGATCACAAAAGGCTAAGTTTACGTTTTAAGGGGTTCCGAAGTAAACAAGGAACCCTTATAGTTTCGCTATGTCCGCCGTCCGTCCGCAGCTTAGCTCAGATACCCTTAGTCCTAGAAAGCTGCAATTTGGCACGAATATACATATTAGTTATGCCGACAAAGTGGTGAAATAAAATCATGTTAAATATTTTTTAGGGTATCTCCTGTACATGTAAAGTGGGGATGTTTATTTTTCTTTCTCTCTTTTTTTTCTCAAACATTTGGTATTAAATAATTTTATACCTACCAAATTTTAAAATTCCAACATTTAATATAAAAAAACCGCGGTGTGTAATTAGTCCTCTTCCCCTCGACCCTTTTAATGCGACTTATTTCAACACTTTACCAAAATAATTGTTACCATTGTCCTATGTTTTAAGAAGTCATGAATGCTGAAAACAAAGATACTTTACTTTTAGTCTCCCTTTATTGGGATTGACAATTTCGGAACCCTACATTGTGCGAGTCCCGACATGCACTTGGCCGGTTTTTTTGTTTGTGGCGGGAAATGCTCATACATCGTCCCGCTCGAGGAAGCGAGGCGGTTTTGTCGCGCTCTCCGGGCTAGAGACGGTAGGCGGCCGGCATACCGATTAAACCCCCCTATACACCTACTCCCACCTTGACGGGTGGACCACCGGAACCTGATATGACATCAGTGGTGGTTTACTGAATACCTACAACAACTAACTCACCGACCTATAACATGTTATCGACATTAGTTGTATTGTGGAGATTTATGTCGGAGGAGACTGTACGATACGATTCTACTATGGCACAGTAACCGACTAGTGTTGTCCTTACTAATATTATAAAAGTGAAAGTTTGTGAGTATGGATGGACTACTGAACGGATCTGGGTGAAATTTGGCACAGAGATAGATTATGGTCTGGAATAACACATAGGCTACTTTTTACAGCGATAACCGACATCCACGCGGGTGGAGCCGCGGGCAACAGCTAGTATATTATATATAGGTACTCTATTGTATTTAGGTGTAACTAACTACACGTGGGGCGTAATGTTAAAGTAGTTCACGACTGACATTCGCCAAATGTTGTCAGTTAAACCAGTTTGTTTGTATATAGTCAGTGTATGTTTTGTGTCTGCTAATTCTATTTTAGCAAGCACCTTTAGGAAATAACCTCTGACCTTTTAGAGTATTCCAGAGTCGCCTACCTAAACCTTTCTGGCTGTTAAACTCCCGTTAACAATATGGATTGCTCCATGGCTTATAAGACATTATCTATAATATAAAAATGAATCGCTGAATGTGTTGCTAAGCGCTAATCTCGAGAACAGCTGAACCGGTTTCCCTAATTATTTTTATTGCTATGTTCTTCATTGTCAGGAGAAGGTTCTTATGCAAATAATTTAAAAAGTTTAGTTGAAAATGTTAAATAGTTTAACCCTGGCGAAGTTGGGGCTGGCAATTAAATGACTCATAATATATCTTAATCATATATTACCTACTAGCTGTTATATAGCGTATATAGATAGAATATTCTTTATTGAACACCGAATAAATTATAATAATAGAAATGATGCTGAGTATAGGTATCTATTGATTAGGTGAACATAACATACTAATATATATATTTTTATATACTTACCTATAATTATATATTACTCCTATTCCGTGCAAATATGTATATTATATAATGTATTTTACTATCTACAATATTAAGGTCGTAATAATTGTAATAGTTTATTTTTGATAATTTTAAATTAATAATGCACGTGTAACTAGAGGTGAAATTAATAATAATAATGAATTGTAATTATACTAATCTTATTTTAAGTAAACTGTAAAGTTTTTATAAGAAAAATAAATTCTTTAAACCGATATGTTGGTAATCGCTGTTAAAAGAAGCCTATGTGTTATTCCATACCATAATCTATCTCTGTGCCATGTTTTATCCAGATCCTTTCAGTAGTTTTTACGTGAAAGCCATCCATCCATTAGTAAGGATTAACATAATACCACTCAAAAATCAACGGAAACGTATCATTGAAATTCTTTTAAAAAGCGAATCGCAGACGAATAAAAAATAGGTTGACTCACAACCTATAAAAAGAGAATGCTGATCTAACTGGCGAGTCTCGTTTCGTAACTAGAATAAAAAATATTCTTAACGTACGGAAATTTATCGTAGGTAGCACTAGGTTTGATTGGAATTTCTTTTTTAAAATCTCCTGAAAAGAAATACGATAGATGAATCGATACGATACGATGCAATGCGATAGATAAGCTTGCTTGATACATCAACCTTCTCGTACGTATGAGTATGTTGACATAGTAAAATTGTACATTGTCACTTACAATGTCGTAATACATCTTGCTAATTGTTGAATAACCTGATGTGATGTGTACGTAATTAGGTAAGTACTAGGTGCAGATTGATAAACATCCAACATCATGTCGTACTAAATGTATTAAAATTTTCAAACAGAAACTCACTGTGCCAGCAAATTTAATGTAGGTAGTAATAATAATAAGTAATGTTTTCCTAACCGAATTTCACCCACGGCGGCTAATCTCAACGGAGACTAGCCACCCACGCGAGAGATATTATAATGCACAAGTGTGTGTGCAAACATAACTACACTCTTTATTCCCTCACTCTTATAGTCCGATGGGACGGCCATCCGGAAAGAGATAAGGCGTAGGACCATCGGCAATACGTGCGTACTGCTTTTAGGCACGGAGATGTAAGCACCACCAATTCCCAAACTCTATGTGTAAATTTCTTGTCAGAAAACCTAATATCAATTTTTGGCCCAGGAATCGAACCCGGGACCTCGTGATCAGCAGTCACACTCATCGACGACTCAGCAACTGAGGCAGTCGATGTAGTAATAATAATGCCTGC
Organism: Trisateles emortualis; assembly: GCA_947095525.1. NCBI lineage: Eukaryota > Metazoa > Arthropoda > Insecta > Lepidoptera > Erebidae > Trisateles > Trisateles emortualis. The sequence continues at coordinate 23,984,404 of OX352729.1, read as the reverse complement.
TGAAGAGGCTCTCGTTGTTGTTGTTAATGTTAGTGTTAGCCCAGACTCCAATAAGAATGCATGAATCATATGAAGCTTGGTAATCATTCGTTTTTGAAGACATGCTAGTCACGCTGCTGAACCCTTTAAAGCTTTATCTTTAAATACACTCTGAAATAATTAGGTATCTACCGACACAGCGCGTCCTATGCCTTTTGCAAACTATTAAACTATCAGCTTACTAAGTGGCCACAAACTGTCTCGTGAGATATCTAATTAGTCGAGTCATATCACGATCTTAGCTGGCCTTCGCTACGTTCCTTAGAGCTGCGACCTTAATTGGAAATTTTATTTATTTTGGTTATAGAAATATCTTTTAATAGAATCTGATTATAATTACTATTCTTGTAATTAGTTTATGGAGTAAATATTTAATTAACTTACAAGTGATCTATCCCATAGAATCATCCACAAATCCTCGTGGAGAATAATTAAATCGTGTTTATTACATTCAGACGTGCTTTTATCGATGGATTGAAATGTATTTCAAAATGTGGCCACAAATTTGCGGCAGCTATTCGCCGCAGTTTGTGTGTCCGTGTTGTATTTATTAATTAAAATCACTTTATTAATTTATTACATTATTAGGCCGGCGTGTGTGAATTAAGGCCTGAACCCTCTATCTCTCTTAATAGAGGAGAGGAGACCTGTGCCCAGCAGTGGGACTTAGACAGTAATACCTTAATAAAATGGATGTTGTACGTTTATCAAACAATTTTTTGAATAAATCCATTTTCCTGCATAAATTCTTTGAACAAGACACAAATACTACTTCTAATATTATAATCTTAAAGAAAGTAAACTTTTTACCGCGAAATGTAAGCAAACACCGTTTACCGTTAAATTAGTACTTAATTTATTCTCAGTCATTTCAGATTAAATTCTCTTCCATTCCGGCGTTGAAGCATACTTCATAAAATGGAGCATTATTTAAAAAAAAGTTGAATAGCTCGTTTGTCAAAATTATATTTGAACCGTTTCATCCGTGTTAATTTGAAGAGACTTAACTGTATCGTGAGATATCTCGTTTAGTCCAGCCACATCACTTTCCTAAGTCTAGCCTTTACTTGGGTCAACGTCTTGCTAACTAACGTGATAATGTGGCCAGTCTTTTAAGCAACTTTCCTTATAGCTGCGACCCCAATCAGACATTTTATTTACAGATGAATACCTTTAAATACAATATCTGATTGTTTCTAAGTATCGCTTTTATTTTAATAAATATTCATGTAAATATTAAATATTCATCTTATGAAATAAGTCAGAGGTATACAGATAAGGTTTTTATTTTTAATGCAATCAGAATATAAGCTATAGACTATTTGCTCAAAAAAGTAACATCATTTAAGTAGTTAGTTTTGCGATAATAGGGATATTTTATAATATTTTCGCTGAATTGTTTATTTGGTATTTTATATGGAACTGACTGAATCGATATCCGATTTCTTTTCGCAAACTTTGATTCGGACTTAAATTGTGTCATCGTTATAATGTCTCAGTAGACGAAGGAGCAAGACGGTAAACGCCGCTTGTAAATTTTTCATATTGTCCTAAGTAACAAGATGAAATGTGGTAGTAGAGTATTTCATCTTAGTTAGTTCTGTATTTCATAGAAGGTGCAATATAAATAATATACCTTCTAGTACTAATGTAAGTTTTTATTACAGAAATGGAATACAGCTACGAAGAGGAAGAGGCTAGTGATGTGGAGCCAGATCTGCGGCCGGTAATGCGTCGCACCGCCAAGCATATCGCGGCGGGGGAGGAGAGACCGCGGATTAACTCCAGCCAGCAAACAACACCCACTGACGGTAAGTCCCTCCAATCAATATTTATGTCATAATTGGGAATCAAATTTACCGTTTGTGACGATCGTTAAATTTGTTATTCCGCCCGCGAAAGTAGCGTAGGTACTCGTATCATTTTATTTAGCCTATCACTGTCTTGCGTTTATCAATAGTTACTTATAGGTAGGTTATAAAAAGAATTTTAGATTTAATATAATGACTAGAGATTGATGGTGATCGGAATTCGACCGTTATTATATGAAATATATATTAAATTGGTTCCTGCAGTTTTCCTCCTGCTTTAACTTTAACTGTACCAAATCTCACATAGCTCCGAGCGCGCAATGTGCGTTGAATTTTTTTTTTCTTAACGTAATAATACATAGTATAGATTATAAAAACATCAGAATAATATTTTACGTATAATGTTGTATAGTAAATTGCGGCCTTGTCTAATATTGCTCTAAAACGGTTATTAGCCAGAATATTTTTATGGATCTTATTTAGGTATTAAGAGGTTGCCAAAATTAACATTGCTTTAAAATAGAAATGTATGTTTGTGAATTTTACTCCGGTTGTTTCACACATTTCTTTTTCAAAACTAATTTACAAACTGAAAAGTAGAACTAAGATTAAAAAAATACCTTACTGTGAAATAAAGGCAAAGAATATGAAAGAATTCATTAAACCTCTTATAATAAATTGTGGTAACTCTGCATTTCCTTTGTTTATTCATTGGAAAGTAAAACGCGTTTAACTATCCTTATTCACATATTGCCTTTGTAAGTTAACAATATGTAAATTGCGACTGGCTGCGACTGGCTGTGCACCATACTCTTCTTTTTATCACTCTCGACCCGTACTACGATTAGCATATTTAAGATTTTAGAATGAATAAAGTGATTTAACTGCGTCAGTTTGTTACATGTTATCCTACTAATATTATAAGCGTGAAAGTTTGTAAGAATGTATGGATGTTGTACCAACCTATATGTATCCCACTGAAGGGCACGGGTCTCCTCTTCTCTATCAAGAAAGAGAGGATTTAGGCCTTAATTCACACATGCTGGCCTAATACAGGTTCTCAGGTGGATCTTTTTCAATTAATTTTATGAAACCTGGTACTTTTATTAAAATTAATTATAAAATATTTTGGGACAACCCAAATACGGTCCTTTGGTCCCGAAATACCTAGAGCCTGTAGGTATTAGGGCAACCAGACAATTGGTTACATACTTATTATACATATTTCTAAATACCTAGTTATATATGTACTCGTACATCATCATCTTAGCCAAAAGAAGTCCACCACAAATAAAAGCTTACCACCATCAGGTGGGCTTGAAAAAAATCTTTTGGGTCTGAGATTATGTCTCAGTAGATTGTTTTGATGCTGATTTAGTCACTGACGTAAACATATACCTAGAGTAGCAAACCCATGGAATATTGGTATGTCAAAATATTGAAGCCTATGCATCATTCATGTTACTCCCGCTATTCCATCATGCAGATGTAGCTTTGAAAGCACCAAAAATTTTGTAGTAAACATATTATATCTATCTTTTTTATTCTAGTTCGTTAGAACGATGACATAACTTCGATATGACAGAGATAGTGATATTGATTAAGTTTGGTGTTGAATTCTATATGAAAGAAAAAACAAAAGATGCAGACATTGTTTTGGTTTACGTTGTGATCTAGTGGAACACATATATATAAATGTTTTTGTGAATTAATTACAGTAGATATAACTTTCCTCAGAACTGCGACCTCATCAGATATTTTATTTATAGGTAAATATCTTTAATTACAATATCTGATTGTTTGTAGGTAAGTAGTTTAGGTTAAGTTACTTTTATTTTAATAACTATTCATGTAAAATCTTATTTAGTTGATTACAGTAGATATAGTTGTATTCCAGAATCTATGATTCAGGTTTTTTTATATTTATTGAGAGGGTTATGATTCAGGTATTGCAAGAATATTTATTAAAACTTTTTGCTTGTCAATTCGCGCTAACAGTCCTATTTTATAAAAAAGATATTTATATTATATATATTTTAAAGCTACACAATTAAGAAGTCCTAAACAAAGTGGCAGTAGCTACCTAAGTTACGGATTCAAAACAAAATACTTTAGCATTATTGAACAATTGAAACCGAAGTATATCGTGAAATCGTAACCATCGGTGAATATTTAGACTAACTGAATATCGCATGATCCTCGCTACACATCGTACATATTACATCGTACAGGTTAGGAGCTTTGTCAGGCCATCTTTATAAAAACAAATTAAATAATCTATGTATACGAACTGAGACTCAATATCATAAATTATAAAATGACTTTAACAGCCTGTTGTGAAGCTGTTACTGTTTAATTTTGTTGAGATCAATAAAGTCTTAGGAAGAAACGTTTCACGTCCTAATATATATTTACAAGCGTATGGCTTGCCTGATGGTAACGAGTACATAAAAAGATTATAATTATTCTGAACTATAAGGACGTATCGGCATATACATATACGTCCAGCCCCTCTAGACAAGTAGCATAAGCGATAGTCGAATCGAAAAGTCAAAGAAGAAAATGTATGGGATTTGACGTAAGTTTACGACATTATATGGTAGACTTACGTCAAATCCCATACATTTGTTTTTTTGACTTTTCGATTCGACTACCGTTTATGCCACTTGTCTAGAGGCTCTTTATCAATCAGATCTCTACTTCGAAGGATTTTATAATTTAAAATTCAGTCTTAGTCACTTATTTATTCACTTATTATCTTATCACATAACATTATAATTGCTTAGATAATTTCACTGTATTATTTAAGATCAACATTAATTCATATATATACTTAATACTTCATCTCAATGGTCCAACTGTGTATCACTGCACCATGTCGTCAATTTTGTTGACATGACAACGACAGAGACTCGGAACAACTTCGTTTTAAATATCCGCCGGAGGCGCATACTCTCGTTTAAAATGTCTGACATAAGAGCTCGCCAATAGCTCGGCCATCAGACTTTCAATAGCTTCCACGTTATATACTCAGCTTCTAAATGGATGGAGTCTGAACATAAACTATATGTATGTATAGCACGAACGTTTGTCTCAGGTTGCCTTGACGACAAATTGGACCTAATACAGTCCAGTAAATTGGTTATACAATGCTGATCGAATTGCGGGATACTCCGACCATTTTAACGTTTTGAGAATATTTTGCGCTATTGCAGAAAGTTAATATTTAAGTACTAGTTTTAATCAGCGGTTTCGCCCGCGCTTATATTCTTACGGGAACAGTGATTTTTTTGGGATAAAAAGTAGCCTATGTGCTATTTCATCATGATCTGGTCTGCCATGTCGGCGTGATTGAGTAACAAACATCCATCCATCTATCCAAACTTTCGCATTTATAATATTAGCATATGATATTCGCATATTCGCATTTATAATATTACCTATGTGAAAGAGATAAACTTATTATTATTATAATTGCGGCGTTGATGAGTCCGTTCGTCAGGATATTCATTTATATTATATTCGATTTTACAAGTATATTCGAACGCTAACAAAAAAAAATATAATCGACTCTCGTTAAGTAATCTAAAAATGCTATAGATTTTAAACAAAAAACTTTGTTAATTACAAATGAAATCGTTTGTAAATATAAATTATAGTAACTTTTGTGTTTTATTTATTTTACCGATTTTCTACTAAATAAATCAAAAGTATTCGTATTTGCTAAACAACAGAATCAGGACATCGTGTCCGTAAACATAACAACTCTATATTATTTGTAACCTATACGATATACTAACGTCGAAGCAAATGTGTCACTTAATTGCTTGGTATGGATGAAAATTGGTTGCTTCTGAACGGACAGTTTAATAGCTCTAATTTGTCTTTGACAAGTTCCCTCACGGCAAGGTGTTCATCGTTCACGCCTACGGTGCATGGAGCTGCAACACGATATTCATTTTAACTTGCAAACTAGCGCCGTACTTTGATAGTTTAAGTACACTAACTTATACATGAGACTAGGTTAGTAACTAACTTATGATGTTATTAATTTAAAAGGTAATTCTGATAAGTTATTACAGTCAATTTGCATACTGCCAATTTGCTAACAAAGGTGGAGGCAAACTGACTGGTAGAGAATGCCTTTGGCATTAAGTCCGCCATTGTACCATTATGTTGTGCAAGAAGTTTTAAATAAAAAAAACATGTAAGGAATTGGCAAGTAAAACGGCCCACTTTTTTACTTGAAATTTAACATTATTTTGTAAAATATACTTTAAAAAAGTACTTTATAGCATACTAGCTGACCCGTGCCTATTACATTGGGCATTTTTCGGATTAATTATGTTTGATTAAATTACCCTTGTTACTCCCAAAAAACGTTACTTTCTATCGGTAAAAGAATTTTCAAAATCGATTCAGTAGATCCAGAGATTAATAATAATATAATAATAATAATAATGATTGATTTCTCACCACAATATAAAAAAGGTACACTTACATTGGTATATAATAAGATAAATTATACTGTGGTAATAAGACTGGTGCCTAAACTAGACAAAATAGTCTGCATTTCAGGTCACCAGGCCTCCACCCCTTAGGCATAAATTACATTATACTTTTTTTTTATATTTAAAAATAACATGCTGAAAAGACTATAAAGGTTAGTATTTATATTACTAAGTGCCTATTTGTATAAGATGTTACATGTGTGCAGGTGTGCAGAGATTGCCCAGTACATCCTCACCTCTTTATAATATTAGTATAGATTTAATACTCTGTCCCGTAATGCTTTGTACACAGTAAATATAATATGCATTTTACTTGCTTAGGCAGAAAAAAGTTGACTGTTCTATACTGGTTCCGTGGCAAAAATCAGTGCTCATGTTTGCGACTGATCAAGAGATCTTTATCTATTTGGATTCAATTATACTTTTCTGTATAAAAATGTTTAGTAGCAACACGGAGTTCGAAATTAATAGGTTATCTCTGTAGTACATGAAACCTAACACACCTAGCGAAAAGTGGGTACCTTTGTCTAAGCCTTCAGAGATTCGGTCGTGATTATACCACCATCATCATCATCAGCCTATCGCAGTCCACTGTACATAGGCCTGGCCTGCCCAAGAGTACGCCATTTGACACGGACGTGATTATATAGGTATTGTGTATTATGTATATAAACAAAATAAAATATGTTCTCCATTTATTCGAAAGCACAACAGATATTTTAGATAACATACAACAAGTTACGAAACTCATGTTGCACGAGCCCACCTCACCATGGTTGACTCAGTCAGCTTTTTAATTTAAAATTCACAACGGTTGGTTGTTTCTACACGTTGTGAAAATACGAGTACCTACACAGTATATACACTCAGTATTAAAAACAAACTTATTCGGTTATACAAATATACTCCAGTAAAGTGCAACTCGTTGCTCAAAGTTGTACTTTTTATACAAGTTTGTAACAGCGCAGCATAACGCTGATTGTATGTTTGCACTTCCTAACTAACAATTCATGCTCTCTGTCAACAATGAAATGCGATTAAAATACATAGGTAGCTGGAATACGATTAAAATGACGTAGGTGGAATATTGGGACGAAAATTCGGCTAGATACTCCAGTTATTTTCCGTAAAATACAAAAGGATTTTTGTATTTTTTTTTGTTATTTGATTTATTGCAGTGCATTGATTATACCAAGAATTGTCGTTAAAAAAATCAGCTCGTATTTCATTTCAAAATAAATAATTTTCCTCTTACCCAGAACAAATGTTTGTGTAACGAGCACGATTCTTTATTTGGTGCCTATAATACAGAAGTACTAGCTGTTGCCCGCGGCTCCGCCCGCGAATCAGAGTGCCATGTGTAAGTTTACCCAAGACAAAAATAATAATAATTAAACAATATAGGAATTTAAAAAAATCATTCATAACCTCCTTTAGATGTCGGTTAAAAATAAAACCATTCAATAACATTATTCGGATTGAATCCGTAAGAAACTTCGTGTTTCACAGAGTTGAATCTTTTTTGTTTCTTTTTGTTCAAACAGATTTTAGTAGAAAGGCTATCAGGATAAGTTTTGTCTCTGAGCTGTGTCTGAATAAGGGAACTATGCTTTCGATTTAGATCTCTATTTTAAATGCCGTATGTCGATGCAACCCATTTGTCTGTTAATACGTTGGTGGTCTCTTTATTGGTGGTTTAAGCAAGCCACTTTCGGGTAAATAACCCGGGCCATGACATCTGAACATTTATTACGGGATTCTATTTTTTTTCTGGGATCTAGAGACAGAGAGTCTGTTAATAATTATGTTATCTATCTCTAACTAATTTTTTTAAGGCACATAAAACTAGCTGACCCAGCAAACGTTGTTTTGCTACTAAAATACTAATATGGCTATTAAAAAATAAGGGTTGATCGTAGAAGGGGGAAAATTAAGGATTGTATGTATTTTTGTATGTTGTATCATAAAAAAATAGAAATTAAAAATTTTGTCTAAAAAATAAAATAAAAAATTTAGGGGTGGACTACCCCTAACATTTAGGGGGATGAAAAATAGATGTTGGCCGATTCTCATAGATACCGGATAAGCACAAAAAATTTCATCAAAATCGGTCAAGCCGTTTCGGAGGAGTATGGCAACGAAAACTGTGACACGAGAATTTTATATATTAGATATATTTTCTGGGCAAGTTAAAACGCCACGAAATATAATAAGTTTGTCCTCAGTACCAACACGATGCTGTAATTGGCCGTGTTTGATTATAAATCAAACGATCGTGACTAATATTAATTATTTCATGTCCAATAATTAATTTTAAAGCTTTTAGAAAGAGCTTGGATCATATCGCGAAATATTGGGCAATAAACGTAATGCAAATGAGTAACACGAGAAGCCGGCTGATTGATTAGGTAGGTACTACAAATAATTGCGCCGTATAAGTTGAGGACTACGTCATTAAAATCAGAATTACCATGTTATTAGAAACTACATGCAATATACCATTTGCGACAAGCGCTGTTAGACTTGTACCCGTCGTCTGCTGAGATCTGACGCGGGTGGATAGCGTGTGCACTTTGACATCATTATTTTAAACCTAGCTGTAGCCCGCGTGGATGTCGGTTATCGCTGTAAAAAGTAGCTTATGTGTTATTCCAGACCATAATCTATCTCGCTGCCAAATTTCATCCAGATCCGTTGAATAGTTTTTAGGTGAAAGAGTAACAAACATCCATCCATACTTACAAACTTTCACATTTATAATATTAGTAAGGATAATTGTTACGAGCTAACGCGGACACTAATTGTTATGTTCGATGACGACAACAATAGTGACTTGTCAGGATAGGGTATGATTAAAATACCAGGTTACGCGATAACGAGTATATAAGTACTTCAACAAAAAACACACAATCTCACTTATAATAACTACACCGTAAACAAAATTACACACAATAACAGATCGCTAAACTTCTCACTATAACACAAAACACTTCACTAAAGTTTTCCAATATCGTCCCGATATATCGCCTGTATCGCTGTCTACACAACTGACTACTCAGTTGCTCCACTCAACGTGGACTCGTCGACTCTTCAAAGTAGACTGGTTGACTGCTCAACGAAGACTCTCAACCAAGACTGACTGCCCACCGCACGTCGTCGCCCCGTTATATATAACTCGCCACGGAATCGAGAATATACGGAATGATCGTAGTAAGTTGTAGTAACGTCTTTACGTAGAAACCCGTTACCAAGATTCTCGAACGCTTCATTCATGATGTAAACAAGTCACCGTGCTAAGCACCTTAAATCTTGTGCCTATACGCTAAGGTTCATATTCGCACGTTCCGTTCGATCGCTATTCATCCTTTGTTTTCTTTATTTATGATGTTTTTTCTGTACCATTCCACCAGTCGCTTTATGAATAGGTATTGTTTTCGGATAGCGGTAGTTTTTAAGGCCAACCTATGCGTCGCGCGTCGTAATAAAATATTAATATATTAACTTGTTAAGCAGTTTGCTTGTTAAGCTTTTTTCTTTTTATTAGCAGCCTGTATTGCCATATGTGAAGGGTTGTCCTGTAGTGTGACAAAACAGGTCTGCCTTTCCACTCCATTCGATTTTGAGTTAAAATTGTCACAACCACATTGTGTTTATAGTTATTTGACCACAAAGAACATTTTGGAATCATAATAGGTTACATCGCAATAGATGCTGAATATTTTATCCAGAAAAGTTTCACGATGTATTTGTAGCTGCGACGCACGTATGCCCCGCCAAATGGACAAGCGTGGCGAGTCTCGAACTCGTTTACATGGAAGAGCTTATATTGCTTCACATATCGATGTTGAATTGTCAATTGGATACTTTCTAGCTTCCTCTCAATTGTAACGATAACGATTGAAGTGGTGTGAAGAGGTGAGAGGCGGAAACGTTGAATTTCGTAGTTGATTCTCAACGTTTTGATAACCAGGTTGAAGTCTACTTTTGGTTTTTGTTGGTAGCAAATCTGGTAATGCCTTTCTTTTTGGCTCTTCATTGTCAAATTCATAGGTAAATGTTGTTTTTCAATTAATTGTCATCTCAGCCAAAAGACATCCACTAAAGGGCACATACCTCCCCCAGCGATTTCCACAAAGTTCGGTCCTCTGCCTATCGACTGCCAGGAACCTTCACAAGTATGTCAGGCCATGTTTTAAAAAAGATCCGCTTAGTTATTCATTTGCTGAAATTGTTGCTAAACAAACATTTATTTTTGTTTATAATAAACTAGCTTTTGCCCGTGGCCCCGCCTACGTGGCTGTCGGTTACGTGGTATAAAGTATGCCCATCCTCAGGATACCACGTTATCATCTTGCCAAATTTAATTAAGATCCGTTCATTCGTTTAGGCATGAAAGGTAACAGAATTGCTTTCACATATATGGATATTAGATATTAGTATTGGGTTTATTTTTAACCGACTTCAAAAAGAGGAGGTTATCAATTCGTGCGTATTTTTTTAATTTTTTTTTGTTACCGCAGAACTCCCTCATTTATGGACCGATTTGAAAAATTCTTTTTTTGTCTGAGAGGACATACTTTCAGTTTGGTCCCATTTTCATCAAAAGAAAGTTCTGATGATGGGATCCATGAGGAATTGAGGAAACTCCTCAAAAAATATAGGCACACATATAGCAATTTCATTTTTTTAACAACACATCAAACATTTGCATTCAGAAAGTATAATATGATGAAGTAAAACTGATGAAGAAGACCACAGATGGTCACCTGAACTTCTCAATAATAAGTATTTTACGGATGGCGATTAAATAAGTTTTCATTATGGTTGCTAAGGTAGCTAGGCAACGGAACTTCATAATTAAACAATGTAGGTAATCTAGCCGTTTTAAAGGTTTTTGGAATTCTGCAACTTGCCGTACTGAAGTCGGTTTTTTTTTGTTAAAATTATATTATAAACAGATAAGATCTGTGATTTGGTTGAACAAAGCAAATGAAAGAACCTACGTATGTTTTTCGTTAGGAGACGTTTCTCCTAACAGACCGCCGAGATTATATAAATAATGATTTGTGAAAGAAAATAAATAATTTATTTATTATATTTCACAAAGATGTTGACCTAATATCCAAAACATCCTTAAGACTGATATCTGCACTAGGAAAATCCTGCCTGACAGATTTCCAGGTCCCCATCTACTTGTGTAGTTTTGTGAAGTTTAGTCATTACTAGATGGCGACGAGATTGAGAGCTCAATACATATGTATATTCATCGAATTCACGTTAAAGTTCTACTTCTTTATCGCCGTCCAGATCGCTGTAGCTAGTGTACTTGGGAGTTAAAGAGTATACAAATATAGGTAAATAAACCTGGCATTAAGTTTTCATTAAGATGCGACATTTTGAATGAAACGTTTTCTACCCAACATTTCCAATTACGAGTAGTTTATAATGGACAAACAAGAAGGAACAACAAAGGACTTATCTGTTCTTAGTTGGACCGGCACAAACGAATGTAATCAAATTCAACAACAGGGCTTTGAAATTTTTTCTGTTTATTTTTGTGATGATAATAATAATAATAATAGCATGTATGTATCTGCTAACGATGAAAGAAAACATCGCGATGAAGCCCACGTGTCTTGGAAGAAATTTATAGACATGTCTGATTCACCAACCCGTATTAGGCCAGCGTGTGTGATAAGATAGCCGGTGTTTTAAATTTGTTGATTCAAATTTCTAGATGGATTTAAATGTGTGATGACGATGAATATCTATATCTATGATATATATAACCTTACCATTCATTATTATCCTTTTTTTCTTCTTTCTTTTCGGTTCTTACGTACAATAAAAATCATCATTTCTATGTTCGTTCAATGTAGGATGATAATATGACACCCGTGTATTCTTCTCTTCTTTAATCTCCGTTGATGCTCTGAACTTGGTGGTCATCGAAGACTTAATGAACTTCATAATACTCTACGATTACGACGTGGAACGTAATGGGGTCGGTTGGGTCGCAATAACACCGACCATTAGCTTCCAATCAAAGAATTAATGCATCGAGAAAACGCAGAGACGTTTATTCTCTCACCGACCATCTGAATCCAATCGAATGTCATATGTCAAAACGTCAGCTTTTACTCCTCTCTATAATTATACACCACCACAATCGAATACACTCAAGTAATAATGAACAAGAATGTTTTCATTAAACAGTTTGCTTTGACATTCCATATAGCATCCTCCGACACGGTCATTCCGATACGTCCTTGTGTGATGCTCCTGTAAGAAAACAACATTTAGGGCTTATATATTAGAGTTCATATTATAGTAACAAAGTACAAACTTATTGATAGACAAAACAAAACAATCTAATTGAAAAAGTATCGCTTACACAATAGCTACTGAAATACCATTATTTCACTAATTCTAGACACGATTTATTGTATAAGAAATCTATCTCCCCGGAACTCTATCTCATCAGTGAACAGTATCACAACAACAAACAGTATTCCATCAAATAACCAAAGAACGTTGTCGTTACTATAACGTATATCGAGTGATAGTAACTCATGCCACCTCCATCGAGTGACGATAAGCTTGCCGCCTATATCGAGTGACGATAATCCTTGCTACCTAAATCGAGTGGCGATACTAAAACACCACCTCTTCTGTAGCTCTTTAATTACGTATTGCATCTATCGACTAACTCTGCGAATATATCACCTAAGCCGAGTGAAATGTACTCGTACCATTACCAAGCTTAGTAAATGATATCGAATACTGTTCGCTAATCAGTTAAGAACACTACAAAGATAAACAAATGAGTTAATTACACTTTGATCATTAGACTCTAAATCTTCTACATCACTAGTCAGCAATGATACTTTTGTTAAGACTCACACGGTAGCTTTAGAATATTTACTTAAGCTATCGTGTGATACTATACTAAGTCCACTCAACTATCCTGACCCATATCCAATTTAGGTCAGCTTGGCAAAATTCTCACATTTACGATAGTTTCCTTTACTTCTACTCTATGGTCTATATGTCTCATCTACGATAGCGCTACCAGTGTTCTGCATCACCATTAAACCAGCAATGAAAATCGTCATCAGTTATTGCATCCTCTGACTTATAACTATATTAATGGCCATAGACAAACAGTTTAGTATATCTTCTCCTTTGTTTGTCAATCACTTTTTTACAAGCTTTTATTTAGCTTGTTTCTATTAAGTATCCGTTATCGAAAGAAAAAAATTATACGCCAAGTTATTAAATATCGACCTAAGGTAATTTTCAGTTGATAATAATATAATGTACAAAAATAGGACATTCAGAGATTCGAATAGCCACTTATATAATAGACAAATATAGAAATGGAAGGTCAGACCTATCGATCTGATATTTGTTCATTGACAAAGGTCCTCTATAACGAAAGCCGTCAACCTCGACCATTGTGAACACATGCCAGTCGATATAAAGGTCTCAATACGTTTTAATATTCTGAGAGTTTGGTCTAAGTTTTAGAAATATGCCGTGTCTGACTCTGCTTTAAACTAATTTATAATAATATGATAATTTTAACAAAAGAAAACCGACTTCTAATACTAATAAACAGTTGCATTATCTCTGATATTCAATTTATAATGTATCTTTTCCAACTTTTATACAAACATTGATCCACCCCGTTAATGTTTTTTCTCCCTCCCTCTATTTCTAAATACGGTTTTTTTATATAAACCCAAACACGGATAGATTACTTTTTCGGTGCCTACCATTAGTAGTATCATTTTTCAATTGCCAAATTCTATTTGCTTAGTTATAGTCGCTTAAAGGGTGTTACTGGTATTTAAATGTCAAAACAACACATCAGAAAATGTAACTCTAAATGGCGTACGTTTAAAAAGCGTCGCTCACTTTAAATATCTTGTACATATTGTCACGGAGGATCTATCTGATGATGCTGATATATGTAGAGAGAGAGCGTAGGGCGTTTGCGGTCCGGTGTAATATGCTGGGCCGCAGGTTTGGTCATTGCTCAAGTGACGTAAAAATTACGTTGTTTAAGGCATATTGCCAAAGCTTTTACACTTGAAGCCTGTGGGTAAAGTATACGCAGCGGACGTACAACGCCCTATGCGTACAGTACAATAACGCTTTTAGGGTGCTGTTGGGGCTCCCACGTTTTTGTAGTGCATCTCAGATGCACTACAAAAACGCGGGAATTAAGTTTGGCATTAAAATCGATTATAGTTAATACAAAAATCCATTTTAATGCCAAATTTAATCCAGATCCGTTCAGTAGCTTTTACATGAAAGAAAAACAAACATCCATTCATCGTCACAAACTTTCACATTTATAATATTAGTAGGATAGATACATAAATTCAGTCGTTTAAGCTATTCTCAGGTACAATAACGACGCAAACTTCAGTTAATTTGTTCAGTTCATTTATTCTCTCTTATTGAAAATTGATAGCACTGCACTCTATCTCAGGCTTCTATATACAGCATTTAATGAAGTGTGAAATTGTCGATCTCTTGACTTTCTCGTTCTAGGAAAAGCTTCTAGAAATTCTGTTGAAATGTTTACCTCAGTATTTTCTACCTCATTTTTACTGAGGAGCAATCACTTCCTAGTTATTGCTCTTCAATTAAACTGTGAATCTTTACGGATTACTTTACCAACAACGTCTAACTAGCTTACGCGGTACACGGTACTGCTTTTAGTGAATTTACACAATTGCACAAATTTAAGCTTTCAAAGTTTAAATTGTCAAGTGGCATTTCCAGCTTGCAGTACTAATATAAATTTCACTTTGTGGTTGTTATACGTACTAATTAATTACTTTGGTTCTCCTACGGATGTCCTCATTTATGATTCAATATAGCAGGGAATCACCAAGCATAGCTCTCTTCATTTTATACTCACCATTACTTCGGCCTTCCTGTAGGTTCACTATTCAATAATAACTCTGATAAAATAGTCTCTAATATTAAGAACTAGCTGTTGCCTGCGGCTTCGCCCGCGTGTTCAGTGCACTGGGACATATATAGGTTGCTATTATAATAATAATAATATTTTCGGGACAATTCACACATCGCTATCTGATCCCAAACTAGGCAGAGCCTGTACTATGGTTACCAGAAAACTGATAAACATTCTTATATATTTCTAAATACATACATATTATTGATAAATTACATTATTATAAGTAAGTCAGGTATATATTATGTTGTTTAAATAAATAAATAAATCTATGGTTAGCAGATTATGATAATTATGGGTATAAAACTTACACTTATTGTACAGAAATAACAATGGTCTCGCGACATATGCGCTTAGTTCGTGAAGTTCTGAGCTCGATTCCCGATTAAGGCCATTAAGTGGAATTCAGATTTTCTGTAAGAAAGTACTGAATTTTATTGTTCCCGGTAAAGGATAGTCACCTTTTACACATAAGTGGCGAAACGAATATGTCGTAAACTGCTTACCCCTTCGATTGAAAGCGTGATGATATGTAATCATATGGCTTGCTTAAAAAAACATTATTTGAATATATTTCAGTTTTTATTACAGTAATGTATTTTTTATTTTGGAAATTATAGAATTAATTTGTATAACATAGCAAAACTATTAAAATTAATTTATATACCGCAACGATAAAATTGTCAAGAAATTTAACAAGTACGTAATCGGCGTAATGTTGAATATAAAATAAATTTATTATTTTAAAACATATTAGATACTAGTGTAATATTAAAAATAAATAAGCTTTGTATCTTCTTAAATAAACTTATTAAAAAAAAAGCTGAATCTGGATATTTATAAAGGTCAGCAGTTACCGTATGTACAATACCTTTTTTTTTGTAGAGTGAAAATGCTTTACGCATACCGCCCCATTCCGGGAAGCGCAGCGGATATGTCGTACCCTCCGACCTAAAGGTGATAGGCGGCCGGCATACCAACTAAAACTCCCGTTGCACCTTCACGGGTGGACCACCGGAACCTGATATGATGTCAGTGGTCCACCCAACTCTTACAATACCTGGGGCAACACTCTAGGGTTTTGTGTTGTAAGATATCAACACGTTTTCCTACAAACCCATCTAAAATTAAGCCCTGGAGACCTGTACTTACAGAACCACAACTACTCCACTGTGTGTAGCTATTTGCCTGTAGTGATTTTCCAAAAGGGACTTGCTTGTTTGCAGACAATGACTTTTAAAAAAAAATATAACAAAACTATAATAATTAAATACCTATTTCTCGGCAAACGTTGTTTTGCAATATCAAGTTAAAATGGTAAGTAAAAGGGGTGGACCACCGTTATCAATTTCAAAATCAAGTTATACTTAAGTGAACATCAGCATGGCTTTGTAGGAGGTAGATCTACAAGCACAAATCTTGTACCTTTTACCGAATTGTTAACTAGAACAATTGACTCGGGTCATCAAGCTGATGTCATATACACGGACTTCAGCAAAGCCTTCGATAAAGTGCCCCATGGAATTTTAATAGCCAAGTTACGCGCCTACGGTATTGCTGGTTGTTTGCTCGATTGGCTTGCGTCATATTTGCATGATAGAGTTTTTTTCGTCGTATTGAACGGGTATCAGTCAACGCTGCAAAACATTTCTTCCGGAGTTCCTCAAGGCTCACATTTGGGCCCCATCTTGTTTAACTGTTTTATAAATGATATTCCCGCGTGTTTTGAGTCGTCAGATGTATTTATGTATGCTGATGACTTAAAATTTGTTAGAAAAATCGAATCCACCGAGGATGTTGTATTCATGCAAAAAGATCTGGATAGGCTCATACACTGGTGCAAAAGCAACAAAATGCATTTAAACACGAACAAATGTTATCATGTCAAATTTACCCGTAAACACAATTATATAGACTCAGATTACTACATTGACAATTGCAGAATTATGGAAGTGGGCACGATTCGAGACCTAGGAGTGCTATTTGATAGTAAATTAACATTTAAACCTCATTTAGACAACATCATCAAAAGGGCCTCTAGAATGTTGGGCTTTGTTTTAAGAACTTGCAAAACCTTTCGCAATAACAAAACGAAAATTTTACTTTACAATAGTTTGATAAGAAGTATCTTAGAATACTGTAGTGTTGTTTGGCGTCCTCATTACGCAATTCATTGTCTGCGGCTTGAACGTGTCCAGAAAAGATTCCTTTGGCACCTTGCGTTCACCAATGGAATCACAAAAAAGATACGCAACTATGATGGTCGCTTGAAATACTTCAGCATGACTTCCATCACCCATCGTAGTAGCATAAATGATGCAATTTTTGGATACAAAATTATAAACAACAAGATTGACTGTCCCCGATTGCTATCCTTATTCAGGTTTCGCGTTCCTGCCAAGCTTCCACGTAGCTCGATCACACCACTATGTCCACAGCTAAGTCGAACTGTTTTAGGCGCTAATTCACCATATGCAAGAATTTGTAAAATTGTAAATCGTCTTAGTGATGTTATAGATCTTTATTATGAGTCAAAAAATAAAATTCTTGATTCCCTACTTCGCTGCTTACCGGATCTTGTGTAATTCAAGGTAGTTTGTGAATAAGTCACTAAGTTTATTTTTTTAGTTTATTTTTTCCTTCTTTCTTTATCTACTTATATATCTTTTTTAAATTTACAAGCGGTGTTTACCTATAAGTGATTGTTACATTGTTATTAGTTTTAAGTCATGTATTAGTTTAAGTATTAATGTAAACAATTGTTGGTGAACCTTTAATAAAAAAAAATAAAAAAAATCAATAAGGGGTATAAAAAATAGTCCTCTGATTTATCAAAAAAAACAAAACAATCATAAGAATAGGTCAAGCCGTTTCGGAGAACTTTGGTTTAAAACACTATTAGATTAATACGCAACTGACGTCCGTATTAATAAATCCACAGCCCACGCCAAATCTAAAATACAATTTGCAAATACTGCGTAATCGTATTAATTAACATAGAATTCATGATTTCCATTTAATGTTAAAGGAGGCTATTAGTTAGGTTGGCTGTTTGGCACGTCTTTAGTACCGTCAACAAATAAAGTAGCTACAAATTTTAAAATTATACGAATAGATTAAAAAATATGTGGAGTGGCGAACAAGAAGAAAACGCGCCGTGGGCAAACCGACAACGTATTGAAAGTTGTGGGCAACCCATGGCCAACCACCAATGGCTCTGGACCAAATGCTGCGTAAACCCTTGGCTTAAGTCAAACTGTGACGTCTTTCGATTGACAATGAATAGTCTGAAACTACATCTGAATATTTGAAAAGAGCGTTTTTTAAAAACAATGTCTACAGCGGGGACCAAGGCTTGTGTCAAGGGGGACTTTACATACAATTAACGGACACAAAATACACTTAGACTCGATACACTGTGGATCTCACAAATATTTGTCCCGCAGTGGTTAATGGTGAGGTGACCACTTAAGCCACTGAACCAAGTACAGTCAAATCAATTGATGCATAATAAAACTTATAAACTATTTATATTAGATTTTCAATTATGCTATGTTTAAAAATAGAAACAGACTCGCAACAACAATTTGTCAGTCCTTTGACATGTTTTTTTAAAGTCCCTCGCGATATGCGTATTGCCTAGTGCGGGAACTATCATTTGAAAGCGAAAAAATAAACAATAATAAATAATGAATTTGATTGCAAATATTTATAGGTCTTCGGAAAAATATTTACATCCTATAATGAAATCGAGTTCATATTTTCACATATAACTTATAAAGCAGTACCTTTCCATTTCTCAATAAAATTGTTTGCCGCACAATTTCTCAGTAAAAGGCATTTCAAACGGTGACTTTTACTCTGAAGTTCGATCACAAAGATCTATCTATCGCGCCCGTATAACGTTTGTACCTATGGCAATATCAATAGGTAGACATCTACTTTGACTAAGAAACCTTTGACAATAATAACTTCTTTTTACTCTTTTTATGTGGCAAGCAAGCCTATATAAATAATAATAGCAATCTACATATGTCCCACTGCTGGGCACGGGTCTTCTCTCCTCTATAAAGAGAGAGAGGGTTTAGGCCTTAATTCACACACGCTGCGCTGGCCTAATGCGGTTTGGTGAATCAGACATGTCTTTAGAATTTCTTGTAAGACATGTGAGTTTCCTCACGATGTTTTCCTTTACCGTTAGCAGATGGCGAATCATCTGATTAATACATATAAGCTCCACAAAATGAAATTCACATTGGTACTGCCCGGGTTTGAACTCGCACCTCTTGCGTGCAAGTCGGTTACTTTTCCACGCGGCCACCACTACTATAACAAGACCTGCCTGATTGGATGCATTGAATATTAATAACTAAGTGTTACATAATACTTGCGTGTTGTTGACACAAAACAATGTTTACATCAAGCTTTTGTAATGGAGTATACCAGCAATAAAGTTTCGTTGAAACCGCATCCCAAAATGAGCACTAGAGACACTTAACCTGCAACTATATTAGGTCAGTGTTTTGTATCTTGAAAGGAAAGTACGGAACCTTTATTCCTATAAAGATTAAATTTCACTCCGTTTAGTTTGTTTCAATTGTGTCTCTCTCTATCTGTTGGCAAAAGCCCATATGCTGCGAAACTATTGGACTGATTGAGTTCATTTTGGTACACATAACATAGTCGGTGACAAAAAGACGGGCGTGTAACGTAAATTCAGAAATTCAGTTTTGCAAACTACAAAATTTCTGTCTAGACTTTGAATCAACACAATCACCCCTCGGCGCGCGAATCCATCTGTCACTTACCGGTTTTTGAAACGTCGTTATGCTTCCAATCAAAAATTTACTACTCGTATAAATACAACTAGGTCGCCCGTGATTTCGTCCGCATGGTAATTCGGAACGTATGAACCTCGGAGGTATTGGATTCCGCTCTTTATTACAAATATGTTACTTGACTAAATCTATTATATCTCATAAGATATTTGTTGAAATCAAATGATGTAAAGGATTTTTTTTTTAATATGACGAATAGCGTATTTGTTTGGATAAGGATTAATATCGTGTTCATAAAAATAGCTTCGCATATAATGAATTATTTGAAATCAATTTTTATTTCCATAAATTACGTTATAGTGAGTTAACCCTAAGAGGTAGACATATGCTATCGCGGACATTTTTATAGATCTTTTAAAGGGGAATAATTCTTCACTACATATTTTTTTCGTAACTTTAACCGTTTAAGCAGCATACGCGACGAAAACTCAGGATTTTACAACATATCTCACTACTGTTCCGCTCCTATTGATCATAGCGTGATCTTCTTTTAATCGTTTTGTTAGCGGCCAACCTGGTGACAGAGTTATTTAGATCGCCCATATTTAGCCTATAGCCTTCCTGGAATGCATTTCCAGGAAGGCTATAGGCTATTCAACACAAAAATATTTGTTATGACCGAACCAGTACTTTCTGAGATTAGCGCGTTCAACAAAACAAACAAACAAACTCTTCAGCTTTATAATATTAGTGTAGATTTGAGTGCTTTGGTGGTCCAGTGGCCGCAGTATGCGCCTGCTGTTCACGAGGTTGTGGGTTCGATTCCCACACAGGACAAAACTTTGTGTGACCCACAAAGAGTTGTTCTGAGTCTGGGTGTTATTTGTGTCCGTTAATTGTATGTTTGTAAAGTCTCCCGCGACACAGAGCTTGTTCTCTAGTGCGGGAGTTGTCTTTTAAAAACAAAAAAAAAAAAAAAAAAAAAAAAAAAAAAAGATTCAATTTATCAAATGTCACGTTAGAATATTGGGTGCGTTAGTAAACTTTTACTTTGTTTTTAGTTCCGTACCATCTGTACAAAAGTCACATTACTTTTATAGGAGCTTACTTTATTTTTTAAATTAATCTTTTTATCCTTATATTTTGAGTAGTGGCCAACCTGGTTATAGAATTATCTAGATCGCAAAATTTAGACTTCTGTCGTGCCGAAAGCACGGGACACTAAGATGAAATAACACTCTGCGGTCACCCGATTCAAGAACATGGTAATAAATATATAGAATATTATAGTATAGTTATCTCTATATTTACATATAAATATATAGATAACTATATTTATATAAACATATATTTATTTATATGTAAATATATTACACACACATATATTATATACACTTACCTTAAAAGTTCTGTGGCAAATGTAAAAAACACGAGGACATTAATCAAACAGATGTGATCTGTAAACGGCCCTGTCATATATAAAAGCCAATTAAAGCTGTATCTTTTGTAATTATTGTTAAATGGAAACAGTTCCATTTAACAATAATTACGAATAATACAGCTTTAATTCTCTTTTCTTTAAATACTTATGCAATTTATACTGCAATACAACAGTTTTGCAGTATTAATTGTAGAAGTACATTTGTATCTAAAATTTCTAGCATAACTACTATACATATATGTATTATGTTCCACTGCTGGGTTACTGGTCACTTACAAATGTCTCCTCTCATCTAGCAAAAAAAGAAAACCACACACTCTAGCCTAATGCAAGTTAGTGGATCAGACATGACTTTAAACTTTTTTCTAAGACATACGAGTTTATATGGGTTTCCTCAAGATACTTTCCTTCAACGTTAGCAGATGGTCATTTGATTAGTACTTATAAATTTCACAAAGTTAAATTTGCATTGGTACCGTAATCTTGGATTGAACTCCTATCGCGCATGAGGGGTGAGTTCGATCCCGGTTCAGTTACTGTCCCAATCGGCTAATACCACTTCACTAAAGTTACCTTTTTCGAGTATTTATCTTTGTGCAATGAGCAATATGTAAAATCCATTTTAAGGTAGTATATATGTTACGGTAAGAGTGAATAATTGAAGATTATTAATAATTATCTATTATTATTAATAATTACCGAAATTCGAGGTTAAACTGATAAATTAATCACATTTGTCGGTTATTATTAATAATTTAACCCCAGTAGTGATAAATGTAATAAGTGGCCAAGGATTGCGGGGCGGGGCGGTGTGTGCGACGTGCGAGAGGCGCGGGGGGTTAGGTTAGGTTAAATAAATAAAAACATAACCTAACCTAACCTAACCTAGGTTAGGTTAGGTTAGGTTTTTATTTATTTTATAACTTTTACCAATATGTGTCGTGAATTATTAATAATTACACTTGACTACGGCTCACATAAGGTTAAATAAATAAAAACCTAACCTAACCTAGGTTAGGTTAGGTTAGGTTTTTATTTATTTTTTAACTTTTACCAATACGTGTCGTGAATTATTAATAATAACTACTAAAAGTAATAAATTTCGATCGATTATTCACATTTACCAAAACATGTGGTTATTATTAATAATTTTGTAAAAATATTAATAATTTTCAATTAATCAGATTTACCGTAACATATATATCATATTATACTACCTTAAAATGGATAGTATATGAATCATATTTTCGAAATATTGAACTAGTAGAAATGCTCGCAAAATCCAATTTTTTACTTTTGATGGTGTTTCTGCAATCTAACTTCCATTTCACAAACGCGCGGTTCTCGACTGAGCCGTATTTTTATTCCATAAAGTAATTGAATCCGTACCTTTTTTTTAAAGCAATATCTGACCTGTACTTGTTTTTATGCGGAGTTTTTTTAGAATCTACTATGTAGTAGCATGTATTTTGATAGCTACCTCACGGGCGAAGCTATTGGCGAATATAATATAATATAGATAGTATAAATTTAGCAACCACCGTGTTTGATACAAATTCTATTAACAGCTTATCTACAAGAAGTTACGTCACGAAATAGTTCGGAATAGCATTACTGACTATGTTATGACGGTGATTCCAACCGACCTTTGCTAATAAAAGTTTGTATACGTATTCAATGTTTCGTGCCCAAGTCGAAGATGCAAATCCAATCAATGCAAATGTGGCACTGACCCACAAATAATGTCTCACCTCTAACTCAACAACAACAATGGAAATGCCTTATGCCGAAATCAAATCGTATAAAACGTATCCACAGGTTTTGGGTCTTTGGTCGTTTCGCACCACGAGTTATTCGAAACGCGGTGCGAATCGCCCCAGTACTATTTCTGAATGGTTTATCTTGTGTATATTGTTATTTTTGTGCTTGGTTCTACTATAAGGTTGTATAATTAAAAACTTCATAATCTTTTCTGTCTAACGTCACTTATCTAAAAAAAGAAATGTTCCATACTGTGGTCCGAATTTACCCATTGCAAAAAGTTCTAAGTCAATTCATACCGCGGTTCGAACCGCTTGCGGTGCGAAATGGCTAAAGACACCAGTTTTTTACTCAAACCACTAAACTATTTAAAACATACTGTAGTATCGTTCACAGTTATTACAGTAGGTACTGACGTACTTTTCATTTAGATATAACTTTAACCAGTGAGTAAAACATACGCATTTCATATTGCAATAAAATTTCAGATTTGAACCGACGCGACGTGAAAATTCGCCATTGTTCATTTCAAAATGTTTGTTTCCTCAATTATTATTTATTTGAAAGGATATAATGTGCTTGTTATAGATTTTTTACGGCGGTCTACCTGGACAGATTAGCCATGTGGATTAGCCATGTGTTGATATTATTGTGCACAAACGTGAGCGCAAACACACGTGCACTCTTTATTCCCTTACTCTTATAGCTCGATGGGACGCAAAGGTGATACGACCGGATAGCGATTAGGCACAGAGCAACATCAGATGTATGTATGTACTTGCCAAATCATCGGGTTGTTAACATCACCAATTTCCAAACTCGCGGCAATTTGGCCAACGAGTGACACTTGATATTGCAAGCGTGCATAGGTCACGATAATTGCTACCATCAGGCGAGCCGTATGCCAGTTTGCCTACTTAGAAGTATAAAAAAATATTGTAAATTTCTTGATAGAAAAACTATGGTCGGGCATCGAACTCGGAACCTCGTGATCAGCTGGCGCCTGAAAGGATGTAATTGCTTATTGATCCTTTTTTCTTCAACATCCTTCAACATTCTTCAAAAGAAATAGATTATAGTGTTGGAATAGCAAATAGGCTACTATTATCACAATAACTCAATCAAAATCCACACGGGTGAAGCCGTGGTCAACCGCTAGTGTTAAATAAAGCATAGTTTGTTAATATATAATTGAGTAAAAAATTGGGTAATTGTTTGTTAATTAAATAAAGTCAACAAGTTGTTTATAATCGATATTTTTTGTTACAATTATATTCAACATTTATCGGAACTGGAGGGCAGGGTAGTTGCAGTGAAGCAATAAAAATTTATTACAGACAGTCATTCTGCTCGTTATTCGTATTATATCGATAATATTTCCAACAATTTGATTGATTGAATTAAGATAATGAATTGTACACTGAAATTGTTAAATAATTTTACTGAAATAATTCTGCTGTGGAGAGATTTGTTCGGTGTTTCATGAATAAATAAAACTTAATCTGTAACAGCTGACGGTTGAATGAAGCTGACTTGAAGGCGTGTACAAGCGGTGGACAAATTCGAACTCTGGATTAGGAGCTCGGATGGCAAAATTGGTAGTGCGCTGGGCTGGAACCCGAGAGGCGCAGGTTCGAATCCTGCACCGGGCTCTTTTTCTACATTGTTTTAAATTAAACACGACACTAAATAAAAAAGACTGAATTGGGTTATGTGTAAAAAATATTATTCGGTTGAATTAGATGGCATATATCGTGGCATCAAAAAATATAAAAAATCACGCTTGTTTCCCTATAGGGGTAAGCAAAAACCACATAATGATCTTTGTCAGAAGGGTTTTGATAACTTTTGAGATAATTACTCGTAATTTATTCTAAAAATAATATATATGTAGAATCAGGAGTGCCGAGAGGTCGTCAAAGTTAGAAGTATCCATTTCAAAAAGATAAACAAAGTTTTATAAGAAAAAAATATTAAAATCAAAAGAAAACAATAATCAAAGACAAAATCAAAGTGAATAAGTACAATACAACTAAGGCTAACTAAACGAATAACAAACAAAGTTATGATTTTCATAAATCAAACGATCTCGTAGTGCAAGGTCACAGCTCGCAAAATGATATATAAATCGCGTATAAATCGAACAGACTCTGGGAGTCACAGTTCGTATAGTGGTACCAGTTGTACGTATGCGAACAGACGAAGTAAATTGGTCACAGTTGCTACCCGGTTAAGTGCAAAGTGTATCGGCGGGAACCGCAACAATACAGCTATGCAGAATATACAGCCAAGCTGTACCAAGTAAACCGACAGTTTTGTCGGGAGCAGAAGCTCTTATGAGTCAGTCCGAAGAGAGACTGCCGATCTAGGGTAATGCCTGACCTTTTATAATAAGATTTTCCTAATTCTGTCCATTGGCACCCAAGATTTGAGTTGTACGCATAAGCCTGGCTTAAACTTTATATTAGAGGCGTCCATAGGCAACGGTAACAGCTTACCATCAAACGGTCCCGTTGCTTGTTTGCCATCTAGGTACTATAATAAAATAAGTACAATAATCGTATACAATATAATTTTAATTTACAACAAATAAATGTGTGCAATAAAACTCATTTGAGTAAAGTCATTGCTATGAGCAAACTCCAGAAAAGTTAAATGTGAGCTACGTGAGCCGTAGCCGCGTAGCACTTCGTAGACTTAACGATAATGAAATAGCACCTACGTAGCAAATTACTTTGAATCATTTCAGTATGTCAAGATCGCAACAGGAAATATAGGCGTCAACATTTTACAGAGATTGGTACCATACAAGCAAGCAATCCCAAATTGGGAAGGACTTCCACCTTACAGAAGACCATAATACAAAACTGTGGTGTTGCAAGATGTACGGTCGCCAACGCGAGTAATGCTCCTGGTATTGCTAGCATCTATAGACTACGGTAGTTGCTTACCGTCAGGTGACCATATACAAAAAATAAAGACTGGTAATAAATATTTGTGAATCAAATATTTTTGTCCCGTATGAGAATCGATTTAAACTTAAAATACACTACGCAGTAGAAAATAGAGATGCCCATTATAACATACATACATCTATTGTGGTAGGATATGGTACACTAATTGCTTTAATTTAAAAGCCTCATGCATGAACGTGTAAAAAAAAAGGTCGCTCGGACGGACTGGATGCGGAAGGCGGACGACCGTGTGCTGTGGCGCGTGTTAGGAGAGGCCTATGTTCAGCAGTGGACTGCGATAGGCTGATTGATTGATGCATAAACATGTGTTCTGCAAAAAAATAATAGGTTGCGATTCACCTTTTCCATTGTACAAATAAAAATGGACATAAAAACCGTAAGTTCTCGTTAGGCTATTGAATTAAAAGTTTGTTGAATTTGATGTGCCTAAAATTCATCATAACTTGAAGAAGAAACGTCTCGTTTTTAAAATAAATCAAATAAATATTAAGAAATGTTATGTTACGTTAAAAAAGAGCAGTTTATTATTCCGTGTGTATTTATTTTTATCTATGCTAGTTACCGCAGAACTCCATCATTTTTGAACCGATTTGAAATTATTTTTGTTCTAAAAGGATACTTTCAGTTTGGTCCCACTTTTATCTTAGTTCTGATGATGTGATCCATGTGGAATTGAGGGAACTCTTCATAGTTATTGTGAATTTGATATTTTCTGCAACAAATCAAACATTTGCATTCAGAAAATGTAATTTGGTGAAGCGAAACTGATGAAAAGGACTTGACAGATGGCCACCTGAACTTCTCAATGACAAGTTTCAAGGATGGCAATTAGATGAGTTTCGATCAAGGTTGACAAGCAACTAATACAAAGCATATTATGTAATATATCAAATGAAAATGGTCCAATCGCACTGATCTGACGGTGAAGGTAGGCAATGGAACTTTACAACTAAAGAATATAATCTATCCATGTTTCGCCTTTTTATCATAGTCATGCAATGCAATTAAGCCATAAATGATCTGATACCGTCTTAATAGGGGATTAGTGGGATAAGAGTTTGTATGAAAGTTCATCCCGTTTAAAGTTACTGAAAGTTGTAGAATTTTCAAACCTAATTATTAAGTATTAATAATTAGGATTTCAGGGTATTTAAAAATTCTACAATTTTCAGTATTGTAGTTTTTTTGTTAAAATTAATAACGGACACCTTTTAACGCTCTTCCGAACAAGGCCTTACTATTCAATAATAAGTGTGCTCGTATTGTTTTTACGGGCGAATTGCTAGAGTAAAACCTATTTTCTCGGAAATCGTACAGTATGCAGAAATGCCAAACAGATTTAAAATATATATAAACAGCATATTTTGAGGTTCCGTAGGTAACTAATGGGTGTGATTCAGGCCGTTTTGCTTACTACCTTTTTGGCCTAGTGGTCATAGAATACGATTGCTAATAGGATTAAATTCCCGAAACCATTTTTTCTATGCGTTTTAAAGACAAGTCTCGGGAACAACCCCTGTGTGAGGGGGACTTTACAAACTTAATTTATGAACTCAGATTACACCTAGAACTCTTGCGTGAAGATATCGGTTTATTTTCCACTCAGCAAGCACCGCTGCAGTGCAATCATAGGTAATTACAAAGTTAGCTCCATCAACCGACAATTGTTGATCATAATTGCTATGCGCTAACCCTCAGAACAATAGCTCGTTAGCGGGGCGTTATTTTAAGTGCTAACATTAATAATAATATAATTGGGATAACTAACACACGGCCAGCTAATCCCCAGCTAAACAGAGCCTGTACACGAGACGACTAGAAGATATTCTATACATACATACATATGTTACCGACAATCTGTCTAATTATCTAAGCATATAATTTATTGCTGATTAAGTAATTTGTAATTTTATAAGTAGGTAGGTTATTACTAGAGATCGGATATTCGGATGCATATTCGACTGGCCTGTTGGTCTAGTGGTTAGTGACTCTGACTGCTACGCCCCGGGTTCGATACCCACCCAGGACAAATCTTTGTGTGATAAGCTCGAATGTTTGTTCTGTGTCTGCGTGTAATTTATCTATAATATGTACGTATATAGAAATATATAAGTATGTTTATCAGTTGTTTGGTTACCATAGTACAGGCTCTGCCTGGTTTGGGATCAGATAGCGATGTGTGAGTTGTTCCGAAAATATTATTATTATTATTATATTTACCTACACATACATATATATGTAGTAGACTACTGTACATACATGAAACTTAGACCAAGAACAAAAAATTGTGCTTATCACACCAACATTCGAGATATCAAACCCATGTCCTCCTATTTACCAGTCAGGGTTACTGCCTTCTTTTTATAGTATCGCAATCAGCCAGGTCCAAAACAGATAAGAGAGGTAGGGCACCATACTAGCGAGCAAGCCCGACTGGGGAAGGACCTCCACCTTACAGAAGACCACAGCCAAATGACTACACACAGCGGTGTAGTTGTGTTCCTGTGTGTGAGTACAGGTCCCCAGCGCTCATTTAGGAATCCGTTTGAAAGATACGTATTCCTATCCCAGGGTTACTTCCATCTTAAAGCACTGGTGTAAAAAATGGGTTGGCAACACGCAAGTGATACCTCTGGTAATGCAAGCGTCTATAGGCTACGGATACTGCTTAACATCAGGGCCGTATGCTTGTTTGCCACCCAAGTAGTATAAAAAAAAAAAAAAAAAGAACAATTAAAGAAATCTGATAAATTTATACTTGTACTATCGTCATATTTGGCACTGAATTAAATATATGATTTTTTTAACACATTATGGTATGCACATATGCATGTTAAAAAGTAAAAAACAAGGTCACAATAACCCCTTCAATTTAAAACTTTTTTAGAAAATGTCCGGCACTCTTGGTAAAACTATGTTAGTCTACCTGTTGCTCGCGGCTCCGCCCGCGTGGATGTCGGTTATCGCTGTAAAAAGTAGCCTATGTGTTATTCCAGACCATAATCTATCTCTGTGCCAAATTTCATCCAGATCCGATGAGTAGTTTTTACGTGGAAGAGTAACAAACAGCCATCCACCCATCCATCCATACTCGCAAACTTTCACATTTAAAATATTAGTAAGGATATATGCACAATAATGTTTTGAAAGACATAAATCAAGCTCACGGAACCCTAGATGCACGCCGTGATTGTATATTTTTTAACATGTAACAACCAGTATGTAGGATCAAATATCATCTATTAGCTCGCAATCGGCCCAGTTTAACGGTTCTTTTTTATTTTATACTACCAAAGCGGGAATCAAGTATTTTTCTTTTATTGGGCCAGTTGGGCTCTTTGTTTGGTTATAACAGGCTTTTATTTTACTTTATCTGCACTTTTATGATGATGATAATTGTGTAAGTTGTTCGCTTCAACTTTTCGACTTCTTACGACGACGACGAGGTTACCTACTACCTACGACGAGGTACCAGATTGAGCTGATTTCTGTAATTTCGGCAACTCCCGTACTAGAAAACAAGCTTTGTGTCGCGGGGGACTTTACAAACATACAATTAACGGACACAAATTACTCCCAGACATAGAACAACTCTTTGCGGGTCACACAAAGATTTGTCCTGTGTGAGAATCGAACCCACAACTTTGTGCACAGCAGGCGCATACTGCGGCCACTGGACCACCAAGGCAGTCAATATTTAGGCCACTGTCGTGATCTAACGACTTTCTCATTTGGGACCGACTTTTAACGTCTTCTTCGAAGCACGGATAAGCTCAGAAGAAATATTACTATGCGGTCGCCCATCTAGAAATCTTTTTTTAAAATACTACTACGGTGGCAATCAAGCATACAGCCCGTCTGATGTTAAGCAGTTACCGTAGCCTATGGATGCTTGCAATACCAGAAGGATCACTTGCATGTTGCCAACCCATTTTTTACACCAAGGCTTTATAATGCGAGTATCCCTGGAATAGGAATACGTTTCTTCAAAAATGCATCCCTAAATGAGCGCCGGAGACATGTACTCACACACAGGAATACAACTACACCACAGTGTGTAGTTATTTGGCTGTGTTCTTTTGTAAGGTGGAGGTCCTTCCCTGTCGGGGTTGCTCGCTAGTATGGTACCCTACCTCTCTTGTGCTTATTGTCAACATTTAATCCATGTACGTGCGTCCATCTGATCCAAAATTAAACTCAATATATTGGGCTGTCTACTACTTAAACGTACTTATATACATATTTCTAAAAGAAAGGGATCATGCTCATCATACAAAGAGGGTAAAATCGAACCCGCGACCTTCGGCAGTAGTATGGGTCACTTACCCCTAGACCTATAGGCTAGTCAACTCCAAGCATTATAAACGTCCAGATAAAGTAACTGCTCCTTTACTAATACTCCGAGTATACATTAATACTTGACCGAAAATAATAGAAGGATGCCTGCATCATCCTCTCAACCAAAAAACTTCTACTGCTGAAAATAACCTTCCCCAAGGATCTCCACAGCACTCGGTCCTAACCTGACCTTGTCCATTAGTTGCCTGTAAACTTTAACAGGTCATCAGGCCACATTAGTGTAATATGTTAATTATAGATTAAGATTCCTTGGTGGTCCAGTGGCCGCTGTATGCGCCTCCACACAGGACAAAACTTTGTGTGACCCACAAAGTGGTGTTCTGAGTCTGGGTGTAATTTGTGTCCGTTAATTGTATGTTTGTAAAGTCCCCCGCGACACAGAGCTTGTTCTTTAGTGCGGGAGTTGTCTTTTTAAAACGAAGAAGAAAAAAAAAACAAAAAAAAAGAAGATAAAATTAATTTAAAAATCATCACATGGTTAGAATATTTTATAATACTTGGGCGGCAAAACAGGTGTACGGCCCCCCTGATATTAAGCAGTTACCGTAGCCTATGGACGCCTGCAATACCAGAGGTACACGTGCATGTTTGCATTTAATAAAAAAATATATATATACTCTATAACCGAGTGCAAATCAAACACGCTATTGTCAGCTGTCTATTTCAGATTTTTTAAACAAATACTCTTGTTTTATTTATAATAGGAGTTGTTGATTTCAACGTTTTAAAAGTATTTTTTAAAGCAACAAAAGCGACGAACAAACGTATACCTACGTTATTGTAGTCAATTGACAATTGCATACCTGAAATATCATTTGACTAAGTGACAGTTCAACCACAATTTCTGAAATGAATTATATTAATAAAATCTTCTTTTTCTTTTCTTTTTAAAAAGACAACTCCCGCACTAGAGTACAAGCGCGGTGTCGCGGTCACAAATTACACCCAAACTCAGAATAACTCTTTGTGGGTCACACAAAGTTTTGCCCTGTGTGGGAATCGAACCCACAACTCATTCACAGCAGGCGCATACTGCGGCCACTGGACCACCAAGGCAGTCAAAATTGGGTTTTCCTGATCAACGATTAAGTTTAGATGACTGTAATGTTGAACATAGGTTTATATTCGTAATTTAGTCTTTAGAAGGTAGCTTACAAACACACATACATAAAAACAGAATAAGTTTCGCATTTATAATGTTAGTATCATAAGCACCCGCTAACAAGGATTTTTCGCAATTCAACATACCGAAGTTAAAGTGGAACGCCAGTTAAGAATGTAACTATGCATTAAATATTAAGGATACACCATTATGTAATCCTTGGTGGTATCTGTACGCAGTAAAAAACCTAAGTGCCTCGTTCGTCTCGTAGTAGATGACTACGAGACGAACGAGGCACTTAGGTTTATTTCGTCATGGGTGTGATTGCCGGGTCTGCACAAAAATAAGTAGGTATGAAATAATTTTTATGTAAAAAAACAGAGTTTTATTTCGAATTTTCCTTCCCTTGCAGTGGATATGCCTGACTTTCTCATTTAGTCGACTCTTACGACACCCTTGAGATAGAAAGGGGTCACAAATTAATGTCACCATTATGTATTCTTAATCCGTCACCACACGGAAATAAAACCCTATACCAATCCGTCTGGCCATCGTGGTGTAGTAGGCTAATATCCCTCCAAGTGTATGGGGGAGACCCGTGCCCAGCAGTGGGACATTTATGGGTTGATATGATGAAAAATAAATCCGAAGTTTTAAAATTGGGGGCGATACGGAAAGCACATAAAGCTGTTGGTCCTTTGCCGGATCACTATCCGATCATGTTGGTTTGCCTTTCCACTCGACTAAGAGGCCTTGAGCACTCATTATAATATCTCCCGCGCTGACGACTAGTCTACGTCGAATTTAGCCGCCGTGACCGAATTTCGGTTTGAAGAACATTATTACATAGATAAGAAGTAACTACTTTATTCGAATTGAAGTAACTACTTTATTCGAATCGAAAATACTTTATGAAATTGGCTGTAGGAAACAAAAATTCTGACTTACGTATATGCATTTAATCTAAATGAATTATGATGAATGCCTTACTTTATAACAATTAGTTTTTTTTAAAGACAACTCCCGCACTAGAGAACAAGCTCTGTGTCGCGGGGGACTTTACAAACATACAATCACATCACAAATAAATTGATGCTGCACAAATGAGTTTAAACTTAAGCATTTTGATTTAATTATTGAAAATTTACGGTAATTCCGTAGTTATCGCATTACAACAGATTTAACAACAATTATCAGGTTCAACGGTTTCGGCAAATATGAGCATTGTTATTAAGTACAGACCAGAAATGATTCTGGTTAATATTTAACGTAAATAAAACGCAAGCATTCAGGTACTTATATAAAATAAAAGTAATATTTAATCAAAAAAATGTTTTTTTCAATTTAAGGTTTGATCGTTTATTTTCGTAGTTTATGGGTTTTTATGCTTCAAATATGGTACCTATATGCTTGATAGTATGTATGATACGTCTGTAATATATCGTTAAAGGATTCCTATGGCCTCATTCCTACTTCATCATCACACCCTGGACATTACCATTATTTAATCCGAACATTAATATAAAAGATTTCAATCGCAAGAAGAATAGTTAAAACTTGTTTTAAAAATATGCTTCACTAACTTGTTCCACTAGATGAAAAAATGTACAAAATATAGGCGAGAATTTTTGAAAATAATAAATAATTTTCACTAACATTCCTTACTGTTTTTTGTTAATTTAGCTCTCGTTAGTGTATCTCGCTCAGTGCATGCAAAAATGCTTTTTTATTTTCGGCACCCCGTGTGAATTTGTTTTTCAGTTTGAAATAAAATTCGTTTATAGCCAGTTGCATAGTGTACTAAGTTAACGTAACAGCGTCACTTGTTTCATACATTTGTATTAAACAAATGGCTATATTAAATTAATATGGCTTAAATGAATCTAAACACAATGAAAACTGTAAACAGGAACAAAACTATTTATTATTCACGAACCATCGGCATTCTGGTTTCAAAATTTAACGCAACGGAATTTGATTTTAATATAAATTAATGGTACGAACAATAGAATGTGTCGAAACATTTTGCAAACAAGCAAAGTGTATTACAGTAGGTACCTAGTTGCAAATGGATTTAACAAGAGATATCAAATAAACAGCACTTATATTTGTATATTCTAGATTGCATTGTTCGCATTGTTAATAGAGAAATACAATAATAGTTATATTGATTAGCTTGTTGAACTAGTGTTTAATTGTTAAGTCTTTGTGTGATGGACACGATTCTTTGTTCTATGTCTGGTTCAAATTTATCTATAACTAGCGGACCATCCCGACTTCTCCCAAATGAAACTTTCTACAAATAATTAAATGAAATCAGTAAAGGCGTTCAGGAAATATGGTTTGATATAGGGATTCAATTTTAACCCCCGACAGAAATAAGTGTTATAAAATTAACTAGTCTTTCTGTGAAGACACAGACAGATACACTTATGTGTATTTGTGTGTCTTTCCATCGCATTTTAGGTCTCAGACATATGAACGGATTTTTATGCGGTTCTTTTGTTTGAAAGCTGATATGATCAATAGGGTTCGTAGCTATAATTTTTGGAGATCTGTTCAGAAATTTGAAGAGTTTCAACAATGATGAAGGGGTTTACTAACTTTTCACTAGCCCAATTCATTCGAAATTGGTTTACTATTATTTTGATGGTATTTCCATGACATGGTAACTTGAGCTGATGCTGCAGCATTTAGGGTTTTATATATCCTACTAATATTATAAACGTGAAAGTTTGTAACTATGTATGGGTGGATGTTTGTAACTCTTTTACGTCAAAACTTTAGAACGGATCTGGATAAAACAGAAACACAGAGATAGATTATGGTCTGGAATAACACATAGGCTACTTTTACAGCAATAACCGACATCCACGCGGGCGGAGCCATGGGCAACAGCTACTATATACATATATAGAAGATAGATAGATATGTAGGTGTTTAGAAAAAATAAAAGTATGTTTAACAGCTGTCTGGTTACTATAGTACAGACTCTACCATGTTTGTTCAGATGGCCGTGTGTGAGTTGTCTAAAGAGAAAAGTGACCTGCCATAGTATTTATCTACTGACAAACGTGATGATATTGATCCTACTAATATTATAAATGCGAAAGTTGTTGTAAGAATGGATGGATGTTTGTTACTCTTTCACTTAAAAACTACTCAACGGATCTGGATGAAATTTGGCACAAAGATAGATTATGGACTGGAATATAATAAAAAGTAGCGTATGTGTTACGCTACTTTTTACAGCGATAACCGACATCCACGCGGGCTGAGCCGCGGGAAACAGCTAGTATATACATATATAGAAGATAGATAGACATGTTTAACAGCCGTCTGGTTACTATAGTACAGACTCTACCATGTTTGTTCATAATTATGGCCGTGTGTGAGTTATTTGAAGAGAAAAGTGACCTGCCATAGTATTTTATCTACTGACAAACGTGATGATATTGATAGCAAACATATATAATTCTTAAAAAATAACAATATACATTAACGTTTTGTCAATAAGTTTTATAACAACCAGACTCTGAACAACTATTTATGGATCATATAAAATTTTGTTTCTCAAAATGATCGAGCCCACAACACTCCAGTAAACGGCGAAGTAACCACTGAAGCTTCAAAACTAACCGTGCAGTCAAACTAGTACAACATTGAAAATGAATGTAAATATTCAATATTAAACGCTCCGCGAACTGCATTTGCGGTGAAGTATGTTTGAGGACAAACGGAGCAGTCAGTTATCTATCGTTCTACTTTATATTTGCGTACGTGAATAAACCAGTAATATGTTATAATATTATATGCTATTATTTACATAGTCCGCATTATGATGAGTATTTGATTTCTATATCACTGTATTGTGGATATTTAGAGCCCACATTGTATAGTTATCTTGTGAGAAGAGTTTTTATTTTTAACTGACTTTAAAAAGAGAAGGTTATAATTTTTTTTGAACCGATTTGAAAAATTATTTTGTTGTCTGAAAGTAATTACTACCAATTTGATCCAATTTTAATCAAAAGCCTGACCTGATGATGGGATCTATGAGAAATTGAGGTAACTCCTCAAAATTATAGGCATATATAATATGCCTATAATTTGCTGCGAAAACAGCTTGGGTACATCTTTCTCTATATCTATAGTTCTTACGTTCTTAGCGTTAAGTCAAGTCATCTCACGATCCTAAGGCTGGCCTTTACTTGGGTCAACGTATTAGCTTTGCGATTCGGCAGTCTTTTGGGCACCTTTCCTCAGAACTACGACCTTTAAATACAATGTCTGATTGTTTGTAAGTAGTTTAGGTTAGGTTAACCGAGTTAAAAACGTGGAGGTTATCAAGTCGTGTGTATTTTTTTTCGTTTATTACCGCGGAACTCCGTCATTTATGGCCCGATTTGAAAAATTCTTATTTTGTCTGAGAGGACATACTTCCAGTTTGGTTTCCCATTTTTATCAAAAGAAAGTTCTCATAATGGGATCCAAGAGGAATTGAGTAAACTCCTCAAAATTATAGGCATACACGTGTTAATTTTAATATTTTTTGCAACAAATCAAACATTTGCATTCAGAAAGTGTAGTTTGGTGAAGTAAAACTGATGAAGAAGGCCACAGACGGGTCATCTGAACTTTTCGTGATAAGTATTTAACGGAAGGTGATTATATAAGTCTCGATTAAGGTTGTTTAGCAACTATTACTGAGAAAATGTAATGTAGCAAATGAAAATTGAACAATTGAACTGAACTGATGATGAAACCGGAAGGTAGGCAACGGTACTCCATAATAAAATAATGTAGTCTAGCCGTGTTTGGGCTTATTTGAATAGTGATCAAACACACTTTAGCTGTAAATGATCAAATTTCAAAAATACGTCTTTCAGGGATTTAAAGTGAAATTAGAGTGTGTATAAAAGTTCATCCTGTTTTAATACTTTAGACTTGAGATTTTAGGGTTTTTTAAAATTTTACAACTTGCCGTATTGAAGTCGGTTTATTTTGTTAAGAATTTATATTTTAATAAAGTAACTATTCATGTCATTCATCTTATGAAACACATGTATGTAATATTACTCAGTATATAGATATCTAAACATAATATTATTAATATTATTCAAAAATTGAGCAGCTAAAGTGGCTCTTTGTAATTAAAACCTCTAGCAGTTAATTAACATTTACATTGCTTATTTAATAAAATATCTACCCTAAACAACATTTTTGTTGGCAGTCTTATAGTGTATTACTCTTTCACTAAGCTCTTTGTAATATCAAGGGTACGCTAAGCCCGTTAATTGACGATTTAAGTAATAACTTAAGCGAGGTTTTCTTTTTGACTTATTGCATTACACATAAATACTTGGAATAGTATCATTGTCTCGTTTTCAGTCTTCTTTATTATAATTTCTTAGAAGTAAATAGTATATATTTTTATACTATTTAGATGGCAAACAAGCATACATACATAGCCTGATGTTTAGCAGTTACCGTAGCCTATGAACGCTTGCGATACCAGAGGTATCACTAGCGTGTTGCCGATCCATTTTTTATACCAGGATTTTAAGAAGTATCCTTGGGATGGGAAAATGATTAGTTAAAATCGAATTGCGCTGGAAACCTGTACTCATACACAGCAACACAACTACCCCGTTGTGTGTAGTTATTTGGCTGTGGTCTTCCCCTTCTATAATGAATGATTAGAACCTGTTTTATAAAAGCCAGACAAATTTAATAATGAACATATTTATATTTTTCTAAATACTACCACTATTATAGATAAAGTACACCCAGACACAGAAAAAATCAGTCTTGTCCAATGAAAAATGGAGATCTTGTCCACCAGCTATTCGCCAACTTCACCAGGTTGTCACACTAATTATAGGCACAGATAAATAATCGTAATCATCAGACAAACTATTTCCATATTAGAAACTTATTCCTGGCAAGTTAAAATAGTTCAAGTTCTGTCGTTGACTTAAAGTTAGACAGACTTTAAGTCAACGACAGAAATGTCTCACGTATTTCTTTTTTAAAAATTAATATCAAAGAAAAGAATGCAATAAACTTCGACGTAGGTATTGTTTATATTGTGTGTGTTTATAGACGTGCTCCACGTGAGTAAAGAATGTCATGGAGGTATACCTACGTGTTGTTATCTTTGAAGATGTTCTAGGACAGAGTTGGGGAGTTATTTTATACCAGAGGCTTGTTATTCTTCTTAATATCGATGGTCCGTCGAGTTTTTTACAAGCCCAGAATTTTGCCGCCTCAGTATCGTTATTAACCGCGCAAATGTCACTCAGAGTGTTAGGTACTCCTAACACTCTGAGTGACCTCTGCGCGGTTCACAAAGGACAAGACATGAGGTGAAAGATTGTTGGCAAGTTTTTTCAAGACAAGTCCCGCAATGGATAACAAGCCCTGCGTCACGCGGGACTTTACAAACATACAATCAACAAACACAAAGATTTATGGAACATACATTTTTTCGTCCCGAGTGGGGATCGGATCCACAACACGCCGCGTATTGTGAATAGCTAGGTAATCATCTAAGCCACTGAACCAACCAAGCAGTCAGGTTGTTATTTAGTTCATCAATCAGCACAAATTAGGAGTAATAGCTGAGCGGGAAGTCACCTAGCTGTACCAATACATATGTATGTATTGGTACAGCTAGGTGAATTCCTGTTTGGAATGCATACAAATGATTTTTATACTATCTGCTAAAGGTAAAGAAAAACATCATGTGGAAACCCTGGAAACTTGTCTAAGAAGAAATTCTAAATACCTCTCAGTTCTCTTCATAAAATAATCAAATCTATGAACAGTATAAACTTTGTTTTTTTAACCGCGCAATTCGGTTACCGGTATGTCCCAAAACACGCCGCAATGCCGGCGATGCCACTACATAGCTACATGAAGTCAACGTTTGTGCTTTATATGATGGCTATGGCATGTAAGGCAAAGGCAGGCAGACTACAGCAGAACTTTTTAGGAATTTATTTAAATTACTAACCGTATTAAAGTATTTCCTTGACTGTGACCTATAGAAGAAAGAAAAAAAAGGAACACGTTGAAATCAACGTTACTTTTATAAGGACCAATCAGAGGATTTGTTTGGAATTTTCATAAGGATGTCGTTCTTGTAGATCAAAGAAATATATTTGACAGGGTCTGAGGCCTTGAGAACTAAATATAATTCTCGTTTACCTATATAAAAGAGTTGGAACAACTTGTACTTTGTATAAGCAAGCTTTCACAAAAGCCTTGTCATAATAGTAATAGATAGATAGTTAGATAACTCTTTATTGTTCACCAAAATACATATTCCTTACATAGCCTGCCATATTGCTAAAAACAATTTCTAACAGGCAAGGATGGGCAGAAAAGATAGATAAAAATAATTAATATGTTAATACTGGTCAGTTTGGTGTTGCTAGTCATAAAGAAGTGAAATAAATACATAGGTAATTAATACCTATAACAATAAAACCAATACACATACTTTAATATATATCATGTGATACATAAAAATACAGTAAATTAATATATTTAAATTACAATCTGTCACGTCAGTAAATATTTCTGTCACGGCGGCAAAATCTCAACGGTAATAAGACATGGAAGATATAGTGAACCTTATAACTCCTTGTTTGAAGAACTCCATGCTATTTAGTCTCTCGGGAATAACTCAGCAGGGAGCTCATTCTCCAACCTAATCATACGTGGTAGGTTATTATTCCTCTGAAACCGTACAGTAGAGAGCATGTTTGAGATGCCATGAGTATGAACTTCTGTTGGTGGCGAGAGATGCGTTGATAAAACGTGGCCGTACCAAATAATTCCTCGGAATACGTGCTTGTAATATTGGAGTTGTGGTTATTTTACGTTTTGACCTGTATAGTATGTAGTAGCAGGCAGGTTTTTTTCTACTACTTGAATAGCAAACAAGCAAAAACCCGTCCGATGTTAAGCAATTACCGTAGCCTATGGACATCTGCAATACTAGAGGTATCACTAACGTGTTCCTCAGCCATTTTTATTGTGGTATTGCCTAAAAAAAAGTCATATGACTATGATAAATAAACCTGATTAGGTAACTTTACCTGAGTGCTGACGGACATCTTTAATCATTATAAGAAAGCGCGTTTGGTTAATTATATACTTCATTATATATTGGCGGACACAAACATCGAAGGAGGGATGGAAATTCAAACTATCAAGCCTTTGATGCAAATCAGCCTGTGTTAGTCCTAAGTACATACCTGGATAGATTCCACGACTGTTTGCCATAGTGGTGAGCAAAGACAGATTTGCACTGCTGGAAATGTTTGCATATTGGATGAATTATTTGAAAGTTATTCTGTACTTAGATGCTGTTTATTGATCCATCATTTTCATACTATTTAGGTGGTATAGGTTAAGCCGTTACTCCAGCCTATTGACGCTTACAATGGTATCACTTATGTGTTGCCGAGCAAAAAGTTTTAACTCCAGAATTTAGTGAAGCAGACAAAATTTTTATAAAATTTCGTTACGCAAAAAATGATGCATAGAATATTTAGTCCTTGTATATATTCTTTAAAATATTATTGTTTCAACTCAATTTCAATGAAGAATTCAATATAAACATATTTTACAGAATCACAATTCAATGAATTTGGTTCTTTTATTTAAAAAAACAACATTCATTGAATTTAGTTTGTCCGGTGTATTTTTCCGTGGTATTTTATTTTAATGGATACGTAAAATAAAAGTACCTACGTTGGGTTATGTAACAAGTGCCAACATACAACGACATGCTAAAAACTAAATTTCACCAAACAAATAAACAAAACTACCTCAATCTGAGTGTATAATATATAACATTATTATTATAATTACGAATGAACTTTAGCGTAAATTATATTTGACATAAGTGACAGTGCCAACCCTTAAAACAAATTTGGAACAAAACCATTGAGTTGAATTTATTTAAATTTCTTATTATTCTTGTATTGATTAATCTATGAAATGATAATAAGAGTAAAATTTTATATAAAACGAATTCTATAAAACTCTATATATATAAAATTGACTATAAAATAACGTAAAACCAGCGAATCTAATTCTTTAAAAAGCAGTTAAGCTAAGCTCTAAAGTTCTCATTCAGAACACTTCAGATTTACTTAACGTTTCGCTGACATTCACAGCTTGGTGATATTTATTTAATTATTTCTGCTTTACTCTAAACTTTGCTATCCGCTTTAAATATCCGTTTTCGCTTGCAGACAAAGTTTTACTGTTTTACGGCACAGCGCTTGTTAAACTTCCTCTACCTACATGAGATGTGACATAATAATTTGTCAAGATATTTATTTACGTAACAGGAACTTTAACGATTTAATTAAAGTAAATAAACTTTTGGATTTTTGTATAAGTACTTACAATAAATATTTTGTTTTTGTTGAAAATCTAAATATCCATCCATCGAATCCACCTCAGCCAGCCCCAGGTATTGAAACCATGAAGCGATCCATAAGTTTATTAGCGGCCGCGGCTTTTTGAAATTATATGTATAAAAATGAATGCCTATTTCACTTGGTCACGTTATAACATGAGAAAACTTTATCAAATTCATTCATCCTTTTTAAAAAAGGTTCCTAATACTTTGTATAAGATTCTTACAGAAAAAACATAAGGAAACCTAGTATAAATAGAAACATATTTTTTGCGCAGAGTTATTACATAATCTTTATATAAACGACATATTAACTCGGTTTTGTAACACCAAAGAAATATATTTAATGTTAGGTTTGTTTAATTTTTTTATTCGTTTCAACATGCCATGTCGTGTATCTACAAAATTTTAAGTAAATACGAGCATAAAATATTTTTTCCTTACAAATGTAACTACATATTAGCATATCCGATTTGTTTTTAATTAATTATCATGCGGTCACGTTTGACTAGTACATTTCTCTTTGAAAGCAGCCATGTTAGAATACGTGTATAAAAGTACTACTCATATTAAATGAAATTCATGAACATTTTAAAATATATAGACATGTTGATTTTATTATTTTTATACTACTTAGAATACAAATTAGCATAACGGTCCATATGATGGTAAGCAGTTAACGTAGCCTATGTACGCTTTAGAATAACGCGCGTGTTAAAATAGCAACACATTCATGTCCCACTAGTGGGCGCAGGGCTCCTCTCCACTATCGAGAGAGAGAATTTAGGCTTTTATTCACACACGCTGTTTCAAATGCGGGTCGGTGAATCAGACATGTCTTGTCATTACTTCTGACATGTGGGTTTCCTCACTATGGTTTTCTTTACCGTTAGCAGATGGTTAATCATATTTTGTTAAGAACATATAAATTCTACAAAGGGAGATTCACATTGGTACTGCCAACCGGGATTTGAACCTCTTACGTACAAGTCGGTTATTGTCCCACTCAGCCACCACTGCTTCATACGCTTCTACGCAAGTGTTGTCAACCCAATAATTAGTAAAATTTTTGATGATTAAAAATATAAAACAAGGGCAAATTAATCAATTGTAAACAATTTAAAACTTCGGCTTCGCGTAAAATACCACGGCAACAGTGTTTTTTTCTGAATTGAATTAGCTTATGTGCTATTGCAAACTATAATCTATCTCCATGCCAATTTTCACTAGGCGCACTGTGTTTGGGATCGTTAGATATACATATCTCGGAAAGACAATGAGAACAGGAAGCATATTTTTTCAAATAAATAAAGCATTTTTTTAAATCAATCCACCATAGGGATACGTAAACAATGGAACGAATAAAGAACCTGCTCCTCTTTGAACTCTGTAAAACATGACAATGAAGTCTAGGTTAGAAAGTAATTATCATGGTTATTTTAAATTGATATGAGATAATTTAATAAAATAAGCGTGTGAAAATTCCATACTGGCGCTTTAGCAGTTCTACCTTTGATACCTATAGCTGAATGAATTATGTTAACCGCATTACGGTGTGCAATCAAGCCCGCAGTCCGCATATTGATCTGTAAATGACATTTTACCATTTATAGAAAATAAATTTAGTTGATACACTTTCACGATTAAACAGCTGAATGAATCTTAGTAAAATTTGGCTAGAAGATAGATGGTGTCATGGACTGTAATACGATTTACCTTAGTAACCCACGTTCACACGAGTGGAGCCGCGGGCATCAGCTATTATATGAAATCGTTCGTCCTGACTAATGATCTGATGAACAATATCTAGAATGCTGAAATTGGGCACAGAGGTTTAGTTTATAACGTAAGCTTCAGGTACGAAAAGATTTTTGAAAATACAATACCTAAACGGAGTTTCGACCGAGCGAAGTCGGGATAGGCAGATAATTAAATATAAGACTGAAGAACACCACACTCATTTGATTTTAATATGCGGTATTTTCAGTGTGAGTACGATCCCGGGTGGTAGTGCTAATGAAAATTTCACTTTGTTGAATTTACCATTTGCTAACGGTAAAGGAAATATCGTGACGAAACTCACGTGTCTTAGAATAAACTCTAAAGACATCTGATTCACCAACCCGCATAAGGCCACTGAGTAGCTTAGATATACATATATTATATTCACTATTTAGAGCGTGTCTTGGCGTGTCGTCTGTGGACGGACTTATTTAATTTTTAACCGACTTCAATTCGTGTGTATGTTTCTTACTTCTTTCTCACTCCGTCATTTATGGGCCGATTTGAAAAATTCTTTTTTTGTCTGAGAGGACATACTTATAGTTTGGTCCCATTTTCATCAAAAGAAAGTTCTGATGATAGGATCCATGAGGAATTGAGGGAACCCCTCAAAAGTTATAGGCACACATAAAGCAATTTCAATATTTTTAACAACTAATCAAACATTTGCATTCAGAAAGTGTAATTTGGTGAAGTAAACTGATGAAAAAGACCACAGATAGCCATCTGAACTTCTCAATAATAAGTATTTCACTGATGGCCATTAGATAACTTTCGATTATGGTTGCTAAGCAATTAAGCAATAATGAAGTGAATGAATTGAGCGCGGATTGCACAGTTTTTTTTTATACCTACTTGACC
Organism: Trisateles emortualis; assembly: GCA_947095525.1. Taxonomy (NCBI): domain Eukaryota; kingdom Metazoa; phylum Arthropoda; class Insecta; order Lepidoptera; family Erebidae; genus Trisateles; species Trisateles emortualis. The sequence goes on along the minus strand of OX352729.1, from coordinate 23,940,550 downwards.
TGTGTTCAGCCCGACGCTTAATCGATTTTATTCGATTCTAACAAACGAATGAGACTTAGACTAGGGGTTTGAAGGTATTTGAAAAGTTTACAATTTGCCGTACTGAAGTCGGTTTTTTTTTGTTAAAATTATATTGTTTAGAATGTAAATGAAAACTGTGCTATGGAAAAGTTGAGTCTTCTTCTTAATTTGATTTGTAAATTTAAAAGTACAGTACAGAATTCAAATAATTTATAAGTATTGAATTTTTAGTATTTAAGTAGTTAGACTTAAATAAAAAAAATAGATATAAATTTTCCTTTTCGTGTGGCTGCAATAATCCTGTAGACAGCAGTGGGCGCCATATTTCCAACAACTAGCCTTCCAACGGTGGGATTAAAAATAAAAACTGTGACATTACATAACAAAGCCGCTTTGAGCTTGTCAATACACTGAACGGTGGCAAAGGTATTTCCAACAGCCCGGTCGGATATTGAAAGTCTCCGTTAAGCCCTTGTCGTACACATCGCCGCAAATTGAAACTCATTGGTATTTACCAATCTTTATGCACAAACAATACATTTAGATAGAGTACACTTTTGTTTTTGACCGACTTCAAAAAAGACAAGATTTTTTATAGCCACCGAATTTCTTGATTTTTGAACCGATTCGAAAAAATATTTTATCTTTTAGAAGAATATTTAGTTGTATGTTAATTTGATCCTATTTTTATCAAACGCAAGTTCTGATGATGGAATCCGTTGAGGAACGAAGGGAACTCCTCAAATATAAAAGACATGCGTATAGCGATTTTGGTATTTTTTACTAGTCAAACATAAGTATAACGACTATAACGAAACAAATTAAAATATTTCGTATACTTAAAAAAGTATTGAATTGATCTGATGTGGAAGCCAAGAAGGTAAACGGTAACCAGTAACACAACAGCTTCATAATTAAATAATGTATTGTAGCCGTGTTTGGACTTACTGGATTAATAATGCATCTTAGGTGGAAACAATAAGGATTAAAAAATCGTCTATAAAAGGGAAAATAGTTTCCCTTTATAATAGTTACTTACTTTACCAGTAAGTACCAATAAGTCCATCCAAAGGTTGTCTGGAAGAGATCGCTTTTAGCGATAAGACTGTCCATTGTACGTCACTTTTATTTTAAGGAATTCTATTGTCTTTTGTTTATATTATTTGGTGTACAATAAAGAATATTCTACTCTATTCTATTGTTAACCATGTTTAAATAGTTTAAAATTAGCATATCACGGTATCGTAAATGTAACTGTTTGTAATAACAAATAGTTACATTTTCGATACCCGTGGTATGCTAATTTAACAACGCACCAGTAAGTTGCCTATTAATATAAATAATAATACTAACAAAAAAAATTATATTAAATACTAATTTAAAGTAACTTTTTTTGTTAGTATTATTAACAAGCATACGGTCCGCTTGATCGGCCAGTTATTGTAGCCTCGTGTATTAATAGCATTACTGGTGCGTTATCGACCATAAATGCGTTGATTTAATCAACACATGACGGAAAACAATGAAAATTATCAACAACGCAAAAAATAATTACGTTGTACGCGGCATTTTCAAGATTAAGCTCTGGTTTCCAGATTGAAATTGCGCTACACCAGTATACCCAAATTAGCACAAATAAAACCAACCCTTCGGTCGAGATACCTGAATGTTAGGAAAATATTAATTTTAGCTACGTATTATTAGACAAAATCTGGGAAAAGTGAATTCCAAGTAATTATAATTTATTTTAGCGAAATAGAACTCGTCAAGTGTACTCGTATATTTCAAATTTATAATATTAGCACAGTCTAAGGACTCTTCAAGAATTACTTACAAAGATGTTGTTATATATAAATTTCGCTCATTTAGGGAAGAGTTTTGAAAGAAACGTTTTACTATCCAAGAGATACTACATTTTAAAAACCAAATAAATATTAAAAAATGGGTCTGGATTGCAAGCGTCTATCGGGCCCGCCTGATCTTAAGCAACTGCTTAAGATCATTGCAATACAGACCCAATTTTTATACTACTTATGAAAAAATGTATGTCTGTATTGCAATGATCTTAAGCAGTTGCTTAAGATCAGGCGGGCCGTTTGCTTATATGCCACCTAAGTAGCAAAACAAAACCGAGAAGAGAGAGAAACTTGCCATTAAGTTTTGAAACTTAAAATAGTTTAATGGAGTAACTAAAAGGATTCAATCAAACAATTGTTAAGTTTAAGTATCCAATACTTGAAGGTTGCGGCATCAAGTGAGCATTACCAAAGTTCGTCCGGCATCGGGACGACGAGAGCTTAGTACGCGGCATATTGAGTAAAGTGCACCGTTCGAATACTTGTAAGTTAATATGTGAAAATCCTCTTTACTAAAATGAACATTCACTTTACAGCTTTTACCTACTAAAGTAATATTCTGAAATCAATTTTAGTTATACGCATAAATTTCATAAGAGCCATATTATGAAGTATATATGTAAGGAAACACAGAAAGAAGATATAAGGCTTTTATAACTAGAACTAGGTGTTTATGTAATAATTGCTTCTTCCAAGACTTAATCTTGTTTTTTCGCCCTGTATGTTGATTCATAGAGAATTCCTTTGGCATTAAGTACGCCTTTGCACATGTTTTGTATATTAAGTTCAAAATAAAATACATATATAATAACTTTTTATATTATGTCTCCTCTGTTATCTACTCTTTCAAGAGAGCTGAGAAGAACTTCCACTTATTTTCTTCGAACCACAGTGGCTTATTTGCTTTGCAGAATCTACTGAAACGAAATATTATGAGGCATAAATAACGAACCAATTTGTATTTCGAATAACTTCAAATGGATTGTGTATCTCACAAAGATCTACAAGATTCTTATTCTGAAGCCAACAAAAAGAATCAAATACTAGTGATATAATATAATATTTGTCTTGAGAATATTATGTATGTAGATATAATAATATTCTTCTAACCGAATCTCGGTCACGACACGGTGGGATCTCTCGATAGAGAGCAGCCTCCATGGCGAGAGATATTAGTACACAAGTAGTAGAGAGGTAGAGCACCATACTAGCGAGCAACCCTCACTGGGAAAGGATCTCCACTTCTCAGAAGACCAAAGCCAATTAAAACTAAACCAAATTTCTTGACAGAACACCCCAATATACATTTTGGCCCGCTCCGGGAGTCGAACCCTCAAGGTTAGCCGTCCTAACCATGCAGTAAAGTAGATAGGTATAATAGATACATTTTGGTCATGACAAAATTACTAAACATTGCTTGTTAGTTATTTCTATCGCGACTCGAGTATAATGTCATTGTTAGCTAATCAGGAAACTTATTAATATACTAGTTAAAACTGACCAGACTTGACCGTGGCTTAGTTTGATATAAGTACTCGGAATTACCCGTTCCCAAATTTTTTCTTAACTTCGTGAGTTTTATTTTTTTGTGCGGAAACCTAATTATTACTTTCTAAAATAAAATTTATTAAAGTAATAGCAAAAAAATAAGCCTTCTGCCAGTGAAGTTCCCATTAAATCCGTCTAGCCGTTGCGGAGAATACCTAAAACAAACAGAGTTTTAAAAAATTGCCGTATAATCATTTAAATATTCATATTTTGCCTCTAGTAGAGTATTATTTTAATATTACAGACAGACATTTTATTTTATTTATTTGTATGAATTAACTCTTATATACATATATATATATATTTTTTTTATTTACACGAAATTTATGTATAGGCGGACTTAATGCCTGGGGCATTATCTACCAGTCAACCTTAGGGTGATGCAGAGAGAGACAAAGTAGGTGAATACAAGAAGTCAGTGTAAATCAAATATTACTTAAAACTTTATAAAAACAATTACATTAATATACTAATATAATATATTCTTTAATGTACACAAAAGAAATACAGATAGTGTTACATAGGTATTAATATCATGTACAAAGGCGAGCTTAACTCAAAATTGAGTTCTCTTACAGCAAACCTCTGAGAAGTAGAAAGTTTAGAGGAAACCAAGGGTAAACAAAGTGTAGGTACATTTGATAAAGAACAGTTGGTAACAAATATATTATAACATAATACATACATAAGATTATACATAGATACATACAGAATATATATATAAATAAATACATATATAAATATATATATACATATAAACACTTACATAATCAATAGACACAATTATTTTAAAAGGAAATGCTCCTTGACGTTCCTCCTAAATACGTCCAGAGAAGGGCTAAAGCGTATGGAATGTGGAAGAGAATTCCAAAGATTTACAGCATGAATAGTAAAAAAAATATGATAACAAGTAGAATAGTGAAGGGGGGTTCGTAGGAGAAGAGAAGAAGCTAGTCGACAGGGCTTACCCCTAGGAATATATATTATAACAATACAATATACCTACATATATATAACGAAGGAGGTAACTCCGTAGTGTTTTTAAAAAGTGTGACGTCAGCGTTGATGACGTCACTATTTGTTATCTTCATGAGGATGACTCATTTTTTGAAAGAAAACTTCATGAGTTCTTAAAAAGCTTCGTTTTTCAACCGGCAGCGTTATGACATCTTAGAAAGGTCCGTACTGTACGACGGCTCGAGTGTGAATGTTCGAACGCCGACAGTTCGACAGTTATACAGTTTTCAACACGTACAAGTGTTGTTAAGTTTTTAGGTTAAGTATTGAAATTGCAATTATAGGAATAATGACATGGTGTTTAACGTTAATTTTACATCGTAATAATCACAAAGTGACCAACTGATGGTTTAAGAACTATTTTTAGAACAATCAAATGATTAAACTTAATTATTCTAGTTTTTTGTAGACGAACTGTTGTAGTCGCGCCGATATATATAATAAGTGTTGTTATGATAAGTCTGCCAGTCTATTGAGATAACAATAATTCGCGAACCTTAACTTTAAACGCGTGACGGTTGGTGGACGTCCTGATTTCCAGAGGAAGGGCATTCCAAAGTAGAATAGATTGGACAGGAAACGCAGAGTGAATAAAATCAGTTGAGTGAGAGGTACAAGATAGGAGAAGGTTGGAAGAACGAAGGATTTTTCTGTCATGCACGTAGCAGAGATACTGGAAGTAAGGAGTTAAGTAATAAGGGGAGTTGGGTGACGTCAGAATAGAAAAAAGAGTAGTGAGAACTCGTAGTTTGCGATGTTGAGCAATAGGGAACCATTTTAATTGGAACCTATAAGTTGACACATGGTCATACTTGCGGAGATAAAAAATGAATCGAATGCAGTTATTAAGAAGACGGTCAAGTTTGTAGAGAAGATCTGCATTCTGGTCGAAATAACACCTATCACCATAGTCAACAATAGGAAAAATTAAAGCCTGCACAAGCGCAAAGAGCACGTAGGGTACCAGTGATTTATTTTTAGTCACTTGAGCTCTCCATATACTCCATTACAAAACCCTGATGTTGCAAGCTTCCTTAAGCCACGGTGACTGCCTACCTCAAGCGGGCCGTACGCTTGTTTGTCGCCTATGTAGCACGAAAAACAAAACGATTCTGATTGGACGGCAATCAATTTGTCGACGACCGGCGATTAATTATGCTCGTGTGCCTTCTAAGGCACGAGTATTTAGTATTTTTTTGCTTACGTTACGTACTGATCCAACCTTCAAGTACATAAATAAGTACGTAGGTACAATGCTTCTGGGATGAAAACGGAATCGATTTTTGCAGTAGGATGAAAATGTAATTATTATTATTTCAGCTAGAAAAATATGGGATGAAAACGGAAACACCCACGGAGGGGTCTTGATGTGTGTTAGTCAATAATCAACACAACTAAGCTAACTTAGAATGTCTATCGATCCAATAAGTTATTACTCAACTACGAGCCCCTCCAATTAGTAATATTAGTATGTTCAAACATGAAAACTATTCATCTTTATAGATGACGTCATTGTTCTTAGCGTTAGCAGCAATAATGTCGTGCCAGCAAATTTGAACCGACATTTATCCTATCCTACTAATATTATAAACGCGAAAGTTTGTAAGAATGTATGGATGTATGTTTTTTATCAGGATCTAACTTTGGTAAAATTTTTATTTCATAAGATATTTACATGAATAGTTATTAAAATTAAAGTAACCTAACCTACTTACAAACAATCAGATATTATATTTAAAGGTATTAACCTATAAATAAAATATCTGATTGAGATCACAGTTCTGAGGAAAGGTGCCCAAAAGACTGGCCACATTCCCACGCTGGATTGCAAGGCTAATACGTTGACCCAAGTAAAGGCCAGCGTTAGGATCGTGATCAGGATTAAATTTGGCATAAGGATAGATTATAGTCTGGAACAGAGAATTTTTAGTAGCCTATGTGTTAGGCTACTAAAAATTCTCTGTTCCCGAGGGATTGTACATGTGGGTGAAGCCACGGGCGGAAGCTAGTACATATATAATTGCTTTCCCTGAATGACTGATCAACTTAGAGCATTTTTTTTGTAGAGGGGAAATGCTTTACGCATACCGCCCCGCCCGGGGAAGCAAAGTGGATAAGTCGGACTCTCCGCAGAGGTATTCCGTAAGAGCAAAAACCGAGCCACTGCAAAAACCGCGCAAAATCTGTCTGTCAGATTAAAAATCGGTATTCCGTAAGCGCTCTTTTTGACGTTTAGTCAATAGATTGTGCCGTCACCGAGCAATCACAACTGTCAGTTTTGCGATCACAATTGTCAGGTTTGTCATCGCTGTTTCTTAGAGAATTAGCGGCCGGCTGATTCTCTAAGAAACAGCCGGCCGCTGATTCTCTAAGAAACAGGTCTTAAGGCTAAATCAGCCTAAACCGCTTGGGCTAGAAACTTGTCATTTAACACAAACATTTTTAAACGACGTAAGTGATCACTAGGAAAATTTCACCTCTAATGAGGTTAAAATAAGAGATAAACGGTTGTAAATAAAAAAAAATTACCCGTGTAAAACCGCGGTAGGCCGCTAGTTTCTAATATGCCACCAGTTGCCTTGTTATATTGAACATTTCCACTTCCAACTGATCCTTCGGACGGACGTTATCGAATTTCAGGTTTCAAATTGTATTTCTTTCAGATAATATGATATTGTATTGTGTGAATTTGACAGCTTCATGGATAATACGGGAATTCAAAGATATCTTTCACGATGTCAAAGTTTACATTTACATAGCATTATTTTCACCTGAAGAAGTAGACAGGCCTTTTTTTATAAAAGGAGATGAATTTTTGGGTGGTATACTCGTATAATTTTATATAGCATATTTCACATTGCATGAATACTGTGACGTGAATTTCAAGATAAATATCAGTGGTAATAAAAGACGATTAAATTAAAACCTATTAATTGAATACTCTAGGCTCTTGATCATTCAATTAGCCAACTGGTTAGGTATTGATTCAATCATTTTCTTTTATTTTCATTGTAAAATGTTAAACGTCACAGTACCCCTGCTATGTGAAATAAACTATAGTATACTAGTGGCCCGCCCCGGCTTCGCCTGAGTTAAACTTTTTTTTTCACCAATTTTCATAACTTTATCTTCCACAAAAATTTCCAAACCCCTTTTCACCACCTCAGGGGTTAAATTTCACCACCACCTATAGTGTAAACGGAACTAGCAATCTTCTGTCTTACCCCCTATAGCCTGTGATATCAATCAATCAATCAGCCTATCGCAGTCCACTGCTGGACATAGGCCTCTCCAAACTCGCGTCATAGCACACGGTCCTCCGCCTTCCGCATCCAGTGCGCCCCAGCGACCTTTTTTAGGTCGTGCCTGTGCTATAATAGCTTGTAATTTTAGGTGCCTCTATTATTGCAAGCCATAGTTTTATTCCACTGTTTACCATCAGGCGGACCATTCCTTACTGTCCTAGTGTAAAAACAGCGCACATCTGCTGTATTTGAAAGTACATTAAATTAAAATAAGAAGCTTAGATTAGATTTAACGTTTTCATAATAACAGTTTTGTGCATATTTTAAGCTCTCTACCGCCGGTAAAGACGGTACCTACAAAAACTTAACAAAATTATTTTTAACACGACGATATATTGTTTGGATTTGATAACAAACTAAAAGGTAGGGCACCATACAAGCGAGCAAGCCTGACTGCGGAGGAACTCTACCTTACAGAAGACCACAGCTATGTAGTTGTGCTCCTGTGTGTGAGTACAGGTATCTACATTAAGGGATGCAGAAAGCCCTGGTGTTAAAATTTATGGATAGGGAACGCGCTGGTGGTGCCTCTAGTATTGCATGCGTCTAAAGGCTACGGTAACTGCTTACCATCAGGCGGGTCGTATAATTGTTTGCCACCTAAGAAGTACAAAAAAGCATGGCTTCAAAGGGACTCGTCGACTCGTATTCGTCACCGTAGCAATATAAAAAATATACAAAAATAATAATGCGTACAACTTTTTACTCTACGCGTACATAAAATGTAATTGTCTTAAATAACAAAAAAAAATACAAAAGAGAAAATTCTGAGAATCGACTTTGATATTTCATTGTATCTTTACCTACGACATTATTTTCCAATAATATAAATCGAAGCAAGTCAGTGAAATATAAATAAAATACACATAAAGCAAAAATTGAATACACTTTCTTTAAAGCCTTCGTTTTCCAGTTAAACACGCTTCACTGTTGGTTACAAATAAAATGAATGCGCATATTAATTTTGAGGCCTCGATGATATTAAATTTTAAATTGACATCAACACCTCTTGATTTCATTATGCAATTTAATTTTTAAATGTTGTAACACCGGGCACTGACTATATATAATTGGTTTATACTAAGTAGCTGTTCCTTACAGTTTCTCTCGCGTTAAAGTAAGTTTGAATTTGAAAACAAACTTTTCTACTTTATATATTTTCATCAGTTTGAACTTTGCACTATAATAGTCTCATTCCCTTCTGTTGTCAGAACACCGATTATTCAAGCTATTTAAAGCAAGACTACGAAGATAGTTCTACAAAAGTGAGCTACGATTATAGTATTACAAGGGTAGGGCTACGACACGCTAGGGTTACGAAAAGCTACGAAAGTAGTGCTACGATGGTAGTGGTACGAAGAACCAAAAAGGTTGTCTGTTACGGGCTGGCCACGTACACCTAGACAGCGTTACGAGTCACCGGTCAGTTCGTCACCGCTATCGCTGCCCGCACCGCTTTGGTTCGTGGCATGACATTGGGTCACGCGTACGTTTGTTCCCGCCGCGCCGCACGCCGCGGTGCTCGCCGCTGCCGCGATTCGCTTGTCAAAAATAATTACAGAACATTTTAGTACTTATTATTTTTACCTGGCCACCGTGGCCTGTTACAACTTTTTGTAATTAAATTGAATTTGAGATTTATATTAACATTATAACGTGTCAACCTATAAATAACATTTGATGTTTAGTAAAGCGGCATAAGCCTTAGAAAGCATCTAACTTAGCTACGTTAGCTGCTTACCAGGCATTGCTTTGTGATGTTTATAATGCCATCAATATCACTTGTGTATTACCGTGCTACACGCTATGTAGTCGCAAGGCGAGGAGCTTAGACGGTATGTCAACTATTATTACTAGCAGCTCTACCTCACAAAGGATATATTCAACTACGTCATTTGTAGTTTACTAATATGCGGGAATATGCGCTGTTTAATTTACATTCAGTACTAATATTTACAAACAGTCTTCGTTAATATTTTGATTTTATTATTTTTTGTATTTAAGTTCAAATTAGTTTTATGTATATAAATAGTGTTAAAATGCATATATGTATATGTAATAGCAAAAACCTTGCAAAAACTTGCAAATCCTACCAATATTATAAATGTGGAAGTTTATGAGGATTGATGAATGGATGTTTGTTACTCTCGTAAAAACTACTGAACGTATCTGGATGAAATTTACCATAGAGATAGATTATAGTCTGAAATAGCGAATAGCTATGCTATAGCGTGATAACTTATAAGATATTGATTAGAAGAAAATTGTGGCATTAAAATGACAGTTTTTAGCAAGTAGTTTGAGTTTGACCTTAAAATACACGCCCACACATTTAAACATTCTGTAGTCTATCATAATATTAAGAATTTGTTTGCTTCTTTGTTAGAAAATGCGCTTATCTCTAAAACCGCCAGTCAGATTTTAAAATAAACTTTTTGTAAAAATCTTTACTCATTTTTTTAAGTAAGGTATAAATGCTAAGTATCACATGCTACATACTTATGGGAAGCCCACCGGCTACGTGAATAAGATGACAAATGACGTAAACTAAATTTAACGCCTGTAAAACCGAATAAACAGAAAAAAAATAAAAATTCAAAAATAATTTTCATTAAGCCTTAATTTTGGTCACGGACAAAAACAAAAAAAATATTACCATTTTCCTTCCTGTTTCAAAGTTTTTTGGTTAAACAATGTGGAATAATTCACCATTATATTTACCTTATATACATATGTAGTTGAAAAGTAAAATGACGTCGCAAACATTAATGGTTACCGAGAAAAGGTATCCAATACAGAGGGTCCTTTTAATGGCAAACGGTAACGGGGTCAACCACCGACGTGCTATATTAAAGCACTCTGTATACACATTATAAAGTATGTTTTATTTTTACTCTCTCTTCTCTTCAAATGAATCAAATATATTTTTTTAAAGATAACTCCCGTACTAGGGATCGGCCCTATGTCTTTGTCCTGTGGACTTTATATACAATTAACGGACACAAAGTAAAATGACTTCACACAGCGGTGTAGTTGTGTTCCTGTATGGTGAGTACAGGCTCATTTAGGGACGCGTTTTTAGCGAAACATTTTCCTATCCCAGCGATACTCCATCATAAAGCCCTGGTGTTAATTTTTTAGATCGGCAACATTCGAGTGATACCCTGGTATCGCAAATGTCTATAGGCTTCGGTAACTGTTTACCATCAGACGAGCCGTATGCTCAAGCTAGCATACGGCTCGTCTGATGGTAAACAGTTTGTTTGCCACCTAAGTAGTATAACAAAATAATGGTGTACATATGTATTATAGGTACGTCATTTGTTATCCTTTTAAAGTCTAGATGATTACTACCTAGTAGAAATATACAGCCAAACTTATTATAATGCTAAATTAATAAAGTCATTAAGGAACACATTAACGAGGTAATCTACAAGCTGCCTCCGCGTCGTAATATGGAAAATAAAATTGTTGTTTAATTACCGTTATATAGGTCCGCCTAGGTGTCTAATAGCTATCTTATTACCTACAAGGCAATTTTATTTTTATTATTTGATGTAAATCCATTGAAGCTGTTCTAAATATTTTTTTTATATTCATAGCCATTGGTACAATATTACGATACAACATGTAATTATAGACTATAGCTGTTGCCCGCGGCTCCACCCGCGTTGATGTCGGTTATCACTGTAAATAGTAGCCTTTAGTGTTTCTTGGTCATTTGCGTATAACAGAAAGAGCGTAGAGCCTAGTCCTTGGGGGACGCCATAACAGTTAAAAGCCTCTTTACTCATCTGATCCGCAATCTTTACTCTTTGTCCCCTATTTGTGAGATAATCTCTAAAGAGATTATAAGCGACACCTCGAACGCCCAGTTAATCCATTTTAACTAATAGGATTGGGACAGAGACCGTGTCAAATGTTTTGGAGAAATCTAAGAATATGCACAAGCATCTACTTTTACTGTCTAAATTCTTGACTACAGTTTTAGATAAACCAAGAACATCGTCTTCGGTGGAAATGCCAGACCGAAACCATATTGGTTTTTAGATAGTATGTTGAATTTGTTAATAAACTTTTTAAGGGCATTCATTGTTCAAGATCTTCTCCAATATTTTTGAGAGTGCAGATAGTATTGCAATAGGGTGATAGTTGTTGACACAATTTCTGTCCCCACCCTTGTAGATTGGGTGGATTAATGCCTTTTTAAAGCCATCGGGAAAAACTCCAGTACGTATGGCAAGATTACAGATATGTGTGTCGTTTTGGAGGGTACTAGTGTTTCTCGAGAGAGTCTTAATACATAAGATGATATACCATCCCATCCTAGAGCACAGTCAAGGCGCTGCTGTAAAATGATGGTCTCTAGTTTAGCCTCTGTCACCTCAAGAATAACCATGTACTTAACCGAGGAAACTAGGGCGATCTGAGGCAGGACTGAGGTGCTATTTGTAGAATCAGATAGGATGAGTTTTTCGCTTAAGTTTTTACCAATAGAAGAGAAAAAGTCGCATACATAGTTAGTGGACTGTTTAGGATCACTGTTAAAGTTCAGTAGATGTGTTGGACTGTCGCTACTCTTTTGAGTGTTAGTGATGTTTTTTATGGCTTTCCAGAGGGCTTTTGGATTAGAACCAGCTTTATCTATTAGGCGTTTGTTATAGTCAAGTTTTAACTTACGAAGAATGCAGTTACAGAAGTTGCGGTAGCGGGTATACATATGTTAACTTAATCGTCATATTATCTGGTGATTTTCTAGACTTAATGTGCAATCTGTCGCGGTTCCTAATGCATCGAACCAGACCAGGTGTTACCCACGGTGTTAGATTTCTGTTTCTATTAGAACCTTTGTTGATTATTGTATGAGTGGTTATGATAGCTAAGACAGTATGAATAAAGCTGTTTGCAGCAGTATTTGCGTCATCCATTTTTAAGTATTTGTGAGAAATCGGTGTTATCTATTTGTGTTATAATATTAGGATAATTAGTGCAAGATTTTGTATGATAGTGTTTATGGGAAGATTTTGTTTATGCTATGTTTGAAAATAGAAATAAAATGTTCAGGCTCTATTTTGTATGTCTACGGTGACAGGCCGTCTAATAGTAGATAAGTGGTAAACGCTACTCGTGGCACTTAACCTCTGACCAGCTGACCAAACACAATAGAAAATACATTGTGTTTCGCGCAGATTTACGTTCCGACATTCGAACGATTAAGCTACTGAATCAACCGTGCATTTTCTATTACTTTACTTAATTACAAGTGTGATGGGACGGTTATCCGACACGACCGAGAATAGATCAAGCGCAGGACCGACGCTACGCCCAGGGCTATATCCACCAGCAATTTCCTGACTTCCTGTTGCTACTGAGAGTTTTCTGATAGAAAATTCTATCAACATTTTACCTGAAACATTTGATAACCGCAATCTACGAGGAAGCAAAACTGTGAACAACTCAGAGTCCCTTACTGTGAAAATCTTTGAGGGACGCCAATGTCCAACAGTGGACGTATTTTGGCTGATATGATGATGGTTGTACGTCTCAAAATTCTGTAGTTTTGCCCAGTGTCGAACGTGAAACTATAGTGCTTTCGTTGCATCTCTTTCTATAATAACTACAAATTGCAATTCTTTTTACTCGCCAGATTCGAGTAAAAGAGTAATACGAGTTTTTGACAGTTCTCTTCATATCTGTAAGTCATTCATAGCAAAAATTAAATCTCAATTAATAAGCAAGATTACATAGTATTTTATATCGACTGTACTGTTAAAATTGAAGAAGCACTATAAGTGTAAGTATAAAGCTAATAGTTTTCACTATTTGTTCACGTCTGCCAATGTAAGTTCGATTGAAGCTATCTAGGACGCCAACGGCAAAAGGGGAACAAGATTGACAGAGCTTATCTCATTGATATCTGTATATAAACCGCACATTGAGCGCATCGCTTTCCTAGAAGAAATATTCTACCGAACAACGACTGCTAACTTTTTTATTTAGAACTTTCTGTGTTTACTGTATTGCTGACATGATATTTTTACAGGTACTGATAGTTTGATATATGTCTCGGATATCTATGGTTTGTCTTTAAAAAAATCATTGTAGACCGTGAATATCAATTAGGATATATTTTAACTAGTAATTTAATTTCAATATACCAAAATATAGTTACTTCAAACTATAATTAGAACCTGAGTCTCCATTAGTCCTTAAATATTTAAATTTACTGATCTATAACAGACTGCACGTATTTATTCCTCACCATTTACCATTGCGCGGCGTATTGTGGTTTCGATCCTTACACGAGACAAAAAAAGTGTAATCCGTAAAAGCTTGTTCCGAGCTTTTGCGTCTGTGAATTGTGTCCGCAGTGATACAGAGTTTATAACCAAACGAGCGGACAGTAAAAAAAAATGAGGTTCACCGTAAAACAACTTTAAAATATCTAACATATTGACGAAGATATTTACAAGAATAATTATTAAAAATAAACGTAACTTAACTTAAACAACTTACAAGCAATCATCCTACTAATATTATAAACGCGAAATATTTTAAGAATGTATGGATGTATGGATGTTTGTTACTCTTGCACGCAAAAACGTGTCTGGATTAAATTTGGCATAGAGATAGATTATAGTCTGGAAGAACCCATAGGCTACTTTTCATCTTAAAAAAACTCTGTTCCCGAGGGAATGTACGCGCGCGCGAAGCCGCGGGCGGAACCTAGGTAAAGGTATTTATTTACCTATATAAAAATATATAAAACATTTTATTGTTTTTACCACTAACATTCAACCTGGAACGGGAACCAATTTTTTTTAAATAGTGTTTGAGTGGAAAATAATCGTACGGCCCGACTAAAATTAAACAGTCACCGTAGCCTATGGAGGCTTGCAATACCACAAGTATATCTTGCGTGTTGCTGATCATTTTGTCCAAAGAATACTGTACAATATAAATCTAAAGTCCATTTTTATAATACCTTTTTCTCGCATAACATTTCACATTTTGACAGTAACATCTATTTCCATTCATCCGCAAGTAAGTCGGAAGCCGGGCGAGCATTAAATTCCTTTAGCGGATAGTGCAACGGTACGGAACGATAAGATCGCCAATAATCTGCGTCTCTTACCACGTCAATAGTTGATGGAAACTAACTACATTGTTTAGCACTAGAGCATTATCCTAATTAGTAGTTTGCACATTACATTATTGTATTGATACAAATTAACACAATATTAGTGTTGATAGACTGTCTTGGTAGCCGTTGTATGCACCAAAAACGAAAATTTTGTTTGAACAAAGACTTGTTCCGAGTCAGGATGTAACTTGTTTGTTTGTAAAGTCCACCGCGACACAGCTTGTTCTAGTTCTTTTTAAAAAAGAAGACAGAAAGAAAACTAATGATATAGGGTTCTATACAAGTTGGCAAGCTCAATTCGAAAAGGATCTATATCGTACAAAAAAACGCATGTAGGTAACTACAATATTTCCTAATTTTTATCGTTTCTTTAAAGTAACATTTTCCTACCTAAAACATTTGTTTATAATAATATCAACCCATATATGTCCTACTGCCGGGCATGGGTCTCCTCTCCTCTATCAAGAAAGTGAAAGGGTTTTGGCCGTAAGTTACACACGCTGGCCTAATGCGGGTTGGTGAATTTGAAATATCTTTAGAATTTCTATATATGGGTTTCCTCACGATGATTTTCTTTCACCGTTAGCAGATGGCGAATCATTTGATTAGTACATATAAACTCCACAAAGTGAAATTCACATTGATACTGCCACCCGCGATCGAACTTGCACCTCTTGCGTGCAAGTCGGTTACTTCCCTACTCGGTCACCACAGCTTTACAAAACTTGTTTAGAAACCATTTTAGCTCCGCGAACATTGATCCGACTGTAATGAAGCTAAAAACAAATTAGGGTCTGTTCTTATCTGCAACCCTCGAAAAGTCAATTGTTACCGTACCCCAGTAAAAAACCTCTCGTAAACTCTACTTTTTATTAGTAATAAGTAAAAACACGCTTAAAGAGCGTAAATGATTACGTTATTATACGATAAATGTCCTTTGAAAAGTTTTTGCATCATTTTATCATACTGTTACTGTTAATCTGTCGCATTGCGTTTTCATCTGCGGGTAGAAATGTGACGGTAACTTAGGGGTTAATAAACCGAGTTGTACACAAAAGGTTTGAGTTCGATCCCAGGTGGCAGTTATAATGTGAATTTTTCTTTGTGAGATTTATAACAACTATCTAATAATAGTCAATAAAACATCGCAGAGAAATTCATTTCATCATCTCAACCCGTAAACGTCCCACTGCTGGGCACAAGTGTCCTCCAAATATTTGGATGGACGTTAGTCAATACCACGCTGGCCAGACGGGTTGGTATAGGGTTTTGTTTCGAGTTTTCCCTCTCTTGCGATATATATATTTTATATTGTTGAAATTCACTTATCTTAAAGAAATTCTGAAGGTGTATCTAATCCACCAAAGAGAAAGAGAGGAAACTTGAGTCCCCTCTTCTATCAAAAGAGCTTAGTTATTTTGTCCATAATATATAACTCAGCTGGACACGTGCCCAGCAGTAGGGGTTGCTAATACTACTGATATTCAACATCATCATTTAAGAGAGGTAGGGCACCATACTAGTGAGCAAGCACGACTGGGGAAGGACCTCCACCTTACAGAAGACCACAGCCAAATGTACCTGTACTCACACACAGCGGTGTAGTTGTGTTCCTGTGTGTGAGTACAGGTCTCCAGCGCTCATTTAGGGATGCGGTTTGAAATAAACGTATTCCTATCCCAGGGATACTCCTCACATCTTAAAGCCTTGGTGTAAAAAAATGGGTTGGAAATACGCAAGTGACACCTCTGGTATTGCAAGCGTCTGTAAGCTACAGTAACTTAACATCAGGCGGGCTATATGCTTGTTTGCCACCCAAGTAATATAAAAAAACTATTCTTTTTTCTGTACTTGAATCGATATTAGCCTACTATAAAACGCTGGCCGGACGGGTTGGCTTTACAAATATCACGGACACGTATTACCTAGACTATAGTGTATTCCACATAGCATGGATACTGTGACGTTTAATACATATTTTACGATGTCGATGAAAGAAAATGATGAACGAAACATTATTCTACTATTACATTTTATTTTATAGTGCGCAACTAATTGCCTTGTTGACGCATGTAGCGTGCCTTCGATGACATTTCCTAAGTGAATTTTACTCTCTGGAAATTGTAATCAATTCTACCATCTCCGATCTGAAACTAAATTTCATATACCGACAAATATTACAAATTGATATTGCAATTTTAATTTATATTAGTGAGTAGTTATTGGAAATGCATTAGGCTAATTCTTCTTATCGTTTGATTAGTGGTCAACCTGGTGACAGAGTTATTTAGATCGCACATTGAGGCCTCTGTCGTGATCTAACGGCTGTTAACAGTCGGGACCGACTTTCAACGTGCCCTCCGAAGCACAGAGACGCTCAGATGAAATACCAATATGACTAGATTCACCGTCTGCTAACTGTGAAGTATTTACCATCTGCTAATGACGAAAAAAAAATTCATGAGTAAACCCACATGTCTTAAAAGAAATTCTAAAGGCATGTTTGATTAATCAACCCGCATCAGACCAGAGTGTGAGGATTAAGCTTTTTTGATAGAGGAGAGGAGACCATACCCAGCAGTGGGATATATATGAGTTGTAATTGCTGCTTTTATGTGCCTGATGGTAAGCAGTTACCAAGACCTTTAGACGCTTGCAATGTCAGGAGAATGATTCTTCATCTTTTAGCACCAGAGTTCCGTTTTATGGATAACCGTGGTCTTAGGAAAACATTATCCCCATAAATAAACATTAGAAAACTTAACAACTAATTGAACAACCGAGATACAAATATTCCTATTTACAGCAAACAGATCTAAATTATAGTTAATATTTTGCTTTATTAACTTAAGTGTTTGTTTTTGGAAAGCTTACAGGCTTTTTTATATATTAGGTATATGCGTAAGTATATTAGTGGGTCGAACCAACTTCACTATTAAATTACTTATAACCTGATCGAATTTCCTAAAATTCTTTCGTACTGGATATTCACGTTATAAAATATCCCTGTAATCCAAATTTCAGTTTTCTAGACTTAGTAGTTTTGGCTGTGCGTTGAGAATAAGTGGACAAACCATTTTATATTCATACTAGCTGTTGCCTGCTGCTCCGCCCGCGTAGTTATAAAAAGTAGCCTATGTGCCAAATTTCATCCAGATCCGTTAAGTAGATAAAGAGGAACAATTATACATCCATACATTCTTACAAACTTTCGCGTTTATAATATTAGTAGGATATGATTTATATTATGCATGTAAGTAATATTGTTTTATTTATGTATAAAGACAACTCCCGCATAAATTAGTCTTGCGTTGACAGATATAGAAAGTATACCCATATTCGGAACAGTCACACAAATATTTGTTCCATGTGGGCATCGAAGCGACAACACGGCGCAGTTAGTAGCGAAATATCCATCAGAGACATTACTAGTAAGAACCGTCATAATAATTTAGAAAAAAATATCCATAAATAAAAAACTAATTCAACAACTAGGTAAAGAATTTCTATGTACGCGAAAAGTAAACAGAACTCTCAGGATCTAATAGTCCAATTCCAAAAAATCTTTCACTAATTAAAAACTACACTATTCCCTAGTAACACGGACTCAGCTTCTTTTTTCAACAACAGCATAAATGTAGCCTTAGGCAGAAACTCGTAACACAAAGTTAGGATTGAAAAAAAAACGAAGATTCTAACAGAATTGAACAGAATGTTCATCAGAACTAGAATCTTTAAATTCCCAGTGTTTAAACATTTGCCTATTATGCGGATGCTTCACTATAAAACAACTGGGTTTAATTATTTTTGAGATGAATGATCACTGATATAACTATAATTGCTTACAAACCGGTATGCTTGTTAGCCACCAAAAAATAATACAAGCGTTCTTTCTTTTATTTTTAACGACGCCCGCTTTAGAGAACATTGCCTGTGTTTAGGGAATATGGTTCTGGAGACTTAGACACACCACCTTCACGGACGCAGAGCACATCAACACTCTGAACATTAATTTATGAATTACATTTTTGTCTCGCGTGGATATCAACCAGACTTCGCAAATGTGCAAGTGTTACAAATTTATAAAAAATATATCATCATCTCAACCCACAAACGTCCCACTGCTGGGCACGGGGCTCCTCCATAAATTTGGAGGGATATTAGCCTATACCACGCTGGCCAGACGGGTTGGTATAGGGTTTTGTTTCGAGTTTTCCCTCTCTTGCAGTGGATATTGTCTGCCTGACTTACTCCCTTAGTCGACTCTTACGACACCCACGGGATGGAATGGGGTGGTGACATTTGTATTCTTAATCCGTCACCACACGGAAAATATAATATATATATAATTAATTATCCGGCAGTCAATTGATCCAACTTTTTCACACTTCTTCTCTTCTTATCGTTTGGTTAGTGGTCAACCGGTGACAGTGTTATTTAGTTCGCCCATATTTAGGCCTCTGTCGTGATCTAACGACTGTTAACAATCGGGACCGAGTTTTAACGTGCCCTCCGAAGCACGGAGACGGAGGCATAGAGTTACCGCGCCCTTGGTAAATTAACCCGCTGATCGTTTACCGAACAGCGAGTGCACCTGGCTATGAGCGCCACTTTTTCACACAGATACATCTTATATAATATAATGTGTTGTTAAGCGCAAATCTCAAGAACTTGTTAAAACTTTATTACAAAATCTTTTTTTGCTATATTCGTTATTGTCAGGAGAAGGTTTTTATTTAAAAAAAAAAGAAATTTGAGTTGAAAATAGTTTTTAACCAGGTTTAACCAGGGCGAAGTCGGGGCGGCCCGCTAGTAACGCATAATGAGACAGAGTACATAATGAGCTAATAATTCGGATCACAATCATTTTTTGTTCCTTATTTTTTTTATTCATCTACTCATTATTACTAAACATCGATTAATTGCGCGTCTATTTATATAAAAGAAGCTCGAAAACATTATATGGACATTATTCTTATAAAAAAAAGCTTTGCTAAGCTTTTAATATAATCTTATAAGAAATATGTACAATGAATCTATAACTACACGATTTAAAAAAATAAAGCCGAACTTCACAAAAAAGGACCGCTACAGTTGGCGTCATAATACACTTAGTTTTGCAATAAAATTATATACTGATCTTATCGCTACGATATTTATGATCAAAATCATTAAATTTTTAGTAAATTGATGTCAATATTTAAAATACACAAGCCATAACCATAAACAATTTACAATACATAACTTAACTTAACTTATTCCAAGAGCATGTCCACATTATTTCATGACAAATGAGGAAAATATAATAAGTAATCGCCCTAATATCCGATCTGCAATTAATACAATCAATCTATGTAGGTATGTATGACATGTATGTGTATTATATACAAGCCTGTTTCCTGGAGCCGTAGGCAAAAACTACTTCCTATAATCTTATCACACTCATACCATTCAATCCATGCAAGATCGTCGGTCCAGGGTACTAAGCTAAGGCGATTGGTACATAGCACCGCACTACGTAGCGTAGCGCGAGAGTGCGTGTTCTTACGTTGTTTGGAAGTACTTGTATCTCTCTTTGTATTGGAACGTTGTACTACACACTAAAACGCTTTCAGGCGTAGTGTTTTTGTTCGCAGACCGCAGCGTAGTGCGGTGCAGTGTAACAATCGCCTTAACCTGGCCTTTTACTAAAATGTTAGTAATTAGGTCCACGAACGTTGGACGTGGTCTTGTTACTCCAATTGTCTCATTTACACTTGCCTTATATTATTATTGTTTAGGCAATCTTCCTTCATCCTTTCTTTCCAAATGATAAAGCCATCTTAAGGTTTTTTACGTTGGCTATCATCACATCTTCTTTTATTTCACAGCACTCTCTTGTAACTCTTTTTTTACTTTATCTTTTAGAGTTACACAATATTTCAACATTTAAGTACTACCAAAAATAATTGCCCGTACTAATACTTCTTCATCGACGACCAGGCGTATCTATTTTCGTTATATTTCTTGTGTCGATGAGGACGATTTGAAAAACGTTTACTTGAAATAAAGTCACTGTATTTCTAGGAAACATTTTTCAAACCGAGCTCGATTTTTCTTAATAATTTTTCTTAGAGTTTCAGTATACATTTTTCTATCAGTACCTTCTGAGTTTTTTCCCAACCTATTAAGAAAGAAAGAGAAACTTATTTCTTTTGCACTTCACAATATATCACATTGTTAAGTTTGTTAAAGCAAAGTTAGTTTAAAAAAAGTCCTTTTTTTCAGATCTTTTCTCAGATGAATCCATCCATAGTGTTGATAGCTTAACCCATTGACTACCTCTTAGTGGTGTCTTAGTAGTGAGTACACCAGAATACAAGCGTCATAATATTACCCGCTCGCATTTTTCAAAACTTAATATCATTCACCTTAATTTCATTTCTCTCAAAAGCTTAGTAACCATTTCTATAACTCTGCTACGACGCTACAGGTTATTTCATCATCTCTTGTTTGACAAACAACCAATCGGCATGCGTGATGTTAAACAGTTACCGTAGCCTAATATTTAATGCATGTACTTGAATATTCATAAAGACATTTTAGCTCTTAGTAATATTCTGTAATATATCCATACTAATATTATAAATGCGAAAGTAACTCTGTTTGTTAGTTAGTTTGTTCGTTTGTTATTTTTTCACGACTAAACGGCTGAACGGATATTACTGAAATTTGAATCCTGGGGACGGATATAAAGTACCGATAGCAACCGATATTCGCGCGGGTAGTAGTTCACAGCCAACAGCTAATCTTACTAATAGTACCTAAGAGTAACAAACATACATCTCTACATCCATACATCATCACAAACTTTCACGTTAATAATATTAGTAGGATTTGTGAAGATGTATGGATATAGGGATGTCCATACATCCGTATATCCATACGTCTTCACTAATGAAGAAATGAGAATCCATATGTGTGTTTGTTACTCTTTCTCGTAAAAACTACTAATCGAGTCTGGATGAAATTTGGCACAGAGATAGATTATAGTCTGGAATAGCACATTGGCAACTCTAGCGATAACCGACATCCACGCGGGCGGAGCCGCGAGCAACAACTAGTACTGAATTAATTTAAGTAACCTGACTCGTTAATGGTGAGCCAGTAGTAACGTCGATTAGTTATAGGTACTCACATTTATGAATTGTTTGTCAGTAACTATTAATGTGTGTGCGTCCATGTTGTACGTGGGTAGGATATTAATACCGCTTCGTATGTTTATTTACTCTGAGCTGTTAATTAGAGTATATTGATGTTATTCATTAATTAGTGCATGATTAATTAATAACTATATTTTAGACTCATATTAGTATTGTCACGAGCTACCGCTGAAACTTATTGTTTACTTGTCAGGATATGGTTCGGATAATATAAGCCAGGTTACGCGATAATGAGTATATTTGCTTCCCCAATGCAAAACAATAGCTATCTTTATATATTATATATGTGTATTTCTTGTGTGCGTGTGTATGTCACTAAACTCCTCCTAGGCGGCTGAACCCACTGCTGGGCACGGGTCTCCTCTCCTCTATCAAGAGAGAGAGAGCACGCTGACCTAATGCGGGTTGGTGACACTGTTAGCTGATGGCGAATCATTTGATTGGTACATAATATATAAACTCCACAAAATGAAATTCACATTGGTACTGCCACCCGTTAAACATATATATATATATATATATATATATATATATATATATATATATATATATATATATATATATGTATATATATATATATATATATATATATATATATATATATATATGTATATATATAAAGACATAACCCAATTTCATCCAGATCTGCCGGCTTTTTCTCTCAGAAACAGCGATGGCAAACTGACAGTTGTGATTGCTCGGTGACGGCACAATCTATTGACTAAACGTCAAAAGGGCTCTTACGGAATACCGATTTTCAATCTGACAGCCAGATTTTGCTCGATTTTTGCGGTGGCTCGGTTTTTGCTCTAACGGAATACCCCTGCCGGTTATGTATACGCTCAAACGTATTGCAAGATTATTTCTGTAAGTAACTTCTAATAAATTGTAGATACTTCATTAAACTTAGATAACAAACATCATCATTATCGGAACTACAACCTCAATCTGATATTTTATTTATAGGTTAATTAATACCTTTAAATTCAATATCTGGTTGTTTGTAAGTAGTTTAGGTTAAGTTACTTTTATTAGAATAACTATTCATGTAAATTTCTTATGAAATAAATTGTATTCTATAAATGAGGTAACAAATAGTACTCGTTTCATTCATTTACGTAAACAAGTGGTACCAAACGTAGCGTAGGTATGTACTTGGTTCCCAACGTTGCACCGCCATTACGCTAAGTCCTGTCCTGTCTCGCCGCTATTGTTCCCTTTTTCGAGAGGTTTAATGAATGACTATTGTGTTCGATTTGTAATTAGTAGTAGTTTCTCACGCCGACCCGTGTGTGGTAACTAAACTAAATGCCTTTAATTTTCCCTTTTATTTATTGGAGTAACAAATAGTGATCTGTTTTTTGTATCCATTGGGTATTTTATCAAAACATAGTTTATCATTTACTTCGTTATAAAAGTATAAAAATAAAATGTTATGTTATGCTACTAGTTATTTAGTAAATATTAGTTTTCTCAATTCTGTAGTCAATATAACCGGTGCGCCGACTCATTTTGGGATTTACGCCCTGTGGGCTTTACAAATATAGGTACCATTCACGGACACAAAATACACTCAGACCAGGAGCAATTTTTTTTGGATCACCAATCAAGCATTAACCATCAGACTGCATGTGTGGCCACTAGACTAGACCACAGGTGCAGTCTGTGTCTGAAGATACTAACACAAATACACATTAAAATGGCTTAACTTACTGTAGTAGAATTGAATGAATCTGTTAAGCGGTTACAATACCGCAGAGCCTGCAGTTAGTGTTTGATGTGCTATTTACAGGATTTGTATTTGGTTGGAGTAGGTCGGAGATTTAAAAAAAAAAAAAAGTCGGATTGGGGAAAAAGTTTCTTCGCATTTTTTAAGAAAATTCAGAACATTTTTTAATATAGTTTATTTACATTTAACTAAAGTATGTAGGTTCCATTTCGTTCGATAACTTTTTGCCATCTAGAAGGTAGGGAGATGATCCCATTGCTATATAAATTTTGGGACTTTTGATGAAAATACCGCGACAAGTAGTTTTGGCAGTCCTCTCGTGGTGTTAACCTGACACTGCCTAAAGAATTCTGAAGAGACCGAAACAGGTGGAAATCTGAAGATGCAAGGTCGGACTATACGGCGGATGTATTAACACCTCCCAGCCAAACTCTCTCAATTTTTACTGAGTGGCTAAAGATGTGTGAGGTCTAGCGTTATCATGAAGAAAATTTCTCTCAACTTTTTGCTTTAATCTCATCAGTTGTTCGCAGTAGAGTTCAGAATCAATGGTCCTGCCTTGCGAGTTATCCAGGGTTTCGCCACAGTCTATGAAGCCTGACCGGCCTTTGACCACGACGTTTTTCGCACGTTCTTGTCGTACGTGATCCACTTTTCATCACCAGCTTCTTCAAAAATTATTCGGTTTCATTACGTCGTAATAAAGAATCACAAATGAGTACACGGTTCGCTAAGTTTCTTTCAGTTTTTCAGTTTGTGGTCAATTCCCAGTTCTTCATCTTCATCTTCATCAGATGCTGCTCTACTTTTTCAAAAATGGCATCCATTTTATCCGTAATAGGGTGACCAGAGCGACGTGCATCTTTGACATCAAAATTTCCTTATTGAAAACGCTTAAATCAAATTTGTGCTACTCTCACAGACACTAGGTCCATAAACATCGCATTTTTTTTTCGCGGCTTGCGTTGCATATTACATATTTTTTTATAGTTAAATTTTAAAATGTATCGAATTTCTTCATTAGATTCACTCATCTTGACAATACGAAAAAAAAATGAAAATCACACATTTTCCTAATTTAAATGTGGAGTTATGTTCTTTAAAATTTAAACTTTTAATGATACCAAAACCAGCCAGATAAAATTAGTATAGCCAAAGAGATTTTTTTACAAGTTCATGCATACCATAATGCGAAAAGACTTTTTCCCCAACCTTATAGTTGCAATGCAATTCTTAATATAGGCGAAACCTAAAAGTTGTTTGTCCAGAATCAGTAATAGATTTGACCTACAACCATTTATAAACCATTCTACAATGCCATTCTTAATATAGGCGAAACCTAAAAGTAGTTTGTTCAGAATCAGTATTAGATCTCACTATAACCATTTTATATTTTGACCCAATAATGTACTAAAAATATTTAAAGTGGGAAAGTGATATTTAAATATTTTAATTTTACAAATGCACAATACGTAGAAATGGTTTGTACTCTGGTACACGCGGCCCTAGTGGCACTTTCCACTGGTTGACCCTAATTGTGCAGGAAACAACTCTACACAATGAAATCCGAGGTATAACATCGTGAGATTTTTTTCTATTTTTTATTCTTACTCTTATAATAGGAGCATATTTGGAGTGTTTCAGTATTTTACTATAGCAGTAATAGCATTGTACTTAGATATATATAAATAATCTCTATTTCCCTTGGTCACACCATAACTTAAAAAGAGTTTACTGTGACAGTTTGTAGAAGGTTCCTACGAAAAAAATTAGAAGATATCGCTGTAAATAGTATAACCCGGGCAAAGTTGCTAGTATACATTTTTTTTTCGGATTGTTATTTAGAGTAACAAACGTTAAAAAAAAGAAACACACGTATTTATAACTTTCCCTCTTTTGAACTCGGTTAAAATACAGAGCGAAGCTGCAAATTAGTATTTACGTTACCGTAACAAGGGTAATTTTACCATATTTTAATGTATAATTTTTATGGAGAATTTTTATTTGGTTTTCTGTTATGAAATTCTCGCTAGCAGCACGGAGTCAGGAAGTCGGCAGTGTTAAACTACCGTGTCTCGCCGCCGGCGCCATCGCGTCGGTGATGCGTCTGTTGGTACCTACTCCTGTCTCCTACTACGATTTTTTTACTCGAAAAACGTTCACGTTTTTGTCGTCGACTGGTATAATTATCTTGACAAAGTGACAACTTATACTACCAAATTGTCAAGAAAGACTCGATAGGTACATTCATTCGAAACCAAAAATGATGAGATCGATATACTCAGTCTTACATTTAAATTATTTGTGCGCGTTTTTTCGTTCAGAAAATAACTATCAATACGCGCACTAGAGGTAAAAACATTGTCAAGGAGCAGCAAGGGTGCACTGCCTTTCTCCACCCTAGATGAGAAAAGTCCGTATCGATAGTTTATAGTTATCGACTATCTTTTATTTCCATCAACTTGCCCGCTCCTGGGCTCTTGACCGACAATCCACCGCACCGTCCGCGCGTCCCATTAGCTTATGTGAGTAGGGAAATAGAAATTGTAGCCGTTTGGGCACAAACTTCATCATTCATAGTTCTTCCATACTAATTTTCTTAGACTGTGCTAATATAATGAATACAGGAGTAGATAACCCTAGTAAAACATAATAATAACTTTCGTGATTGGTTAATGTCCGTTCGTACTGGCCGGCTGTAACTAGAACTCGGCCAGGAGCATTACTATTACAATATTTTAATTAATTAAGTGTCATGAGCATGTATGTAGGTCAATAGGTTAATTAGATTTAAAATAATGGAAACTGGCGACCACCGGCATGTATTAACCCGTTATTTCAATATTTGTTTTTGAAATGAACAACTACAGCACTAATAAATTAGCTATGTGCCGCGGGGGTATCAATCAAATATATAGTAATCAAACATAATAATTAATACAAAGTACACCCAGATTTGGGACAAACAGTAATTGTGAATCAAACATGTTTGATTCACAATTACTGTTTGTTATGTTACCGTGCATTGCTAAATAGTGAGGTAACTTAAGCTACTAAACTCACCGTGCAATTATATTAACTTTAGTCATAAAATTATCAAGACTTTGCTTTACTATATTACAATATGCTCCGTCTTTATTACATGGCACTTAGCTGACTCAACTTGAACTATGCCTTACCTCTGCTTACTCGTTTTACCTTTAAGAAAATAGCGTGATGCTGTTACGTTGACCGTTACAAAGTAACTTACCAATTCTATACCATTTATATATTCACCGGCTCACTGAACAGGCATATTATATCTCCAAACTAAAAGCAAACAAAATAATTCAGTGTTTCATCTCTCCTTATAACAACACTCTGAGCAAGCAATCGTGTATAAGTTTCATGTCGTATGTGTAATGTAATAAAACATGTCAAGCGCGTGTCGGACTCATGCGTCGAGTGTTCCGTACCTCTATGATTTATGTTTTCAAAAGGACAAAAGTAGGTCATATGCATCTGGCCTACTTTTGCATCAACCAAAATAGTTAATTTTAAAGAGAATTTATAATATAATATGTTGGTCGGTGGTTGGTTGGTGTATTATGAATGTAAGTTTATAATAAAATCTCTTTGGTGGCTTTATTTAAGGCTTGGGATATTGCGAACGTCCTTGAGAATATGGGCGAAGCGAACACGACTCGCCACACTAATTCTCCAGGCGAGCGCGGGGATACAAACAGATGTACTCTTTGAATGGACGTCTTATTAATGAGTATATTTTCTTTAAATATGGCAGATATTTAAAGAAAACATAATATATTATATAAATTCATATTATTTGATATTAATTGAAGTCATAAAGTGGTTACATCTCAATAATTTGATGCTGATTCAATGATTTTTTTACATATTAATTAAAATTAATATACAAATTATGACAAAACCATATTATGAAATATCTTGTAGATTAATAATGTATTTTTTGGCAGTCATTTGTCGATAAATGCCAATCAAAATGGTTTCATTTACATCTCTTTTCATTGTTTTTTGAGATGCCACTATCTCAAAAAACATAAACACTCTTTATACCTTGCTGGTTTCTATACTACTAAAATCTTAAATTTAAAATAATTTTATAACGATCTTTTATTATTGGAAATTGCGGCGTAGATAGCCTCTATCAAGGGGGACCGATGACCGGGTAAAGGTGAGCTCAACACTAAATGCTGTGGGATATCTCGGAGCGGGGAAGGGAAGGGATGTCTAGCGGTGGACGTTTTTAGGCTGAAAAGATAAGTCATTTATTATGTCATTTTATTGGCAACATAAGCTTGTAACTTATAAGGTATCTTACAACTGTCGCCCTACATCGCAATATATAAAAATACTATCTAGTAGATGATAAAATAGTAGATGGCACTAATTTCATAATTAGTTGTAGATATATTTAATACAAACCTGATCCGTAATTGGCCAGTTTTATTATCTATTGTAATCATAATTTGACGTTATTTAAAAAAAAAAGCTAAGATGCAGATTTTGTGAAAACTAGAACAACATGGCCGTTTAAATATCAGGCAGTCAGTGAGACGCGGCGTAGTTTTAGTAGGTAATAGGCTATCTTGTTGGCACTTTTCGTATACGGAACTCTAAAAAGTTGTATCATGTAGTATCACGCTTGGTGGGAAGCCGATGACTTATTTGAAGAAAAATGTATTTTCAGAGACGTTCGTAATTTAGGTACAG
Source organism: Trisateles emortualis (assembly GCA_947095525.1). Classification (NCBI taxonomy): domain Eukaryota; kingdom Metazoa; phylum Arthropoda; class Insecta; order Lepidoptera; family Erebidae; genus Trisateles; species Trisateles emortualis. The sequence continues at coordinate 23,911,997 of OX352729.1, read as the reverse complement.
ACGACAATGACGGCGCGATGCTCAATAAATCATCCGCAGACGCACCGTTATACACAATGGATAACTTTAAGGACAAATTCCTTTACTTTGCATTATAATATAAAACATTTTGTGTTAACCTAAAAACGTTGTAAACATAACATTAAGCATGAATGCACGTATAGTTTAGTGATGAAGGTGATCAACTCGTGACCAACACCGCGTCGAGTGTAGTAGGTTCGATTCTCATACGGGACAACCCGCCCCGACTTCACCCGGGTTAAACTATTTTCTGCACAATTTCCTTGTCTTCTATAAGAACTTTCTACAAATTATATTAGAAAACTTTAAAAAAAGATGAAAGGCGTCGGTAAAGTCGTTCTCAAGTTATGGCGGGGCCGAGGAAAATAGGGATTATTTTTATAGGATTTATTTTATTTTATAAAAGTTTTTCCGAGTCTGGTTGTAACTGAAGTCCGTGAATTATATGTTTTACACCTTGGCAAAGGACTTGTTCTCTAGTGCGGAGGTTGTGTTTTAAAACAAACAATAAAACAATTGTAAACTTAATTAAAGATTAGCCAAAGCAAAGTTGCCTATTATTGCCGCATATAAGTCCGCTCAATCTACTTTGATACTTACTGTGACTATCCATACATATTCTAAGATCAGCAAACTATTTATTCAGGGCTTAAAAAGCTACTGCAAATGCCACCCAAATAACTGAACAGCTTTTCACAACTTGATTTGTCACTAAAATTAGATCCTCCCAAATGGGCTTCCTTCACCCACACCACGTCAAATACAAATTTTCATATAAACTTATCTGATTTGACTCCCTCAAGAATTAAATTTCCAAGTATCTTCTTGTTCGGCTTGCTTAGGTCAAGACGAAATTCAACTGTACAAATTGTGTGATCCTAGCGTCGCGTCGCCGCGTCTCGCTAGTTTCGGTAATACCAACGTTGACGGGTTGATTGTGAATGTTGTTAAGAGTTACTTATCTACTCTATTTTCGTGAATTAGTCACTTTTGCCAACCGGTCACTTTTGAAATTCGTAAATTTCATTAATATTCTTAATTAAAGTTTTATGGCGTTTCTCTTTTCAATAAAAAATATTTTATTTTGGACTAAGTATATGAAAAATAAGTTATATTTAAATTAATATAAGGGCTTAGACGTGCGGTTATATCGTGGGCTCACGCGTTAGCTAGGCGGGGCTGCGCTCTAGCCGCACGAGTGCCGTGCCCGGTTCACGCGCCACCACCTGCCGGCCTGCCCGGGGCACTCTGCGACGGTCCACAATACCACGGCACCATGGCAAATGCAATTACTGACTAATCTCTTTACCAAAATATATTCAGTCCCGTTTAGTCGATCTAGCGTGATTGAGTAACAAACATCCGTACAAACTTTCGCATTTATGTTTTTGTTATAATACTAAGATAAACATTTATCGCCTTATTAATAAACGTAGTATAGAATAAGTGTAATTTTATTTTATAATCTCTCATTCTGTCATCACAAATTTGACATTCGAAAGAAGAGGACAAAGCACCGTGTAACTATTCACTATGCCACGTTTATTAATAAAGCGGTTAGAGTAATCAAGAATCTAATTCCGAATTCTTTTTCATACAAACTTAACCCAATTTCATATGGTTTAAAGAGAAATCCACCAGTAGGTAATATATAACATTGATTTCTATTTTAAAGGTCGGTATCCCAATTTACCCTCGGTATCCCGAGGGTCGGCTAAAGTAACTGACAGTAAGGGATAAACAAACATTACCTGTGTGTGCCACACCGATAATAATTATAATCTGGTAGCAATGTCAAAACTAAGTTTCGACTGCACGGTCGATACAGTGGCTCAAGTGGCTATCTCGGCGTTTACCACTGCGCGGTGTGTTTATGTGCCCGTGTGAGATCGATCCCCATACGGCAAGAAATTTTGTGGTCCATAAATGGTTCCGAGTCTTTCCCTAGTACGGGAGTTGTCTATTTTTAAGAAAAAAAGTAAAGTGAGTGACTGAGTTCACGAACAGCTTTATTAATAGACATGGTGTAGTGAGTGAATAGTTACGTCATGCTTTGTCATCTTTTTTCAAATTACTGATGACGGAATGAGAGATTATATAATAAATTAACATCTATTCTATTCCACGTTTATTAATAAGGCGGATATGGTATAATTTTGATTCCTAGTTGAGATATAGGAGTGGGTATAGGTTGTAATGATTACGTACATTATGGAATCCCAATTTATTTTACAGATAATTAATCTACAGAAAATTTAGGGTTGTATGTATTTTTTAATGCTGAATCGCAAAAAAATCAAAACAAAAAATGTTGTTTAAAAAATGAAATAAAAAAATTAGGGGTGGACCCTTAACATTTAGGGGGATGAAAAATAGATGTTGTCCGAATTTCAGACCTACCCGATATGCACAAAATTTCACGAAAATCGGTCGAGCCGTTTCAGAAAAGTTCAATAACGTACACCGTGACACAATAATTTAAAAAGTAGTGTTTGCAGAATTTGTATGTTTATTCGATTTATATGTGTTTGCGAATCGTCTATCCGATTAAGCTAAAAGTTTGCACAGCAGTTGTTCTTGTTGGCACAATCCAACAATAAAGCAATTAGGGCTCGCCTTACCTTATTTTAGCTTAGTTTACAATAAAATAATGATAATATATATTATGATAAAAATATTTATATAATAATATGTACTTATTTATAAGAATAATCATGATAATAATTAAAAAGAAAGGTACTCAACCTAAACTACTTACGAACAATCGAGGTATTCCGTGGAGTCCTCAGTCCAGCGACCAGATATTTTAGGTAAATTTCGTTAAATTCATTATATGATTGTTCGAGGTATTCCTCGAAGCGCTACCATTTTGAAGCGCACCTAATGAAGCGCTCCTTTTTTATTCCTCGGAGCTCACCTTTTAGGAGAAATTGCTATCGGGAGCGCTCCTAAAAGGTGCGCTCCGAGGAATAAAAAAGGAGCGCTTCATTAGGTGTGCTTCAAAATGGTAGCGCTTCGAGGAATACCTCGAACAATCATATAATGAATTTAACGAAATTTACCTAAACTATCTGGTCGCTGGACTGAGGACTCCACGGAATCTTTTCGTTTCTGACGTATAACAAAAGTATTAGAAACGTGAAAGGAACTATGTCCATCTGTCTGTTACCGCTCCACGACAAAACGGCTGAACGGATCACAATGAAATTGAATAGATTATATCTTGAGGACATGGGGTACATTTTATTGCTATTACTCACATCTAAACGGGCGAAGCCGCGGGCAACATCCAGTTGCTATATCAATAATAGTCACTTACATAAATCTGTCATTGCCGATACTACTACAATCTAAGTAGTTGTCTCATAAAAAATGCCGGCCATATTTCACGCTCGATTTAAGGTTTGGAAGCTCGGTCGGTCCGTACGCCCCGTACGGAACGAGGAATGGCCTTGACCCGACTTTATTTGGGTCGCAAGTACCTAACATTGTAAACGTGTGGTAACGCCCGCCGCATATTGTCAATAATAAAATTATTGACCTAGAATATTTATCCGTGAATAGTATTACTGATAAAATATACGCACTAGTTATTTTTGGTATGTAGGAATATTTTTTTATGATCTTTGCTAGTGTTCTGTATAAGTTGTATTGGTTTCCTTTAAAACGCTGATAACTGCTAACAACTAGAGACTAAAATAGCCGTTTGGTCATTGTCGATCTGCATAGGAATGAAAGAGAAGAAAATAATACAAACGAGTCGGGCGCACCGCTGAAATTCAAAAATATAAAACGACAATATTTTTTTAAACGTGTTAAAATCAATCCTTGCCATCCAGCGTGGAAATGTGGCCAGTCTTTTGGGCACCTTTCCTTAGAACTGCGATCTCAATCAGATATTTTATTTATAGGTTAATCTGATTGTTTGTACGTAGTTTAGGTTAGGTTACTTTAATTTTTATAACTATTCATGTAAATATCTTATGTTAAAATCAGCTAATGTCCCCAATATTACCAACTAAATTCAGTAAATAAACGACATATGTTTTCTATAAATATATTTTAAAATATATATATCTTAATATATATATTTCTTGTGTGCGTGTGTATGTGACTGAACTCCTCCTAGACGGGTGGACCGATTTTGATGAAATTTTGTGTGTGTGTTCGGGTAGGGCCCTGGATGGTTTAGATTCACAATTGGACCCGGTAGGTGGCGCTGCTGTCGGTATTTCAGCTTTTTCAGGCAGGACGACGTCTGCCAGGTCCACTAGTAATATATAATAATGCCAAAGTCACCCTTTGGCATTATTATTTTGTATGTTTTTTTTAAATTTAATGTATTTAAGGAGGCAACTACATATAATATTGTAATAATTGTGAATAACAACATATTATTGTATATTTTTTATAAGAATAATTGTGACAGATTTTACTAAATAAAATCTTTTAAGTCAGGCTATTTAGCGTTTATAAGCGCCTTAACTAAAGATCGCCCGCTGGTCGAAATGCGACCGTAAATGATTTCTACAGTTATTCGCCGTATGAAGTTAAACTGTGCCAAATCTCACACTCCTCCATGTTGTTTACGTATTGATACGAATATAGGCGGGCAGCCCGCGCCGGCATCACATGGATAGACATTTACGTTGGGATCCCTTTTTAAGTAACATAGCCTATGTAAGTCTGATAATATAGCATTCTACTAGTGGTATAGAATTTTAAATCAGTCCAGTAGTTTTGGAGTTTATTAATTGCAATTAATTATACAATTCTTTATTACAAATACAATTTTTTATTTTGTAGCATAGACAAATGAAAGAATATAGAATTTTCATAATGTATGGCCACTCATACAAATATTTTTTTATATACCTTTAGCTACAAAAAGATTTCCAGGCAGACCCAGTGCACTGATTTATCTACACTATTAATTGCAATTAATAAACTCAAAAACTACTGGACTGATTAAAAAAATCCATACCACTAGATAAATCAGAGCACTGATTTATCTACACTAATATCTATTCTTTCTAATTTCTATTCTTTCATTTGTCTAATCTCTGTGGGTATGTAAAATTGCGGGGAGTAATTTTTCTTCTTCTGAACGGCTCGACCGATTTTGATTATATGGGCCCCTAGATCCTTCTTAGCTATAAGTAACTCGTGGGGATATCCCTTGGAAACAGGATAAAAACTGAAAAAAATATAACATGCGAGAATGGCATCATACGCGAAAACGGGATAACACGAAGGAACGTATTAACAAAATAATACGCGGGCAATCTCGCGGGTGAAACCTAAAGGGGTCAAAGGTTTAACATTCTATTTTTAGTTTTCTATGTATCTTTATGCATGTTATTATTCAAAGAAGTAAATGTATCGTTTTTAAGGAAAGAAGGATTTTAAAGGGTCCATAGGCTATGGTAACTGCTTACCATCAGGCGGGCTGTACGCTTGTTTGCTACCTTGATAGTATAAAAAAAATTAAGGGAGGTATATACAGCTGCAAAAATCTCTCGAAACTAATTTTACCATACGATGCCAAAGTTTACCTCGGGCATATATCATCATCGGAACATTTTTATTTAACAATGTTAAAATAATAAAATATTGATCAAAAAATATTACACAAAATAAATACTTAAATAATAAAAATGTGACAGACCTTATTTGCTGACCGTATAGTGGAATTCAAATTTCAAATTTTGAATCCGTGTACATATACGAACACTACTACAAATACAAAAATCTCTCTAGGATAATTTACCTATATAATAGGGTACTACAATAGCGAGCAAGCCCGTCTGGAGAAGAACCTCTACCTTACAGAACACCACAGCCAAATAACTACACTACACACTGCGGTGTGGTTTTGTTCCTGTGTGAGTATAGGCTTCCAGCGCTCATTTAAATATGCGTTAGCGATGCGAAAATAAAGTTGCTTAATATGGTTCGAAATTAGTAATTGTAAATTATATAGCTACTGTACGTAAATTGTACTCTAGTTAAGCTCATTTCATCGGCCAATAAATTATGTATTGATTTTCTACGACAATATAATTTGGGATTCGGGCAGACGAAATTTAACTGTGGGCAGCCGGGTGGAAATCAAATTAAAACTTTGTCTTCAACGGTTTGTTCATCGTTTAGCGATGAATTAGTTTTTTGTCAAACTGACTAGTTATACGAACAACGTGTCTATCTAAAAGGTGGACGGAGGAAAATCAAAAGCAAATGAAGTTTTAAAGCTACGTAGTTTTCATCTTTTGTCGATAAATTGTCACTCAGTTTCAGAGACAGGCCATTGTACAGCGATGAAGGAAACGCTTTCAGATATTATAAGGAAATGGACGTTGAAGCGTATTTGCGTAAAACTTGATTGCAAATTTTATAAGAAAATGCTTTTGCAAAATGAGGCAAACGTTAAATATCTATGATATTTTCTTACTTAGTATTTAAACTTAGTTAACTTTTGTTGTGTTGTTGTTTGTGGGATATTAAATTTTTCATGACCCTAAAAAGGTCTCGTTTTATAAAACATTTCCGTATCTGTATTATATAACACGGGTTTCCTTTGCGACAGAGCTTAATATTTTTGAGCCACGGCTCAAATAAACATACACAGACTAGATGTAGAGATAGATAGATACATCACTTTGTTGAGAGACGCTAAAAGACTTGGTAGGGATAAAAGCATGCATACCACAGTTCGATTTATATTTTATTGAGCTCTCAGTAGCGAATTTGCCCGCATTTCAAACCAGCCAGCCTATCCTGTCTCGGTAACCCCGCTAACAAATCGTATCAAAATTCCTTCAACAATTTCTCCATGAAAATAAAATCGATGGCAGATAGTTCCTTTGAATTGATAATACTTGTAAATAGAATATATATATAAATTCTTGGAATAGGTTAAAATATATTAGTACTGAGTAGCACATATCATTGTATTATTAATAATATATTATTTCGAAGCTGGTAAATGTGAGCCGTTTACTTTAAATGGTAGCATAGCAATCCATCAGATTGCCATTTGTGAGTTTTCTTAAAATATAATTATTAAATATAACTTACCTAAAGCTTTTCGCATCGCTTACTCCATCATAAATAATTACCTATCTAACAAATACAGCTGGCGAGCTGGCAATTTTGGGATAATCCTTCCCTAAATAAATTATTAGGTCACCATGCCCATGATAGCACGCGCTGCGTGTGGTTAACATTATTGTATCCATTGAGACCGGCGACGCATTGTCGAAAAATGCCGCACATAGAATTAAAATATAATACTAGGAATATTTTCTCTTTGATATCGCGTAACATACATGAACAAGAGTACGTTTTATGTATTCATATAACAGAATGCGGTGGTAGCCGAGTGGGAAAGTAATCGACATATATAACACACGACCGGCACGTCCTGGCTTCACATGGATGGACATTTATGAAGTACTCGATAGGGGTATCTAATTTGTATATAGCTTACTAGCTGTTGCCTGCGGCGCCGCCCGCGTGGATGTCGGTTATCGCTGTAAAAAGTAGACTATGTGTTATTCCAAACCATAATCTATCTCTGTGCCAAATTTCATCCAGATCCGTTCAGTAGTTTTTACGTGAAAGAGTAACAAACATCCATCCATCCATTCTTACAAACTTTCACCTTTATAATATTAGTAAAGATGTTATTTGCTGATAATGTAGCTTTCTATCCATCCATCCATCCATCTCAGCCATAAGACGTCCACTGCTGGACATAGGCCTCCCCCAAGGTCTTCCACATCATTCGGTCCTGAGCTGACCTTGTCCATCGGTTGCCCGCGACCTTTACCAGGTCGTCGGTCCACCTTGTTGGAGGCCTGCCCACTCTGCTCCTTTGTAGCTTTCTATAGGTAAAATATATTTTTAAATAAGTGCAGTAGTTTGAGTTATTGAAGAATTTGCATCTACATTTCGGCAGATACATATGATACCATTTGGTACCCCAGAGAGCTAGCCTATTGCCTATACTGGATACATCCAGACTCTGCAGCGGTAGTTTAGTTGCTAGTGGTTGATATAATGCACCGCAATTTAGATTCAGACAGCCTCCATAGAGAACAACTGGCCAAAAAATAAAATTAAAATCTTACCATAGGCGGATGGTAATGCATGGTATATAAGAGGGAGGTGGATAAGTTAGGCGGACTCTCCCACAGCAAAAAATAAAAGAAATATGAATATACGGATGAAATGAAAAATAAGATTGTTGTACCTAATCTTTATACTGTCCGTGTGGTGACGGATTGAGAATACAAATGTCACCACCCCATTCCATCCCGTGGGTGTCGGCTAAGGAAGTAAATCTGGCAGACAATATCCACTGCAAGAGAGAGAAAACTCGAAACAAAACTCTATACCAACCCGTCTGGCCAGCGTGGTATATTATTATTATTATTAATATCCCTCCAAATTTATTGAGGAGACCCGTGCCCAGCAGTGGGACGTTTATGGGTTGAGATGATGATGATGAATATTTATACATTTTTAACCGACTTTAATAAAGGAGTTTTTTACAAACAAAAATTAAAACCTCAATTTTGAGTTAAGCTCGCCTTTATACATAATGTTATTAATACCTATGTAATACAATATGTATTTCTCTTGAGTACATTACATAATAAAAGAAATGAAGAATTAAAAATGCAAATCTTTTCTCTTATCATATATAATATTTGTATAGATGAGCTTTGATTTAGATTTTTTACTTTATGGTTATATACTCATCAAATAAATTTCCATCTGCTTATTGTAAAAGAAAACATGAGAAAACCTACACGTCTTATAAGAGATTATAAAAACACGTGTTGGCGAAATATTTCTAGATAGAGGAAAGGAGACTCGAGTTCAGTAGTGGAACATAAATAATATTGAAGCTATTAATGTACTCGTCCGTGGTCATAACTCTTTAGTAATCTGTGCCGTGGTCCTTATATGATAAGCGTAGTTTGTTTTTTTAGTTTTAGGTCAGCAGTTGCCACTAAAACAATACAATATACTTTATTGTATACCATAAAATTACATTTTCCAACTTAAATTACTAAATTAAGGCTAGTACAATCGGCGGTCTTATCGCTAGCGGCGATTTCTTCCAGACAACCTGGATGGACAGAATTAATGGAGAAAGGCAGTTTTTGGTGCACTCTTCCATCTCAGCCACAAGACGTCCACTGCTGGACATAGGCCTCCCCCAAGGTCTTCCACATCATTCGGTCCTGAGCTGACCTTGTTCATCGGTTGCCCGCGACCCTTCCCAGGTCATCGGTCCACCTTGTTGGAGGCCTGCCCACGCTGCGTCTTCCAGTTCGTGGTCGCCACTCTAGAACCTTTCTGCCCCAATGGCCATCGGTTCTGCGAGCTATGTGCCCGGCCCATTGCCAATGGTGCACTCTAGTTTATGTTAATATTTACCTTAAAATTATCAAAGCTATTTGGAAAATATATACATATATACACCAATTCGAGTTTTCTCTCTCTTGCAGTGGATATTGTCTGCCTGATTTACTCCCTTAGTCGACTCTTACGACACCCACGGGATGGAATGGGGTGGTGACATTTGTATTCTTAATCCGTCACCACACGGACCAAAACCCTATACCAACCCGTCTGGCCAGCGTGGTATAGTAGGCTAGTATCCCTCCAAATTTATGGAGGAGACCCGTGCCCAGCAGTGGGACGTTTATGGGTTGAGATGATGATGATGATGATGATACACCAATTATATTACATAATATACATGCATCTATCTACATAAAACTTACTGTTGTTAAGTAGCACCTAAATCTCTTACAGCCGCAGAGAGTTGTTGGGTCTGTCCTCGACCAATAAATAGCACTGATTCATTCCTAGGCTGGGATGAACCTGTGTTATGTATGGGATTGAGAGGAAATCCTTACCACCCCTACAGATAAGTCATCTATCTATCTACTCGTATCAGCGGCCCGCGCAGGGTAAACTATTTTCCACACCAACTGGTATAACTCAAAAACAACGGACTTTTATACAAACTTTTACCTCGTTTTCTCCGTCTTTGGGGTTGAATTTCCAAAAAACTTTTCTTAGTGCTTACCTACTGTATTAAAGGAACCGGCATATAAACTTTTACGGCCCTAGTCCCTGTAGTTTCCACTGTGCGCTGATATGTCAGTCAGGTTCTTCTTTTATACATGGACTAGCTTCCGCCCGCAGCTTCGCCCACGGGTACAATATCTCGAGAACAAAGTTTTTTTCCAAGGAATGCAGTACCCAATAACCGGTTGATATAAAGCATGAAAGATCATCTTTAAGGTATCAGGGCTAGCAGAGTGCCTAAGAGACTTATTATCCGCGTAGGCGTTAATCTGTACATTTGGAAGGGCCATATTGCACAGATCGTTTACGTACATAAATTTGAAACAGTTTGGGCCAATTATGCTTCCCTGAGGAACACCGAAGGACACTGGCTTCTCGTAACAAAGATATTCACCGATTTTTACTCGTTGCGTGCGGTTATAAAGGTAAATTTTGAAAATTTATAATGTGATGCCACGTACTCCAACAAGTTGAGTCAAGTCCAAAACTGCATTTTCAGCCGAGACTCCTAGACAAAAACTAAGAATTCTTTCAAAGACCTTGGAAAGCTATTTCCAGAGGCAGAACTGAAATCGGTCTATAGTTATTGACACAGTTTCTGTTCCCTCTCTTATAAATGCGATGAATAATTGCTCTTTTTAAGGCATCCGGAAAAATACCCTTTCGTAAGCAAGTATTAATAAATATTTGCAACAAAAATCATTGTGTTGAAATAATTTAAGGTAATTATTCTGTGTATTGATTATTCATGCTAGTTCTTCTCAAGGCTTCACATCAGCGAACTAGCCGTAGGAATTTTTTTGCTGACATTATCTTTCTGGCTTTTTCATAATTTATTATCTTCATAAATGTTACTTTGTAACCTCAATGAATAAATGAATTTGAGTTTAAAATAAAAATACGTGAAAAAAAAATGTGAAACAAAACTCTATGCAAATCTACAAAACAACGTGTAGCCGTAGGATATACATAAAAAATATTCTGTGTCGTGTTTATGAATTTTGTCGTCTAGGAGTAACAACGTCGGTGTGTACGTACAAACTAAGTCACCACAAATAGTATTGGATATCTACTAGAAATTGCACTGGCTTTGCTCTGCGGTTAGATTGGAATAACAAGAAGTGAGCTCAGATTAATTGAGATGTCTCCGGACCCCGGCTTGTCACCACAAACCGATGATCCTATATTTCAATAAGAAAATGAATTATGTACATAAATATCGGACATTCAAGCATACGGCCCGCCTGATGCTAAGCAGTTACCGTAGCCCATTGATGTATATGTTTCACTAGATAAGCAATAACCGCGAAAACACGCTACCACCTCATATATGACCCAGGTCATATGCCCGAGTGTCTTTTGTTTTGTCATGAGCATGGCGTTCGAATTGCGCGACACAAGAAAATGAGTAAATGTATGGTGAAATTTTGCGATTTCAAAACGCACGTTTCGCAAAAGTGTAAAAAAGCAAACGAAATTACTTTTCACATTTAAGATAATTGTGTTTTCAATTAATTATTGTTGTTAATCATTAAAAAAACTAATCAAAAATATTGGCGGCTAACACATAGATAAGGGTTGTCAATTAAACCCTCGTTTGGTTTCCCTGTGTTTATAGTAGATTTTTAAATTAGTTAAATCAAATATTAAATAAGGAAATAATTAAATTTATATTGTCAAATAAAAAACAAACAAAAACAACAAGTTTCAAAATAACAAATAAGGTACTTTTAACAAAATTTTCCTGCTGACCTCCATAATACGTAGGTTGAAAATTATAACATTCAATGTAATTAATCTAATTGAATTTGGTTTCAATTTCAATAATACAATTATTTTAAAAAATAAATTTCATTCTGATCAAAAATTCTTATTAAATCAATGAGATTAGAGATTTTTTTATTTAGTGTGCAACACCTAGCTTGTCGATGCGAGTGAAAAGCTGACTTCAATATTTTAACATAAACTGTATGGAATTGTGCCTCTTATGTTTACCTCAGTGCCGTAGCCTATGTTTATAGGCTTCGGTACTTCTGGTATTGCAAGCAAACGCTTGCTATGACATGCGTGGTGTCGACCCAAATAATTAACACCAGGGTTTTATGATGGAGTATACCGTGGTATAGAAAAACGTTTCATTAAAAATGCATCCCTAAATAAGCGCTGTTAACCTGTACTTACATAAAGAAAGACAATTACACCGCTGTGTGTAAGTTCTGTAAGGTTGTGGTTTTCTGGAAGTTGTAAGTCCTGCCCTACCTGTCTTTCTGAGCTTAACTCTAAATTGAGTTTTCTAACAGCAAACCAATAGTGATAGAGGAAATGAATAAGAGTATAAAAGCATTATGAAGTGTACAATACGAGTAGAAGGAAAGAATAGTAGAAAAGAGTAAAAAACTAAAAACAAAGAAAAGTTCTCTTTGTAAATAATATTTGTACGTACACATAATACGAGTACAAATAATATGTACGAGTACAAACACACTTGACACTAGTGGCCGGTCAATAGCGTCAAAATCACCGGCGGCGGCGCGGCGTTCGGGGATCAAAGTTTAATTTCACTGGCATACGATACAGTCGGTTCCCGCTGTGTATCAATCAATCGCAGCCATATACTCGTACGTAGGTGTGTATTTAATTTGTGAATCGGAATTGATAAAGCAAATTGTGAGTTATATAGAGAAGATATCACAGTGTAAAATAATGATTTAAAGACTAATGAGATATAAGATGACTGATCGAAATGGGGTAAAACATCTAAGTAGCTTATCATTTCAAGAATGGGACAAATAATATAGTTAACAAGTCAAAGCCAGAGTTAAAAATATGAGTATCGTCGGTATCGTTTATCAAGTATCAAAAACTTTTGCAAGGTAAATTAAATTAATCGGTGAAGGAATTCCAGGAGTAAATTACAGATTTGGTTTTTTAATTATGATTGCCACGCTATGCCTACTCCTTCGTTTGAAAGATAGACATAGCAAGGAGGCTGGCAACGAGCCAACCCTTCCATCTCGAATTTTAAGCCACCAACCTACCCAGACATTCAAAGTTGCCCACACAAGTACGTGAATAGGACGAATATGGAGAGTGTTAATATGAACACGGAGATCTCGCCTGGCTGGATGAACATTGCTTTATCCTAGTTGTTGTATTCTTCATTAGAATGGTGGCACTAAGCCCACTGTCACAGTTTTGAGATTTATTTGTGTGTGACAGTAGCGTCATAATATTTATTTGTTGCTTCTTAACAGACTCCGAAAAAGAGGCGGTTATTAATGCAGGTGTTTTTTTTTTAATGTTTGTTATCGCAGAATAGTCTTTCATGAAATGATTTTGTATTTTTTTTTATTGGAAACACTATACTTCCAATTTATTAAAATTTCATAAAAAGTCGGTTCCGCTGACGGGATTCATTCACTCATGATCAAATTGAAAATCATTTATTCATATGACAGCTATTCAGCTAATTTGCCTACTGCCGAGTTCGCAGACTGAACAGACACATGTAGACCCTAAGAAAAGAACTGACAAGAAACTCAGACCACTCTTTTCAATCTCCAGATATGTAGTTACAATTTGGTTTGTATTACAATTTGTGAGCGTAGAAAGTTATGCAATCAAAAACTCTATAGAAACGATAAGTGATTACAAATTAGCATATAACGAAAATACTAAGTACAACATATTAATCATTATATGTATTTGAAGTCCACTGAAATATTTTATTTAAATAGGATAGTGATTTGCAATTACATCGTACAAGATACACCATGTAAACGTTTGCGTACCTGTAATTGCCAATTTGCTTGCCAGTTGGCTCTACTGTACAGCGTGAATTGTGTAGTTCTATTCTCGGAATAGATTGACGTGTAGGTATTGTAAATTTTGACTGGATGGAGGAAACACTGAACAACATTTTAGCGCTCCGCACAATTGCCTTTGTATCGACATATTTCTATTAGCTTACGAGTATAATTGTTCTGAGTGTCTGATGCTTTTAGTATTTAGTATTCTGGTGCATTTGGTTGCTCTAATTAGAGCGTTGCCCCCAAGTCTCGACTTACCGACTTCATTGACAGAATTATTCCAGTACCGCAGATCTTATATAAGGCTTTTAGAGAACCACTATCTTATCATCTATTTAGAATGAGTTATTGTATTCCAAGGTCCAAGTAAAGGACAGCCTTAGGATCGTGAGTTGACTTAACTAAACGTTTAGATAACTCACGATATAGTTAGTGAGCACTTGGTCCCCATGAATGTAAGTTTCACCAAGTTTTTTATAATTGCACTACTTGCGGCAATCTGCAGAAGTAGCCGCTGAACCCAATTTAATCCTTAGCATTGATTAATTTAATGTAAATAATATAATATTGTTGTGGATTTATTGGCATTTCAATAATTGCCGAGTAATGCAAAGCTGAATGCAAGGCTTAACATAAACAGGACGTTAAATAATTTGTTTGAAAGGTATTTAATAATAAATCAGTGACCGTGTTATGGTTTCATAATAACAAATTTCCTAGTATACAATTTTGATTTTCGTTTCGTCGTAGAGCTGGTGTTAATTCCACTAATTTGGAAATTAATACCTTTATATATTGGACAACCATGTGCGGATACATTATATTGTTTACACATTTAAAGTATTTGAATTTTATGCACAACATATTTAAATAAAGGTGTAAAGCATTCATGATTTAAAAAATGTATATATTTTTCCTTTTTTGATTTGCCAGACAACTCCCGCACTAGGTATACAATTCTTCTTCTTCTTCGTGTCAATGTCGCTATGAATGGCACAAACAGCAGGACAGGAGATGAGACATTGTTAACGGTAGTTGTCACAGAGGTATAGCGAAATTGTATCTGCATCTTTCCACTTGTGTCCGGAGTCCGTTGAGTAACTTCTATGTAGACCATGGAAGGTATTTAGTTGTAAATATTTAGTGTGAGTGGGGAAATCGATTCTTGCCATAGTTTACGGCCGGCTTTAAAAAGCTGTGCCAGCTGTTTTGGCGCTGTATTTGTAGTTGGACGCTGTTGTTGTTTTTCCATCGCGCATGCAACTGCTCGCTGGACTTGTGGAGATGTAGGTTATATATTTCGTACCACGATGGTGCGAAACATAATTAAAATACACAAAGCAAACCAGACTCGGAACCGCTAGTGGATTAGAATTTTTAAATGACGCGATTTGGTGAATGAAGCCACTGAACCAATCATACAGGTAATTACCTAATATTGTGGTGAAAATATTAGCATTCAATAATAAATAGCTTTTTAAAACATATACAAAGAAGTTGCGGTGACTAGCGCCTTAGCTAAGTTATTGGAAAATAACTTGTATTAAAGGCGCTAGGCCCAAATCCGTAAAAGTGGGTAAATCATAGAGCTAAGTAATGTTCTATACAATGGAGACAATTGTGACCTAACTTAACAGTTTACATTATATATAATTTTAACAAAAAAAAACCGACTTCAGTACGGCAAGTTGCAGAATTTTTCAAATCGGGTCCATAAATGACGGAGTTCTGCGGTAACAAACATTTAAAAAAATACACACGAATTGATAACCTCCTCGCTCTTGAATCGGTTCGAAAAAAGCATAGATTATATTTATAAAAATAAGTAAAATAATTGAGTTGATTATATAATTTGCAGTAAAATATGTTTATTTGTATATAATTGAATTTAAACGAACAATAACGATTTAAAGTGAAACAGAATGAATGTGAGATTTAGATCTTTACAATTTGATATTGGAATCCTGTGGAATTATAAAGTATGTGTGGATGATTCTTGGAATGCGAGTATGTGCGGGTAGTGTGAAGTGTTGAATGTGTTTGACGAGGCATGGTTTGTGTAGGTTTAAGTGGGTAGATGTAGGAAAAGTTTAGTTTCTTGATAGTTCATTGTAAGAAGCCAGTTAGAGACAGCTAGCTTACAGGTATGTCTTGGCAGTGGGTATATATTAAGTTTCTTATTGACTACATTATACAGATGGGGACCCATGAAACATTGAAAGCGCTGTGTTAGGGCAAAATGACATTTAAATGTTCTTTGCGTCGCTTGTAGATAGGTAGGTAGGAAGTAATAAAGTGTTGTGTCAGTACAGCGCTTAAAACATACAGTTGTCTGACAGAGAGCACTTCACATGTCTTGTATAATAAATCTGTTGGAAAAAGTATTGGGTGGAAAGTACTGACCTTTAAAACAGCCCTCTGTACTCTCTCTAACTTCAACATAAAGGTTTTAGATGCTCCGCACCAAACAGATATGCAGTAGGACAATAGAGATTGACAAAGTGCCAAGTAGACCTGCCTAACTATCATAGTGCCTGCTATATGTCGAAGTGTCTTGAACACAAAGATCAATTTTCTTATAGTACAGTCAATTATTATTAAGTTAGAAATAATAATAGACTGCATTGATACAAAGATGGGTGAATGAATATAATCTTAACCAATTGGTGAATATGTATTTCACCAATTGATTAAGTTTAGATTTATTAACACACATTTAACAATAGTTATAAGTATAATAATAGCAACCCATATATGTCCCACTGCTGGGCACGGGTCTCCTCTCCTCTATCAAAAGAGAGAAAAGGGGGTTTGGGCCTTAATTCACAGACGCTGGCCTAATGCGGGTTGGTGAATCAGACATGTCTTTAGAATTTCTTCTAAAACATGTGGGTTTCCTCACGATGTTTTCCTTCATCGTTAGCAGATGGCGAATCATTTGATTAATACATATAAACTCCACAAAGTGAAATTTACATTGGTACTGCCGCCCGGGATCGAACTCGCATCTCTTGCGTGCAAGTCGGTTACTTTCCCACTCGGCTACCACCGCTTCTTCTATATATAGTTATAAGTATAGTTAACAAAAAATGACACAATAAGCTTTCACGTAATTTAATGTTTTGAAAGAAGTGGTGTCCATTTGACATCAATTTGTTCAGTTCACTTGATGGTAAGCTGTCATGTCCCATCAATTGAACCGATTTCGGAGTAAATGGATTTCATGCACGATATTTTGTTACCAATTTCAGAGTGTCAGTTCATGTTAGGTCTGCTGACATGTAATAACACCAAACAAAAGAATACTTTATCGTATATTTATAATAAAAAACTTGAGAGGTGTCAAGGGACACCCGGATTTTTCAATAAAAATTTTTATTATTTATTTTTTCAATTAAATATTTTATTATTTATTATGTACAAAAAATATTAATTTTAAGTTCTATTCTAGGTGTAAAGAAAATAATTATTCGGGTATACATTTTTTATTATGATTTTTTATCGATAAAAATAAAAAACTACTTTACAGAATTATCTACACATTTTACCTAAGTATTCTCAATGATTCATAAAAATACATAATAAAAATGAATACTTGAAATAATTCCTTAAGACTAGGAAGTCTTAGTATAAGGGTATACTAATGATCGCCCGTAGTAGAAATTCAACTATAATAATTTTAAGCTACTATTTGACCTTTAATTTGTTTTTTACTTACTTTACTCTTGGATCAAAAACCTCTTTACACAAATTTGACATATTACTATTGGCCGTTTAGAGAATTCGCCATTAAAATAATATAATAAAAGTGTCGTTCCAATATAAAAGTGTCGTTACAACTTTTGGTCTTAATTTTTTCCGTCTACCCCCCTTTCGCAACGCGCGATAAGGAACTTCGATCCAAAAATTGAACACATTTCTTGAGGCTTATTAAAGTTTATTAAAAATACCATATTTAAAACCGCCTGATGGTAAGCAGTTACCGTAGCCTATGGACGCTTGCGGTATTTACCAGAGGTAACACTTGCCTGTGGCTGGCCAAAAAAAAAATAACACCGGCGGTTTATGATGGAGTAACCCCCGTGAGATAGGAAAACGTTCCGATAAAAATGCATCCCTAAATGAGTGCTGGAAACCTGTACTCACACAACGGAATATTTGGCTGTGGTCTTCTATAAGGTGAATGTCCTGCCCCAGTCGGGTTTGCCCAATTGTATGGTGCTACTGGACGTAAAGTACTACATGGTACTTTTGTTAATTGTCCATATAAACGTGGAAATATTTGTCGGAATTTATGACATAAATGTTTTCAATACATTCGTAAATGCTGTCGGAATCTGGTTTTGTAAGCAGAGAGCACGAAAATTTACCTCAGTGATTTCACAACCATTCGATAGACATTCATTTGACACTGATTTTGTGAAATGCAACAGAAATAGTGGAGATATTTCGTAAATAAACGCAATAATATTGGTTTTCAGTCATTTTCAACAAACAATTTAGCTTTAAAATGTTAGAATTTTAACCGTCCTATAATAGCCGTCTTGTCAAGGTGGCTGTGACGCACTTTGCTGTCTTTTTAGAAAAAGGTCAGTCATCTATGGCGCGGCGCGAATCTACTGATCTGCAAGGCTAACTTGCAGATTTATAGATTCGCGCCACGCCGCTTTTCACCGCAGTTATCTACAATCTTTTGTCTTTTTTGTTTCCTATTGTTTTATTCTTACGTTGTGTGTTTCTTATAAAAAACTTAAATATATAAATGATCTAATACATAAGTTAATTAGTAAGATAAGCATTCTATAAAGTCTCACTAAAAGAAAAGAAAAAAAAAACATGTGGGGCAGTCTTTGGGCACTGCCGATAGAAGTGAAAACTAAGTAATTTGTGAATTGTATAGTTGAGCTATTAGATTATTATTTTTGAATATGGAAAACGTTCGGTGACGATGACGCGAGTTCCATTATTTTTGTTCACCAAAAAAGTGCTTAACGCGTTTAATTCCAATTCCAAAAAGTGCTCAACGCGCCTAGATAAGTTTTCACTTCAAAAGAAAAAAGGCAATCTTATTTTGATTATAGTATCTTCTACGTGGCATCACTAAGGAAAAATTTAAAATGTTCTGTATTCTAATAAATTGCTTAAAAGTTAGCAAACAAAGCCAAAACACAGGTATTACATTGGGAACTATGCAGTGTATTGGCGAAGTGCCAATCTTACCTCACAACGTCGTACCAACTGAGGAGGGTCAAAAATGTAAATTCCTACAAAAGGAAATACCGCGGTCTCACACCGGGACTGGATATAGGGGCATGACCGTAGCTACATATTATGTGTATGCACAATTTGTAACTAAAATAAGGGGTCCTTTAGTTAGGAATCTATCGCTGTTTTCATAGCAAAACGTGATTGTTTTAAAAATACATTATAGTTTACTAAGTATATAACATTCTATTAGTATATTTTAGACATACATTAGTTAGCAAGTTTATTTACAGTATTACAAGCTTTTATTTAGCTTGCAATGTATGTTAGTTAGTTTGTATGTTAGGGTCAAATCTTGTAAACTAGATTTGAAGCAGTTCCCAGTGTTTGATGGAGCTGAAATTTGGTATACCGACGTAACATCGATGACAATGCAATAATATGATACCATGAAGCTGGTGGCCATAGGAACTCTTCAACGAAACAAGATAGCCACTCTGGGTTTCGGTTCGTAGGATTTATCTTGACAAGTACTATATTTCTAGATATAGTACTTGGGTGTGGAAGGGTGTTCAGGACATAATGATGGAGTCGGAAGGTGACCATGGCAACTCTTCAGCAAAACAAGATAGCTGTGTCTTGTTTGGATGTTTTGGATATATCTTGACGTGTATTATATCCCTAGATAGATATTTAGGACGTGATGATGTGACCATGGCAACATTTCAACGAAACAAGGTAGCCGCGTCGTGTTTGAGCTCTTTTTAGAATATTTAACGCATAAACACCCATAGATTACATTACTTGTTGGTTGTTGGTCTAGTAGTTAGTGACCCTGACTGCTAAGCCGAAGGTCGTGGATTCGATTTGGGAACAAACAGTGGATCACACAAAGTTTTGCGCTGTGTGGGCACAGCGCAAAACTTTGTGTGATCCACTGTTTGTTCCGAGTCTAGATGTAACTTGTGTCCGTGAATTGTTGTAATGTTTCTAAAGTCCCCCGTGACACAGAGCTTACTCCCTAGTGCAACAGACTTTTTTTTAAAAGAAACAAAAAAAAACAACGTTTTTAAATTCCATAATTATCGTTTTTGAATGCATATATCCATTACAAATAAATCCAAAAAACCTCATCATTTCTTCTCTTTATATAATACTAGCTGTGGCCCGCGGCTCCGTCCGCGTGGATGTCGGTTATCGCTGTAAAAAGTAGCCCCTGTGTTATTCCAGACCATAATCTATCTCTGTGCCAAATTTTATCCAGATCCGTTCAGTAGTTTTTACGTGAAAGAGTAACAAACATCCATCCATCCATTCTCACAAACTTTCACATTTATAATATTAGTAAGGATTACTTAGAACTAAACCAAACGACGGATTTATCGAAAATCTGGACATACAATTTCACAATTCTTCTGTGCGAAGTTATACGGAAAGACTTTTGTGTCGAACCTTTGTGAAAGGTATTTAACAAAATATTTAAAGTTGACGATTAAAAGCGGGATTGAACAATCAAATATCGTCAGCTGGGCCACAGGTATGCGCTTTGTTACCCCTTGTCGCTGTCAGGCAGCTTATTGCAGTTCACAAACGGTTGCGGTGCTTTTGTAAAAACAACAGCGAGGAATTACCGGTAACTGAATAAAGATGCGGATTTCTTTTAACACTCTCTTTTGTAATACATTTCACTGAATCGTTTAATTTGTTTTCGAGTATATTTCTGAGTGATGTTTAAGATCGGTGAGGATAACGACTACTTTCATAGTCTATATCAGTTTTATTCAAAATCGTAATCATATGTTTATGTAGGTTACCATGATACTTATGCAGGGGCTTTACCATGACGGGTTTAAGTGTAAATCGTTCGATTGAGAAAGAAGGACGGAGCTATGTAGCGTGTATAGCTCCATCTCTCTGTCTCGCTCAAACGACTCACGTTTTTACACGTCGTTAAAGACATCCCAAATAAGTCGTATTGGATAACTTTTGTTTCAATTAGGTTTTATTTTATTTTTTATTTATTTAAAAAGACAACTCCCGCACTAAAGAACAAACTCTGTGTCACGGGGGACTTTACAAACATACAATTAACGGACACAAATTACGCCCAGACTCAGAACACTTTGTGGGTCACACAAAGTTTTGTTCTGTGTGGGAATCGAACCCACAACCTCGTGCACAGCAGGCGCATACTGCGGCTACTAGACCACCAAGGCAGTCTAATTCTTAAATCTTATTATTTACTTAACATAAAATAAACGGACTAAGTTTTCTTTACCGCAGGGGGTTTATAAACATTGACACGAACACAAATTACTGCCAGACTGGGAACAGCCATTCGTAGTCATACAATTATTTTGTCCAGTGTAGGAATAATAATAATAATAAATCATTTATTGCGTCAAATATGATAGGTTACATAGATGTTACGATTCTTTGGTTTCAAATATTTGGCCGTTACACAGCATGCAAAATATAGTTTAAACTAATAGCTACTGGCTCTATTATAAAATAAAATAAATTAAATAAGTACCTAATTACTAATCAATACCTCGATGAATGTTTAAAATTATAAAACTGACAAGAATTTTTTCCCAAGAACTCCTCAACCGAGTAATAACATTCCTGCAAAAGCCACTTTCGCAACACAACGCAGAATTTATTGTACGGCAAAACAGTTTTCAATTTTCTTTTATTTAAATTATCTTTAGCATCAAATAATGTGGCATTACACTTCAAAAACTTAGAAATCGATATACCTACAACCCGCCGCACAGAACTAATTTTGCTTTTCAGAAACACATTTTAATACCTAACATAATTTTTAGGTATAATAATACATAACTCTGTAGGTATGAACCGAACGGTCTAAAGACCACATTATTTAATGTGAGTCTATATAAAAATTCAAGACGTGGTGTTAGTCTTAACTAAATAATATTGTTATCGTTCAAATTAAAGTTGCTCCCAAGAATAAAAATAGGTCTTCAAAAACATGAAGTCGTACAATATAGAAGCCAAAACAAACAAAAAATAGTTACCTACCACGCATGTTCTTAGAAACTAGGACGAAAGAAAAATTTAAATAGCAAAAGAAATAAATAAAATGTTTACTAATAAAGAAGTTGGCTTAGGTACCTATACCTCGAGAGCTGGATAGGCCACTGATGTCATATCAGGTTTCGGCGATCCACCCATAGGTTCGATGGCGGGTGTAGGTGCACAAAGGATTTATGCGGTATAGGTATCATCTATAGGACGGAAAGCCCGACACAAACGCCCCGCTTCCCCAGGCTCTTAAAAAAAGTCCACTTAGAAGACTATCTATTTACCAGTCGACTGCGGTATTTACTGCATGAGGCTGATAACGAGGACTTGATGACAAGCTTTTATAGTTTGCCAATCGAGATATTGCTATCCCTTAGACTTCAAAACTATCAACTAATCTAAAGTCGTTGACAGTTTGAAGTCTACCACCACCTTTCAAAAAATCCGGAAATCCAGTCGAAAATCTCAATAGGAGCTAAAATGTCTTATTATTTAGCTATTCCAACATAGCGGTAGAAACACAACACAAATATGTGTTACTAAGTCGCACGCAAAACCTCAAGCCTTCTTATTGAAGTAAAGCTGGCAGAAATTTTCACTTTTGTATCTGGTTGCCGTGATCCTATTGAACTAACTAGCCATAAGCTTAGTGAGGGCAAAAAGCTACTAAATTAGGTTTTATTATATCATTAATTTTATTTATGATTGTTGTTTGTGTTCATATTTAATTTTCTATTTTCCTGTATCGTCTATGTATCCTTTGAAATCACATTAGAATCTTTTTGATTTTCTTAACTTCAAATCGTACCGTATTTATATATAAGACTATACCTATTACATTTTGGAAACTTAGTAACCAACTTAATAACATTTTATAGGGTAGGATAACTTACTTACGTTTTGAAACATTCAATACCAATGCAAGTTAAAAAGATTTGTGAAGCAATACAAATTTGAAGTATTTGTTGTATTCTCACAATACTAAAAATAAAGCAAAAATAATAACTACCACTAATCAAGTCTTTCTCTTTGTATATTTGTTCTCAATCTGTCAATTGCGTATGGTGACCGATAGAAATGATGTTGACACGGTTTGGTAAAACAAAACAAGGATAATTATATTAACTTTAATTAAATTAGCCTTTGTTTCATAACAAAAGAATCATAATCTCAGACGTAGATCATAATCACACATCGGCTGCCCGCAACCTGTTAAAACACTTTGAAATTCTGTATAAAACAATAATTAAACGTACCTATCAAAAATATGTTGTCTGTCATGTAGTTTTATTTTAGCATAATTTGAACACGATGACAATTCACAGAACGACATAAATTTCACATCGAAGCTTGCTCGTACAAATGAAGAGTGGCGCGTGAATGTTGAGCATTTTGTTGTGCGCGTTCAGTTTGGACATTTTTGAGTACTTACATGACGTGTATGTGTTTCTGTTTTATTATTCATTTTTAACAACTTTTTGCAAACGACAGATATTGTAGAGATATTATATCTGAGAGAGGCAAGGCGAGCAAGCCAGGCTGGGGAACGACCTCCACCTTACAGAAGACCACAGCCAAATAACTACACACGGCGGTATAGTTGTGTTCCTGTGTGTGAGTACATCTGCAGCGCTCATTTAAGAATGCGTTTTAAAAGAAACGTGTTTCTATCATACTCCCATCTTAAAGTCCTAGTGTAAAAAATGGGTTGGCAATATGTAAGTGATACCTCTGGTACTGCAAGCGTCCTTAGGCTACGGTAACTGCTTATAATCAGGTGAGCCGTATGCTTGAGTGCTACCCAAGTAGTATATAAAAACAAAATAGTGCACAATTGTATGTAAATACAGAAGTGCACTCATTATTCCCTCTCATAGTCCGATGAAACAGCATTCAATACGACCGGAGAGAGATTAACATAGAACCAACGGCAATTACTTGCTAATTCGAAATACACACAGCCAATTTCCAAATTACGGGATCTGTTGTGAATTCCGGTACTCTTACCTCTGGGTAAGAGTACCGAAATTGAAATTGAAATGATCGTTTATTTATTATGGTTTGTCGACAGCAAAGGTATTACATATGTTTATTATTATAATCCTTATAGGTAGTAGGCTGATACCCTTGCTAATTATGGACTAACCAGCATGGTTTTCTAAGGCGACAACAAAATCAAAACGGTTAAAAACGGACAAAAAAGTTAAAAATACGAACAGTAAATTATTTAGTATATAAAGTTAATAATAATATAATATAGAATAATGGCACAATTATTGCATGTTGCTATCGTTGGAGACTCGGAAAGCATTGTATATTTTCATTTCAAATTTAAATTTGGCATCATGGTAGATGTAAATATCAGGTGTGGACTTGGATATTCGATTAAGTTCTTTGCAAATACGATGAAGGGGAGAGCTGCATCCAATGTTCGTCTTGCAAGTTGGTATGTGGTAAATATCAGTGATAGGTACCGTGGTATTTTGCGCGGAACTTGGAGATCGTTGAGAGTATCTGTTGTAGGTTACCTATAACAGCTACTCTCAACGATCATAAGACCAACAAGGCAGTCAAATAGGACTTATATCCATTATCTATACAAATATTATACTTATTGAAAACTATTTTACCAAAATGAAGCCGCGTTATTTGTGAGTATAGGCTGCCTACACTCACAAATAACGCAGCTTTCTTTTGATTTGTTGACCAGATTTTGGGTTAATATATACATGTATTAACCCAAAATCTGCTCAACAAAGTGTCGAAGGTCAGCTATAGCTACATAAAGCTATAAAGTATCTACATAGAATATTCAAATGTAGTGCAGCGTGTTAAAAAAAATTCCAAAGCTGCAGTACGTGACCAATCCTAAAAGCAGACGAGTTTATGTGATCCAAACCCTGTGCTACATTTGTTTAGAAACTATCATCTATCACACATATCGTCAAGCGTTTCGAAAACCCACTTGATCGAGAGCTGATATAAATAATATATTATTTGTAGGGTAGTAGTTTTCGTGTGTGTTCGGGTAGGGCCCCGGATGGTTTAGATTCACAATTAGATTAGCTGTGGTTAGCAAGCACTGTTGTCGGTATGTCAGGTTTTTCGGGCAGGACGACATCTGCCAAGTCCACTAGTATATAATTATATAAAATAAACATGTATACATATTTACATGGATCTAGCTGCCTCGTTACTCTAGAACAAAAGCGCAATGTCTCTGTGATAATCCAGATGTCTAGATTGTTTTCCGGAGAACAAAGCAGTATTGTTGGGTGTCCATTAGGAAATACTCACTGAAACTACAACTGATATTAATTTTGTTTAGTTTTAATTACTTTACATTTTATTTCAAGATAGGTAGGGCATCATACTAGCGAGCAAGCCCGACTGGGGAAGGACCTCCACCTCACAGAAGACCACAGCCAAATAACTACACACAGCGGCGTAGTTGTGTTCCTGTGTGTGAGTAAAGATCTCCAGGCAGCGCTCATTTAGGGATACCTTTGAAAGAAACGTATTCCTATCCCATACTCTCATTTTAAGGCCCTGGTTTAAAAAAATGGGTTAGCAACACGCAATTGATACCTCTGGTATTGCAAGCGTCTATTGGCTACGGTAACTGCTTAACATCAGGAGAGCCTGTATGCTTGTTTGCTACCCAAGTAGTATAAAATAAAAACAAAAAAAATACGCATATTATTGAGGTATCAAACAGTTTTTTTCTCACGGATCGTTGTTGTTTTTATAAATAAGTGATGGTGACAAAGAAACGCTTGTTTGACACCCAAGTACTTAAAAAAAATACAACATTTCGTGATATGTATTAAGGTTCGTCATCATTTGCAACGCTACGGTTTTGTAACTTGTTTTTACTTTGTGGTTTTGTACTGTTCCTGAAATATAAGAATGATTATTCTAGAAGTTACATCACGGTAGAGGTCCTTATGGGCGATTTGAAATACCGTCAGCAGGTTCGACACTAACCACTCAATAAAATATATATTACCTTGTATTATACAATATTCGAGACGATTTGTTCATGGGATCCGAGCGCCCACTTCCTTTTTACGGAAATTGCGAAACGACTGATCGACGCTTCGCGTGACCAAAAGGCCAGCCTGTTTCTCGCACAGAGAATCAGCAATGCAATTCAACGAGGCAATGCCGCCAGCCTACTCCGGTTGACAGTGATGCGGAGGAATATTATGACGCCTAAACTGTTGGCTTTTATTTAATTAATTAGTTTTCCGTCTTTAGGTTTAGTTAGTTTAAATAAGTTCTTAATTTTATTCTAGTATATTCTCATAAAAACAATTATTTATTATATAGCATTTATTATAATATATTTAATTTGAGTATTTATATAAATACATATGTCTATCAAGAACAATTGCCCTACACACACTTCTACCGCTTTTTTCTAAATCAACTCCCGCACTAAAGAGCCGTGTAGGACTTTACGAACATAAGTATACCCAGACTAACACACAGGATCATACAAATCATGCCGCGCAGTGGTAAATCGTAAGGTAGTCACTGAAACCACCGTGCAGTCCAAAGCAGGCCTCCGTCACTCTATGTACTTGCGCGCTATAATTACCTACCGTCCGGCCGAGCGGTCTCGGGCCGTTTGCGGACCAAATTCAATGCTGTGGGATCGCGCGGTGCGAACAATCACAACTGTACACATTTTAGCATCCAGTGGTTGCTGACGCGACAGAGTAGGCAATTATAGCAGTAGGTATTGGTAATTTTGTACTGAGTGAAGTATCTGTTACGTAGTACCTATTTAGTAATCTGTGTACAAAGGTAAAATTGAAAAACATGCCTTAATATAAATAAAACGTAATTTACAATATATGCAAATGACCAAAAATGGCGTTATAACTAGAAAATTAACATAGAAAGTACTAAACAATTACTGCATCTACTTATTTCAAAGCAAAGTCAACAGAAATTAATCGTAGTTATATTTACCTTGATGTGTTCACTCGTAGCTCGTGAACCTACTCGTAATATTTGCTTACTCAACACGGTTTAACTAACTTCACTTTTAATGTGCTGACTTAGTATTTTGAGCGGTAGTATTATTTAAGCTACATTTTTGAAGTGAAACCCACTTTAAGGCGCGTTGAGGCACTTTTTGGGTGAACGAAGATCATGGAACTTGCGTCATCGTCACCGAACGAGATTCATATTCAAAATTTTTGGGTGAAAAAAATCACCGAACTCCTGTCATCGTCACCGATCGCTTGTCATATTTAAAAAATAATAATCTAATAGCTCGACGATACAATTCACACATTTGTCACGGGGTTTACAAACATACAATTAACGAACATAAAGTACACCCAGAATCACACAAACTTTTGTCCCGTGTGAGGATTGGACCCACAACACGCCGCGCAGTGGTAAATGGCGTGTAAACCATGCAGTCTATCTCTATTGAATAACGAGAAGATATATTCTAAGTATGTTGTTCTTCATCCTCACATTTTAGAACCTCTATCGTGCCGCACTGTACGGTTTCAGAGGAATTTCCTCCCACGTACGATTAGGTTGTGGAATGAACTCCCTGCCGAGGCTTTCCCTAAAAACTATAGCATTGGGTTCTTCATGAAAGGAGTTATAAGGTTTTTAAAAAGTGGCCAACGCGCAAGTGATACCCCTGTGTTGCAAGCGTCCATAGGCTACGGTAACTGTTTACCATCAAGCGGGCCGTATGCTTGTTTGCCTCCTTGGTAGTATAAAAAATAATAATGATTACGTAGTTAAAGTAGGTACAAAGAGTTTATAAGTAACGTTTAAGTGTAATTCTAAATGTAATCACAGACTGAAATTTAAAACGGACGTGATATTAGCAGGGATTCTAATTTAAATAATTTACCCGGCTAAAACACCCGTCCCACAATGTGCGTAGGGTCGGCTGACGCAGGCTATAAATATGTACTGTATTCAATGTTGATTGCGAGAAACGTCAGATAATAAAATTACCTTTCAACTAACGTCACGGACTGTCAGTAGAACAACACCGTGCTAACATCGTTTGCGCCAAACACTCAACGTTTCACAAAATTTACAAGCGCCCATTCCATTTTGCTTCTCGGAACAAGATATTCAAATTCTATCTCAGTATTCTGTAGGCGGGGTTGGTGTCAATACGGAATTTCGCTACTAGCGTGCAATCTAGATCACATTTCATCTCATAAATTATAATATGTATCTAGTTCAACGCTTCGTAAATGAAGCATACTAAAAATTGGTTTATAAACGAATATGTATCTATGTAGTTTAACACATTTTGTATTTACAATGGTTTGTAAATTAAGCATACTTTAAATTGGTTTATAATTCCCATTTAGAAATATCAGTATACATTATCCTTACTAATATTATAAATGTGAAAGTTTGTGAGTATGATTGGATGGATGTTTGTTACTCTTTCACGTAAAAACTACTGAACGGATCTGGGTGAAATTTGGCACAGAGATACCCTTATCCTGTTTCTTGAGAGACAGTGTTCAGCCTTATAAATATCGAAACAACAAAATATACATACTAGTAGACTGTGTCGATCTATAAATTTTAATATAGTTTCACAATTTTTGTAACATAGGTGGTCAAAAATAGTTTACACTTCCAAATATTCTTCAATATAATATAGTAAAATAGATGAATTGAGAATCTGAATAAACATATTTAAGTTCAAATTTTTCAGTCTCAGCTGAGTTGAAGAAATGAAGAAGCTGTTTGTGCAATGCACCGAGTATTTCTATAATATTACGAATATATCTTGTGGTTAACCACCCTAAACTTGCTACCGCAAAATAGATTGGCGGGTGCCAAATTCAATCAGTTCAAACTGAAGTTCACTCCGTCTGTCTGACACCGCCATCTAATTCTGTGGCTACAGAATTGCGGTGTTAGACGGAGAGAATTTCAGTTTTTAACTTAAATATATACCTTCTAGACAAAGGCTAAGAACACTATCATACAACTGGAACAAACGCGTCATTCTTGCCGGTGTCTTGTGTGAGCCGACAAACTCAACGCGATGCGATAAAACATAAGCTTCGCTCATGTATCATCGCGATCGCGTTCGTCGCTCACGTAGGACACCGCTTTATGACTATATTCTATTTCACATAGCATAGGTACTGTGACGTTTAACATTTTACGATGGAGATGAAAGAAAATGATTGAATCAATCTCTAACCAATTGGCTAACTGAACGATCAGCCGAGAGTATTAAATCAATAGATGTTAATTTAATCGTCTTTCATTTTCATTGATATTTATCTTCAAATGTCAAACGTAACAATACCCATGCTGAAATAGACTATAGAAGGAATTTACGTACTAATATAATATATGTATAGAGCAAACAAGTAATTTTGTTTGTTAGAATGGGCTAATTTTTAAAGCTAGTAGTTGAATTCAATAATATCTTTTCGCATTTGACAGCCCAATTCTTATGGAAGGTTATAGATTATTAAAATTTAACGTTGTTACATCACATCCTTCTCCTAGCGCCCGCCCCAACAATTAGTAAAACACCGATATATAATAGTACCGAATATTAGGTGACATAGAAATTAATTCTGAGTCACTTTATAAGTTTTTAAAAAGCTGTATCTAAGGGGCCAGGACCGGATAAAACAGTGCCAGTATTTATTGTGAGCTGTGCCACCAGCTTAACTGAGCCACTGACCATTCTTTATTAAAGATCTATAAAGGAAGGACTAGTGCCAAGAATTGGGTCTGTCCTTGTCTGAAGTCCGCCTTCATCACACCTATACATAAGAATGGCAGCAGAAATGACGCAAGGCCTATTTCTAAACTATGTATTTTTGGAAAGTTTTAGAAAAAAATTGTGTACACTCAAGTCTACGACACAATGTCTTCAAGTCTAAACGCTGAACAACACGGGTTTTTAAAGAAGCGGTCGACATTATCAAACCTCCTGTCCTTCACAGACTTTACATCTGAGAATATGGATGCTGGTAGGCAGATCGACGCTATCTTTACTGATTTCAGTAAAGCATTTGACCGAATAGATCATTAAATACTGTTACGAAAGCTTCTCTTTGCAGGTATACATGGTACCTTTACAGATGGTTCGCATCATACATTGATAATCATTCTCAGGCAGTTGCACTGAGCGGGCTCCGTTCTTCTTGGAGTAATGTCTCTTCTGGTGTACCTCAAGGTTCATTAATTGGCCCCCTTCTTTTTAATATACTTATAAACGACGTCAGTCATTGTTTTCAAAATTCCAAATTTCTACTTTACGCAGATTGATGATATGATTTTTTCTTAAACATTATTTGCCTGGATGACTGTCAGCTTCTTCAAAACGGATTTGGATAGACTTGAACGATATTGTATACTGAAAAGGTTAAATTTAAATGTAAAAAGCTCTCTCACTATGTTATTAAAAAAGCGAATAAAACTATGGGTTTTTATTTTGATCGTGCTCCCAATTTTCGAATTTAAAAGTTCTGAAAATTCTTTATTGCTCTTTGGTGCGTAGTTCTCTCGAATATTGCTCCCAAATATAAAATCCGCGTTACGACATTTATATACAGAAACTCCAATTTGTTCAGTGTAGGTATCTGAGGTACTTGCAATACAAGTCAACATGCTACGACTCCACATATGAGGCAAGATGTCGAAGACATCATATATTGCCATTCTGCTTGAGGAGAAATCACTCTGATATAGCATGTCTAGTTAAAATTGCCCAAAGCGTCATTGACTCACCCGACCTATTATCTAAAATTGGCCGTAAGGTACCAAATAGAATGACAAGACATTATTTATATTTGGACGTACCCAAGAGCTCTTCAAATTATAGACAAAACACATATTTTGTCAGATCCGCTAGAGACTTGAATAAACTGATTAGCTTACCCGAACTAGATTTGTTCAACTCAAAGCCACATGTTTTCAGTAAAACATTAACTGACTCATGGTTTAGTTCTCACACTGTAAACTTGCCTTTTTTTTTTTTTTTTTTTTTTTTTTTTTTTTCTATACTACTTGTTTGGCAAACAAGCATACGGCCCACCTGATGTTAAGCAGTATCCGTAGCCTATAGACGTTTGCATTACCAGAGGTATCACTTGCGTGTTGCCAACCCATTTTTTTTACACCAGGGCTTTAAGATAGAAGTAACCCTGGGATAGGAATACGTATCTTTCAAAACGCATTCCTAAATGAGCGCTGGAGACCTGTACTCACACACAGGAACACAACTACACCGCTGTGTGTAGTCATTTGGCTATGGTCTTCTGTAAGGTGGAGGTCCTTCCCCAGTCGGGCTTGCTCGCTAGTATGGTGCCCTACCTCTCTTGCCTCAACAGAATTAATTTTTAAATACTTTTACATTATTTTAAGGTTTTTTTTACTGCTGTAGCGCATTAGTTAAGTGTATCAATGTTATTATACAGCTAATTACTCGTGAAAACAGCTAATATTAACATTTAATATTCTTCACTAAAATATTACTTACCTACTTTCCAAAT
This sequence comes from Trisateles emortualis, assembly GCA_947095525.1. Classification (NCBI taxonomy): domain Eukaryota; kingdom Metazoa; phylum Arthropoda; class Insecta; order Lepidoptera; family Erebidae; genus Trisateles; species Trisateles emortualis. Next base: position 23,880,274 of record OX352729.1, on the reverse strand, counting down.
AAAATTAATAAAAAAAACACCATTGTATAAATAAGAAAACAACCAAATAGTATATTTTCCAGATATTTGTTGAGAAAATGTACTAGACAAGGCTAATGGAGGGCACGCCGTACAACCTTTCGTCAAATCTAATATTCCATATTTACTCTCAATACCGTCGTAACATTCAAACCGGGCAAGCCATATTTTGCCACTGTTGCAAGTATAAATACATGAAACCAACTGATGTTTAGTGGTAAATTACTAGCAACTTTTATGATAAATTTTATATTGCTTAGCTTTTCTATGTTAACAATAATTATAATTATCACCTATATAATGTTTAAAATCAGTTCTGTATGTTAAAATTTTATGTTAATTGTATTGATATGTTAACTGTATATTTATACAAGCGGCCCGCCCCGATTTCGCCCGGGCTAAACTATTTTCAGCGCAACTTTCTCACTTTTTTCTTACGTAAGAACCTTCTTCTGACGATAACTAACACAACAAAAAGAGAATTAGCGAAATCGGTTCAACTGTTCTCGAGATTTGCGCTTTTTACATATTCAGCGGTTTATTTTTATATTATAGATACTAGCCGTTCCCCGCGGCACAGGGCTTCTATTATATTGTGTTCCCTAGTACGGGATTAGTTAAAAACAAAAAGAATATTGGATGACAACAATAAGAGGGAATTTTATGCTGGGACATATATGGGTCGCTATTATAATATATATAATACAGATAGTTAGTTTTAGTTTCAATCAATCAATTAGCCTATCGCAGTCCACTGCTGGACATAGCCCTGTACACGACACACGATACACGAGGCACAAGCACACGGTGATGGTAAGAAAAAAGATGCGAAAGGAACCCCTTTCGCATCTTTTTTAGGTCATCGGTCCACTTTTGTCTCTTATCAACTTAAACAATACGTAACTTGTTTATAAGACTAGCTGTTACCCGCGGCTGTTCCCGCGTGGATGTCGGTTACCGTGGTAAAACGGTACCCAGGATACCATCAATCTCTTTGCCAAATTTCATTAGGATCCGTTCAGCGGATTTGAATTTTTGAAGCGTCCAGAAACCAATTTTCATCGTCATCATCATATCAGTCCATTAACGTATTACTGCTGGGTATGGGTTTCCTCCATACATTCGGAGGAATGTAAGCCTACTATACTACGCTCTCCAGACGGTTGCCGGAATGGAACGGGTGGTGACATTTGTATTCTTACGTATATCTTCGTCACCACACAGACATTTAACATTTTTATGAATCAGGTCATAATAATGACACGATATTTTGTGTTGCCATGAATTAATGAAAACACAAAATATACAACATTTTATTAAATCATAAATATTTCAATTCTCGAATATAAATGAAAATATCACACGTCAATGTTGATATCAATAATAAAGGTGTAAAAGATGTATTTTTGCAGTTCACATTGGTCAATCGAAATGGGTTGGAAATGATTCGTTTTTTATTGGATGGTATTTGGCAATTTTTTGGTATAATTGCTTAGATCAACCACATAGGTCTCTGCCGTAATGTAATAGAGACACTTTTTAACTACGTAGGTGGCAAACAAGGCTAGCCTGCATCGAGCGTATTTTTAGCAGTTATCGTATCGTATGGACGCTTGCAATATGAGAGGTATGAATTGACGATCGAAAAAGTCGAACGTTTTGTTAAAAAACGCGAATTGGAAACCTGTACATATAAACGCAACTACACCGCTATAGCTATTTCTTCAATTAGTCTTCAATTAGGCTTGCTCGCTTGTATATTACATGTAGTAGTTGACGATGCTAGGCTCAATTTTTGAAAATGGTCACCAATCATTGAATCGCGTGGCCTTTACTTTTATAGCTACAAGCCCTATATTATAAATAATATATTGTAACATAAATACAAGGTTAGTAAATCCAAGAAAAACCAGTGCGTATAACATAAAAAGTACTACAAAAATGCTATCAGGTCAGTAGGTAGTAATCGCATTACTTAACGTTCCATTATGAGCCATAATCGTCAGTGAATTCATGCATTGCAAATCTCAGTTGGTAGTGACCTCTCTCGACATCATATTTAAGCTGTCGAAAGCACGCTTCTCGACTTTATGTTCGCATCATTACCTACTTTTGTACCTAAATTGCACTTCTATAAAGCTCCAACATTTTGACTGGAAATTGAACGACCTGTCACAAAGACAGCTTTTACTTTGTTCAAAATAAAAAGAATAAGTTACACAAACTAAGTGCAACGTCACGTCAAAGAAAGAAGATCGAAAAACAACCGCCATAATAAATTTACGTACGGAAATTTAATTGTTCTATAACTAAAGGGTGCCAGGAGGATCCTGTTATGAAGCCACTCGGACTGTTTGTCTACATTTCTTACTTATATAGAGGTTATAGATAATTGAAAATATCAACTTGCTGTTATCAGCAGGTAAATATTTTCAGCCATATTTCAACATTAAATTGGTACAAAACAAGCATACGTCGACAAGGCTACTACGTAGCTTGTAATACAATGTTTGCTGTATAGAACCTCCATACAACAAATTTAATGTGTTACCTTGTAAATTTTGCTCTATACCAAAAATGGTGACAGGTATTACCATAAGGAATATGACGAGATTGGAAAGTGACGGGTTTGGAATATGGCGAATCTGGAATATGACCAATTTGGAAGATGACGAATCTAGAACAAATCTACTGAACGAATCTGGATGAAATTTGGCACAGAGATAGATTATGGTCTGGAATAACACATAGACTTTTTACAGCGATAACCGACATCCACGCGGGCGGAGCCGCGGACAACAGCTAGTATATTATAAAGACGACGGACAATTTGCTAACTAACCAAACGCACATGGTGTAGTTGTAAGTGGCCACAAGGCTCCAGTGCTCATATGGTTACGCTACGATATTTTTTTTATGGAATAAACCACATTTTTTAGGGCCGGTAACTCATAGATATCGCAAACGCCCAAAAAAATTAACACTAGCCCATAGCTATGCTTGCATGGAAATCATTTCTCTATAAAAATACTATTACTTATTCACTGTCTTTATCGCGGGTATTTTCTATTATTTAAGTAGAATAATCGGGCTTTTTGAAGCTTACACAGAGACATAAGTCCATCGCATAGTGGCTCTTAAGTCTTTAAACGCCACCCGGTCACCGGTGACAATAGATTTTCCATTGTGTTGACTGTGTTCTGCTTAAATGGAGTTCAAAGTGTTAAAAATATCTTTTCTATCAAATGTTTGTTGAATAACTTCCTTTTCGAACAGTTAAGCAAACATCATTTTTACCTTCTATTTTCTTTGTCTTTCAGCAGCTTATAGATATATTTTTTATTAAACTACCCACGCTACGCTTGTACGCTACGCTCGTACGATACTCTCATGCGCTACGCACGATATACACTATCGGAATATACTCACATGCATGCATAGACAGTCGAATTCGTATACCTACTACGGCATTACAAATGACGGGTTATGATTTAAAGGCGAAATCAGCCGAATGCAAACAGTGATAATAAAGAGATTTGATTATAACTTTACACATACTCGCTAGAATAACGAAGTGATACTCTGCGATCTATAACAATCCCTTTCTTAAATGAAAGGGAATATTAAGACCTTTAATTATACAATTTAGATAACGCCTGCTACTCTTACAAAACCGGCCAGACCCAGAGGCGGGCCAAATGCTTATTCACCTCCTTACTTGTATCGAAAAACGTTTTTAAAAATAAATTCATACATATAACTCTCTCGGTACGCGACCTTGACTCGCACTTGACCGGTTTCGTTTTCATGTCACTTGAGATTCTCTTGAGGTTATTCACGTAGATATTGCATACCATAATACTAAGATTATAGGATTCCTTCCACAAAGCTATGCAATAAAACATCCACAAGGTCGAATAAGCAATCATAAAATAAATAGTTTGTAAGTGGATATATATTATATTGTGATTTACTCAAACGTTAAATATTTTATAATGCGAGTGTGCCGAGAACTGTAGGTTTGATTTATCACATAATAACCCTTTAGTTTAATAATAATCCTACTTCTATGCACGGTTTTACTCTCCTTTTTTAGTAAGTATAATTATTCTTGCCTATTAATCTTAAACAAAAGCTAAAATTATAAACTATTTTAAAATTAATAATCTTAATTAATAAATCATCACTAATTTATATACTAAATACATAAACTTGTTCCCGATATTTAGCAAAATAATAAAACACTAATAGAAAAATCTAAAACAATTTTGTCATAAACGTTTCAGTTTCACAGTGTGACCGCATAAATGCGGTAGCACTGAATTTAATGAAGAAATAGTTGAAATAATTTATATTATGTGGTTAAACATTGACATAGCGGTAACCTCATGTTCACGCCTCAGTAGAACACAACTGGCCACATTAGTGTGAAGCGTGGAACTAACACCGATAAAGAAAACATTTAGTATAGAACCTCTTTCAAGGTTTGTTGAAACACATTCGGACAGTGTCAGGGACGGGCGAGATATCCCGTTGTTCGTGTATTTCGTTATCACTCGTCAATGTCAGTACCGGCTCTCGGTGGGGGTTTAGCATTCCATTTTACCACAATCACGTGCCTGAAACTACATAGTTGCCTGCGGATACTTTTCTTAGCTAGTTAAATAATATAGCTATGACGAATTAAAACATTAAAATTTAAGTATAAAACTCAAGGCATTGATATAATAACAGTAATAACGGTCAGTTTCATATCCGAGCACGACAAGCATCACTCCCACAGGAGTTTAAAGCTTGATTTAGAATGTGAACAGCATTTGCACATCACATATAAATGTAGGTGTAAACCTAGCTAATATGACCACAGAGTAACTAAACACTACGTTGTTCTTTCCAGAACTTATTAAACAAATTAAAAAAATATGAAGCATCGTTCATAATGACTTTCTGTCTTGAGTTTCCCAGTGAAACCATATTCGAACTATTCCGGAAATTTTAAAAGAAAACTTTCTAAACTCAACCATTAAGAGAAATGCGCTTATTAACAAAATAAAAAATCTCAACCTCAGGTATAATGTTACTTGAGCATGGCGTGACCTATGGGGGCTAAGGAGCAAAGTGGATGACTCTATTAAAAACCTACATAATATTATTATTACCCCTACTAAATTCAGTCCAAAAGCATGTTGACTATGACAGTGAAAGTATAACAATTATTTCAAACTCAACCCAAGCGAGTAATGGTCCCTGAAGATCCCTTACGTCACTTATAAGCTATATATTACACATAGCATTACGCTACTACCCAAAGTAGCAGAGCAGCAATCATAAATGTCAGCAAATCGGGCTAAGCTCCCATTTAATTTATTGTACTACAACTATTAAGTACTAAATAGTAGTCTTACGTCTGTATATCCTCGAGGGGGTGTGTGGATTTATATATAACATGCTCCGAGAACGGCTGAACACATCGTCGTGTCCGCTGAGGCATTATAAAAGTGGTGTTTATAATGTGTTTTCAAACGTTTATAACGTGTTTTTAAACGCTTGTGTCATCATTTCTGACTAATTTAGTGATTTTTGAAATTTGACACCTAATTTCCGAATAGTACTTTTTTATACTTGTTTGCAAACAAGCATGCCTACGACTTGCCAGATGTTAAGCAGTTACCGTAGCCTATAGACGTTTGCAATACCAGATCCTCTATTTAAGATGTAAAGGCGTATATAATCTTTTTTAGAAAAGACAACTCCCGTACTAGGAAAGTAGCCCTGTGTCTACTGGGACTTTACAAACACACAATTCACGGACACAAATTACACCAGGCTCGGCACAAACATTTGTGGATCACACAAAGATTTGTCCCGTGTGGTAATCGAACCCACGACCTTCGGCGTAGCAGTCAGGTTCACTAACCACTAAACCAAGAGGCCAGTCATATATACACATATATATATCTTTCATCAAATACCCATCGTGTTAAGGGTAGGTATATAAAACAGGCATAATTATATCTATACTACTAACTAAAAGAAGTTTTAATTAAATAAGCTGAAAATATTATTAAGTTTTAAATGGAAAAAAAACTCAATTACCGACCAATTATAGTGGGCGATGGCTCTTCTCCTTCAGATCTCCCTGCGGATATTCTTATTATTCGATTTTACGGGTGAGTAATGCTTAAGCGAACGTGCCGGTCATGATCGTGATATTCAGGAGTGACGTTGTTACAATTATAGGATTTTACTTGAGTGCAATAATAACTTTTTCGGGTTAAAAAGGCTTACAAGCATCATAATAATAAATGAGTGTAAAAATTTTTAAATGTTAGGAGGTGAATTTAAAAAAAATGCAGTCTTAAGGGTAACTCCGACATACATGTACCTTTTTTTAACTTAAAGCAATTTATTATGAAATTTCATGTTTCTTGATTGGAAAATGCGGTTTCCATAAAACCCTTCAGAGAGGTGAAATTTCAAAAAAAAATTACCGATATAGGTGTGGATTCATTTTAACCTAAAACGGGTATAAAAAAATCCATGCTTCCTACTATGTAAATAACGGATTTCCATTCAACCTTCCTCCCTTATTTTAACCCCTATGGGGTAAAATTTCCAAGAATCTCTTGAATACAGATGAATGTTTGAAAACCTTTAAAATATTTCACAATTTAGTCCCTTTGTTTATTATAATAATAATATCGAAGAAAGTTGTTACTCCGCACGTATAAACTACTGAGCGAATATTAAAGAAACCTTACAATATTATAGCATCAGAATAGCATATAGATAAAATATGTACATATTATAATATGTACATATATTTCTAATATATGCCATGCGGGCAAAGCTGCGTGCAAAAGCTAATGGGATATAAATAAAACCACATAATTTTCATTGCCGTATTACGGAAAACTCTTCACTTAGGGATATTATATCATTATCTTGTTTTGCAAGCTTCTGACGACCGCAATAATTTTCAATTCCACACGGAGAGAAATGTGTAGATTTAGAGGTAGAAATGATTATTATTATTTGGCGTTCATGTCATAAGTATGTATGTATTTGCAAATATATAAATAAGTAAGTATGTTTACCAGTTGTCTGGTTGCGATAGTACAGGCTCAGCATAGATTTTGGGCTTACATACTTATACTATTAAGTAGTCTGTGGTTTAAACTTTTAACTGCATAATCCTACTAATATTATGAATGTGAAAGTTTGCGAGCATGTTAATTACTTTTTCACGTAAAATCTACTTAACGGATCTAGATGAAATTCAGCATAAAGATAGATTATAGTCTGGCATACTAAATGGGTTATAACCGACATCCACGCGGGTAGAGCGCGGCCTGTACTTGAAATATGTTAATAAAGCAATTTTTATAAAAAAATTGAATTGGTATAAAAAAGTGGGTCGGGGACACGCAAGTGATACCTCCGGTATGGCAAGCAACCATAGGCTACGAGTAACCACTTAAAATTAGGCGGGCCGTAAGCTTCTTTGCCATTCAAGTAGTATAAAAAATCGGTACATTATTTTTTTAGATTATTCATTACATTCTGATTCACCAACCCGGCTATGTGTGTGAATGAGGCGAATTACGAACAAAATCAAATATATCATTTTCTCTTTATATTATTGGTATAGAAAAAGCACAAGAACAAAGCGAACGTATTATTGCAACATACATCAACTAACTTACTAATGTTCGACTCATAGGATAAACATTATATACACTGAACAATATTATAAAGTACTTTTCCTTGTTTCAGAATCTCCTCCAGATATATGCATAGAAGAAAAGCAACCGGATAGAGAAATACCTTCCGCGTCATTGACCAGTAAGTCTTTTAAACACTCTTAACAAGTACAAAAAGTGTATATTAGCTATCTTCGTTGCCGTGTGTATACGAAGCGATCGCTTTTCTGTAAGTGGATACTCTGCTCAGGCAGAGCGAACTAAACTAAAACTTTTGTTTCAATCGCTACTCACAAACTCTTACAGCATTCAAGTCTCGATCGCTAATGCAGTGCAAGTTGCTCTTACTCTACTTTATTACCTTTACGGAAAAATGATAGAAGAAAGAAATTATGTGATAAAATTACACCTATGCTCACGTTTATTAATAAGAAGATGGGTGATGTTCGAATCTATATTAGATTTGAACATAAGATATATCTTTTAAATTACTGTCTTAAATATATTACAATATTAAGGGGCGGTTCCCTAGTCGCCACATTAGGATTCCGTGTGTCATACGTACTCGTATAATGGGGACTAGTCTCTTTTAATACGTCGCAGTTAAAAGTGTAATTGATTTTATTTTAAAAAGTATTTTTTTGTCTGTACAGTAATAATTTGATTTTATAGCGTGAATGAGGATCCTCTCAGCTATCTAGACAGAGAGGAAGAAATCCGTTCTCATTAATATAGGATAATATAATATGACATTGATATGCATTATACATTACATTGATATGTATATGTTACGGTAAATCTGATTAATTGAAAATTATTAATATTTTTACAAAATTATTAATAATAACCACATGTTTTGGTAAATGTGAATAATCGATCGAAATTTATTACTTTTAGTAGTAATTATTAATAATTCACGACACATATTGGTAAAAGTTAAAAAATAAATAAAAACCTAACCTAACCTAGGTTAGGTTAGGTTAGGTTTTTATTTATTTAACCTTATGTGAGCCGTAGTCAAGTGTAATTATTAATAATTCACGACACATATTGGTAAAAGTTATAAAAACCTAACCTAACCTAACCTAGGTTAGGTTAGGTTAGGTTTTTAAAAAAAAAAAAAAAAAAAGGTTTTTATTTATTTAACCTTACCTAACCTAACCTAATCCACGCGCCTCTCGCACGTCGCACACACCGCCCCGCCCCGCAATCCTTGGCCACTTATTACATTTATCACTACTGGGGTTAAATTATTAATAATAACCGAAAAATGTGATTAATTTATCAGTTTAACCTCGATTTTCGGTAATTATTAATAATAATAGATAATTATTAATAATCTTCAATTATTCACTCTTACCGTAACATATATACAAACTAGGCTGGAGCCTGTATTTTAGGAGACAGTGCTAATACATAAAAAAGACGCAGTAAACACAATAGTAAATGCGCGTTAAAAAGGTAAGTTAAAAATAAAAATCATAAAGAACTTAAAATAGTAGTAGTAATAATAGAAAGAATAGAACAAAGTGATAACCCATATTTTTTGCTGGCAATGCAATATTGCAATATTGCCTATTGGCCACGGTAACAGTGAACAAACCTCGGACTTTTGCTGTAGGTATACCATAGCTGCACTATAACAGTACAACCATGATACGACTAGAGTAGGTTTAGAGCTATTGTAACACTATTTTGGTATCTAACATTGCTGGGCTATGGGGTTGAGTGTTTCATAGACTGGTTTTAAAAATCTATAGAATAGAACGGAACCTGCCATTGTTTCATTGACTTTAAATGTGGAACGAGTGCTCTTGTCAGCCCACTTCCGGACAGCCAATGAAGGCAAGCCGGAGACGAGCATCTGGCATTGGGCATTCGAGACCGCAGTGTCGCCACTCACATTCAGCCCACCATAAGCTGCTCAGCGGGTTTAAAGTCAAAGTCAAAGTTATTTATTCATTTAGATCAAATACATGATACTTATGAACGTCATAAAAACAAATGCCAGCATACTTTTTTTCTACGGCCAATTCGCTGACTAGGGTTGGGCCTCGAGAAGAATTGGCAAGAAACTCGGGCGACTCTTTTTAATTGCCAGAGTATAAGATTTACAATTTGGTATGAGTTACAATATTAGTGTTAACAAAAAAAGACGGAACCCAATATGCCATACAAAATTAAATTTAAGTAAAAATATTTTAATAGGGAAACAACGAAGGGAAGGAAGGATTGTTGGCCTCAATAGTCATGTCAGTAATGATGGCCCGATCCCAATACAGTGTCGCACAGCCATTTTTGAGAACTGGCTTGGGGACATACCTGTAGTACGGGACCTCGCCATCTACTAGGTTGTATCGCAGAGCAAGCTGCTGATGGATTATCCTGCCTACTTGGTTCTGCATGTGCAAGTTCTTGCCGTTAGCAAGACGCGAACAACCGGAAACACACATCTCGATGCACACCCTCGTTCATCCCGAGAAAATATTCTCTAAGATTGCACACCTCGCGATTATGGAGGGTTTAGCCTCAACCCCACATTTTATTATTATGTCTCTCTTTATCACGGGTATTTTCCCATCATTCAAGGAGAATACCCGGGCCTTTAGAAGGCTTACGCGGGGACATAGGTCCAACACGTAGAGGCCCTTAGAGAATTTTAATCTAAAATGGGATGAGACGCTTACCATAGTCATGACACAGCTGCACTATTGCAGTACAGCCATCTCATGCCTATGGTAAGTGTAGAGCTATTGCAACATGTGAAATCGAATAATTTTGGGCTATGGGATTGGGTGTTCGATGGACTGGTTTACAATGATTATGGGATAAAACGTCGTCTGCCAACATTTAAAACTTGGGATATACTCTAAATGAAAAATAGGCAGACGGTGACTCGCCTATACACTAGATGGGCCCCTTGAATCAACCGACATGGGCAACAGTCCACAGGCATAAGGGCAACACCATAGTGCGCGGCTAGGGGTATCGAGCGGTGCGGCGCCGGTTTCACCATCGGGGGTCTGAGACCCGAGAGCGAGTTTCCCCGTAGTTATGCCCTTGAAAATGACACTTCTACCCCCGAGCATATAGCTCTGGCGACCCCTCTCTAATCAGCCAATTAAGGCAAGTCAGAGCTGAGAGTCCTGCGGGCGCTCTTGTCAGTCCACTCCGGGCAGACAATAAAGGCAAGCCGGAGACGAGGCCCTGACCGACTCTCTGGGGCATTCGAGACCGCAGTGTCGCCACTCACATTCAGCCCGCCACAAGCTGCTCTGCGGTATTATTATTATTATTATTGTTATGAAAAAATCCCTTTGCTAGTAGCCTAAGAGACAAAATCCTTTCTATTGACCTTAAAACACTTCCTCAAAATGTTCTGAACACTCCACTCACTAGAAGGACCACAACACTAGCCTAGTAGTGTTATAACCTGTGATGTTCTGTAAAACACTTACTACGAAACAATATTGTGTAGTTCACTATTTATTCAATTACAATTGTTGTTGTTGACGAAGCATACTTCGTTGTTGAACAAAGAAGAACATTAGTAGAAAATTAAATACTGTAAAATCATAGAACACAATGGTAGCATCCTGTTACAACAAACCGGCGCGTAAACGTTCACTGAGATTGCAGCTATTCCTAACAAGCTAGATAATTGTGCACTTAAAAGAGTAACAGCCCTAAGAGATTCAATTTTTGTCTTCAATGGATCAGAAGCAATCCTCTTTGAAACGCTATCAGGAACTACTTTAGTCGCTTGTTTCACGGCAGTTTTCTTTTACGTTTTCTGATTTTTATTACTCTTTTGTAATTTAACACCAGATGAATCTGAAAAATGTGTCAGAGCAGAGCGAACGCTGTGGAATTTTTTTGGGAGAGACAAATCAAACATTTGCAATGTTTGATTTGTTGTTAAAAATATTGAAATTGCTATAGGTATATGTGCCTATAATTTTTGAGGAGTCAATTACTCATGGATCCCATCATCAACTTTCTTTTGATGAAAATGAGACCAAACTGGAAGTATGTCCTCTCAGACAAAAACATATTTTTTCAAATCGGTCCATAAATTGCGGAGTTCTGCGGTAACAAACGTTTTTTAAAAATACACACGAATTGATAACCTCCTCGTTCTTGAAGTCGGTTAATAAACATAAGTCTAACTAGTTTTAATAAAAAATAATTCTTAGTCAATTCTTATTAAAAAGTGTCAATTCAAATGCACAGAAAATGTATTTGTACCGTATACTTACTAGTTAATCAGTACATACAAGAAGTTCGGCGGTACAAAATTAAATAACGAGGCAATCGTAAGGATCCTTTGAAAGCGCGCGTGTTTAGAATATGATATCACATGCACTTTCATCTTATTGCTACGAATAGAGGAAAGTGCATGTGACATCTATACTAAGAGGGATTCTGTTCTAAAGCAACTAGAATGCAATGAAACGCCGTGTCGCTGTATAAATGTGCTTAAATAAAATTGTAATATAAGAAAGTATTAGATTTATACGATGAACAAAAATTGTAGCTTTTATTCATAAGTAGATAAACATAATTATATATTAGGGGTTAAAGTATGAAATTGACGATTTGTACTGAAAAATTGAAATTGTTTTTTTTTTATTTAACATTTTTATTTAATCAAAATAATTACCATTATTATCCATACATTGCTGACATCTAATAGGAAGGTCATTTATGCCTTTGCGATAGAACTCTGATCTAGATTCGACAAATTGTGTGAAAGCATTTTGTACTGCCTTCTGAGAAGAAAACTTTTTATCGCGTAGAAAACTGTCCAAATCACGAAAAAAATGATAGTCCATTGGAGCAAGGTCTGGCGAATACGGAGGGTGACGAATGTTTAGTTTAGTGAATAACACCATGCTGAGACCATCACACAGTTACCATTACCTTTTTATTGGTAAGCTTTGCTTTAGGTCACTGTTCCGGCGTTGGACCTGAGGTCAGCCATTTTTTTTTTTTTTTTTTATACTACCAAGGTGACAAACAAGCATACGGCCCGCCTGATGGTAAGCAGTTACCGTAGCCTATGGACGTTTGCAACACCAGGGGTGTCACTCACGCGTTCCCGACCCTTTCATTTCATTTTTCGCTTACGGTTATCGTAAAGAATCCACTATTCACCACATGTCACAATTGGATCCAATATTCCTTCATTTCTGTATCGATTCAACAAATCAACACAAGTTTCAACACGCGTTTCTTTCTGCAGATCAGTCAAATCATGAGGCACCCATTTTTCATATTCTTTTATTTTATTGATTTGACACAAATGAGTCAATATTATTGGTAAGGTAACGTTAAACCATGCCGCTAATTCCTGGGTAGTTTGGCTCAGATCAGCTTCCATCATCTCTTTCAATTCATTGTTATTCACCTGTGTTTCACTTAGATTTAAATCAAAGTTTTCATCATAAAAGCGTTAAAATCAAAATCACACGGTGCGTTCATTTGCAGTCCCCTCTCCAAAAGCAACATTGATATTGCGAGCTGTTTCTGCCGCGTTAGTTCCGCGTCAGAACTCATATTCAAAAATCACTTGAATTTTAGTAGTATCTACCTTTCTTGTCAAAGCTGAATAAAAAAAAACAACTGAAAGTCGATAATCGAATGCACATTTTTTAAAAGAAGAACCTTATAGGTACCATGTGAAAAAAGTTTCACTCAAAAATCTATGTCAATTCGAAGTACCTATTACAATAAAACGGCAATTTCATACTTAAACCCAATGCTTAAACCACTATTATTATAATAGTACCAAACACGATAGATGTTTTTTTTTTGTTAAAAAGTTTCTATGGCCACTTTCCAACTGCAACATCCTATCAGCTCCAATAGCCCATTTATTTAACAAGATTGTCACGAGAATTAATAAGTTGAAATAAGTAAAGAGGTAGGTAACCACAATGAGTAGGTTCGAAGAATTAAGGAAATCATTTAGATTATTAAAGAATAAAACAGAAAAGAGTTGGTAGAGGTAAACACCATAGCATAGAGCATAGTAGTAATATTAAACACGAGATAAAATAAAACAAATTTAAAAACAGCCAGTTGTTTAAAGAACAATAATTTGAAATGCATTCTATAGTTAAAAGGCTAAAAAAACTAACCAATGCGACATACAAAGTACCAACACACAAAGTGAGAATAATAAATACACACACATTTAGTCTGCCCTGCGTTCAACGGAAATAATCACTCACAAAATTGACCGCGAAAGTAGAAACCAATTCGACAAGAGCGGCTACCAAATATGTCCCAATTGAAGTACGATCGATTCACATTTTAAGCTTGGCAGTTTCACTAGCGTTATATATAAGTATGCACATCATATATGATACATCTATCCTAAAAATTTGCTTGTCCCGACTGACTGATTCATCAATGCAGAGCCTAAGCCGCTGGGACTACAAACAATAATATATTATGTGCAGAAGTTCCTTATATGACGTAAGTAAGCATTAAGAAGGATGTTTTGCAAATTTCACCCGTAAGAGGATAAAATAATTGATCAACGGTATTCACAGGTGCGAAGTCGGGGCGGGCCGCTAGTTAAACATACCTAGACATTTTGCGTCAGAGTGAATCCTGGACATACGTATTAATTTAAAAGATTGATGAACAGAAATATTCTAGTAATGAATAAAATTGGCTTTGATTAATCTTGCACTTATAAAAAGTAATAGCAAAACATGCCCACTGTTGGGTTCGGGTCTCTCCTCCTCTTTCACGAGAGCTAGAAGAATTTATGCTTTAATTCATAAACGAGTGCCTAATGCGGGTTGGAGTATCCAAACAAGCCTATAGAATTTCTTTTTAGACATAAGCTTCTTAATATGCATAATGCTATCTTACCTAAATATTTTTGAGAGGCAAAAAGCTGCTACGCCGTACGACACAGCAACGCCAGCGCTGATATTTTGCTAAGACTAGGCATGATGTCCACGGACAAAAAGCTATCCATATTTAATTTACCAATTTATATTTTATATTTTAACTAAAAAGAACAACTATACAACAAAATTGTCACACGATTATAACTCTAATACTAAACGCTAAACGCAACTTGCAGCACACATCAAAAACTGAATAATTGGCGAGCTTCCTGGCCGAATATTAGTATTCGGCCGGCGCATGGCGGGCAAACTTGTATCGACGTAATTGTTTCTGGCTCGTTTGTTGAGTGTTAAACAAACTACTGCTTAAAAATGCAGAAAAAAATGTTTTTCCTGCACCATAGTCTTCTAAATGAACAGATGACAGTAATAATAGTTGTGCTGTTAAGTTTTATAATTCGAAAATTGTTAAAGTATTAGTATTGTAATAATTAATTTATTTGTCTTTAACAAAACATCATACATAAGCATTCGGTATCCGGAATTCCGGACAAATAGGACAGAAGTTGCCGTATAGGCCGAATCTCGAATAACAGCCGAATATTCGTCGGCTTCTTTTGTAATACCACTTACTATATACCCATAATTGTGCCACGATTAAGACCACCTAACCCGCCTTCGCAGATGGACCATCGGAACCTGGTTCCATTTCATATGATATCATAGGAGGGAAATATACTTTTATTTTGTAGAAGAGCAATGCTTTACGCATACCGCACCCGGGGAAGCGACGCGGTTATGTCGGACTCTCCAACCTAGATATGATAGGCGACCAGCGCACCGACTGAAACGCCCCCTGTGCACCTACACCCGGGTGGACCACTGGAACCTGATATGACAACAGTGGAATGGAAAGCTAACCTACTTTAAAAAGTCTAATATCAGCGATAATTATAGTAAAAGTTGCACTTTTTCGGACTTTAACCATTTAGTGTTGGTAAGTCTTAGGATTTCTCGTGATTCAGGCTTTACAGTAACATATTCTGCTCCATGGCAATCTGTTTGAAGCCAATACTTTGTTTGACTTCTAGTCTATTTGAGTTTGGCTAATTATTTATTAAGAGCCCCTATATTTTTGGGTCGTCCCAATTTGGTGCTTTCATTCGGTCGCTCAGAATAGGGATATCACTTTGCTTGCTTCAACCTCATAATATATTGTAGGCCGCCCTCTCAACCTAACGCCATCGATCATTTATAGTTCATTTTTGTGCTTTGTTATTCTGTGTTGATATTAAATGCTCTATCATAATATTAGCTAATGTTATATTTGACTGTTCTTATGTTAAGATCCAAATACATCTCTTTATTACTTCTACATTTTGGAATGTTGAACATAATATTTATAAGAAGTTTTCCACAAATTACTCCTAATAATATCCTGTAATGAGAGGTATCAAGGGTTTGGTTTTCCTGTTTTGCTCCGCTAGTCCAATCAGAGGGTAGGGGTATTGTTAACAACTTTGGTAGAAAATGGCTAATAAAAAATTGATGTACAAGAAGCTCGCTTATCAATCCACGTGTAAGTATCGCAAACAAAGGCATACACCTTAAATTTTAATCAGGTAACTGGCCTTAGTGCGGGCCCAGCCCAATTTGGGAACAAATGACTGATTGTTAGCAATTTTATAAGAAATATCGCTATATATATCCTGATAAAAAAGCTATTGAAATAAAGTAATCTAATCGAAAATAAACCTTAAAATAAAAATGGTGACTAAAGTGGAACGATGAGCTGGTAAAGGCTGCAGGCAACCGACAGACAAGCTCAGTTTAGGACTGAGTGCTGTGGAAATCCTTCGTAAAGGTCCTTGGCTTAGTTTGTCCAACAGTAATTGTTTTTTGGTTGAGATGATAATAAAGAAATCAACTTTATTATATCTTGTTCTTCTTATTTTACAGGTTTCACCCAATTAGTTTATAATAATAATTGGTTGGTTATTTATATCAATATAAATAAAATGTTTTTCTTTCTTCTTCTAATGTTTTGTCGTGTATAAAAAAGTGTAGGTGTGTTTAGCTACTACGACAACGTCTCCACTCTATTAAAAAAAACAGTTTTGTAGGTCAGACGGACTTAATTGCTGTTGAGACAAACTACAAAGTGACTGAAATAAAGTAGGTACCTACGGCTCGTGTCGGTTAGAATAATGTCGGGTATTATTTTGTACTTTGTTTTAGCTCGTAATTAGCAGTAACATGAGACTGTATTACCTATATATTAATCAATTTATTAAATTAAAGCGGTGGCGGCCGACTGAGAAAGTAACAGACTTGCACGCAAGAGGTGCGAGTTTTATATCGGGGGGTAATACCAATGTCAATTTAACTTTGTGGAGTTTATTAAATATGTACTAAACAAATGATCCATCTGCTAACGGTGAAGGAAAACATCGTGAGGAAACCCACATGTCATAAAATAAATTCTAAAACATGTCTGATTCACCAATCCGCATTATGCCAGCGTGTGTGAATTAAAGACAAAACTCTCTCTTTCTCTTGATAGAGGAGAGGAGACCCGTGCACAGCAGTGGGACATATATGGGTTGCTATTAATATAATCTATTTATTTATTGCTGCAATGTCGCATTTAGTTGGAGTTAAGTAGAGTCATTTGGTGTAGTCGAAGACAGTAGGTATATTTCGTCCCAGTGCTCGATTCCTTTACAGAGATCTAACGAGTGATCGACGTTTTGCGTGATTAGAAGGCTGGTTTGTTTCTCACACAAAGAATAACCATTGTGATCCAACGTAGCAAAGTCTTGAGCACGTTCCCAGTAGACATTGATGTTGGGCAATGTTTTGACGTATAACATACTAGCGAGCTAGCCCAACTGGGTATGGACCTCCATCTTACTAAATACTACAGCCAAATAACTACACACAGCGGTGTATTTGTGTTCCTGTGTGTGAGTACAGGTCTCTAACGTTCATTTAGGGATGCATTTTTAAAGAAACGTTGCCACCAAAGTAGTATAAAACAATATTTCTATTTTGTTTGTTTTTCTTTTTTTGTTTTGGAAGTATAGTACTTCTTTCCGCCACTAAAGCGCTTTTTAACTAGGATGACAATGGTAATTTTTTTTCGATATTTGATCACAAAAAGAGTATAAAACTAGTAAAACCATACTCGTATTTTGTGTAGGAAATCTTTTGTCTCGGTCTTTTTTGATTTTAACTTTGTACTTTCACACACTCCTTGACGCAAATAATTAATATATATTTTAAGACCATATCATCAAGTTATAGGGTACTTCACAAACATAAGACTGAACAAATGTTTAGGACCACCCAAAGTTTTGTCTCGTGAGGGAAGCGAACACGAGTATTCATTTTTTTATTAAAAATTTCTTTGAACGACTAACCAAAACTATTTCTCAAAACAAACATTATAAAAACCTGTGTCACAGTAATCAACCCTAATGGTACAATAACATTTACAAGGAATAAAAATAACAGCAATCGGAACAAACCGAACTGGATATCATGCGGTAACGGAATAAACCCACGGAAATGAGCAAAGCCCTGACCAAAAGCCAATAACAATTAAATACTTCACTTAATATTCCATTAGATTAAATATTTAGTTTCATATATCAGCTAAGTAATTAATCATGGCAGTTTGCGCAAAAAGGCAGCTCATGCAATAAATACTTTACAGAGAACACTCGTAATGGATTAGATAATACTCTTACCATTTTTGTTATTATTATATTATACGAGTACACATATCAATTCCCACACTGCGGAATAATTCTTGTATCGTGAAGTTTAGCACAAAGAATATAAGACTCCGTATAATTATTAGCAGATTACAAAAAATGCCGTTTGATGTTCGCTCCCTCATAAAAGGTTTCAGTTACTTTTGAAGGCTAATCGAAAATACCACCGCTATTTATATTGAATAATATTACTTTAAGAATAGAAATTCCATTTGGTAATTAAGATTGATATAAGCAGTCCTTCCCCTCTTTTTTGTGTTGTTTTTATTATTAGATTTATAGTTGAAGATGTAAGTTACTTGTAAAAAAATGTAAAAATAAAATTTAATAATTAAGATTGATATTTATAAATGTAACCTAAGAAATGTTATTGTTTACTCACTTTTACTTTACTTTTATACCCATTAATGCTAGTATACAAAAATGAAACTTAAACCTAAGCATTTAAATAGGGGATCGGCACTGTAACTCCTTAACACAGGCTGCTCAGTAGCCTACCTAGGAGAACAGTACTGTACCCTCCAATATTGTACATTATGCATACTGCCTACTGTACTTTATATAAGGATACCTTTAGTAACTAACTAAATTGTACACCTAAAATCTCATTTTTTAAATAAATTATTATTATATTTAAATAAAAACCGGCTAAGTGCATGTCGGGTCACGCACTATGTAGGGTTCTGAAATTGCCATTCCCAATAATGTGGACTAAGAATAAGGTATCTATGGTTTCAGCATTAATGACTTTTGAAAACATAGGACAATTTTGGTAAGCATTTGATATAAGTCGCTTTAAAAGGGTCGCAGGGAAGGAAGTGGAAGAAGATTATTACCACTTTGTCGGCATGACTTATATGTATATTCGTGCCAAATAACAACTTTCTAGGACTAAGGGTCTCTGAGCAAAGCTGCAGATAGACGGACGGACATGCGAAACTATAAGGGTTCCTTGTTTACTTTGCAACCCTAAAAACAACTTTACTTTCTTTAATATTAATCACTACAGTTTTAGAAAATCTAAAAACAGTTTTAAACCTTGGAACCATTAACGTCTATACTACGGCTTTTATTACCCAACTTCAAAATCGAGGAGGTTATCAATTCGTGTGTACTTTTTTTTTATGTTTGTTACCGAATAACTCCGTCGTTTATTTAACGATTTGATTTTTTTTTATTTCTACTAGTTTGGTCCCCTTATCATCAAAAGAAAGATCTGAAGATGGGATCCATGAGAAATTGAAGGAACTCCTTAAAAGTTAAAAAAGCACACATATAGCAATTTCAATATTTTTAACAACTAATCAAACATTTGCATTCAGAAAGTGTAATTTGGTGAAGTCAAACTGATGAAGAAGAACACTGATGGCCATCTGAACTTCTCAATAATAAGTATTTCACTGATGGCGATTAGATAAGTTTCGATTTTTGAATGAAATGAGCGCGGATTACACAGACTAAATATTTTTTAACACCTACTTGACCTGTGTTCAGCCCGACGCTCAGTCGATTTTATTCGATTCTAACAAACAAGAAATTTCTTCATTTAAATATATTTATTTATTCTCTTCATTTTTTTCTAATACATATTCTCAAACACGTATTTAAAGGTATATTAGGTATATTCTGTATCATAAATGTGTGGTGTACAATAAAGAGTTTTCTATCAAATCAATTACCTATATAACTGACCGTGACTTCACTAAGGCCTGATCAGAATATCAGCACTGCAGTTTAAAGTGCCACAGCACAGAGTTGAGATTAGGACCCTTTCTGACATCACACAGAATATTTTTTGTTTTGTTATTGTGTGTCTATTTTTTATGTTTATATCTGTTATCCTGTGTATTTTCGAATAAATGCTTTTCTTTCTTTCTTTCAAATGTAATGTAGCAAATGAAAACTGATACATTTGAACTGAACTGATGATGAAGCCGTTAGCTAGGCAACGGAACTTCATAATTAAAGAATATAATCTAGCCGTGTATGGGCTTTTTTGAATGGTTATGAGATGCACTTTAGCAGTAAATTATCAGATTAAAAAGAATCTTCTTTAAGTGAGGAAAAGTGAGATAAGAGTTTGCATGAAAGTTCATCCTGTTTTAATACCTATGTTAGACTAGGGGTTTAAAGGTATTTGAAAAGTTACAACTTGAAAAGTAACAAATTTGACAACTTGCCGTACTGAAGTCGGATTTTTTGTTAAAATTATTTTATTTTACCACAGTGACAATCCGGTCCGTCTGAAAGAAAGCAATTATCGTAGCCTATGGACGCTTGAAATCCCTCAGATATTGTCGACCCCTGTTCTATTTTATGGGTAACCCTGAGATATGGAAAATGTTATTTTAAAAACAGGTTTTATTAAATAAATCACGTGGACACTTACGGCAGTGCTAGTCCATTTTTTTTTTCTTGAAGGATAAACTTCGAAATGAGATTATCCGACAAAGAACCAAAGTTTCCGACATCTCCGAGCTCCGAGCTCGCAGGATAAGCAGACTGAAGTGGCAATGGCCTGGCCATATCTGCCGAAGAACCGATGGTCGCTGGAACAAGCGAGTATCGGAGTGAAGACCGCGACTTGGTAAACGTAAGGTTAGACGCCCCTCGGCCAGATGGACATCGGTTTATCTATCGGGTTAGACTGGATGGATAAGGCGGGAGACGGGCCGGCTGATTCTCTAAAAAACAGCGATGGCAAACTGACAGTTGTGATCGCAAACTGACAGTTGTGATTGCTTGGTGACGGCACAATCTATTGACTAAACGTCAAAAAGGCTCGGTTTTTGCTCTTACAGAATACCGATTTTCAATCTGACAGCCAGATTTTGCTCGGTTTTCGCGGTGGCTCGGTTTTTGCTCTTACGGAATACCCTTGTGGGTGTTGTGGAATGAATTAGGAGGCCTATGTCCAGCAGTGGACAAAAATAGGCAGATTAATTGATTGATAAATAAATCATAATTATTTATGCAGTTACCATTTTTGTTAAACACGTATAGGGTTAGTGCCGAAGCGTTACATATCCAATATTAAAATGCAATACGGAAAAGGTTTACATAAACGAGGTTACTAACCACTAGATAAAAATACGCTCACGATGCTGGAGTATGGGAATCGATATAAAACTCAATTTACGTACGTTAGTTCAAACATTGTAGGATGACAGCCTTTAAAGTGTCAACAAGGACAAACTTATTGCTGCACTTTATCGGTGAAACTTTCTCAGTGTTAGAAAATAAGTTATCTAAGACGATGAAGTATAAGTGAAATACTGAAGGGCAACTTCCCTGAATAAAGTGTTCTGGTATCTATTTAGCTTTTATCACTTATATTCGCTCGCCTATAAGTAAAAGATTTATTGAAGAACTCGCGACATTAAATGCAATTATATAGCGCGTGTCTGTAATGGAATATTATGTACTAGCTTCTGCCAGCGGTTTTGCTCTCTTGGTTATACGGTTATACTACCGAATAAATAAATAAATTTGAAGACATAGCACAGCTTATGTTTACTCTTTACTGATGTCTAACCAATTAGAATATTTTAAATTAATATCGAGAATGTGTTATATCATAACTAATAGGTAAAAACATTTTATAACTTTGGAAACTTCAAAAACACAGCCTCCTGCCTAATCCTCTTAAGTTTTGTTAGTTTAATAACAAAACTTTAATAGTGCTCACCTACGTTATACAAGAAACTCTTGAGCAAAATTTAATGTTTCTGGAACCCCTGAAAACCTGTGAGTTGTCTGCCACATAGGTGAGAAAACTTAAAAAGTTAAATAAACTGTAGTTTAAAATTTAAGCTTAACAGTTGGAAGAGAACATCTCCAACACTATAAACTTTAATGCATTGAAAATCTAAAGCGAAGTTAAGCAAACACAGCAAAACTTGAGGTGGCGAGAACTCATTCTTCTAAGTTGAGGATAATTAAATTTAATAAACTTGCTAAAGTAATGCTTGCAGTAGGTAAGTGACAGGTGTTAAGTTTTCAACGCGCTCAAAATTCTGTAAAACTTAAAATGCAACAGTATTTACACTACCTTTAACAGTTACTTTGCATGCCGAAACATCGATTAAATTCGTGCTAGAGGTATTGTATACTGTGTATATCGTTTACTATCCAATTTGGGAAGATTTATTATTTTTATTTATTTATTTATGGAAAACCAACAGCTTATTCTAACTTAAAATATAATTAGTATAGCAACAGAGAGCTAATTACAAGTCTTCACGTTTAGGGACAAAAATAGGCATATTCTCACTAATATTATAAATGTGAAAGTTTGTAAATGGATGGATGGATGGATGTTTGTTACTCTTTCACGTAAAATCTACTGAACGGATCTGGATGAAATTTGGCACAGAGATAGATTCGTCGAGGTCTGGAATAACACCTAGGCTACTTTTTACTGCGATAACCGACATCCACGCGGGCGGAGCCGCGGGCAACAGCTAATTCCTATATGTAACTGAGGGACAAGCAATTTATCAATAACTATTACTATATTTGAAACCTCAAAACTAACAACAGTACAGTATTGGTACGTAAAGTTGTATAAAGAATCAATTTCAACGTATATATATTAAATTAAATATTATACGGATTCTTCTTGAATCGTAATAATTGATTGTTTGAGTGCTCGTTTGATCCTCTAGGCTGTTTCATAAACACAATACGTTGGGAAAAATCGTGTTTATTAGCAAAGTATAGTACAAACCACCTTTTCTCAGAACTGCGACCTAAATCAGATATTTTATTTAAAGGTTACCTTTAAATACAATATCTATACAATATAAAAGCGGTGGTGGCCGAGTGGGAAAGTAACCAACTTGCACGCAAGAGGTGCGAGTTCGATCCCGGGCAGTACCAATGTGAATTTCACTTTGTGGAGTTTATATGTACTAATCAAATGATTCGCCATCTGCTAACGGTGAAGGAAAACATCGTGAGGAAACCCACATGTCATAGAAGAAATTCTAAAGACATGTCAGATTCACCAACCCGCATTAGGCCAGCGTGTATGAATTAAGGCCTAAACCCTCTCTCTCTCTCTTGATAGAGGACAGGAGACCCGTGCCCAGCAGTGGGACATATATGGGTTGCTATTATAAATAAGTTGTATTATAAATATCAAAATAGTTGAGAAGAAGTATCTTATGTCGTGTATTTTATTTTATTACACTGAATGTACGATTTATACTCGTAAGTACTGTATCATTAGCGACGAGACCCGCTCCCAACCTTATCACTGCAAGTCTACAACAACAGTCCTATTTCTCACAACTTTTATAAAATATCTGTATGTTCATCGTACGTCTACAGCTATTACTTACATTCTAGTTTTCGTTAACGTAAAAATATTCTCGAAACAATTCATTTCGTTTCATTTTTGATATTTGATTTCTAGCTTTTAAGTATTAATATATTTTTTTACATTGTTTCAATTAATGCAAAAAATATATTGAATAGGAAGGTTTTCAGCATATTTCATTAAAATTTAAAATTAATATGCTGAAAAAATATGTTTGTTTGTTAATAATAAATCTTTATTTCAGAGTTTTTCCATACAAAACATAACACAAAAAAGTTAACGTTTTAATTATGCAGCTATTTCTAGCCACCTTTTGCACATATAACAACTATATAACCTGTTCGACAGTTCTTTATCTATACTATTAGTACAAGTACCAACCCTGTTACTGAGGCAGCAATTCGACTTCTTTGGATGGCATTAATCGTGTTTAATGATATTGTGGAATGTTTTGACGCTTAAACGACAGTTTTTTGTTTCCTATGTTGTGTGTTTCCTACTTTTAAGGTACATAATTAAATTACAAGTAAATAAATTAATAATTATGCAATATCAAATATTAACTGATCAATATCGGAATGTAAAAATCGTGGTCTCTTTTGCCGTAGGCGAGGAGAGTGACACAGCGGAAACTGAAGGCAGACTATCATCCGAAAACTCCCCGCAGCGGCACCGTAGGGGTGGTATATTGAAAGGAGGACGACTGTGGAAGTCATTGGAAGGAGATAAAGATATCAATGAACAGGTAATTGAATAATGCAGCTTAATTCGATTTTACTTCCCAAGTAAAATAGTCAGCAATTCAAAAAAATTTATAACTCAGCATAATACTTGCACAGTAAATACTGGGAACTTGCCGACATTTTATACTTTACTTTTGTCGTTTGAACTCTTTTAATAAAGACCAAGTAAAAATTACAAGCTACGTAGGTACATAGACTCACGCCTCACCCAATCCCTATTCATTCAGAGATTTTTCATTATTTATTTTATGATCATAAAATTAATGCGAGAATGAAATTTCAGCTGAATGCAAATATCCGAAGTGAAATGTCTTTTTTGTCTAGACTAATATGTAGGTAGTTAAAATAATAGGTATACGAATATTCTGTACATTCAGTTTATAAATTAATAAATTACAAAAAAAATATAGAGTTATTTCATTTTGTATAATAATAGAATGACGATCAGCGATCAACGACAACTGCGAGTGATGAAGATGGTTCCATCACACCACGTTCTGTGCGGTTTTTGGAGAGAGCAAATGATGCTGAAGTACAGACTCCAGCAAAGAAAGAAACGCCTGAACCTGTACAGAAAGCTGAGGCACGTACTGAGACGACCACGACACCAAAGGAGATCAATACGAGTTCAACACACAGGTACAATTTTTAACAATTTTCAACTTCGTATTGCATAAAATTGAATCGTGTTAAAGTAAGTTTTAGAAGTGCGAAAAATCCTTTTACTGAGAATTTGTCGTCATATTTATTGCTTTCAATAACGTTTTATACAAAAAATAAGTTTTTTTAAAGATGAACTTTACTAAAAAAAATGAGCAATTTTATTCTATACCGTTAATAATGCAATCCCGGGGGCATAACAAGCGTGTGGCCGACCGAAAATATAAATATCAGAATTTTATGATTGAGTTTATAAAAACGTATCGTTCAACGCTACCCCAATAAGCGTTGGATACCTGTACTCACACACAGGAACATAACTACACTGCTATGTTATGTATGTAGTCGGGCTCGCTCAACTGCGCTCCAATGCTGATATTTAATTATTCGTTTGTAAGTATTTTTCTTTACAAAGTAAAGTTATATATTTTAAAAATACTCGTAGTTCAAGGACCATTAAATGACAAAGGCTAGTTTTCTTAGAAATACACAGGTAAAAAGATTTTATACGTGCAATACAGTTTTGGCGAAAGTTAGTGTATGGTTTACTTTAATACTTTTCACATAAATTGTTTAAAAAGACGGACTAAAAGATAATGTATTCTAAAGAAGAATAAATTGAATATATGTAGATAAAACGCGTGCGGTGTTCCGAACGTTGGTTATATTTAAGTTCCATAAGTTTTTTTAAATATCACAGTCTTCTTCTAGGTTTTCTTGAAATCTATAGACAAAGAACAATAATAACGTTTTTTAAGAAGAATACGAGGTTTTTTCTTACGATTAATCCACTGCTAGACATAGGCCTCACTCAAGATTTTGCCACAGCTTGCAGTCCCGAGCTTACTTTATCCATCGGCGGCTCTACTTTTACGAACAAATTCTCTTTAGATTTCTGTAAAACAAAAATCATTACTAGAGAACGGATTCGGATGTATATTTACATAAAGTTCAGATGTTGGTTATTATGGAAAGCAATTGAGAAATCCCGGCATTAACCAATTTTAGAGTAGTGTCGTTTTCCGTGAGATGTAATAAATTCGATTTGATACAAATCTTACTGCAGGGCAAAGGCCTCCCTTTCCTTTTTCCACTATTTTTATATGTTGTCAAATTCCAAAAATAGTATATACAATGGTTTTCCTAAAAAATTTATCTTCATATAGCGGCCCTGTACAGCAATCCCCGTTGCCGTGTGTACACCAAAATACCTTTTATAAATACTCTCGTACAATATAGTTTATTTCTAACAGACTCGAAACACCGTTGATCCTGACAATTCAGCCGCCAAAAGCCAATTCCGCGGTACAGCAATTGTTCAACAATAGCCGTCCGCCGCCACCCGCCATCGAACCGCAGTTAGTCACCTCGGAAACTCTAAGGTATTATTACGTTACGTTTGTTACTGAAACTAAATGTTTGTTGCTGAGGTTTCTTTTTAGTTTTTTTCTTATCTTACTTCATCATATATATTTTTTTGACTGCACGGTTGCTTCAGTGGCTTAAGTGGTTACCTCGCCATTTACTACTGCGCGGCGTGTTGTGGGTTTGATCCCCACACGGGATAAAAATTTGTGTGATCCACAAATGGTTGTCCGGAGTCTGGGTGTACTTTGTGTCCGTTAATTGTATGTTTGTAAAGTCCCCCGCGACACAGGGCTTGTTCCCTAGTGCGGGAGTTGTCTTTTTAAAAGAAATATATATATATATATATATATACATATATATATATAGACAATAATAAATAATATATATATATATTATTTACTATTTTTTAAGTAAAATAGTAGGTAAAGTAGTAGTAAACACACCTACATAGTGGTATTTCATCAGATGAAATATCACTATGTAGTCACCCATCTAGTTTTTTATTACTGCAAAACGTATACTACATTTCCTTCTATTTTACTTAAGAAATAGTTAAACATACAGTAAGATAAAAAAAAAACTAAAAAGAAACCTCAGCAACAAATATTTCCCCGTGCTTCGGAAGGCACGTTAAAAGTCGGTCCCGACTGTTAGCAGTCATTAGATCATGACTTTAAGTTGTGATCTCACTCTGCCACCATTTTGGCCACTAACCAAACGATAAGAAGAAGAATATATAATACTGCTTTTTTTTATGTTTTTTTCCATGATTTTTGTTATATTTTAAAAGATTGTTTTTTTTTACCTGTGTGTGTATTGTGATTTTCAAACAAGATTAGGTATATACATAAAATAAAAAGCGAAACTTTATTTAAATATAAAATTTGCTTGCAAATAAATCGTTTTATATTTATGAACATACATAAATATTTATTGTAATATATATAATATATATATTTTTTTATTTATTTGCAAAAATGATTCTTACGAACTTAAATTAAGGTTGATATTGTAATACACATAATTTCGCGTAGAGCCTGGGACGCTGGTGTGCGGCCCAAGGCAGAAGAGGCTGCAGTGCGTCGCGTAGCAGAACGAAATGCACTACGATGCTCATTGCTACGCAGCGAGGCTCGGAAGAAACAACAGCCAAAAGTAAGTATATATAATAACTGTACTTGTAATAATAGCTACCCATATTTGTTGACCATAATACGCACGAGTGATACGCGTGGTGTTGCAGGCCTTCATAGGCCGTATACATGTTTGCCTCCTTGGTAGTTGTATAAAAAAAAAACGATGGTAGAAAAAAATGCTTAGATACTTTTTTTTTTCATGGCCAAATGTAACTTTAAAAAAATGTGTCCATCTTTACTTATTTAAGATTTTTCTTATCTTATATAGCCACACTTTGAAAGATGTAATACTACCTACCTAATATAATATTATTATTTATCATGAACGAGATTTAATAACTTATTTATGACTTTTGGTCTCTCTCACTGAATATTTACATGCGTGTTATTGATAGCGCCTGATACGAAAACTAATGGAAATGCACAGTAATATCAAAGAGCTTTAAACCGCAACATCAACCTCAACCATTACCACGTATGTTAAGCATTAATGGATTTACAAAATAAATTTACTAACAATTCAATTATGATCAAAACAAAAATAAACCATTTTTTGTTCTTTTTACCCGACCGACTCAGTAGGTATTGTATCTTTCTTTATCATGCTCCGTAGCCTAAACGGCTGGATGGATAGTAATTTGACAGATGTCGTTAGATCCGTCTTATTTGCGACACTGACACTGGGTAAGCCAAAATGATAAAAAGTCGTCGAGTTCATTTATTTTTCTCGAATAAGTTGATCGGCAGGGGTATTCCGTAAGAGCAAAAACCGAGCCACCGCAAAAACCGAGCAAAATCCATCTGTCAGATTGAAAATCGGTATTCCGTAAGAGCCCTTTTTGACGTTTAGTCAATAGATTGTGCCGTCCCCGAGCAATCACAACTGTCAATTTTGCGATCACAACTGTCAGTTTGCCATCGCTGTTTCTTAGAGAATTAGCCGGCGGGTAATTTATGAGGAGGATATAGGCTCCATAATGGTTATAATTTTTTTTATTACTAATAGCAGCCTATGATGGACCATGACCATTAGGGAAACCATTGTCCAGCACTGGGACATAACGGATTAAAAAAAATAGCGGCCCACTCCGACGTCGCCCGAGCTAAACTATTTGCTGCGCAAATTTCTTTATTTAGTTCGTAAGAACCTTCAGGGTATTCGTCTTTTTTTTAAACATTAATATACTCGGTTAATTCGTTTTCAAGTTATGGTGTGACTAAGGGAAATAGGGATTCTTGTTTATATATATATCGATTATAGATTTATAAGACTTATTACTACACAGTTAAAAGCGAATAGCGGGTGAAATGAAAATTGTCTCATCTTACCCGCTTTTAGCTTCAACACACATTTGTCTGATATTACCAGACTTAGTATTACCAGGGAAAATGTAATCTGTTCATAGAAACTATAAGCGGCATGCTTCTACAGCAGCGTCAAATTCATATTAATTCTCGCCTTTGAACCGTTGACAATTTGCGCTGAAGCAATTCCTTCGGTTATCCCCCCGACATCTATTCCTTTACAATGTTAAGGTTGTCTAACTAAAATCGTCAGCGAAACGTATTTGCAACTAACAAACTAACATTTCTAGTTACCTATTTAGTGGAATAGCTTAAACACTATTCCTAACATCTTGTTAATTTGTGAATCGCAGGCACAACTTTGTGGTGTATATAATAATTTTGTTGCTCTATGAACTTTGTTCCAGTGGCTGATACAGCTAACATGTAATTAAACAAAATTGAAATTTTAGTTTCAAGGATAGTACCTACATGAAAATGATTAGCTGAGGTTCGTTATAAAGTTTCTCAACTCTAAACTGAACCTGTTCACACGCTTTGATCTCTACTTCATTCACCTCATGGAAGCGAACTATTCATTTACTAAAGTTAAATACAGAAGTTTAATAGCAGTTTTGCTAGTTACATTTTGGCTACTAGTCTCAAAACAATAACTAACAAATTACACAGGATATAACTACTGCAGGGTAAAATTGAATTAGTTAGCATCATCTAAACTTAGATTCAATACACATTATTAGGCCAGAAAAAAATATAAAATTGAAATCAAAATTACATATATTTTGATTTCAATTTTTTTTAACAATATTTTAAACTAAATTACGTAAGTATAACATAAATGATGTCGCGAAAATGTATACTAATGTAAAAGAGAGGTAGGGAATCTTGCTACTTAACTAACGAATTTAATTTTACCCTGTATGCAGGGTGTAATTGAATTCGTTAGCACGATAGTGCAAT
Source organism: Trisateles emortualis (assembly GCA_947095525.1). Classification (NCBI taxonomy): domain Eukaryota; kingdom Metazoa; phylum Arthropoda; class Insecta; order Lepidoptera; family Erebidae; genus Trisateles; species Trisateles emortualis. Next base: position 23,850,410 of record OX352729.1, on the reverse strand, counting down.
AATGTGTCGATACGTAAATATGAATACATTCTCTATTGCTTCACACTTTCAGGCACAGTACCGATGACTCCAAGCAATGATATATTTTATAAAATGGACATTGACAGTTGCAAGCTTAACTTGGCTTCACAGATCTATTCATCGGCACGGCTTTTCTGCTTATCTATACTGCCCTCCTAACGAAGAACGACACAAATACAGGAAACAAGTTTTGGGATACAAGTTTTTAAAGTTAGATATCTAAGATACATTTTCCCGTATCTATCGATATGCGGTTATGCCTTTAATCCTTAGTAGGGCAGTTTATATCTGTAAAGCTAGGTTAAGCTTGCAAGTAGCAAGGCCCATTTCTCAAGGACATAATAATAGTTGATATTATTTTTATTGTGCAATTGTTTTCAAATTTGTAAATGAAACGTATTATTTTTTTAATCCATTCCAGTTTAAAAATCAGTAATAGTGGTGCGTTTATCGGATATATTACAAGGATATGGTCGCATACTTATACTTCTTCTATCTACAACATAACATATAAATTAACAACATTGTAAACCACTAAATAAGAAGCCTGTATCGTCGCCATTAAAGGAAGCCAATGCTAAAATGCAGCATTTGCAAACGTTCAATGCAAAGAGGTTGATGAAAAGAGACTCCAGTGGTTTTTAATCAGCGAATACCTTACTGCAACGTTGTAAGTCATGGATACCATAAAAGAGCAAAATAATTAAAAAAATATTGTATAGACTTTACCGAGGTCCTGAATTCTGAAACAGGGGCAATTACCCTTAATTGCTAGCTTTTCTCTCTCGTGTACTACTTGAGGCTAGAAGGTAAAGTTTTCTATTAGTTCAAAAAGCAAATACCTACTAAATGATACCTACTAAGTTTAGATATTCCTTTACTGAACGAAATAACGGAATAAATAAAATTAATGTTCAACTAGCGTCTGTAGCGGAAAGTAAGACAATCTAAACTTTACAGTACGACTTTTTAAATCGCATAATTTTCGATCTCAAAACAATATTTCCTCATCTGTTTTTTAAATATCAAACTCGTATTAAGTCGTAACTTTTTTAAACTTTGGAGCACAGACGACGGCTATACATGACAATAAAACATATATTATGTGTCTACGTAACTGTCCACCAAAGTGTTAAGTTTTTTTTTTTTGTTTTTTATAAAAAGACAACTCCCGCACTAGAGAACAAGCTCTGTGTCGCGGGGGACTTTACAAACATACAATTAACGGACACAAATTACACCCAGACTCAGAACAACTCTTTGTGGGTCACACAAAGTTTTGTCCTGTGTGGAAATCGAACCAACAACCTCGTGCACAGCAGGCGCATACTACGACCACTGGACCACCAAGGCAGTCTGTCAGCTATTGTACTGTTCATAATACTGTTTACTACTTAGTGATATTAAGATCATTATAATTATTATTATTCATCATCATTTTCACAATAGGTAGCGGCTTGACCGTATCCCTCCCTGGTACTACCAATGTATATGAACAGCGGTTACCACTTACCATTACGTAGAAAGCTGGCGCGTCGGTCACCGTCGACAATAACAAAAGTATACTTAAGTCAAAAGTTATTATTTGTAACGACAATATAATATATCTATTGAAATAACAGCAAGCTATCGCCAGAATTGGAACGGTGCCAGCTAATATTATTATGCTATCCACTTAACCTTATATCGAGATTTTTAATGTTATAGTATAAATTCTCTATAGTTTTTTTTTATATACTACCAAGCTGACAAGCATACGCCTGATGGTAAGCAGTTACCGCAGCCTATGGACGCTGGCATTCGCGTGTTGCCGACACTTTAAAAACCTTATAACTCCTTATTCCCTTTAGTAACCATAATATTGGTATACTCGTTCGGTTTTACATGTAACGGACATTTTAAACAACCTTCTTTGAAGGGGAGTTTCGCAAAAAGGTAACTTGAAACCTCCGCAAGATTTAAACACCGTGGTGGCCGTAGGCAAGAGCTGTGGGACCTACTACGAGTATATATGTATTTTGTAATTTATTACCATGTCTCAGCCTACGTGACCTGACCTGGTTCAATTTCAAGAGCTTTCTCTTTTACTTTTACATAACCTTCACCTTAATGCGTTTACTAATTGTACATATGAAGTATTATAAGAATTTTCCGCAAAGTTCAAGCCTCTATGCTAATTAGCTAATGGACCATGTTTAAGTTGAATATTCAGAAACATATGAATTTTATTTACAATTCTGATGCTGTGTTACATAGTAGAATTTCAGTGTTTTATTTTTTTTCTACGAACAACGTTTTTGATGTGATTGATCGAAGTCATATTGTCTGCATCAGAGCCCCTATTTGAATTATTGGAGACCTTTGGCACTTTTGAATTTAATAATGATGACATATGACTATTTTATTAAAACAGGCAATTAGATAAGCGAAATTTTAGATTTGCAAGCTTTATTTGGTAAGAGTTAGGGGGCCCCCCCATTGAGCGCGGTGTTCGGGCACTTGCCCATAGTAACCAATAAAAAGTGAGGCTTGGACTGCACTGGTGCTTCAGTGGTTACCTTGTAATTAATTACTGCGCGGCGTGCGTTGGGTTCAATCTTCGCACACGACAAAAATTATTTGATTTACAAGTGGTTGTTACGGGTTTTAGTTCGATCTGACATGGTAATAAGTTCAGTGAAGTATAATTATAGTGATATGTGTATACACATATATCACTTTATTAGAGATGCGCCGAATATTCGTTTTATATTCGGTATTCGGCGTATTCGGCAGAATTTGAGGTATTCATATTCGGTTTGATTGATCAATGTTGTGTCGTACATAAATACTGTGTACTACAAAAATGTTGGTCTATTATTAGTAGGTCTAAAAAGTTTGTGGTACCATATACCTATCTGTTATAAATAAGCCACAATAACGCAATTTATGTCGAAAATAAATATAAAATTAGGCGGTGATTTGGCGCTGCTGGTGGGACAATTTAGTTTAATGTAATTCAATAGATTAGGATATTGTACCTACTGTTACTAAGCAGCCGCTCATGAAATCAGTAATAATCTGTACCAAAATAAAATACCGAAGCGAAGCGAGGGCGGGCCACTAGTGATCTATATAAATCCTAATTTAATATCTCTCCCACAACGCCATCTCATCCCTAACTAGGCAGAGCCTGTACTATGGCAACCAGACAACTGATAAACATACATACTTATATATTTCTAAATAAGTACATATGTACTTATTTATATATAGTATATATATATATAGTAGATAAATAACACTCAGACACAGAAGCAACATTTATGCTCATCAAAAGATTTGTCCTGGGTGGGAATCGAACCCACGACCGGACCACTCCGGCATAACAGTCGGAGTACAATATTAATTTTAACGCTAGGTATTAAAATTTACATCTTAAGAAATCCAAAATTATATCAAAAATAAATCGCGATAAAGACATCATGATATGGCTAAAGATAATGGCGCCCAATAATCGCTAAACCACTTAAATAGTCTTTAGTGTCGCCAAACTTTGTACATAAATATCTCCACTTAGGCATATATTAATATCGCTGTTAAAATTGGACATAAATTGGTATTGGATTTCTTTTCAGACGAGACTTTTGCAAACTAAGATAAAATACGTAGAGAGTAAAACTAGATCAAGGGCAATTATAAGTTTTCATAGTTATATATTTTTGTATAGAAAATTTACTATTCATGCTCACTCAAACTACATGAAAGTACGAATAGGTAGCTTACCTAAACTTTTACTCGAGAGTAAAAACCTACCTTACCTGCTTGGAATATAGAGTTGAAATTATTTCATGAAGAGCGGTGCCCATTCGATTCTGCCGCAAACGATTTATCAGGCAACTTTCACAACAGCCACTATTTAACCAACATTTTTATAACAGACTAGGGGTCGCCCGCGACTTCGTCCGCGTGGTAATTTGAAACGTACATTATACGAACTTTAACTAACCGCATCGGCACATCGTCGCCCGCCTTACAAATATGGTACGTGACTATATCTATGATATCTCCTAAGATATTCGTTGAAATCAAATGATGTAAAGAACAAATTTGTTCAAAATTAATTCTTTATGACGAATAGCGTATTTGTTTGGATAAGGATTAATATCGTGTTCATAAAAATAGCTTCGTTCATAATGAATTATTTTAAATCAATTTTTATTTACATGAATTACGTTATAGTGAGTTAACCCTAAGAGGTAGACATATGCTGTCGCGGACTTTCTTATATATCTTTTAAAGGGATTTTTTTTTCATAAATTTAAACGTTTAAGCAGCGTACGCGACAGAAACTCAGAAAAGAATAGTATTTTAACCGATTTTGCAACATATCTCACTACTGCTCCGCTCCTATTGATCATAGAGTGATGTTATATAGGCTATAACCTTCCTGGATAAATGCACTAATCAACAAAAAAAAATCTAATTGAACCAGTACTTTCTGAGATTAGCGCGTTCAACCAAACAAACAAACTCTTTAGCTTTATAATATGTATAGATATATAATATATAAACTATATAGATTATTCAGATTTTAATAAAATAATAAAAAAAAATGTTAAAGATTTTTTAAATCATATTTACTACTAGCAGCCTGCCCCGACTTCATCCAAGTAAAATTATTTTTACCCCAATACGAATTGAATTTTGAAAACCTTTCTTAGCGAATGCTTTCTTTTTAAAAAGAAAGAGGAAAGAAAGCAAAACGTTTATTCGAACATACACAGGATATTAAAGAGGAAAAATAAATAGGTACAAAATAAGAATTAAATTATACATTAAATTAACAACAGATCTCATAGATTTCTAATTTTCTTATCCTGTGCGATGTCAGAATAGGTCCCAATCTCAGCTCTGGGCTGCGGCAGTCTCATGCTTCTCATGGGCCTAAAACCTATGTTCCAAATTTTAGCTTTCTAGACTTAGTAGTTTTGGCCGTGCCTTGATACTCAGTGAGGTCAAACGATATTATTATCGATCGATATATCATACTTATAGACTAGCGCGCCTCGCGACCTCGCGCCTCGCGTTTGCCCGTGTGAAATCGGTTTATCCGTCTAAACACCAATTCTTAGAAATCTTATCTTCAAAAATGACAGACTTTCATACAAATTTACACCCCCGTGCCTCACCATGGGTTCAATTTCTAAAAAATCTTTCTTAGTGCTTACTAACAGTGTAAAAGAACTGGCATGCAGACTTTTACGGCCCTAACTTCCGTAGTTTCGGCTGTGCGCTGATACGTCAGTCAGGTTCTTCTATCATATAATAATTATATAGAAAGCAATCATATAAGCCTAGCCTTGAGTATGATTAATATCATACTAATAGCATACGTATCATTCTAGTACCCTTTGACATTTAAAGTTTCCAGAAAATTCATGTAAAATGTAAAGGCTATTGAACGATTGTAACCGCCATGAACTTTGTCCCATTTAAAAATTAAAGAGAACAAATTTAAATATTTTTGGTCAATTAGGTCAACACTCAATTTATTAATAAAATGTAAAACATGGACCATTGAACGATTTCAGTCACCCTGAACTATGACCTATATTGAAATAAAAGTAAAACATATTTTTGTTTAATTAAGTTAAAAGCCAAAATTGAAATAGCAGGATATCATGCAGTTTTGTAACAAGTACTTAAGTCTTAACAGAAACTTCGCCTCTTCATGCCTGTGCAACAGGCTTTGTTCCAAGCAATTGTTTGGTGTAGCCCATGGCAACGTTTTACCAACGCATCTTCCACCACCAATATAATAAACAGGTACTGCATCTGTAAGCTGCAGTACCTGCTTATTATCCGGCACGTATGTTTCTTTGTTATCTTTGTGGTACCTTTTCTTATCATGCTAGCTATGGGATAGTTTGTACAAACAAGACATACCATCACACCACACCACATAACTGCGAACAGTGTTTTGTTTATACAAAGCTCTGGTGTTACAAGATGTAGGTTGAACAACTCGCGCGTAATGCTTCTGGTTTTGCAAATTTCCATAGGTTAAGGTACACTCGATCACTTTCGTTTCAGAGAGGTCAAAGACTCAATTGTATAAAGAAAAATCAGCTACATACCTTCTCATCTATATTATAAAGATGTAAATTTAAAAGGGATAATCTCTGGATCTACTAAACAGATTTTGAGAATTCTTTTACAAATAGAAAGCCATGTTATTTGTGAGTGTCATGTGCTATATTTTATTGACAAAAATATTACGGAACTTTGGGAAATACCACCCGTGAAAAGCCAGGCTGTGGCTAGTTTTTCTATTTTATCTGTCACGTCATAAATGATTCGTTCTGACTTGAATAGAGAAAGGCCGTGTCCTCATTTTCGATTAATGAACTTCAGTTTTAATCAAGTAAAAGCTACATAGTAACTCCCATCTACTAGACTCTCAAGAAAGTCGGTTTTCAATTACAACATTGAAGAACATCTTTGATAAGACGAGTTGTTCGTTTAAAGTGATCTTATATAAGTTAATAGTGAAAGAAATGGCTAAGATACGCTTAGTCCCTAATGGGTTCGGTAGAATAGGGAGGGTTCAATAATTGAATGGCTATACATATGGTCTAGTGAATAGGGTGACCTTGCCACTAACATTGCACCGAATGCTAGCTGGATGGTTTTAAGTTTTGAATATACTGTTATTTGAAAACTAAAATTTCAACCGTCTGCCGATATTTATTTGTATATTTGAATTTCAATTGATTAGTGATACATATGTGGCGTACTGCTTACGTATTGGTCTTACAAAATAAAATGGATTTTAAAAGCCAATTATGCACGCCACAAGTGAGCCGACTAGGGAACGACCCCTACTCTACACAAGCTAAATGACTCTCGCTCACCACTCTGTGGTGTATCTTGTGTTCCCGTGTGTGACTACAGGTTTTCAGTACTGATTTAGAGATGCGTTTTTAAAGAAACGTTTTCCAATCCCAGGGATACTCAAGCACATAACCCTGGTGTTAACAACTTTAAATTGGCAACACAAATATAATACCTGATATTTCAAGCATCCATAGGCTACGGTAACTGCTTACTATTTGGGAGGTATGCTTGTTTATCACCTAAGTAGTACAAAAAATACTTTTTGTTTTTCAATTCTGTCTGGGGTCTGTGTACGTTGTGTCCGTCAATTGTATGTTTGTAAAGTCTGCCGCGACACAGGGCTTGTTCCCAAGTGTGAAAGTTGTCTTTAAAAAGAAAAGAAAATACTAAACAATAACTTAATAGGCTAGGCATCTAATAAAAGTGGGTGAAACTGAACATTAGACGTAAATTAACAACAAATAATCCTTACTTATATTATAAATGTGAAAGTTTGTAAGAATGGATGGGTGGATGGATGAATGGATGTTTGTTACTCTTTCACGTAAAAACTACTGAACGGATCTGGATGAAATTTGGCACACAGATAGATTATGGTCTGGAATAACACATAGGCTACTTTTTGCAGCAATAACCGACATCCACGCGGGTGGAGCCGTGGGCAACAGCTAGTTGTTTATAATACGAATAGTGCCTGCATAAATGACGGAAGTTTTTATCCACGCATTATGTTGAGGGGAGGATAAACGAGTAACGACGCGAGAAAACTCAATTATGAAGCGAATTCATTCACATACTGGGTTCCAGACTGATGGACAGATTTCCATGTTTTTATAGAAATTGAAAGCTAATTTAATTGGAGTAGTTTTTGAATGTTTCGTGGAAATTAAAGATCTCGTTTTAGAGCGACAAATCTCATAGATTTAAAATCTCTGTGTGTTAATACATCGATACAAATGTAATACAGCCGCTAGCGATACACTAACTTGCATCAAACTCAAACTTAGTCATTTACTTCATAAGTATCATGCATTTCATCTAAAAGTAATTTAGATGAATTGCATGATACTTATGAACTTACCTCAAAAACATAAGTCCACGTATATTTTCCTACATCGAATGAAAATGTCGTAGTCAATTTATAAAGGTGGGCAGCTTGTGACTAAAACGTATTTGCATAGTGACTTTTGTAGCTTGTTGTCGCACGTCGCTGGCGCTGTAGTAACACTTAATTTTAGCAATACCGCGTGCTCGTCGCTCCCCAACAAAGTTCGGTTCGACCTTTATTGAAAAAGCTCTTGTTTTCGGGTTCGGCACAAATTGGTTAACGATCATCGATTCTCTACGTTTGGCATAAAGGCGCTTTTAATTTGCTATGCGGTAGTCGTATTGCTGCCGTGCGGTGCTTACAAATTTGGAGGTACGTACATATTACTTGTATTAAAATTTATTATTACTACGATATCTTTTTTTTTTTAAACTGTTGCCGCCGCCTAACTTTTAACAATTGTTTTCTATATTTGCAGAATAGAATATATTGTTACGTGTGTAATAATCTGTCGAATATAATATGTTTTACTAGATGATCCGGCGAACTTCATATGTAGGTACCGCAATATGAAAAAAAAAAACGTTTTTTATTTACATTTTCTTCTATGCAAACCTTGTCCTGACAATAACAAAGCCAAAAATAACGAATTATCCAATTTGGTGCAGTCGATCGGAAGTTATGCGCGTACATACAGATTGCATCAAAATATGTTTTGTTCAATGTCCAATATTCACTATATATTGGACATAAAATGAATAATTATATTTTTTATCAGATCAGTGTACGTCATGGTGTGACTGTGACCTAATTAGTTAGTTAATACGAAGTACACTCGGAACAACCCCTTCTTGTAAGTTCTTTTGTCCTTTTCGAGGATCGAACCCACAACCTGCCTGTTCAGTAGTAAATGGCGAGGCAACCACTTAACAAACTAATATTACAAACGCAAAGGTTTGTGAGGATGTATAGATGTTTGTTACTCCTTCACGTATAAAATACGTGACAGATTTTGACGAAACTTTACAATGTTGTAGCCTATACATATATTATAAAATTATGAAAATTGCGCAAAATATACCTAGTATTTAATTACGCCTGTTGCCATTTATGTTTATTATACTTATTTTTAACTCAATCCAATTAATTACTTAATTATTTTTATATTATTTCTTTTCAATAATTGCACTCGTTACAGGGCCAATTTACTTAATTTATTTGCTTATGTTTAAACACATTTAAAATTGTTATATGTAAGTGCTGTGTACTTCTATAAGTGACGAATCCAATATGATCTGTTTTGTAAAATTATTGTTTCTATGATATGTTATTAGTGGATAAGTTGTTGAAGTGCCTACTCAATAAATAAATAAATAAATTATAGCCTATAATAATTATATATATGTATATATATATATTTATGGCATGACCAAGCGAAACATATTTTATTTAAAGAACTGCTTACCATCAGGCGGGCTGTATGCTTGTTAGCCTCCTAGGTAGTATAAGAAAATAAAAAAACAGGGATTGATTCGAATAGATAACTAACTGCTTAACATCAGAAGGGCCGTATGCTTGTTAGCCTCCTAGATAGTATAAGAAAATAAAATATAATATAACGGATAGGGAATATCCGTCATCGCTATAAAAATACTATAATCTCTCTCTATGCCAAATTTATCCTGACCCGTTCAGTATTTTTTACGCGATAGAGTAACAAACATACATCCATCCAATAATATTTGTGAGATAGGATTAAGTTCTACTAAGTCTTCGTCGAGACTTTAACTGAGCTTCGATAAACTTACTGCTCCTTTATAACATCGATGGCTTTTCAACCGTCAGGAATCGTGGCACATAATCCGCACAATAGAGAAATGAATTCCTTTATTGGAATTTCTTCCAATATCGATCATCTATTGTCGCGTCCCAACGATAAAAATAAAATTTTCACAATTTATCGTATTTGGTTTATCAAATATATGTTATTATAGCATACAGTGGCACGTCCCGTCTTCGCACGAGTGGACATTTATTTAAGGATCCCGTAATTCTTTCAATAAAATATAGCCTATGTTACCTGCTGATAAAGCTACATAGCTTTCTATTAGTGATAGAATTTAATTTTTTTTTTGAGTTAAATTGTAACAATCAAATCATTCCTTTTTATAGAATTAGTTTAGATAGGTAAGTCAAAATCAAACTCATTTAAGTATTCGTTTATTTATTCAATTTTCTCTTTTAATTTTCAAATATTTGATACTTATATAATATAAAGTGGAGACCGCGACTCGGTAAGCGTAAGGTAGGTGGACCGACGACCTAAAAAAGGTCGCTGGGACGGACTGGATGCGGAAGGCGGAGGACCGTGTGCTGTGGCTCGTGTTAGGAGAGGCCTATGTCCAGCAGTGGACTGCGATAGGCTGATTGATTGATTGATATAATATAAATGCTATTTATAAATGTCAGCGTATTTTTTCCTAAGTCCTATACGATGGCAAGCACGTGGCCTGTGCTGGCAAGGGTATTTTATCTCATGGGAAGCTTTTCAATCTCCAGACTCTAGAGATGTTATACTCCGGAGATTGGAGCCAGTCAAAACTATAACTATGAATTTATATTATATTTATAAGTTTATTACTAAGTAGGTGCGATTATTTTGTCAGCCATTTGACGTTTAAAAATATCTAAGAAAACCTCAATTGTATTGTGAAATGAAACTTAAACTTTATTTGCAGCCTGAGACAACGTCGCTAGCTGAGCGGATTCGTCTACTCACTTGCGACGTGGACGACGAGCCGGAGGAGCATAGAGCATCACCAGCGGTCGCGAGCACAGATAAGACATCTAGCAACAGTGATAAATCCAGCGATAAATCGTACACCAGCATTGACAAAAACTGTGAGAAAGCTTTCGGCAGCGCTTCGTCCAGTTCCTCATCGTCAACAATATCAGTGCCAATGCCGACACGCCAGCAGCCGCCAGATCTGGGCGATGTTCATCAGGAACCACAAAAGGTAGGTTTTACTTTTGTTTTTATACTAGGTGACAAACAAATATACGGCCCGTTTAATGCCGTAGCCTATGGATGCTTGCAACACCCTAATGCCATAAACGGTGGTCAATCGAAAAATCAAAAAGCCAATGTATGGGATTTTACGTAAGTTTACGATTTAAGGTCGTAAAGTTACGCCAAATCACATGCAGTTGCTTTCTATTCTATTCGATTCGGAGGATTAGAGGTGTCGGTTGCGTTTAACAATTTTTGGGTAATCAAAAATGAAGGAACTCGCGTCATCGACATCGAACGCTTTCTTTGAACTGAACTGATGATGAAGCCGGCAGCTAGGCAACGGAACTTCATAATTAAATAATGTAATCTAGCCGTGTTTGGGCTTATTTGGATGGTCATGAGATGCACTTTAGCTATAAATTATCAGATTAAAAATAACCTTTTTTAAGGGAGGAAAAGTGAGATAATGTCTGTCGACATTTCTTTTGCAAAAAAAAACGCATATATGAAAGATACGTGCAATATGTAAGACGTAATCTCGCATGTTGCTGATTCAAAAAAACATGCGGGGCAATCCTTGGGGACTGCCGATAGAAATGAGAACTAAGTAACTTGTGAATTGTATCGTCGAGCTATTAGATTATTATTATTGAATATAGAAAACGTTCGGTGGCGATGACGCAAGTTCCATGATTTTTGTTCACCCAAAAAGTGTTAAACGCGCCTAAAGAAGGTTTCACTGCAAAAAGTTTTTACATTAGTTCTATCATTTTACGTTGGCCACAAACAAATATTGTTCAGCTTAAAATTCCAACGTCCATATTGTGTTTACAACAGTGTTACAAAAAAGAAATAATTCAATGCACAAACTTAATAAAAGACAATGTATTCGGTCGCGTCGCTCGTCGATCGCCGCATTCATTTTTCTCTTTTGTTCCCTAAATTGGTTGCGGTGTATCAACAAATTGCACAAACTGACATAATATTGTCGGTTTTGTCTCACCTGAAGGCATAACGTGGGTAGTTTATTTATTATTTTATGTTTAATTTTATGTTTTAACAAAAGATTCATTTTTATTATTATTGTCGATGGTTAACAGAAACACGACAGTATTTATTTAGGCGACCTATCTCTCAAATAAATACTTCAACGTGACCAAATGTTTATCGGGGCTATTCAAGTTTTTTTTGTGAATGTGTGTGGTTCAACCTAGGGATTAAATAGAAAACAGTGAAGTACGCCTAATATAAACCTTTCTAAAGACCTTTTTGCCCAGCAGTGGGACGTTTATTGGTTGAGATGATGATGATGAAAGACCCTTTGGTCTATAAAACCTTTCTAAATACCTTCAACGTTCTAGAACCGTGTATATGTTACAGTCAAAACTCATAACCGGTTAAAAGTATTTTTGACTGCAAAAATCTGTCAAAAGTACTTTTAACTAAAGACGTTGGTTAAAATTACTTTTGACTGAGAAATATCGGCCAATAGTAGTTTTAACTAAAGCGTTAGGTTAAAAGTAGGTAGATTAGGTTAAGTTAAAACTGCGATCCCCTACACATGAGCCGAGTGAGCGAAAGGAGCGTGCCGCGGCAGCTGCCGGCAAGTCTCAGAATCTTATATTACATACGAACACCAAAAAAAATCATATTATGTATTTAAGTTTAATATGTAATAAGTACTTTTTACCTTTTAATATCAGTCAAAAGTACTTTTATCCAACGTGTTTGGTTAAACTTTTCACTGTTTTTTTTAGTCAAAAGAAGATACTATTGACTGGTTAAGAGTTTTGCCTGTAACACTTAAACAATATCTTACGTAAAATTTCAAAAAATCTTTTGCTGAAGACGCCTACTTAAATTTTTGACTTTTAGTTTTAGCTCAGCCATTTATTTACTCACTAGTTTCCGCCCGCGTGGTACGAGTAGATAAAACTTCTCCACCGATTTGCGTACTGCTAGATTGCTGTTGACTGTACAGGCAGAAGTAGACCCCAAGGAAAGAACTAACAAGAATATAGTATACTCAATTCAATCGCTAGATAGTAAAAGTCTGATTTCGACGTTGCGAGGCTGCTCACCTTTTGCTCGCATTAAGCCTGTGAGGCAACGCCGCCGCCCCGTTCAAATTGGCGCGGCATTCCCCGCGAGGAAGCCTCGTAATGTCGATACAAGCCTTTTTTTATTTAATACTAGCTGTTTCCCGAGGCTCCGCCCGTGTGGATGTCGATTATCGCTGTAAAAAGTAGCCTTTGTTTTATTCCAGACCATAATCTATCTCTGTGCCAAATTTCATCTAGATCCGTTCAGTAGTTTTTACGTGAAAGAGTAACAAACGTCCATCCATCCATACTTACAAACTTTCTCTTATATAGTATTAGTAAGGATGACGCAAACATTTACCACCTTAATAATGCGATGGTCTTCAGTACAGGGCACTCAGTCTAGTATGTATATATTTATATAATCTAAGCACCACACAAAGAATAACAGAACAAAAACTGCCATGATATTAAAGATGAAATGTCTGTCAGTAGCTTGCCGGTTCACTGAACAAATTAACGTAAGTAGATACTATATGTACATAACATTAAAAATACAACATAGAATATGGAAAATGTAGTAGCTTTGTATTACTTTAATTAAGTGTGTGTAATGTAAGTAAACATGTCTAGAGAGTACAGTTGAACTTAGCCGTCTAACGGCCCACATTCTTCTATCATGATTCGATTATTATAACTGTGCCCAAGGACTTTCTCCCTGAGTGTTCAAATATGTAAATACTAGGTACCTATATTAATTTAACAGTACGTACAACTTTATATTTGTATATTGTAACTAGCGTTCTCTTCTTCTTTGATCCTGACCGGCCACGAGGGTCAACGAGCCTACGTGAACGAAAACCTACCTAAAACACTCACTACGAAATAGTGATTATTATAACTGACTAGCTATTGCCCGCGACTCCGCTCTCGTAGATGTCGGTTAATAACAACTCATACATGTCTCACTGCTGAGCACGGGTTTCCTCTCTTATATTAAGAGACAGAGAGAGTTTAGGCATTAATACACATTCGCTGGCCTAATTCGGGTGGGTGAATTAGACATGTCTTTAGATTTTCTTCTAAGAAAGGGTTTCCTTAGAGTGACACTCATCCACATTGGTACTGCCTCTTCCGAGTAAGGCCGTGGTAGGGCGATAGCCCTAGGGCGCAAAGCACGAAGAGGCGCCCATTAAATTATGCCTGGCGCCTTTTTATTTTGGTCAAAACCAAAAACAAAAAGCAATCAAGTCAAACTAAATCAACCCTACCAAATTCTATGCCAAACGTACCTTTAATTTCGAGGGGTAAGGGGGGAGAAGCATAGAGCCTCGCCCAAGGGCGCATAATTAATCGCCAGATAGGTAGTTAGAATCTTTTGGAAAATACAATCTTTTGCAAAAATATAAGTATGGTAGCCTGCAGTCAAAACACGAGATAGATATGTTGCGATCATCATAGATGACATGTTGCTATGTTGACAGGCGATACAGATTGGCACGGTGCAAATGGTTGAAGTCTTATTACAAGACATGACCCTGTTAGAAAATTAATTACATTTATTAAATAATACTTAGTTATTTCAGACTGAACGCTACGTGGGTCACCGGTGTCCCGTAATAAATAGATTTCTATTTTCTATTGTATCTGCTCGCGTAGCGTTCAACGTATTACTTAGTAACGGTAATACTTAGTAGGTGTAATAAAATATTACATTATAATTCTAAGACTCTCCAGGTCGATTTTCCTTTTATTGTTTTTGACAGAGTTATTTAGATCGCCCATATTTAGACCTCTGTTGTGATCTATCAACTGTTAACAGTTGGGACCGAGATTTTTGATAGGGTATCCCTTGGCTAGGAAAATGATTTGTTAAAAATGAATCGCTACATGAGCGCATTGTGTACTCATGCACATATACACAACTACAGCGCTGTGTATAGTTACCTATCCCGTGTGTGGGTGTAGGTACTTTGTGTTAATTGTATGTTTGGAAAATCCCCCGCGACACAGACCTTGTTCCCTAGTGCGGGAGTTGTCTTTAAAAAAAAAATTTGGTTGTGGTCTTCTGCAAAGTGGAGATTCCTTCCTCAGTCGGTCTTGCTCTGTTTATTTATTTATATACACACACACATAAAACTATGAATACAGGTGCTTACTACTTAATGCAATAGCTTATGTACACAAATATATAAAAAACTTGGTTAAACTATTTTCAGCTCAACATTTTTTTTACATAAGAACCTTCTCCTGACAATAACGAACTAAGCAAAAAAAGAATTAGCGAAATCGGTTCAGCTGTTCTCGAGATTCAGCGAACTATTTTTATAATATAGAGGAAGATGTTAAATAGTAAAAAGTAAATTAAACAAAACAATAGGTATGTATGTGTATGTGTACTGTCAATAAGCGGCCGTGTGAATTCGTTCAGTGTACACGAAATGAGATAAATTTTGTGAGCCAATGTATTGCTAGTTGCGTACAAAGAGTATTCTTTCTTCTATCGCAACTGGTTACGAATCACAGTTGCGATGGCGTCCGGAGGGGTTGAGCACATATTATAGTGCGCGCGTGAACGGTGCACATTGCAACTGGTTTCGTACTTATTATAGAAATAAATTTTATCGAAGACCATTTCTACCGCCCCACAGTACTGAAAAGTTATTCAACCGATGGGTTATTTCATCGATGGCCATTTCACCGAAAAACCAAATGTTCGAAATCCTATTTTACCGATAGTAGACACGGCAACAGAGATGGCTGTACAGGGTCGCTATATAAAAATGAGTTTTTAAAGAAAATTATTGTATATATTTCTTTGAAAATTGGTAACAGTGTACAATTACACTAAACCTACAGATAAAAATACATATCATACAAATTTATACATTGGTTTTTCTAAAAAACTATACAACTTTATATAGCGGCCCTGTACAGCCATGTCAGTTGCCCACCGTACATTTCTTCTATTGACATAATTATGATCGAAGATGCAACAAAACTTTTTTTAAATTTTAGTTACATTACCAGTTTAATTTACATGATTATTCTTAAAATATTAAGCTTAATCAAAATGTTAGCGCTTGTAGGCATGTGCGCGCGCGCGGTACTGCCTGCATCTCCGGTCGCCGCCGTCATCCTACGTTTCCTAAAATGATAGTTTGCATAATGCTGATGAATATCTTTAGGTATATGAGATTTAGTGTATAAATTCTAGATATGCGGCTTTTTTTTATTCTATTTGGGTGGCAAACATGCATACGGCCCGCCTGGTGTTAAGCAGTTACCGTAGCCTATGGACGCTTGCAATATCAGAGGTATCACCTGCGTGTTTCCGACCCATTTTTTTTACACCAGATCTTAAAGATGTCGTATACCTGGGATAGGAAAATGTTTCTTTCAATTTTTCATTCATTCATCTCAGCCACAAGACGTCCACTGCTGGACATAGGCCTCTCCCAAGGTCTTCCACATCATTCGGTCCTGAGCTGACCTTGTCCATCGGTTGCCCGCGACCCTTACCAGGTCGTCGGTCCACCTTGTTGGAGGCCTGCCCACGCTGCTTCTTTCAATACGCTTCCCTAAATGAGCGTTGGAGAGTAAGTTAGGTACTCACACACAGGAAGACAACTAAACCGGTGGAGGACCTTCCCCACTCGGCTTGCTCGCTAGTATGGTGCCCTACCTCTCTGATGTAGCAATCATGTTATGTATCTTAACTAGACTAGATTGCGGTCATTGTCTAAAACATACACGTAGCTATGTTCCACGTCATCACTTAGATCAAAGGTGACATGTGTTTGTGACCGTTAGTGTAATCATGTTCTATTCAATACTAGATTAATTTGATTGTGTTAGTTAAATGTTTAGCAGATTGATTTTCACTGGACAAAACACTTCGAGCGTGTGTGTTTCAATTACACGAATTGAGTTTAAATGAAACTAGTAATTACGTATTCCGATGGTTCTGTTAAAATGTTCTGATAACATATTAGTGCTAAGAGAGGTACCTCCACCTTACAGAGGACCACAGCTAAATAACTACACACACCGGTGTATTTGTGTTCCTGTGTGTGAGTACAGGTCTCCAAAGCTCATTTACGAAAGCGTTTTGAAAGAAACGTTTGCCTATCTTAGGGTTACCACATCTTAAAGTCTTGGTGTATAAAATGGGTCGGCAAAACGCAAGAGATACCTTTGGTATTGCAAGCGTCTACAGGCTACGCTAACTGCTTACCATCAGGCAGGCAGTTCCTCATTATTAACAACGAACAAAACAGAAAGTAGACCAAGTAAATGCAAAATTACTAAAATGATTAACAACGTCACTAAAATTCTGAAATGTTAAACTTTACGTTAATGTTTCACTTAAAACTTTTGATGTTCACTCAATGGGATAATCTGTTAATGAGGCCGTAGGTAATATTATGTCAGCGTGCGCTTGCGTTAACAAAACCCATCTGAACGGTTACAACACTTCTACTTTGCCTCTATACAATTAAAATTAAAGGTATTGTTCAGCGCAACTGTAACTTATGCAGAAATCCGAGCGCTGTAGTAACAAATTAACAAGGTTGGTTATACGACGGGCAATCTGCTGATTTAAGAATATAGCTATACAATTTTGAACAATAAACTGTAGTTCCAATTATTATTTTGTTTTGAATCTGTATTCTACTAATAAAATCATGAGATACTAATAGAATGTTTGTGGGTATGGATGTTTGTTACTCTTTCACGTAAAAACCACTCAACTCACTGGGATAAAATTTGGCACAAACATAGATTATCTGGAATAGCACATAGGCTACTTTTTATCTCGGGAAAATTACTGTACCCGAGTGATTGTACACATGGTTGAAGCCGCAGTCACAACTAATTTAACTCATCACCGATACTTGGCGGATTTAATGCTAAATAGTTAAGTACTCATTACGACTAATTTAATGAATGTTTCTGAGTGCGGCTGTCAGTGTCTTTTCAATCTTTGCCCGGTGTCAGTGATGCCAGTGGTTATATAGAGCTTAAGAAAGACGTCTACTGCTGGACATAAACTCTCCCTTATGTCCAGCAGCGAACGTTGCGGTTGAAAACTTTTAACTAGAAGATTCCTTCGTGGCCAGATAGTTTGCTGTTATAATAATGTTATAGTTTGTTAGGCTAGCGCATGTTCACCGTGAACTTCGACGATGACAGATACTTACATCATGATAGGATTTAGATCCTCTATTTAAGATGTAAAGGCGTTATATATGTATGTATATGCCTTTCATCAAATACCCATCGTAATTAGAGGATTTTTTCCATGGGATCTATATCGTATAATAAACGATATGCATTTTTACGCTGCTTCGAATTGCGAAGTTGCGAATAGAAAACCTTTGCAATTGTATAAATGCTGTCCTATTGAAGGCTTCACAACTAAGTTATGTAATTAACAAACAGCAGTCTATAGAAATTGAGTACATCAGTATGTATGGCTTCTAACTTATGTCGAAGTTGAAGTTCTGAGCCGTCCTATATACCTAAGTAAATTGTATGTCATTGGTGCATCTATATAGGTAAAACTAACGACATACCTAGCAGGTAGTACATGTCAAGATTTGCCTTCTGCATAGTTTGTTTGTGCTACTGAACGAGAGAGCGGAACAATCCGGCGTTTGTATAAGCGTACATATTATGTAAATGTTTGTTCGACGATAGTTCGAGTAGAGTTTGATTTGTGGCGTCGTCAAATTTGGTAGGTGTAATGAAACAAAAATCTTTTGAACTAGTCCCAAATAGGTCAGGTCGCGAGTTCACAGGACAGTTCGGCAGGGGTATTCCGTAAGAGAAAATACCGAGCCTTTTTAACGTTTAGTCAATAGATTTTGCCGTCACCGAGCAATCACAACTGTCAGTTTGCGATCATAACTGTCAGTTTGCCATCGCTGTTTCTTAGAGAATCAGCCGGCGCGTCGCGGGCGGGGCGAACCATTAGTAGGTATATGTATTCAAAGCGTAAGTTGCATTGTAAGGAAATGTTTATTTAAATATAAACTTACACATGGGTATACCAGGTTGCAACGTCCTAAAATCTTGTATCAAAACGTGATTGCTCGTTGACGGCACAATCTATTGACTAAACGTCAAAAAGGCTCGGTTTTTGCTCTTACAGAATACCGATTTTCAATCTGACAGCCAGATTTTGCTCGGTTTTTGCTCTTACGAAATACCCCTGCGGATTGTTCCATAGACTAGGATAATAATTACCACCTACTAGGTATATATATAGGCGAATTTTCAAGAATTATATGTACCCAGAGACGCCAGCATTGCGCCATCAAAAGAAATTCAAAGACGTCTCCTTTATCAAAATCTGTTGAGCCAATAAGTAGTTACGAGTGGACATAGTAGTAGACATTCATACATATAGATATACATTTGTTTCGCCCCAAACTAAGCTAAAGCTTGTGTCTTGGACGGCGCCGCGCCGTTGGAATTCCTCAGTTGTGAAAATTAAATAATATAGGTATATTAGTAGATTGCGACAAGGTCAAACACATAACCCCTGTAATATAAAATATGACGATTTCAATAGGCGTCGTAAAATTCGAACATCACTGTCTTCTGAAAACGTGTCCAGGCACGTGGCAGCATTGCGACGTTGAATGGCAATACGTATTCATTGTGACAAAAATAAGCCAAGTTCACGGCCACGTGAAGTGTCGACTATAATACGTAACTTTAAACTTGTTAATGATTATATAATTATGAAATAAACGATCCACATCGCGGTAGACCCAGATAGAGTTGGCGAGAAGAGTTGGATTCCTTTAATGAAGACTGGTCCTCGCGGTATTACACAGAGAGAAGTGGAATGAGAGTAGGGAGGCAAATGCAAGGGCAAGTGCCCTGCAGTGTAGAATACAGCCTGTATTGTCCCACTGCAGGGCAAAAGCCTATCTATACAAATATTATAAAGCTGAAGAGTTTGTTTGTTTGGTTGAACGCGCTAATCTCAGAAAGTACTGGAAAAAGTCTTTTTTTTTTAATAGTGCATTTATCTAGGAAGGCTATAGGCTATATAACATCACGCTATGATTAATAGGAGCGGAGCAGTAGTGAGATATGTTGTAAAATCGAGGAAAATATTCCAAATAACGCGGGCGAAGTCGCGGGTGACCCCTAGTAATAATAATAAATAAAAATATTATTTTAATGCACGTATAACTACAGCCAAACGTATACAGCATGTCCAGGCATGCTGTATGCCTTTACCTGCAACAACTACCAGTAGTTGCATATGCTTGTTTGTCATCGAAATAATATAAAAGCTAGTGGGTTGCCCTGAACTGTGAACTCGCGACTCACTTGACGGATTTGTCCCATTGGGAACCTAAATAATCTTTTTGTCCCATTATTTCGCCTAACAACTTCAAAACGCTCCAAACAACGATACTCAGTTATCGTCGAACAAACATTTATACATCCTTACTAATATTATAAATGTGAAAGTTTGTGAGTATGGATGGGTGGATGGATGGATGTTTGTTACTCTTTCACGTAAAAACTACTGAACGGATCTGGATGAAATTTGGCACAGAGATAGATTATGGTCTGGAATAACACATAGGCTACTTTGCAGCGATAACCGACATCCACGCGGGCGGAGCCGCGGGCAACAGCTAGTAATACATATTTATAGACACCGGGTTGTTCCAGTATACCTGGAGAACTTCGCTCGCTCGTTCAATAATTTTACGCACGGCGGCTATTAGTGTAGAAATTGAGCCTAAAATTAAAAATATTACTTAAGTTCTAAAACAGATATTTGCAGCGTACTAAATTAAGGTGATACATTAAAAATAATAAATATTATAAGGATTTCGTGTATCTAGCTAAGCATGTGAAAAGGAAGTTAAAACTTTAGCATACATTTTTTTGATTCTATGATCTTCTAGTATCTGATTATTATGAAAACGTGATTGGAAGAAATATCCTTGATAGAAAACAGCTGCGAAGTTCTATTTTTTCTACCGATTTTGGTCACGGCGGCGAAGCTTAACGGAGACTTACCAACTGCGCGGGATATATTCCCGAATCAAATGCATATTCTATTCCTCTACTATCATAATCCTATTGGACGCCAATGCAATACGACCTGGAAGAGATCAGACGTAGGATCAACGGCTTCACGTGCTTTCAAAAGCACGTTTTTATCTCTCGATTCGCGCGACTAGTACTTGCTAGTAACAATAAAATAAAACACTTTAAAGTGAGATACGGCACCATACTAGCGAGCAAGCCCGACTAGAGAAGAACCTCTACTTTACAAAAGACCACAGCTAAATAACTATAATTGTCCGTGTGGTGACGGATTAAGAATACAAATGTCACGACCCCCTTCCATCCCGAGGGTGTCGTAAGAGTCGACTAAGGGAGTAAGTCTAGCAGACAATATCCACCACAAGAGAGGGAAAACTCGAAACAAAGCCCTATACCAAACCGTCTGGCCAGCGTGGTGTAATAGGCTAATATCCCTCCAAATGTTTGGAGGAGACCCGTGCCCAGCAGTGGGACGTTTATGGGTTGAGATGATGAAATAACTATACACAGCGGTGTAGTTATCACTGCTCATTTCAGGATGAGTTTTGAAAGAAAAGCGTCCCCAAATGAGCAATGATAACTACACCGACCGACGGTCGACAACATGCAAGTAATACCTCTGGTATTACAAGCGTCCATAGACTACGGTAACTGCTTACCACCAGGCGGGCCGTATGCTTGTTTGCCACCCAAGTAATATAAAAAATAACACTCTAAACTACCAATAGTACATTCCAATCTACAATACTAATTATATTTTGTTAAAAACTACTTACACTTAGTACTTTTAATATTTTATTTCTAAATTGTTTCACTTTAGCGAAGAAACAAAATATAACAAGATAATAACGTGCACTCCGTCGTGTACGTTATTACCTTGTCCCGAGGATCAAAGCCTTTTTTTTAGAACAAGATAATATGTAAGTAAGGCTCCTAACGTACTAGACGACGCATCTTAAGAAGTTAAGACTTCTTTGCTGAGACATTATGCATCGCTTATCCGTCAGGTTATAAAATAACAAAGGCCGGTTTACTCTTTCACTTTTGAGCACAGAATACGAGTAAAAATAGGGCTTCGTCGAATAAAAATATAATACAACACTAGAAACGTTGGTTTTAGTTTGAAAGAATAGCCTTATATATTTTACTGTGTTGCAGGGTTGAGACTTTTGTAGTCAACAAAGAACCTTTATAGTACAGATTAAAGTAGTGAAATAAAATCTTAAAAAAATAAACCTATCCTACACATAAAGTAGGTTTATTTTTTTTCTAGTCTCTAGTCAGGGTGTGAAATGAAATTAGATAGGTCGTTCAAAAAGAAATACATTCGATTTATCTTCAAAGCAGGTCTTAAGACGCCTTTATTACCTCATTCCTTATCATCACTTTTTTTTTGACTTCCAATTATGAATGTTGTATTTTTATACTTACTACCTAGTTAGGTGGTAATTAAGCAAGCTAATGGCAAGTAGTTACCGTAGCCTCTAATATCTGGGGCATTGCTCGCGTGTTGCCGACCCAAAACACTCTAACACCAGGATTGATGGGGAGTATCCCTGGCATAGGGATACTAGTACCACACCGCACACTATATAGTACGGGCGCCCTAGTCCTGAGTGGTAGGTATTTATTTCGATATAATGCGAAAGAGTGCTCTCACTACATAGAATCTTCCCTACGCTATTCCTATACTTACGCCCAGTCCTATAGAAATAATAATATATTAATGTGTTCTATGTATTCTTAGCCAAAATCGGAGCCCCGCCGACAGTTCCTGTCTACACTGGCACCTCTGACTGCTTGTGTTGGAAGCACTGCTCATCACGAAGGCTTCTACTACGTGGCTCCGGGTGATCGGACATCTGCGTCTTCGGCTACCAGCATAGACTTGCAAGAGCATAATGATGCGCCCGCTCCGGATGTTCTCGCTGGTACCCCAGGTGATGTATTATGCACACAATATTTAGAAAATTCTTTCCTTAAAAATAATAACAATTTAGGCGGTGACAGACTGTTCATCGTAATCCACGCGTAAATTTCATTGTGCAGTGCGTTGGGCGGGATATTGATAGGTGTGATTCTGGTCATAGAAAATAGTTCGAATTGATTCCGTCCTTATAAGTTTCTGACATAAAACTGCATCTCGTGTCACTAGGCGTGTTTGAAATAAGTTTTTTTTTTTAATATTTTTAAATACAAGCTTTTATAGTGTATTTTTGTAATAAATGAGTGGTTATGCAATAAATATCCCTAAAAGAGCCCAAACACGATACGGCTATCTAGTTTTGTTGAAGAGTTGCCATGGCCACCTTCAAACTGCATCATCAGACCAGCTCCATGGTACCATATTATTGCATTGTCACCGGAGTTACGTCGGAATACCAAATTACAGCTCAATCAAACACCGGGAAGTGCCTCAAATCTAGCTTACAAGATTTGACCCTAACATACAAACTAAATAACATACATTGCAAGCTAAATAAAAGCTTGCAAAAAAATGCGACTACTTACATTTTAATTGACACTGACTTTGAAACTGAAACTGTGTGACATTTCTGTTTTAATTGGATTTGAGCTCGGAGTCAGGAATTGTGTTGGATAGGTAGAAAGCAACAGGTTTGCCCTGTTAATACATGGGGTTATTTCTCTACTATATGACATTATGTAGGTATATAACAGAAAAAGTGGAAATCTAATAATAATCCTCTATCATCTCAGAGACGTCCGCTTCTAGACATACGCCTTCCCTAAGATTAACACAGTTTTAGGTCTTGAGATGTCCTTGTCCATTGGTTGCCCGTAATCTTTACCAGATCATCTGGGTAGGACTACCTTGTTAAACGTGTCCATGTTTCCATTTCGTGAGCGCCACTCTATAGTATACATATAGTTCTGTGAGCTATGTACTCTGTCCACTACCACTTTATTGAGGCAATCCTTTTAGCTATGTCGGTTACTTTGGTTCTCTTACACATCTCTGGAAAATGTCATTGGAAAGGTAATTTGTGATAAGATCATTTATAAGGTCATAATCATGTTCTTATGTTTCCGGCCGATCGTGAGAGCCTGGTTGTGATCCCCGGCTCTGGTGAAATGTTAGTTGGTTTTTGTTTTCACTTGCTACGATCTTGATATAAGTACAAACAGAAGGTCACACCCAAAATACACTTAATAGGACTTTCTAGGTAATGTTAATTAGTAGGTAGCTAGTTTGTGAAAAACCTAGGCGCTCAAGTAGTGTAGAGTACTTCAAGTGACTAACTTATTAAAGATACGATCCGTGTCTTTAAAGGTTCATTCTGCTTTTTACAAAGTCGGCGACTCACAAAGAAAGCAAATCTAGTATTTGCCAGTTGCCACCTATTGGTAATCTTTCTCAGCAACTGTAATTTAATTCCTAGAAAACTTGAAATAACCAACTCTAGGGAATTTTGTACGTGCCTAAACAAATTATTCTAGCACTTTGATATCGGACGCGGACAAACTCTGACGCCACACATTTTCCATTTCCCTATCCAAATGAAAAAGAGCTTGCTGTTGGACAATCTTTGCAACCAAACAAATATGTACATAGTATCTCTCTTTTCCAATTAGTTCAATTCAAAAGCATGAAATTGAAGCAATATTTCTCGGAAAATTTTAACGAGAATGACATTTTCAAGTTAGTTGCAATTAATAATAAAACGTTACTTTATAAAGGTCTCGTTAGCTTTTCTCAATTTAACAAACTACATTTATTTTAGACAGTTATCATTGTACGAGTAATAATATAATAATAATGTATATATGTATATTTATCTTTCACAAAGGCAACTTAAAGCTAGAATTACATACTTCTATAGTTATTAACATATGCCTTGTGGGAGACTGGTATCTGCACTAGGAAACCCTGTCACACAGATTACCAGTCGATGTAAACGCGATGTCAGAGTCGATGCAAACGCGATGCCGTTGCAAGCTGTCCACCTTCAAACACTGCGGCCATTTTTGAATAGATTAACAATACAATTTCTTTTGATGTCTCACGTAGCCATCTGATCTGATGTTGGACTAGTGGTCAGTAAACCACTCGACTAATAGGCCGGCTTTTTACATTTGAACAAGTGTATAGAAGCAATAGAGCGTTTAGGCTTCACGAAAAATCGAAACAAATAATCGTAGTATTTACCCTTAACACATGTGAAGAGATTTTAAATTCTAGTGCACTTAGTTAAGTAAGAAACCTTGTGCTATATTTTATGTTTCTAGACCAACCAGTTCGAGAAATGCGTTCTTAAACAATAGGTAGATAAGTATATATGCACCCATAAAATTATATGTATCTCGTAATTGTCAACATCGCTTTCAATAACTTATAATTTTAACAAAAAAAAACAGACTTCAGTACGGCAAGTTGTAAAATTTTCAGATATTTGTTTGTTACAATCGAATAAAATCGACTGAGCGTCGGGCTGAACACAGGTCAAGTAGGTATTAAAAGCAATATTTAATCTGTGCAATCCGCGCTCAATTCATTCACGTCATTATTTCTTATTAATAGTTGCTTAGCAACAATAACCGAAACTTATCTAATCGCCATCAGTAAAATACTTATTATTGAAAAGTTCAGATGGCCATCTGTGGTCTTCTTCATCAGTTTTACTTCACCAAATTACACTTTCTGAATGCAAATGATTGATTAGTTGTTAAAAATATTGAAATTGCTATATGTGTGCCTATAACTTTTCAGGAGTTCCCTCAATTCCTCATGGATCCCATCATCGGAACTTTCTTTTGATGAT
Organism: Trisateles emortualis; assembly: GCA_947095525.1. Taxonomy (NCBI): domain Eukaryota; kingdom Metazoa; phylum Arthropoda; class Insecta; order Lepidoptera; family Erebidae; genus Trisateles; species Trisateles emortualis. The sequence continues at coordinate 23,824,538 of OX352729.1, read as the reverse complement.
AATGGGACCAAACTGGAAGTATGTCCAGTCAGACAAAAAAAGAATTTTTCAAATCGGTCCATAAATGACGGAGTTATGCGGTAACAAACATTAAAAAAATAAAAAATACACACGAATTGATAACCTCCTCTTTTTGAAGTCGGTTAAAAATGATAATTTATTGTCAACCTGTTCCGTTTATTGAAAACAGCTTAGTATAATGTAAATAAATTGGTAGAGATCACAACATGTTGGGCACTCCGCATCAATTTGATTAATAAATTGCACCCAGAATCCAATTTTATTGTAAAATACATTTACGAGAGTTCATTTATGAATAAATATAAGGATAGTGTCAGGATTCGCGTATAATTTGTAAGGAATAATGTTATAAAAACGGTTGTACTCGTAGTGTTAAAATAAGTCTTGTTTCTTGTGAGAATATGAATAAAATATAAGATTTCGCGTGGACCATTTAAACTAAATACTTAATAATAAAGGTGCTGGAGATGGTGACGATGGATTGGCTGCATTCGCCAGGGCCACAGCTCCGAGGACAGAAAGATTAAGGCAACGCTACGGCCAAGAATCACAACCCGTCAGCAGTGATGACGAACATGATGACTATGGTAAGTTTACCGCTTTTTAAATTTATTTATATAGGTGGCAGCTGTTCCGTTAAAGCGTAAATGAATAAATGAATTCTGACTTTAACTTTGAAAAGAGTTTAGGCTTTAAACTTATTATATTAGTATATAGGTATGTGAGCCCGCCCAAATTGCAGATATGTTTCGAGACCACTTTAAGGTAGAACCATAATACAGCCGCAGCAGCAGGTGCTCAGTACTGAGAAGTCGAGTATTCCACTCCTTAGATTTACGGCTAAGGAGGTGGCAGATGTAATAAAAAACATAAAAAGGGGTATGTCACCAGGGCATGATGACCTCAGTATTGAGCACTTGCAGCATGCAGGAGTTCACCTACTCAGAGTGTTGTCCTTGTTATTTAATTTGTGTATTGGACATCAGTATCTACCGAGGGAGTTTATGAAGACCATTGTTGTACCCATTGTAAAGATTAAGACGGGTGATGTCTGCGACGAGTCCAACTACAGACCAATCTCACTGGCTACGGTAGTTGCGAAGGTGCTGGATGGATTGCTTGATCTTCAACTTAGCAAAACAATACAGTTGCATGAAGCACAATTTGGGTTTAGACCCGGGCTTTCGACGGAAACAGCTATTTTGAGGCTGAAGCATACTCTCCAGTACTATGTTACGAGAAAAACCCCGGTCTATGCTTGTTTCTTGGACTTGTCGAAGGCATTTGACCTGGTTTTGTACAACATTCTGTGGGATAAGATTTTAAGGGATACAAACACTTCCAAAGAAATTGTCGGTATGCTGAAATATTGGTATAATCATCAGTCCAACTATGTTAGGTGGGCGGGCTCATGCTCAGAAGAGTATGGGTTGGGGTGCGGTGTAAGACAGGGTGGCCTGACTTCACCGCGGCTCTTCAACATATACATAAATGGGCTGATCGAGGAGCTCAGCAAACCGGGCGTAAGATGTTCTGTAGACGGTCGGATAGTTAATAACATTAATTATGCCGACGACGCCGTGTTGCTGAGCTCTTCGATAAGTGCGTTACAGAGGTTGCTCGGGATTTGTGAGAGATACGCGTTGGCTGACGGCCTTAGGTATAACACATCAAAGAGTGAACTACTGGTTTTTAAGTCAGGTAACCGGTTACCGAAGTTCATTCCGTCATTCAAACTTCGAGGTGTACCACTAAGTAGAGTCACCAAATTTAAATATTTGGGACATTGGGTCACCGAGGACCTCTCCGATGACCAAGACATAGAGAGAGAGCGTAAGGCGTTATCGGTAAGGTGCAACATGCTGGCTCATAGGTTTGCTAGGTGTACAAGACAAGTTAAAATTTCACTATATAAGGCGTATTGTCAGACTTTTTACACCAGCAGCCTATGGGTCAAGTATACGCGCAGATCGCTTGATTCCCTACGCGTCCAATTTAACAATGGTTTCAGGATACTGCTGGGGCTGTCACGTTACTGCAGCGCATCAGGTATGTTCACAGAGAACACCACAGATGGTTTTCGGGCTATAATAAAAAAACGTGTAGCCTCCCTGATGCGTCGTGAGCGTGACAGCGCCAGCAGTCTCCTGAATAATATTGTATGTCGGACAGATTGTCCAATGGTGCGTCACTGGAACTTTATACATGGGTTCCAGCGTATTTTGAAGCGGTTTTTTTAATAGATAAAGTAATTCAAGAGGAAGGTTTATATGTATTAACATGTATGCATAATATTGTAGAGAAACACTGATAAATGTAGAGGTTTCTAATTTGATATCGTAAATAAACTAACTATTTTTTGCGCTTACAATGCAAACGCTGGCAGAACCCTACGAGATAAATCAAAATAATGTACTACAGTATTGTACACCTTAAAGAGGTCAACAAAAAAGTCCGCGATGGTATATGTCTATCTCTTAGGGATAACCCACAATAACTATTTTTTATCCTTTACATTTTACGGGAAAAAAGGCTGATTTACGAAGTGATTTTAAGCAATACAGCATTAATCCTTATCCAAATAAGTACCTTAAATACATTATCTATTTAATACAGATCAATATGATGCTTTACAGCATGTAATATAAATGAATGATTTCGAAGATATTATCAATTTAAAATGCGGGGACATAGCGGTTACTGCGGTACCGGCCGGGAGTAGATTTAAGCGTTGAGTGTATCGCCAAAGTATATGACGCTTTTCAAGAGTAACCTCTAAAGAAAACATGTTTGTATTGTCTAATGATAAAAAAGCTGTAAACGTTGTTTATAATTCTGTAGTAGGAAGGTATATTTAGTATCAGAATTGCACCCGTGCGAAGCCGGGGCGGGTCGCTAGTAAATAATAATAATATATAAGATGTGCCAAGGAGACTAGCAGCATTGCCACGCTGAATGGCAATGCTTATTCTTTGTGCCAAATATAAGCCAGCCTTCGGGTCACGTGAAGCGTCGACTAAACACTTGGACAAATCTTTAAAAAGACCGCGAGCACTTGCACCCCACGGCTCAAGCGTTTCGACTCCAAACGGCTCAAAAACATAATCTCCGATGAGATTACTGTATTTGCGCCACTTAAGAATCTCCGTGGATGCAGCAGCACCAGCACAACCTGCTGTGCCTGGAAGATGAGATGGCGCAAGGATGTCAACACATGTTGCGTCCCACACCAAAGGCCTACCCATCTTCCATGGCAGTAAAGACATAGGGTCTTTTACCATCGTTGCGTACCAAACCATTGGATTCCCGTACAGCTGGAACGCCATTATTATTATAAGATATCTCTTTCATAACTGGTCTACAGGACCAGTTATGAAAGAGACATTGCTGTCGCTGTCATTGCTAAAAAACTTAATCGCCATCTTTTTACCTTTAATCGGTCCTGCATTTACGCTGTTGCTACTATCACTGAGAAACATAGTTTTACGTCTAGTAATTTTATAATACATCATGTAAGTTGACGATGATCGAAAATTACAACAAAAAAATAATAATCTTAGTCGTAAAGCATGTAACTATACAATATTGCTACTCAATTTTGAGATTGACCCGTAAATTGAATTTATATCTAGTCCACCCAGTTCGTGTGCTTCGTACCTACGCGCTGTCGCTCGATTGCTCTTCACTTAACGCTACGATGAAGCACAGAATGAAGTATCGGCAATAGCACGTAAAATATTCTCTACAAATTTCTTATCAAATAAATGCGCACTACTCGTATTGCAAGAATAAAAATATAACTTTCCTTTTCTCAATTGTAGGAGTTTAAGATTGAGCGTAGTTTTAGATACATATATACTTTAAAATGACATGTAAACATTGCAAATCAAACTCAGTTTACATTCACAATCAATTAATACTAGCAGACTTTTGTAATTTTATAGTAGGTAGTTTTAGCGGGCTTGATACAAATAGATCTCTTGAATAGTCAAATAAATGCAAGTACACTAAGCGTTAAAATAAAAATATAAATTTCCTTTCCTGAATTTTAGGAGTAAGCTTTATCGCAACTCACTATAAACTGACAATGTAAACACCGCAAATCCTCAATATATCAGCAAAAACTAAAACTTTAAATGTAAACTCTAGGTTGCACTAAACGATTTTTGTCAAATTGTAGTAGCTCTGTGGAATTATTGTATTTGTGAATTTGAGTGAAAGCTATAAGTAGATAAAAAGTTTCGTTTAGATTAGATTTTTTTTAAAATTATATGTATATAGGTACATATATAAGCAAATTCCAAGAAGATTGCAATACACTCAATAATAGGAAACTACAGCCCTGAGAAGGTCGCCATCTTAACATTATATTGTACCCTTTATTCTACAAACCCAACGTTCCTGTGTTACTAGGTTTCCACCGGCGGCCAGCCGTCCGTGGCATTGCCATAAAGAAACAGCTAGGAGCTTCGGATGATATTCTGCAACAAATGCAGAACGAGCTGCAGCCATCTCCAGGCACCACTCCGTCACAAATGACCGCTCATGCCTGCCAGCGCACCAACTCTAACTACTCCTGGCCATATTACTCCGAAGCCAATCTCAACTCACGGCCTCAGAGCAGAGCCAGCGCTAATTCTAACTGGTGAGTAAAATACTGAGATTTTTTTGATTTTATTTGCAGCTAAATCATATTTTATTCATCAATCATATTTAAGTTTTAAAGCATATTTTAAGTAGATGTCAATTTTTAACAAGCAAAGCCATTAAACATTTAACTTGCTCAACGTTCACTTTAAATCTGCAAACTGTATTTAAATATTCTCTGACACAAAATAAACGATGCATGTTAATATATCTAATAACTATTATTAAAGTTCACAAACACCGATTATTTACCGTATAAATTATTTAGGTCCTACCTACTTGTTTGCATTTTCAAATGATTGAACTGTGTTTATTTGATTGAAGTTCACTTTAGATAGATTCGAAATATACTCGTGCCTATTTGACATCCGCTCTCAATTCCTGGTAAAACCACCTGTTGACTTGCAGTTTACGCAATATTCAACAAAAATTGAATGTTACTAATAACGTAACTAAGTTAGTCTGGTTCGTATTTAGGATTATCATTTAGGTACGGATAGCAATACTTTGTACAATTAATAATCTACAGTAATAGGAATAATTCATCTAATACCTATTTATGTAGATGGATCCACAGGTATGTTTGTTGTAAGATGCGATCTGAAAGTATCTAGAGCATTATGACTTTATGACTTAAGTACATTTGAGATTTTGATCTAAAGGGCGTACACACAAGGTGTTCTGCTAAAAAAAATTCAAAAAGCGTCTGCTTTTTACCATCAGCAACCGCTTCTATGATAATTTATACTTACCTACCTTTTGCCATTACACAAACTAGGGTAATACTAGTTTTCTCATTCACGCCTCTGACATTGCAATATTCATTTTACACAACTTAATTCGCTTCTTTCATTTCACTTTATATAATAACTAGCGGCCCGCCCCGATTTCGTCCGGGTAAACTATTTTCAGCGAAACTTTCTTTTTTTGTACATAAGAACCTTCTCCTGACAATAACAAACACAACAAAACAAGAATTACTGAAATCGGTCCAGCCGTTCACGCGTGATGCCGTGACAAAGGGAAATAGAGATTCATTTTTATATATAAGAAGAAGAAGAAGATACAATAAATAATAAGTTTGCTGTCTTTGATAGGTACAACTTCGCTGGAGCTTGTTCGTTTGACTCACTTGTCTGTTTAACATATTTTATTAAGTAACGGAAATTAAATTTGTGATAATTTAAAATTATAACGTTGGATACTCGTGGCCGTTAATGGACGAATATATTGAAGCGATGGCTATATTTTCCATGTTTTTTTTTATGAAACTTCGGTTCGTTTATCGTTTATGTCCTCCTCAGACAATTTTTTAATTATTATTATTTTAATTTAACTATCTAAGTACAAAATGTCACCAAAATTGGTTCTACAGTTAGACACACATATTAGTAAGGATATATTCGACAGGTCGACCAAGTCATCGGATTACGGGGCAGCCCGTCCATGCGGGGGTACTCCGGTACCACAACAACACAGTGACGCATGTTATGCCCATGCACAGAACATGGCTACCTATGCACACTACCAACAGAGGGTGCAACAGGAGACCATGTACAGGAACTGCTCCCTGTACGCTAATGTTGGGTAAGTTCTTCTTATTTTAAAAGTCATCCAAATTTATTCTTACTTAGTTTTATGTATGTATTTATAATAAGCCCGTTTATTCTGAACTACTTATATATAAAGGATAGGCAATGTCCGGCCTATTTAATAGTTTTTTTAAGTAACTGTTTCATTCAACTCGAATGGGCTATAAAGTTACTTTCAGTGCCTGGTAGCTTACTCTGTCTGAAATATGGCCGAGGCTATTTGACAACTATGAGGACAGGCCTCGTAAAATTTATTTAAATCATTTAAGTTTTGTTTTCTTATTTGCCAGCGCTAGGTGTTCGAAGACACCTGATTTTTTCTTTCGTTTCTTCTTTCGCAGATTACTAAAATACTTACGGTCTTCCTGAGATTCAATTTTCTCATCTTGTGTCTTAAATTCTTGCAAATATGAAGTTTTGTTGAACTCCACAGCTGTTCGGATAGCAGTCAAGAGCTATACAGTTCTCAAACGAGTTCTGAACAAACATCGCCAATACGAGCGGCGCCTAGGTGCCGAAGACCTGAGTCACCACCGCCGATCAGAAACCACCACCAACTGTTGTACGTGCCGTACAGCACTAACCATTATCATTATCAGCACAATGACGCTTACCAAGGACAATGGCAGCAGTCTTCTGATTGTAAGTTTAAATAATAATTATGTACCTAACACTAGCTGACCAGGCAAACTTCGTACCGCCTCAGAATTAATAAATAAAACTTCACTTTTTAATTTAATTGATTTCTAAACGATGGTACAAAACATCAAATGTTTGACAGGTCCGAAAAAGTTTCTAAGGGAAAGCAAAATTGTTGTTTTTACAATATTCCAAGCAATTAAACCTTCCCTAGACTTTCACAAATAATTCAAAACCAAAATTAACCAAATCAGTCCAGTCGTTCTTGAGTTTTAGCGATACTAACGAAAAGCTATTGATTTACAATATATATAGCTGTAAAATAAACTGAAATGTTTTATATCACTTTCTATTAGTCAGTAAGTATGCATGTGCGTAACGATTGATTGACTGGCCTGTTGGTCTAGGGGTTTGTGACCCTGACTGCTAAGCCGGAGGTTGTCTCCGTGAATCGTATGTTTGTAAAGTCCCCCGCGGCACAGGGCTTGTTCCCTAGTGCGAAAGGAAAAAAGCAAACTGCCAACAAGTAATTCAATCACTCGCGCGTCTGTAAAAACCTTTTAACGCCTTTTTGTTTTTATAAGTACTACAACAGCTCGCCTGTTTTGGTTACCCAGCTTCCCGTTAACCAATTTTAATTAAAGCTGTTGATTTTCTCGACGCTTTCATAATTAAAAAGTCACAGGCATCGCGTCTACAGGCTAAGAGATTTTCCATGTAGATACTGTTTTATCCGAAATTTATTTAAAAAAGTATAAGTACTATCGATAAAGATATTATTTATTAAACACAATATGGCATAACGTTAAGGTCCAAATTGCCTAGTTAAAATGTAATAAATGGTCAAACGCCAACTTTGTCGATTGTTCTTTTATTGTCGTGTAAGTATTTATTATACCTACTTTTGAAATAGAAAATCCGATATACTTAAATAATAAAATATTACAATACATAAAACTGAACATGAATATTATGGAATATGGTGTGTTACTGATAATGATGATGAATACCAACAACCTTTTGAATATGTATCTTTGTTTTTCGTAGACAATCGCATGCACACCTACTACCAGCATCAACAACAGAGCATCGGCAGCGCGACCACTCCTCAACCGAGCATGGCCCAACCACAAAGGGCTCACTACGCACACGCATTACCGATACAGGTATTTATATTCAATCAATTTTAACAGATAAATAATAATATTCACTGGTTACTAATAAAGAAAACATATTTATTTTGAACTTCACTACAATAGGCGATACATGGTTGTTAAAGGTACTAAGTATAATAACAATTATAAAATACTAGGGGTCGCCCGCGACTTCGTCCGCGTGGTAATTTGGAATATTTTCCCCGATTTTGCAACATATCTCACTACTGCTCCACTCCTATTGATCATAGCGTGATGTTATATAGCCTATAACCTTCCTGGATAAATGCACTATTCAACAACAAAGATTTTTTCTAATCGAACCAGTACTTTCTGAGCTTAGCGTGTTCAACCAAAAACAAACAAACTCTTCAGCTTTATAATATAAGTATTGATTAAACTAGGTAACTATAGATTTCCTATAATGCAAGTTTAAAAATAGGCTAATCTCAGCTGATGCTGTAGCTAAACTGCTACAGCACTGGTATTCTGATAGGTCCAGTGAAATTAACTTACACATATCGTCAGCGGAAAGACAAAACTACTTATGCGCCAAAATGGTACTGTTGAGATGGAAGATTTAAATTTACTAACATAAAGATTATCATCATCCTAAAATCTATTGACGAACCTCATAACTCATGGGAACACGTTCCGTAACCCGATCGTATGTGGAAAGAGAGTCTCATTCCTCTACTTTCCACCGCCGAGGCTCCGCATTGTACGGGACAATTATTGAGATTCTAAAATATAATTTAATCGACTAAAGCAACAAATAAGCGTACGGCCTCTCTTGTGGTTTCTTCGTAGCATTTTGTCACTATATATCATCAACACCTGGTAGTGGTGGTAAGCAGTTACCAAAGCCTATAAATCCACCGAGCATTACTTAGACACACGTTGCCGTACTTCGTACCTTTAACCGCCCGGCCACGAACACGCCGCTGCAGCGTCAGCGTCGAGCAGTGAAAACAAATGTACTAAAACGTTCTACGATGCCACGAGCCGCCGCGCACAGCGACAACGCGCGCGAATTGAAAAACAACACACCGTGCGTTCGTCACTGCGGTCAACTATTAAGTATTCTGTGCTGCGGTACAGTCGCCACTGTCATCATGCTAGGCGCCTGCTGCGATCGAGGCGCGTGGGTATAGCTCGCGCTTCGTCCGTTTGTTTGAAGTCGGACTACTGTACGTATATTTACTGTGCCGCAACGTTCTAAGTATGTCCGTGGCATGGTCGACGCGCCGCTCGCCGCAGACGTTCGACTCTAACGCGCGAACTCGTGAACGGGCCGTAACACCTTACTCAAACAACTCCATGATGTAGTCAAAGTTATTAATTTATGTTATAATACATGTTTACGTAAAGTTCAGATGTTGGTTATTATACATAGAAAGAAGTTCTATTTTATCATAAAATACCGTTTAACCGATTTAAGTAAAATATAGTTCTCCGTAAGATGTAATAAACCCGAAATTACACAAATAAGAATTGCCCTGTTACACAGTAGTGTTGAAATAAAAATATTTACCTATATATTTTTTTTTTAATTTAGATTACACACTTATTCCTTACATTTTGGATCTTTCCACTTATTTTTTTTATCTTTAGAACCAATTATGATGGATATGTTGGTTCTATTAGGAACTGTAGGTATACACATATTGAACGGGAAATTAAAATGTAACATTGAGTAAATATACATCTTATTAGGCAATCCTGGAATTTTATTTTAATGAAAATATTTTTAGAAGCCGTTTCCAAAATATATTAGCCAAAAATTAACTTTAGATAAATATGCATCCGAATATCTGACCTCTAGTTATCACAGATAGTGAAATTTATAGAAATAATTCTAAGTACATAAGTACTTGAGACCGAAGTGCGCTTAGCAAAGAGCGCTGTTAAAAGTTTGTGACTTTTCAACTCTTAATTGGTACTTCTCGTATATTTTACATCATGACATATTAAATAAATGTTTTAATACCTGGAATGAGTTGGACTCATTTAATGAAGAGTATATCTTAGTGGCTCTAGATAGAGGTGGAAGGAAAGTCTTTACCTTGTAATGGATCAAAACGGGTTTACATAATTTTAACAAAAAACTAAGGGTCTCTGAGCTAAACGGACATAGCAAAACTATAAGGGTTCCTTATTTACTTCGGAACCCTAAAAACCGACTTCAATACGACAAGTTGTAGAATTTTCAAAAACCTTAAATTATACGTACTCTAATCTCACTTTCAACACACATCTGAATTTCTCATGGATTTAATCATCAGAACTTTCTTGTTATAAAAATGAAACCAAACTGGTAGCATGTCCTCTATCCAATGTCCTCGGTCCATTAATGACGGAGTTCTGCGGTTACAAACGTTTAAAAAAAATACAATATTTGTCCGTAAAAATTTTTAAGACCACCACTAAGCGCGTATTTGCAAGGTGTTACAAATGATAATACCTCCGACCGATTAAATAAATACATACATAAATGATTAAATACATAATTTATATTCTAATAATATCTTTAAGAAACTACAGGCGTACATGCAGGTGCAATATTGATTATGCATAATATTGAATCTATTAAAGCTTCCTCATTCAACCTACTCATGAAAGTATCAAGTTTTCTCATCTTCTTTTAACAAACTACCAACAACACCGTTCGTAGTTACGAACTAATAAGCAGCTTGGTAGAAGTCTATCTATTTTTTTTACTTTAACTACCTACGAGTACATAACTAGTTAAAGCCGTTGTATAAAAAAATGGGGCCAGGAGGCCCCCATTTTTTTATACGAGGGCTTTAAGATGGAGTATCCCTGGGATAGGGAAAGGTTTCTTTCAAAACTCATCCCTAAAATGAGCGCTGGAGACCTGTACTCACACACAGGAACACAACTACACCACTGTGTGTAGTTAATTGCCTGTGGTCTTCTGTAAGGTGGAGGTCCTTGCCCTGTCGGGCTTGCTCGTTAGTATGGGGCCCTACCTCTCTTTGAGTTTTGGTTTACTTAAATTTTATACAGAATAAGAGAAAATATGTGTAAAATTATATGTCGGTTTTCGCGACAAAAAGTAGCCTGTGTTATTCTGATTTATATAACCTATAGCGGTCCCCCGCGGCTCCGCCTGCGTGGATGTCGATTACCGATCGATTATGCAACAATAATGGTGAAGATTGATTCATGAGTCAGGGCTGTTTCACTGCTAGTTTTGCTATCATTGTTCGAAGTTCGGCACAGTAGGTAGCTGCCGTTATTGCTTGAGCAGATCGGAGAAAGCTATAGTGAATAACACCATGCTGAGACCACTAAACAGTTACCATTACCTTTTTATGGGTAAGCTTTGCTTTAGGACACTGTTGCGGCGTTTGACCTGGGGTCAGCCATTGCATTTTTCACTTACGGTTATCGTAAAGAATCCATTTCTCATCACATGTCACAATTCGATCCAATATTCCATTATTTCTGTATCGATTCAACAAGGCAACACACAGTCAACACGCGTTTCTTGCTGTTGATCAGTCAAATCATAAGGCACCCATTTTTCATATTATTGGGAAGGTAACGTTAAACCATGCCGCTAATTCCTGGGTAGTTTGGCTCGGATCGGCTTTCACCATCTCTTTCAATTCATGGTTATTCACCTGTGTGGGCGGTCTTCCACGTGGTTCGTTTTTCAAATCAAAGTTTCCATCATAAAAGCGTTTAAACCAAAATTGCACGGTGCGTTCATTAGCAGTCCTCTCTCCCAACGCAACATTGATATTGCGAGCTGTTTCTGCCGCGTTAGTTCCGCGTCGGAACTCGTATTCAAAGTCACTCGAATTTTAGGAGTATCCATCTTTCTTGTCTAAGAAGAATAAAAAAAACAACTGAAAGTCGATAATCGAATGTTGCACATTTTTTAAAAGAAGAACCTTATGGTACATGTGAAAAAAGTTTCACTCAAAAATCTCAAACCATGAAGGTTCTATGTCAATTCGAAGTATCTATTACGATAAAACGGCAATTTCATACTTTAACCCCTATTATCTGTACATACTGGCATGTGACGTAGGAAATAGAACACAATTAATAAATCCCACTTGTATTATAAATGCGACAGTTTGGATGGATGTTTAATACTCAATTACGCCAGAACGGTTAAATGAATCTGCATAAAATTTGTCACAGAGATAAATTAAACTCTGGAATTGCACATAGGCTAGCCGGAAAAAGCCATCTCTATTGGGCAAAACGGGGAATATGTATGCTCTTCACGCGCAATAATGTAATATTTTTTCTTGTGAAATACTCTATATATTAATTTATTTTCAGACTTTGTGCCCAGCGCCCGCCCGGTACAGACCGGTGCCAGTTCCTCAACCAGGCGGTGGCAAGCAAATGATTTGCTTCTCAGAAAAGGTAATTATGACAAATATCTGCATACCTTCATTGTTCTCAACATCTCTCTCAACACTTTTATATATACTCAAGCATTTCCCGCAATGCAAAAGCATGATTGAAAACAAACGATGAATTTGTATGGACGTAGGTATATATTTGCAACATCTCTGATTAGATATTTATGTGTCTTGTTATGTTCACTATAGATAACATGCATAACTAAACTGATGACAGGATATAACTTATATATGCGAAACACAAGCGGTCAGAATGTTCCTCGGCACACAGCACAGGAAAGATGGCTACAGCTTGTTTTTGAAGTCGCGGTGTTTCCAATGCTGACCACCAGTTAAGGAGTAAAAGTTTAGTTCGGTTATAACCCACGAAGATGAGGAATGGAACAACAATGGAGGTTGCAGACAAACCAAGGAGGCGGTACCATCCGCAACCTGGAAACTCTCGCGAAACCTTCTCACGCAAACCAAGTCAAACCTCAGGATAATAGTGGGCGTCCTCACAGGACACTGCCCACTCAACAGACACTTTCACAAACTAGGCGTTACCGACATCCCACTCTGCAGGGGCTGCATGGAAACCGAGGAAACACCCGCCCACGTCATTCTGGAATGTAGGAGCGTAGAAGACCATAGGATACGAACTCTCAGGAAACCGGGCACTCTACCGGAGGCCTGGCGACCTCGGACGTCTGCTGGCCTTTTGGAAGAACCTGGGGTGGTCGGAATAGCCATAAGGAACCCCACGCACAAAGGCCCACTAGAGCAGCCAGGTGCGGAAAAGCCCCGTCAAACTAACTAACTAACTAACCCACGAAGATGCCAGTTTACTGTGTTTAATATTGTCATACTAAATTATATTTCTATCTCTCTCACCTACAACATAACTAGTTTAAAGTGAATTATCTATATCAAATAAGTGACAGTGTAACATATGAGTGTACCTACAATATATTTAAATAAAGACGTTCAGCAGATTTTGTGTGCTTACTTACATAAAACACTATAAAGAATTACCCTTTTGTTTTAGCGCCTCAGTTCCAAGAGTTGATTTAGTTTCAAACTTAATACTCTCGGCATGGGAACTTCGGCGTCGAAATTCTAAGTCTTTGTCGTCTGCTAACATTAGCAATAAAAAGAAACAACGGTTGCACTCCGGGAGTGAAAACTAGAACATTAACGTTGTGCATTTGTGAATATTTTGGAATGGTTAGGGAATAATTTCGCACGAATTGCTTTATTTATCAGTATAAAAGTACTATAATTTATGTGGAAAAATACATTATTCATTTATTGCGCTATCGTACACAAACATGACAATTTATATTACATAAAAAAATTACACTTCAGAACTATTACAATTATTTTACATTAAAAAGTTTACAATAGGTTTATGGTAGCTGAAGTAAGAAACGAACAATTTTGATACGAATCTATTTAAATGTCTTAACCACACACGCACAATCGCGCAAGCATCCTGCGCCGTCTTAAGAATTTTCGATCAGGTCACATGTCCTCACGCGAGTTTAACATTTTTACCCATCAAAAAGTGCACAACACCTCTAAAGAAGATTTCACTTCAATACTTCCCCGGCAATGTTCAGATTGGTTAAATATCCGGCGATGCAGTGTATACAGCAATTAAACAGAGTAGCCTGAGCTTCATCTCATTATGGCTCTACCCCTTCCTTCTCAGTAAATTGATTGGAGTCAAATTGTTTCTGTATTCAGTAAAGTTTAGAATTTATCTACTGTTTTATTAGCTTTTATTTTAAATTTATGAGTTTTATTTAGAATCTATAAATTTAAAGTTTTCGATGTTTCGTTTGACCGGCTAGTAGAAAGTAGGTTTACACTAGGCAATGCAAAGGACTCTCTATAATACTTAGTTCAAAATGTCGATTATGAACATGATAAAATAACACTTCATATTCTATTATTCTTCTTTATCTTCATCTTTATAATATTATTTAACTTAGTACCTATTTTAAATAATATATGATGAACAAAACGATTTACGAATAAATCTACAATTTATGACTAGCTTAATATACCTACCTAAATATCTATAATATAAATAACCGAGAAGGTCATCAGGTTCACAATACCGTGGTATATAGTTCTATGGTAGTAATTATATCATATCTTAATTATTTTAGACCATCTGACTAGCAAAACCTCTTTTAAAAAGTTAAAAAGCGAAAGGAACGTTTTGTCACTTGTTATACGTAGTCTAGTCAGACTCAAAAAGTTTCCTATAAAGTTTTAAATCTGGCGCGGAAATGCCTTCGCTTCAAATAAGTCAACGCCGCTGTACGCCCTCTATCAAATGGATGTGCAAACACTTAGAACATCCGCGTCCTGAGTTTCTGACCGAAATATTCCATTAGTTCTTGCATTCGCCACTAGATAGCCTAGGCCACAGCTTAGTTAGCCTAGACCGAATATCACTTAATGTAGTAGTCTATTTGTAAATACACAGAGTGCACCACCTATCTGTAATCCTACTTGTGGCACTATTATCGTCCTCTACTTATAGCTTGGATTTAACTACTTTAAGCTTAAAGTAGATGACGATTAATATCAAACTAAACAACTACCTACATTGTTTTGTTGTTTATCACTTTTTGCTTGTCTTAGGTGGCAGCTCCACTGTATCAGCCAGCACCCGGCTCTCCGTCCCGAGTCGCTAGAGGGGCTCCTGAAGGCGCACCATCAGGAGTCTCCACTGCAGCCGCTACTTCACCCATGGCACCGCCCTCAAACCCCGTGTATTACGCTATGAATGTCTGACGGGGGGACTAGGTAAACTGCTATTTTCTCGATACACAGATTTCTATCGATAAGCTGTTCTTTTCTGTTGCCATAATGTTTCGTAAAGTCACGTAAAAATTGTCGTGTTTCTGTGGTGATCAACCATATTGTTAAGCAGGCAATACCGTGTTAAATCACTTTCTATAGATTCAGAACCATATAAATACAATTTTACTTCAGTTTTTTAAGAGAAAAGAAGAAAATATTATCTAATGAAGTACCTATAAAATTACTCGTGCTCAACAAACCTTAATTCCATGTTTCAGGTAAAAATCAAGGTGGGCCCCACCGGCGAGGTCCATATCAGCGTTCAGCCACCGGCGAACTTATCTGAGTCCACAAAGAAACAGAAAAATCCAATGTGTAACAGTTGTGCCGAGCTCTAATCATTGTACGAGAGAGTTCGAATAAAAGGGTCTCTGTTTGGTCATTTGTCTCCGCTTTGCATGTTGATGTTGAATGTTGATTATTATATTTAGAAAAGTATATACCTGTAACATAGCATCATTATAATTGGCAGTTGCAGTAGTAGATTTGTGTAAAGTTTCATTACAAGCTATTCGTGAAGCTTTTGACTGTTTTTTGGGACCGTGATGTCTTTGTTGTAGGCTTAATCAAAATATTAAATTAATGGCTAACTTTATGTTGTTTGTTAGATTTAAATTACTTTAAAGAAAGTTAAGTTTCAAAAGTATTTTTTCAATTTAATTTGAAGATACCAAAGAATATTTGCCAAAGCACTTACAAAAGATTTCTCATCGCCAGACTTTAAATATTGTTATTTGTTATTTATTTATTAGGTAAATATTATTATTAATGCGTTTGAAGGAAAACATCTCAGTATTATCGTTAGACGTCTTTTGCAATAGATAATAATATAATATACCTATATAATAATTAATTATTGTCATTCGTCTTTAGCATTTAATAAGATTATTATGTTTTTAAAATATGTATTTAGATTAAGTAAGAATGATGTGGAACTTGTTATGTGCGTAACAAGTTCGCTATTGGCTATGAGTTGCTAATAAGTAAATATCTCTTACATGAGCTTGCAAGTTAAACAACGGGATATTTAAGTAAATACGGTAAAAGCAAAGAAACAAGTTTCAGAAAGGCCTATAATATTTCATAATTATGTTTAATAGAATAAAAGTGTTAGATAATTTGAATAGTAATATATTATAACCATGTGAATTATTTGTGTAAACAGTTTGAAATATATGTCTAAGGACCATTTCATAGTAGCCTATAATTGTTGTAACACATCGTTGTCTACCGAGTTAACTAGTACCTAAATGTTTCAGGATAACAAGTTGTCGTGTTCTTCTGCCACTTTATATACCTATTTAAACGAAGATTGTAGCACATTGTGTATAAGTATAAATAGCTCAGTTCTCATTGTTGATGTTATTCTTCAACTTCCTTATTGGGGCCTATCTATGGGTAATACATTTGTAAAATAACATGACTTTCTGACTGATCCAACAATGCTACTGGACATAAATATCTAGATAACCGATACAAAGGTTTTTTTTTTAATTTTCCACCTCTAAAGCGGTATAACGGGATTGAAATGTTGGTTTGAATTCTTTTGTTTCATAATGCGATAGTGCATTTGCGTGAAACTTAGCACATAAGTATTATATCTACTTCTTTATGCAAATAATGAATTTTAAAATAGTCAATGTTCGATTATTATCCCCTTAAGAGGGTGCAATACGGAGGTGAAGGTTGTATGATGAATACTTATTCCATTACTGATAAGATCCTTACATTCTGAAATTCAAGATAATTCTAACATAACTGTGTAGATATGTTATTTCAATTAATTTCTAAACCACCTTTGAAAGAGGCGCAACGAAGGATGTTACTTTGCAATAAAGAAATAACGCTTGATGATTGTTGACCTACAACAAGCAAGAATGATATTATTATAGGTATGTACAATATTTCGGGTACGGGCCAAAGCTAGTCACTTACTTATGTTTACTTTGAACATATGTCTGGTAAAATGAATAACATCCTATATACCTATATAAAACGAGTGCCAAATAAATGAATAGGTATATATTTACTCGTAGATGAAAGAGTTATTATGTGTGTATATAAATATTTATTCTTATTTTCTAAAGCCGGCCTAGAATATACCAATAGTAAAGCCTCTCACGCTACAGTTAGGTATGCCTAGCTTTAATATATTATGTGAAATATATATTTTAAATTGAATAGATGATATAATTCTCTCGGCTGACTGGTCAAAGGAACATCTCGTTTTTTATAAAATAATAATTGCTGTTACAATTTATATTTTAAGACAATAATGTTTACGTTTGTGTACAGTAAAGTGGCTTTGCTTATTATGTCGTCAGCCAGAACGTACTTAGATGTTGATTTGTGCATTTTCGAAAATTATATTATTATTAGACATAATTTCGGCATAATTTTAATATTATTGATCGAAAGTGCCTATGAAAGGCAGTTATTTATTAAATAAACACAATAGGAAAATTTGATACAATTCGCACAACTACTAGACCAAAAGGGAGACCAAAGTTCAACTTCATAACATTGAAAATAGAAAATATTTTTGAGACGTCAACGCAGGTAGGTATCATGCTGACTAACTTACAACATACATTAATTAGTGTCGTCTCTATAGAGGGATATTTTTATTATATTAAGTATTGTGTATGTATGTATATATGTAGTACGTTTTGGCATGGTACCTTAACTAGCTTATTAGTCCGAGCCTTTGACTGGCACGTACCTACCTATGTCACTAATCTCATCTTTAACCCTAAAATATGACTAGCATTGTGACAACATAAATAAATACTCTTGCCAACCTAGGGTGCCTACTAAAAGATTTTTTCAAAACTGAGATACAAAAGTCATTATTTATTTTATTTTGGAAATTCTAATTGTTAAGGTACCTACACTGAAACTAACAGATCAAGTGTTAGTCAAAGGCAAGAATTAGTAAGCTGGTGATAAGTAGATAGATTATTGAGATTTGAAAAGTAGGTACCGACTGGGATTCTTTTAATAGCATTCGACTTAGAAGTTTGAACCCTGTTATAGGAATTTCAGAACTATTTGGAATGGAATTTTTGTATAAAATGTTAAGATTCTTCGTGTTATTATTGTAGTATCTAATATTCGTGTTACCGACATGGAAGAGTAACCTATTTTGTAAATTAATGCAATGTAAATACATTTTTAATATTAAATTTAAAGCCAAATTCGTAGAGTAGACGATCAGATGTTTTCAATTAACTGCCATAATATCCATTTAGGTAATCATAAGTAAAGTTTGATGGAAATCTTCATAGAATAATAAAATTAAGAATGTTTTTAATTTATCCTGTTAAAAGCACACACGACACTGACTGACAATGATTTGTGATTAAACAATTTTGTGTAAAATTACGCTAAAAAATACCTAAGTATATACTTACATACCTAACAACATTCCAAATTATTGGGGTACTCTTACTCATTATTGGGTGCCTCATTCTCAGAACATTCCATACCTGTGGAAAATCGAAATACCTCCGCGTACTTACCTACTTTGTATAAGTACCTACCGAATACTAAACTTAAATATTTGAAAATGGATTTACAAAATCATAACATATTTTTTATGTTGTTTTCGTGTGATATTATTATCATTTTGCAGCTGCCTGGCAGTTTATTTAGTAAAATAGATACCTACCTACAGTGATAGACACAACAATTGCTTTTCCAGTTAATTGAATGCTAATGTAAATAGGTAACTACAGTGCCGGATTTAGCACTACTGGCGCCCTTTGGCGAAGATCTATCCCACTCCCACTTTCCCCAAGTTCAAGGTACGCCCGGCATATAATTTGGTAGGCTTGATTTACTTTGTCTTGAGCGTTTTTTGTTCTTGGTCTTGACCAAATTTAAAGAGGCGCCAGGCAGGGACAACGAAACGTCGTCTTCGGCGCCCCTTCAAGCCCTAGTTCGTCGCCCTACAGCGCCCCTTCCCTCCTCCGACCTAAAGCCGGCACTGTGTTAATAGGTACCTATTAAGTACCTAAGTACTACCTACTTACGCAAAACTTATGTTGAAAATAACTGCCGAAGTAGTCAAATTCAAGACAAATAAATAAAACTGTATTACTAGGTAGGTATCGACGTTGTTGTGTGGTAATATGAAATGAAGAAGCTCATTGCTTTTGGCGGGTTTTGAAAATAAAATCTTCGAAATGTAGATAATTATATATTATTAGTACCTATAGAGAAGTGAGCATATAATAAGTCCTAATTAATAACAAAGGTATTGTAAAAAGGGATGTTGTGAGTAGTCATTACCAAGGTATTTGTAAGGGGTTTACTTTCTCATAATATGTGTATCATTGTATGAAACTCAAAAGTGCATACAGTGCATAATGTTAATACACACCTACATATTTGAGAAGATTGATTAAAATTATTATAAATATTAAACGAGGAGCTCTAGTGATGTTTAACGTTACTGCGAATCAAATGTAGTAAATGGACTTAGAATCCATTAAAAAAATGTAACTTTCAAAAAGTTTAGTCGGGATTAAAATTATCAGTTTTTAAAACTCTTCAAGATCCATAAAAGAACATTTTGTAGTTGATAACTTTGAATTGTAGCTATGAACTCAATCAAAAAGCGCACATGCCATTTAACACAAAACTGTAATGAGTTCATTTGACACAAACGCACGTTTGTATCGATGTAAACGCAAAGCAGTCGCGGCTTTTCTATCTATGTAAACGTGAAACAGTCGCGTATTTTCTACCTATGTTAACACGAAACATTCGCGTCTTTTAATTGTAAAAGCGAAAAGTCGCGTCTTTTCTATCTATGTAAATGTGAAATAGTAGCGTCTTTTCTATCGATGTAAACATAAAACAGTCGCGTCTTTTCTTTGTAAACGCGAATCAGTCGCGTCTTTTCTATCTATGTAAATGTGAAATAGTAGCGTCTTTTCTATCGATGTAAACATAAAACAGTCGCGTCTTTTCTTTGTAAACACGAAACAGTCGCGTGTTTTCTTTGCAAACGCGAAACAGTCGCGTCTTTTCTATCGATGTAAACGTAAAACAGTCGCGTCTTTTCTTTGCAAACACGAAACAGTCGCGTTTTTTCTTTGTAAACGCGAAACAGTCGCGTCTTTTCTATCTATGTTAACGCGAAACATTCGCGTCTTTTCTATCGATATTAACTCGAAGCAGCCGTGGCTTTTCTATCTATGTTAACGTAATACAGTCGCGTCTTTTCTCTGTAAACGTGAAACAGTCGCGTCTATTATTTATAAAAGCGAAACAGTCGCGTCTTTTCTATCGATGTTAACGTAAAACAGTCACGTCTTATCTATCTATGTTAACAAAAAACAGTCGCATCTTTTGTTTGTAAACACGAAACAGTCGCGTCTTTTCTTTATAAACGCAAAACAGTCGCGTCTTTTCTATCTATGTAAACGTGAAACAGTCGCGTCTTTTATTTGTAAAAGCGGAACAGTCACGTCTTTTCTATCTATGTTAACGCAAAATAATCATGATGCAAACGCCTATTTGTATCGATGCAAACACCTCAAATCGAAAGTGAAGCTTGTTATCATCCTCGAGGTCGATTTCATGAAAAATGTGGTAGCATTTGATATATTTTTAACCTCACCGGATTTTTCTAGTCCTAAGTTTATGATGGATATCTAAGGTTTAACTAAAATCTACTTAGTATATTATGTTTTCAACGACCATTTATTGGAGAGAATGTTTCAATAAACAATCATTAGCTGGTAAATTGTATTCAGTATTTTCTTAGGTAAGTACATCGATACGTCTTGTAGATCTCAAATATAGTATTCTTACAGCTCAAGAAGCTGGGCATTTTCTATTAATATTTGGCCGTACATTTAGCAACTTTTTAAGTGTGTTGTGGATAATATGTGGATTATTGTTTCGACAGTTACTATACCTAGTAGACATATTTAAATCTGTATGTATTAAGTGTAATAGTAATGAAAATCTGAATTCATAAACAAATTTGAATCAATGCCATCCTATTTTAGATTACAATTATGTTCCTCGTATGCCATATGTATATGTGGGTATATCTTTTATACCTACTTCTTATTTAAATATTGATATTATTGAGTTTAGGTATATGTTTATTTACAGTCAAAATAACTGTACCTAGTTTGGCTAAGTTCTAAAATTGTTACTTATTTATTATTGTTAATGCATTATAGAATTTATTTCAACATTAGATACTACTACGGTATTTAATGCCAAAATTAATAAATATACCTATTATGTTATAAATATACATGTTATGTTATATATATCTATAAATAATTATATATACCATTTAATGACTTTTTTCTTTAGATGGTAGTCATAAAATTGAGATGTACTTATAATGAGTGTTAGGGCAAAAAATTCGCCACAAAATGTTTTAAATTACCCATGTACAATGTATTTGTAGATCGGTAAATAAATAAAAATAAAAAAATCTTGTTTTTTTTATCTTCCTGTCCCATAATGCTGGCATGCTCGCTTGCTTGTATCCAAGTTATAGAATAATGTTCTTCTTATCGTGGTAAGTGGCCAACCTAGTCGGAGTTATATAGATCGCCATTATTTTAAGCCTTTGTCGTGATCTAATGACTGTTAACAGTCGGAACCGACTTTTAACGTGCCATCCGAAGTACGGAGATGCTCAGGTGAAACACCAATATGCGGTCACCCACCTATACCGCCGGGTTGCCGCACCTTTGGTAGCTCAACCCGCTGATCGTTTACCGAACAGCGACTGCACCAGGCTATGAGCGCCTCTATAAGATATTAAATAGAATAATACAAACATAAAACTAAAAATAGTAGTGTTTCCCCTGGTCGTGAGTAAGTCTCCAACAGGTCATTTGGAGAAGCCTTTCTAAGAAACATTCAATTATCCCAGGATTATAACTCCGGTTAGGATAATCTTGAAATAGGAAAAAAGATAGCAAAAAATTGTAACTATGGGACTATTTAAGGTAACTATAAATTTGCAACACTTGGGGTTACAAATTTTAGGTCGGCAAGATGCGAGTGAAGAAGAATTGTTCAATTGGATAGTTTCGGACTAGCCTAATTGAGATAAGCCCACAATGCAATGCGTATATAACAATGGGTATTTATTACACAAGACTATCTGCATGCGCAATCACAGGTGCGCTCTCTCTTCCTTCGTTTTTGGACTCGGGAAGACGGAGATGTAAATCAAACGTAAACATGTAATTTGCTCAAAAGTGGTAGTACCTAAAGAACGTCTTACATTTAGATAAAATGCGTTACAAACTAGAGATTTTAGAAGTTTCTGTAGCATTTCCAAAGGAATTTGTAAATATTTGGTGTTTCAACGGTGACCCTGAACTTCTGTCACCTGACCTTCTGTCAACGGTGACTAAATTGAAGGCATTTTATAGGTCAATCCTAAGAATTCCCTCTCCTTACGTACGTAAACAAGGCATGTACTCCCTTAGGTAGTCTATATTGAAGCATTGCCTACAGTAGTTAGTACCACTATATTTTATCTGCTTTATGGACTTGACACAAATTACACCCAGATTTAGAACAACTCTTTGTGGATCACAAAAAGTTTTGCTCTGTGCGGGATTCGAACCCACAACCTCGTGCACAGTAGGCGCATTTCCAAAACAAATAGTTCAGAAGAAGATCTGTGTTTTTATGAATAAATAGAAAAGTGTAGGGGGTTCGAATGAGAACTCAGGATAGACTGTACAAAGTTTTATATTGCCCCAAAACAATAACAATTACAATATTTGTATGTGGTAACCGTAATGCAAAAAATCTATCGCGTTCGTATTCTCTAGTGGACTTCATGTGGACTCGTTCGACAACGGACTGCTTTTTCACGCCCCAATGCGGCGCGGTCAGTCGGAGCCGAGTGAGACCACCGGATTAACCAGGAGCTTAACTTCCGCCGACCACACGGCAGACAACGACAAAAGTAGCCCATTGCCACGATAGAGTTGTTTGTAGGACCTAATGTATCGCAATGTTCGGAGCCTTCTCCCATTCAGCGTCGTCGGGACTTACGCAGTCATCATCTCAGCCAAAAGACGTCCACTGCTGGACATAGGGATCCTCCAAGGATTTCCACAACTTTCGATCCCGAGCTGACCGTGTCCATCGGTTGCCCGCAACCTTTACCAGGTCGTCGGTCCACCTTGTTGGACGCCTGCCTACGCTCTGTATTCCAGTTTGTGATCGTCACGCACACGCACTGCCAAAAAAAATACATCATTGTATAAAAAAGTTAGGAGATTGCTGTTCCAGTAAATAATAAGATACTCACTTATACACACACTTTGACGCAAAGTTGCTGCAACTAGCCTGCTATACGATTCTATAAGATACTAATCTTATTATTCAATGAAACAGCTAAAATTCCTATAAAGTGGGTGCTGCCTTTAGTCACATGACTCAGTATCATAGTTGCGACAAAGAAATACATGACAAATGTTAGGGCGGCAGTCGATTCGATGTTCGACTGTCAGTGGTGCGATACAGCGATAGCACATCGACTCGACGTACGATTGATTGTTTTCTCCACAAACGACAGGGCGACGGAATTTTCAATAGCCGAAAGATAGCACGGCACAACTTTTGCTTGCCAAACTAAAGTGCTGACAAACATTGCAACAATATTATATCAAACTAGCTGTTGCCCGCGGCTCCGCCCGCGTGGATGTCGGTTATCGCTGTAAAAAGTAGCCTATGTGTTATTCCAGACCATAAACTATCTCTGTGCCAAATTTCATCCAGATCCGCTTAGTAGTTTTTACGTGAAAGAGTAACAAACATCTATCCATCCAACCATCCATCCATCCATACTCACAAACTTTTACATTTATAATATTAGTAAGGATATGAAAATACCTATTTTCCAATATTCAGTTTTTAATTTTTTTTTTAATAGAGAGATTCGTTAGTCTAGAAAACATCGACATGTCGTACCGTCGTCCTAACATTTGTCGTGTATTTGTTCGTGACAATTATGATACGAAGTTCAGTTACCTAAACCCTTACTTAGTTGTAATCTATGTTTATAACATTCTAAGATAATTTTGGATATACGAATGTTTAAATAAAGGTTATCAAATAATAACTGCATCTATTCAATTAGACACTGTAGCATTTACAACACAATTCAGTACTTATATAAGTATTATTGTTACGTTTGTAATTGCAGATACTGTTGTCCAACTTCGACACTGTTTTTGTATCACATGACAAAAACAGCAATTATAATGGACGTCCATCGTATAAACTATACTTGCAGCATTTACTTACGGCTGGTTTCATGTATTTAACGAATTGTCCCTTGAATGAATCCTCATCGTTGTTTGTATCATTGCTCTGTATTCAGCCCTGCTTAACAATGTATCCCCTGTAAAACCAGATTTAAATATCTCGTTATAATCAATAAACATATTCCTCTAAGGTTCGATCCAGCAGTGCAGCGGGCACTACCAACAGCTTTAACCGCAATGCCAGACGAACACTTAAGATTCGAACACCGAATTTAGTTACTATAATCATATGCGTGTGGATATACGTATATACTATACATGCAGCATTTACTTACAGCTGATTTCATGTATATGACGAATTGTCCCTTGAATGAATCCTCATCGTTGTCATGATTAGACCAAAGATGTGTCCCCTGTAAAACCAGATTTAATAAATTATAATAAATAGCACATAAATATTAAATGATGTAGGGCACCATACTAGCGAGCGAGTTATTGAAGAAAAAGAGTCACCTTTTGGATTCATCTCATGCCTGGTTCCTGCAAGTCTGACGGGTACTAATCAGAACAAGATGCTTTAGGTAGTCTATACTAAACCATCATCTACAGTCAGTGCCATGACATCTGATTTGTGTTATTGAACTCGTTTTCATAAAATGTTGTCCTGGACACTGTGTCTTTATAAACGAAGGTACAATTAAAAGGTATGCATAATAATGCATAAACAAAGAGTAGGTGACCATACTGGAGTACACCAATAGAATAAAATTATATAGAAATATACCATATGCTATATATAAAGTACTTAACTTAGTGCAGATTAATCAAGAAAATACATTGGAAACATTTATATTTGCTTGGTTATAGTCGCTTAACCACCTAAAATGATATATATGTATCATATGGACATCTATGCAATAGTTATCATTGATGTCATATCAGTTGACACCTATGGTCTCCTTTCTCAGTACAATTTCAACAAATTATACTTTCTAAATGCAAATGTTAAGCTTTTTGCAGAATATACCAGCGATATGTATGCCTATCATTTTAGAGGATATTTCTCAATTCAACTTTCGATAATTCAATTTGAGATATCTAAGCATGACCCTAACGCTGGCCTTTTGGGTCAATGTATTAGCCTTGCAATCCAGTGTGGAAATGTGGCCAGCCTTTTTTGGGCACCTTTCCTCAAAACTGCGACCTCAATCAGATTTTTTTTCAAAGGTAAACCTTTAAATAAAACATCTGATTGTTTGTTGTTAGGTTACTTTAATTTTAATAACAATTCATGTAAATATCTTATGAAATAAATATACTTTTTATTAAACGTCCCTATTTGATTAGAGGCATTAAATGGAAAGTTGAATATATGTATATCCAGCAGTGGGTGGCTTTTGACTGAGATGGATGGATTCAATTAAAACCTGTAGCATTTACAACACAATTCAGTACTTATATAAGTACTTAATTTACGTTTGTAATTGCAGATACTGTTGTCCAACTTCGACACTGCTTTCGTATCAAGACAAAAACAGCAATTATAATGGACGTCCATCGTATATACTAGACTTGCAGCATTTACTTACGGTTGGTTTCATGTATTTGACGAATTGTCCCTTGAATGAATCCTCAATGTTGTTTGCATCACTAGTCATGTTTAAACCATAGATGTGTCCCCTGTAAAACCAGATTTAATCAATTATTAATAGAATATTAATATCTATAAAAATCATCGCACAGCGTAAACAGCTGATCATAGAGACATGAAATTTAATAAAGGGGGTGTTCTCTGTCAAGTGTAGGTGTCCACTAAGAAAGGACTTTTCGAAATTCTAACTGTAAGAGCGTGAAATGGGGGTTTGAATTTTCTGTCAAACTTTTTTTTCTCTGGGCCGATTGACTCAAAAATTGCTACACATACTTTTAATTTCAAATTATGACATACTTGTATCACAGTTTTTTTAATAATATCATAACAGGCATTGAGATGATGATGATGATGAATTAGGTAGAATTTTTCTTAGTTGACAGTGTATCTTTAATATTATTTTACTAATTTTACTATCTTACTTATATTATAAGAATGTTTGTTACTTAATAACACCAAAACGGCTTAACGGATCTGGATGAAATTTGGGATAGTTAGATTATAGTCTAAAATAGCACATAGGCTACTTTTATCCTCGAAAAATCACGTACACGTGGGATTGTACACGCGGGCGAAGCTAGTTAAATAATATTAAGTAACATAGGGCACCATACTAGCGAGCAAGCCCAACTGGGAAAGGATCTCTGCCTTACAGAAGACCACAGCCAAATAACTATAAATATATACACAACTCTATAAAACCAGACTTAATTAATTACTTAATATAATAATAATAGCACCCTATTACGTCCTACTGATGTGCACGGGTCTCAACCTCTATCAAGACAGAGAGGGTTTAGGCTGTAATTCACACATGCTGGCCTAATGCAGGTTGGTGAATCAATCTATCGTTAGCAGATAGTAAATCAATTGATCAGACCCTGGATCTAACTCACACGTCTTGCCTGCAAATCGGTTACTTACTTTCAAACTTAGCTACCACCAAATTGTACCATTCCTAGATATAGCAATTGTCAGTTTTTGTTATATAAAATTGCATACATTAATAAGACCGATAACCTGAGGCTGCGTACATTAAAATAGCCTATAAATATGCCGGCATAAGTATTCAGTCAAAAGTTTTACATCTTGCAGAGTTTCGACATAGGTTTGCCACTGCTTGCACCACAGAACAGTCTTCACTTTTTACTATCTTTCTTGCCAAGTCAAATAGAGATATAATTCATAAAGAAAATCAGGTTATAAGTACCTTTATCCTTTACCTTTTTATAATAAAAATAAAGTTATTATATTTTTTTGTATTTTATCTCAGTCCATGTCCATCCGTTTAGCTCAAACAAACCAAGGAGAAAACATACCTGGAGGTAGTATACCTATACATACAGTGTTCCGACTTTTGAAGTCAGCGTTGGTAGCCATATGGCTCTCAATACCTAATTCTTCAAACATCTTTGTTTAGTGTGTAACTATAAGAACTATGGCTTGTGTGTGTAGCTTCAGGTTGCAAGAGTAGAATGGGTGTTTTATTGGAAAATACCCAAAAGATATCTTTCTATCGGTAAGTATCGACCTTTGTATTTATGCTTTTGAGTAGATAATGAATATAACAATGTAAGTACTTTAAAACTATTTACAATCTAAACGTGAAATCTTATGCGAGTTTTATTTTCAGCTTGTTTTTACGATAATCGTACTAATTGACTGCCTTGGTGGTCCAGTGGTCGCAGTGTGCGCCTGCTGTGCACGAGGTTGTGGGTTCGATTCCCACACAGGACTAAACTTTGGGTGAACCACCGAGAGTTGTTCTGAGTCTGGGTGTAATTTGTGTACTTTAATTGTATGTTTGTAAAGTCCCTCGCGACGCGACACGGAGCTTGTTTTTTAGTGCGGCAGTAGTCTTTTAGAGAAAGAAAAAAAACTTTTTGACCTATGATGGATGATAGATAATTGTTATTGGTCAGAGTACCTACGCTCACCCTACACACTCCCCATTGTATTTTATATTGCTATTAAGATTTAGGTCCAGTTTCTAATGAGATGGGCACGTCCAAACAGTCCCATCTCATTAGGAAGGAACTGTGGCGGGAATCGGGATATCGGGCCGCGGCGGCGAACGCGGCAGCGACCCTGGCGGCGAATTACTTACAACAACGGCAACAATTAGTTCAAAAATATTTTCATAGATGGCAATATTTTCATGAAATAATAATTTATTTAATGGCGATAAACGGGGAAAACCTTCACAAAAAAGTAAATCTT
Organism: Trisateles emortualis; assembly: GCA_947095525.1. NCBI lineage: Eukaryota > Metazoa > Arthropoda > Insecta > Lepidoptera > Erebidae > Trisateles > Trisateles emortualis. The sequence continues at coordinate 23,796,074 of OX352729.1, read as the reverse complement.
GCTTATCATATGTAGATTCACCTATGAATTGGTCACATGATTTAAAAGAAAATAGGTAACCACCTACTTATTAGATATGTTTTGTTTCACTAGATTTTATGTCAATAAATGGCGTTTGTCGATTGAAGGCTCTACTCTGCACTCGAAGTTGTTCTAAATAGGAGACACAAACGTAGGTACATAAAACAGCAGCAATGCTTATAAAGTTATGATAGGCTGTATAAGTTAAATAAATACAGTGCATAAAAAAATTGTCCACTAAACATTGTGCATTACCAAATTGTACGTGATAGTTGGTATAGGACGTACAGGTCCTATTAAGTTAGTATTCAGTGGTATAGGTACCTATATAGAAAATATAAAATCACGTTTGACACCTAACAATACCTTTACGGTATAACCATGCAACCGATTTGAATGCGGTTCACACTTTTAGATTGTGGCAACCATTCCATAGCTTATAGGCTTTGTTTTATTCTAATCGGTTCACAAATAAAAAAGTTATGGTAACTATAAAGTTTTAAGTAATATTTGATTTACCCTGACTTCTTGTATACACCTACTTTGTTTCTCTCTGCATCACCCTAAGATTGACACAAAATTGATGTATAGGCGGACTTAATGCCTGGGGCATTAAGGCATTAAGTATGTAAAATAAAATAAATTCGACCGTGATTTTTTTTCATTAATATATTTTTTTAATTATTTCAGCTTATATCCGTGAAAAAGAACCTCCACGGGTAGTTTAGAGGTGCACACTATGTACTTAAAAAGTGGTAAGAAAATATTTCTCTTCGCATATTTTATACAACAAGGAGCAAGCTCCAGCGAAGACATAGGCAAAAAGGTCAAGAAGGCCCCACAACCGCCACCCATCATTGTTGAAAATGTAAAAAATTACCAACAATTTTACGATTTCTTATCCGAAAGTGCTTCGGCAGAGTCATTCATAATAAAAATGAGAAATGCTGACAGCGTCAAAATAAATGCAAGCAACGAAGACTCCTATAGAATCATTACAAAGCTGATTTCAGAAAAGAAATGCCTTTGGCATACTTATGAAAACAAACAAGATAGGCCGATTAGAATAATGGCTAAAAGTTTACCCTCTACTTGCGAGCCTGCTAGAATAATCGAAGACTTGTCAACAAAGGGTTACAATATCCTCGATGCGGTAAACAAATTACGCTGGAGAGACAAAACACCACTTAATATGTTCATGCTTTCATTTAATAAAGATGAAGATATTAAAAAAATATACGAAATTAAATCTATTCTTGGCTGTAAAGTGGAAATACAACCTTTGAAAACGGGTAAATTAATACCGCAATGTAAAAAATGTCAAGCCTATGGTCATACACAAAAATACTGCTCCAAAGAGCCCCGTTGTGTGAAATGTACAGGCAAACATTTAACTAAGGACTGCATGAAGCCTGCAGATGCTAAACCAAAGTGTGTCCACTGTGGCGAGGCACATCCTGCAAGCTACAGAGGCTGTATGGTAGCTAAAGAGCTACAAACCCTAAGAAATAAAGCTACAAAAACACAGTCAGCCCCCACAAAATTGGGTGCAAAGGCGAATCTGGGTAAGAAAGGTATTACTTCTAGATTCGTTACCCATAGTCAGTCTTTTGCCCAAATCACAAAAGGTGTTAAGGCACAACCACAGTCGCAGTCGCAGACTCAGCCAACATCCGCTTTAGACGCTAAGATTAGCAAAATTTTAAGCATTATAACATCATTTGATGAAAGATTATTTAAATTGGAACATAGCACCAATGCTGCTATTTACAAATAAACACAATGGTTAAGTCACTAAAAGTTATGGCATGGAATGCTAATGGACTCCTTCGCCATCAGAATGAGCTACAAGTTGTCCTAAATATAGAAAGTATTGATATATGTCTTATATCTGAAACGCATTTCACTAGGGAATCTTTCATAAAAATTAAAGGATACAACATATACCATGCTTTACACCCAGATAACAAAGCCAGAGGAGGCAGCGCAGTTATAATAAAAGAAAACATCTGTCATTATGAACAATTTAAACATGAAGAGCATGAAATACAAGCTGTAGCGGTGTGTGTAACAACCAAACGTTACCCTATTACCGTGTCTTCTATATATAGCCCGCCAAGATACTCATTAAAGTCTAACCAATACGAAAATCTATTCAAACAAATTGGTAACAGATTTATTCTGGGGGGTGACTTTAACGCCAAAAACACCCATTGGGGGTCCAGGCTTACGACAACAAAAGGTAAAGAACTATTATGTGCAATCAGAAAAATGAAATGTGACGTCATATCGACAGGGAAGCCGACATATTGGCCTACTGACTCACAGAAAATTCCTGACTTAATAGACTTCTTTATTTATAAAAACGTTCCAACAAACTTCCTTCACATCGAAAGCGGTTATGACATGAACTCCGATCATTCACCTATATTATTAACAGTATGTGAGAACATATTACAAAGAGAGAAGCGCCCCACTTTGGTTAATAAAAGAACCGACTGGGAAAGTTTTAAGTGCGACCTGGACTCAATTATAAATTTAAAAGTCCCCCTAAAGTACCCGCAACAATTAGAAACAGAAGTAAAAACTCTTGTGACAAACATCCAACAATGTGCCTGGAAAAATACACCTGAATTAAAACGAAAAGTTTTGAGTACCAACTACTCTATTGAAATTCGAAATCTTATAGCTGAAAAAAGGAAACAGAGACAAAAGTGGCAGCGAACGAGATTTCCTGCTGACAAAACACTTTTAAATAACCTGACAAAAAAACTTACTAGGCAAATACAGCAGTTCCAAGATGAATCGATGTGTACATATCTAAGCCAATTAACGTGTGATCGAACTACTGATTACTCTTTATGGAAAGCCACAAAAAGCTTGAAAAGACCTATTACGCAAATTCCACCAATTAGAGAAGAAACTGGACAATGGGCCGTAAATAATAAACAAAAAGCTACTAGATTTGCACTTCATCTGGAGCAAATATTTCATCCAAATGGACTTGACACCGAAGACATATCGTTTGAGACAATGCAAAATGATCTGTCCGACATAAAATTAGTAACTCCAAAAGAAATGCACAGAGAAATTAAACTCCTTCAACATAGAAAATCCCCAGGGTATGATCTTATAACTGGGGAAGTCTTGCAGCATCTCTCGCGTAAAGCGGTGGTAAAGCTTACCACTCTCATAAACGCTACATTCAGATTAAAATATATACCCGATATGTGGAAAGTTGCTGAAGTGATAATGATACCAAAACCTGGTAAACCACCTCATGATGCATCCTCATATAGACCGATATCTCTTCTGCCAATAATGTCCAAACTATTAGAAAGACTTTTATTAAAACGATTAAAACCCATCATACAATCCAGAAATTTAATTCCTGACTACCAATTCGGGTTTAGAGAAAAACATTCGACTATTGACCAAGTTCACAGAATAATTAATATTATAGAAAAATCCTTGGAAGATAGAAAAGTGTGTTCCACAGTTTTACTGGATGTAGCCCAAGCGTTCGATAAGGTGTGGCATAAAGGACTTATACACAAACTAAATAAAATGCTACCAAAACACTTTTCCGATATCTTACAATCTTACATATCAAACAGAATGTTTAGAGTAAGACAAGAAGATGCATACTCTGATCTAAAACCAATTAAAGCTGGAGTACCACAGGGGAGTGTTTTAGGCCCGATTCTGTACTTATTATACACCTGTGATATTCCAGAATTAGAAAATAGTACCATAGCAACCTTTGCAGACGATACGGCAATTATGGCCGTGGGGTCTACGCACAAAGAAGCAGTAGAAAAAGTCCAAATAGCCGTAAATACCATTTACAATTGGACCAACAAATGGAAAATAAAACTTAACGAATCGAAGTCGGTTCATATAGACTTTACTAATAAAATACCTAACTACCATCCAGTATACATAAACGGCCATGCAATACCCTACGAAAATACTGCCAAATACCTGGGAATGACTCTTGATACAAAGCTTCGCTGGAAAGCTCATGTCAAAAAGAAACGCGACGAGTTAGAACTTCGCTACCGGAAGATGTATTGGCTACTGGGTAAACACTCAGAACTGTCAATACATAACAAAATTATTCTGTATAAACAAGTCCTTATGCCCATATGGACTTATGGTATTCAGTTATGGGGATGTACCAAACAAAGCAACACCGAGATGATACAACGTTTCCAAAATAAAGTCCTCAGGGGTATTGTAAATGCGCCCTGGTACATCAGAATGAGCGACCTTCATCGAGACCTTAAAGTAGATACCGTCGCGGACATCATAAGGAAATTCGCCGAAGCCCATGAACACCGACTTCATCATCATGTAAACGTTGAGGCCATCCAGCTCCTCGATCATACAGACTTAGTAAGGAGACTCAAACGGACAAAACCTTTTGAGTTAAGTTAATGTGAAAGTGCCTAGTGTGTAACACATAAAAGTGTAGTGTAGTAAAAGAACACAAGAGCAAAGTGTCTTCATATTTATAGAGACAATAAGAGAAGTGTTAATGGACACTATCTTAGTTTAATTTATTTTATTAATTTAGGTTAAATTAAAATTACTTATTAGGCTGTTTTAGACTAGATTGTAATTAAAATGATGTATCACTTAGGTATATCATAACATAAAAAAAAAAAAAAAAAAAAAAAAAATATTTTATATAGACGTTTTTTACGTTTATCGATAAAATATTTTTAACCAACTCCAACTCTTTACTAGCAAAAAATATGAACATTTATAATTTTCGTTATCTAAACAAGCTGTAAATGAAACTCCTTTTAAATGTAGTGTTCATAATGTAAAGAACTTTAGTCATAATGATTTATTTTAATTTATTCATTGACTACTCTGAACCTTAATTACATAATGTCGATAATTTACCGATGGTAAGATATAAATGATATTCTATTCTATTCTATATCCTTTAGTTATTTTCAGATAATCCAATCATTTTACACTGACAACCAATAGCTACACAAGCCATAGTTCGTAGAGACATACACAATTAGGTTTCGAAATGACATTGTAACTCACGTAAATTATGCAAATTTGTCAACAAGGTTGTTGATAGCCATATGGCTACCTACGATGACATCAAAAGTCTGAACGCTGTATGTATAGGTATGTTAACTCCAGCTATGTTTCCTCCTTGAATAAAGCGGACTTTGACGTGTCAAGTGTCGAGTCGTCGTCTCCTGCGACTCCTGCCATTTCGGTTACATGTCTATCAGTATTACACTTTATAGCTAGCACACAATATTTACTTATACATTTCAAATAATATAAACATTTTACAATTCAAAATGAGTAGAAATGACAAGAAAGATAGTGAAGACAGTGGCAATATATTTCAAAATGTTGATAAAACGACTCTATTGCAAGAAGCAAGATATTTCAACTCTACACCAGTTAATCCTAAACAATGTATACATATTTTAACAAAAATACTATTCCTACTGAACCAAGGGGAAAAGCTGTCAACACAAGAGGCTACTGATATATTCTTCGCTACAACGAAGCTGTTTCAATCCAAAGATGTGGTATTACGCCGTCTCGTTTACCTAACCATCAAAGAACTTAGTTCTATGGCACAAGATGTTATCATTGTAACGTCATCTCTCACTAAAGACATGACAGGTAAAGAGGATTTATATAGAGCTGCAGCTATTCGAGCCCTCTGCAGTATTACTGATAGTACCATGCTACAAGCTATTGAGCGCTACATGAAACAAGCAATAGTGGACAAAAACCCTGCCGTCAGTTCTGCTGCTCTTGTGTCGGCTCTTCACCTCTCGGCGACGGTCCCAGACTTAGTACGCCATTGGGTAATGGAGGCTCAGGTAAATCACAGTACCTAATTATTTTTATGTTACCAGTAAAAGTTGTACTTTTGCATTTTTAGTTACATGTGGGATACATGTTACTAAAAATGCAAAAGTACAACTTTTACTGGTAACATATAAAATTTTTTTTTTTTGCATTTTCGTTATGCAATTCGCTCAAATATATTTAAATATTTAAAGCAATGTGGAAAAAGTCAGGCCTGGAGCAGGATCTGTATCTCTTAGTTCCGGACCAGAGTACTACCAACTGTGCTGCTCAAGTACCTATTTTAGTTAAATTTGTCCACTGCTTTATATGTCTAGGAGTAACATCAGCTTCATTCAACCTTAGTTAATCATTAATATTCCAATTGCGAGGAAAGAATATTATATAGTATGAAACCACACAATATTATTAGTTGTTTTTAGCAATGGCTATGCTCAAACATCTTTTAAGCAATGTGAACCGAGGCCTCTGGGGTTCCAGCCCAGCGCACTACCAATTGTTTTTCCAGGTTCCTACTCTTGAGAGTTAATATTGAGTGATTTCCTTCTATTTCTCTTCATGTAGAGCCGCTAAGGACCAGTTTTTGTTAAACAAGTCCAACTTAATTCAAACAGCAGTATAATTTTAAGCTTTTGATTATCTAGTAATTCCTAACAAAGAAAGAAATCTTTATAGCTTTTAATTTCTTTTTCAGGGAGCTATCACATCAGACCATGCAATGGTTTCCTATCATGCATTGGCAGTTGTAGCTGGTACGCGACGTAATGATCGCCTCTCGACTGTGAAACTGGTTACCAAACTAGCTCGTTCTCCACTTCGCTCTCAATACGCGCTCTGCCTGCTTATTCGTCTTGCAGCCAAATTAGCAGAAGAAGATCAAACTGAAACTTCTGAAGTATATATGGAATTTATTGAATCCTGTTTAAGACATAAAGCAGAATTTGTGGTGTATGAAGCCGCACATGCTATTGTAAATTTGAGAAAATCTGCTCGAGACCTTGCACAAGCAGTTTCTGTCTTACAGATATTCTGTGGTTCGTCTAAGGCAACTCTAAGATTAGCCGGTGCTCGTACTTTAGCAAAACTGACTGCAAAACATCCCAGTGCTGTTGCAGCTTGTGCAGTTGATCTGGAAAATCTCATATCAGACCCCAACCGCTCTGTAGCGACATTAGCTGTAACAACACTTCTTGCTACTGGTGCAGAAAGCTCCATTGACCGTCTAATGAAACAGATTTCAACATTTATGTCTGAAATTTCGGATGAATTTAAAATTGTCGTTGTGCGTGCCATTAGACGCCTCTGCTCTAAATATCCTCGTAAACACCAATCTCTGGCGGCATTTTTAGCTGGCATGCTTCGTGATGAAGGTGGATTACAGTACAAAACTGCAATTGCAGATGCAATAATCGCTCTGGTAGAAGAAAATCCAGATGCAAAAGAAACAGGTTTGTCACATCTTTGCGAATTTATTGAGGATTGTGAACATGCTTCCCTAGCTGTGCGTATTTTACATATTTTAGGCCGTGAAGGTCCAAAGGCACGTCAGCCCTCACGGTATATTAGATATATATACAACAGAGTTATTTTAGAGTCGGGGCCAGTTCGTGCTGCTGCTGTTTCTGCAGTTGCTCGTTTCGGCGCAGCGCGTCCAGAGTTATTACCAAATATTCGTGTCCTTTTGACTCGGTGCCAATTAGATGACGACGATGAAGTTCGTGACAGGGCTATTTATTACAGTGCTATATTAGATTCTGAGAATAATGAACTTATTAATGATTACATAATTAATGTTATGATACCGAACCCTGTACTTTTGGAGAAAGCTTTACACAATTATCTTTCATCTGAAGAGATATCTGCTGAACCTTTCAATATCAGTACTGTGCCTACAATAACGGAAGAGTCGCAAGAAGTTAAAGAGGCGCCTATAGAAATTAACTCTCCGGCACCGGTTGTATGTCGCGAAGAACTTTATGCAGACCAATTAAAAGTTATTCCTGGCATTGAAAAATTGGGACCAATATTCAAAACTAGTGAGGCTGTTGATTTGACTGAACCAGAGACTGAATATCGCGTTCAATGCCTTAAGCATGTATTCGCTCGTCATTTGGTTTTGCAATTCGAATGTTTAAATACACTGAGTGACCAACTCCTTGAAAAGGTTCACATTCGGTTAGATGTTGCGCCTGGCTACAAACAGCTGACCGAGGTAGCTTGTGAGCAGTTGCCATATGACAAACAAGGTAGCGTTTTTTGTGTGTTGGAATTCCCTGAAAATCCAATTGAAACTTTTGGCACTTTTGGCGCAACTTTGGAATTTGTAGTTCGTGATTGTGACCCGACTACAGGCCTACCAGATAGTGGAGAAGGTTATGCCGATACTTATCCTTTAGAAGAAGTAGAAATTGGCTGCGCTGAACAATTGAGGTCACGCGCTGCAGGCGACGACTGGGAAGCAACATGGGAAAGAGCTGCTGCTTCGACTGAGGCTTGTGATACTTTTGGATTATCACAAACAGACGTAGGCGAGGCTGCTAGAGCTGTATGTGAACATTTGGGTCTACCAAAAGCAGCCATTGGGGGAGATGCTGTTAAAGAAATACGCGGTGGTGGTATATGGCGAAGTGGCACTCCAGTACTAGTCAGGGCTAGGTTGGTGGTCGCTCAGGGTGCAGTTACAATGCAATTAATAGCGCGCTCACCGCGCGAAGATATCGCTACGTTGTTGTTAGCTGCTGTTGGCTAATATTGTTTTTGAATTTCATTAAACTTCCTGTTATATTGAATACTATAAAAGTGCCTTTTTTATCTGGAGTTAAATTAGTGTCTATGTAATAAATATCTATTTGGAAATCTGTCCTTTTATAAAAAATATATATACGTTTTAACAAAAGTTAGTGATGTGTAAGTTGTTAAATGTAGTTAGGTATATTAAATGCATATTGATCGTATCCAATGTACGTCAGCAAAGCAGTTCTACGATTATGCAACATCGATATGAATCGAATCAAGTACTGTTAGTGTACATGTGTGTATTGAATGCTCTACTGTGCGGACTGCGACCTGCTATAAACGTAATACGTAGGTACTTACGTTCTTTATAAATAACGTCAGTAGCGTACTACGCACGTATGTATTTCATAGCAAGAGGAGATTGATTTATAATAGTTATATATGCTCAGCATAATTTATGATACATTTTTAAAATGTCTACTTAATTTCATTACTAATATAAGATTTTATTTTATAATAAAGTTCTATGAAATTACCTACTGTTTAATGCACGCTTTTATTTTTAAACCGTTTTTCTGGTACCTACCAAAGCTAAGATATGGAAATTTAACCACACTGAATTTGGGAATTAGGCCCACACTGTTATAGTTTTGACAAGGCCGAGTTATAAAATGTTTTTAGATGAAGAAAAATGGGATGACAATTCTTTGGATGCAATAGTAAGTACCTAGCTATAGAACTATGTATAGCAAAATGAACTTGGGAAATAATATGTGGGAGATCTGGTGCATTTGAGCGCAGCCGAGCGGCTGTCGCGGCATACGCGCGAGTTCCAAACAGTATAAATTCCATGCAAAAATGAAACTTAACTATTGTGTAGAAGGCTCAATTTCCTTTAGCACAATGTGAAATGCGCTCCGCCGCAGTCCGTTTGGTGGAAATCGTACATAATGCAACGGGAGGCCCGCGGCGCGCATGCGGCAATGCCCTCCTTGTTCGCGACTGTAGTGAGGACACTGCCGCCACAGATTAGATAATAGTTACTACGTAACTACCGCTTTTTGTCGGTTTGAACCGGTACGCCCGCCCTCTATGTTGCCAGCCCGAACTATGTATGCTGATTGAATAGGTCCTGAGCGGTAAAATTTCAATATTGGGAATATATTGTATGTATTTAATGCAGACTAGTTAGTTTGCCATCTTTTCTGAAACACCATACATTAATTTCCGTAATGCCGTTACCGTACCTATTAAAAGTTTTATAGGTAGCAGTTTTCAGCTTTCGGACGGGGAGCGGACACCAGTAGCTCTAGCACATAAGCAATATTAAAATTAGATTGGGGCTTGAATCAAGTTTCTTGAATTTATAGAAATCTGTGAGTTTTTGTCTCAAGCCTTTCGATATAATTATAATTTCCTGTATTTTTTTCGTAAATAAAAAAAATACGAATTGTGGAAATGAGTCGATCTTTTGTAATTTTGGTAGTCTGTAATAGATGTACCTAGGAGTAGAAATACTTGACCATATTAAAATAATCAGTAGGCTAATTTAGGTTAGAACTGCGGCCCCCTACGCAGTCATGTCAGAATCTAATATTATGATTAAGTATCATATAATTTTATAACTACCAAATTTTAAAATGTCAACATTCGGGCGCAGTGACTCCACTCCCCTTGAGCCTTTTAATGCGACTTATTTCAAGACTTTACCAAATTTATTAACATTGTTGAGAAGTCATTTAATGCTGAAACCATAGATACCTTATTCTTAGTCCGCATTATTGGGAATGGCAATTTCGAACCCTACATTGTGCGTGTCCTGACATGCACTTGGCCGGTTTTGTTTGAAAGAGTATACTCTTGAGGTGGTCCCATCGGCACCAAGTCAGGATCTGATGATGGAATCCCAGGGAAATCGAGGGCAACCCTTAAATGTTATAGGTATTAAAAATGTTTTTATTTCATATACATATATTTTTTACTTTTATTTTATCACTAAAAATCAATAATTCATTTTTGAAAAAAATTTAGGCGACTTAAAAAAGCTAAAAATGACTGAATACAGATTGAAGTCAGCCAAGCTAGGTGGGTAGGCAAGTTAGGTGACAGGATGAACATAGCACCGACTTCAATCTGTATTCAGTTATTTTTAGCTTTTTGATAAGTTCGTGCATACCTAAAGTCTGTTAGATAATATTAAAAGACGTGCACTCAGGTAAACGTTTATTTTGAGACTAGCTCAACACACTTGAGACCACTTATGCTCAGTGCCGGATCTAGGTTTTCAAAGAGGAGGGGCAGACTGCGAGTTTGCCGCCCCCTAGGCAAAATTACCTAGCAAATAATACTTATTTAAGTACATTGTTGTCATTTTTTTTGGAAATAAAAACAGCTAGGTTAGCTGAGTCTAGTGATTGCCGTCCCCGAGTCTTTGCCGCCTTGGGTGACTGCCCCCTCCCGCCCTTCCATAGGAAATATATTATAGGACATAATCAGGCCCGGATCTAGAGCCGGGCCTGCTTATGCTAAGCAAACAACAAAGCCTAGGTTTCTACTTTTAGGTCCTTCATAGTTGCAGTAAATACGTAGATATAGAAAATTAGACTACGTTTTGGGGTAACTTATTATTTATTTTGTGTTATTTTCACAGCGTTATGTCTTATGGCATACTACTGTGGGGAAAGGCCGCCGATATTAAAACTATATTTATACTCCAGAAAAGAGCAGTAAGCTCTATTTACAATTTAGGCGCACGAGTTTCATTTAGAGAAAGGTTCAAAGAAATAGGCATTCTGACAGTTGCATCTCAGTACATTTTTGCCAACATCATGTTCGTTAAACAAAATATACACCTGTTTTGTAAAAACAGTGACATTCATACAGTAAATACAAGGAGCAAACACAAACTAGTTGGTACGTATCACCGTCTTCATAAAGTCCACAATTCATTTGCGGGACTCGGGGTAGATATAGGGATCGGATCGGGAAAAGATATAGTTTCTAGTTTTTTACTAAGATTGCAATGTGATCTTGACACGTTTCTATCTTATACTTACAAAAAGAAACGATCCCTCATTACCATATACTGTAAAGCTAAATTCTTTTTTTTTTAAATATTGCTTAGGTACCTACTTATTAATAAAATACTTATCTAAATTTCATTCTTATGGTATATTGGTTTCCGTTCCTGTTTTTTTATCACTATTGTAACTCATACCAAATTGTAAATGTTATACCTACCTACTCTGGCGATTAAAAAGAGTGGCCCGAGTTTCTTGCCAATTCTTCTCGAGGCCCTACTCTAGTGAGCGAATTGGCCTTAGGAAAAAAGTATGCTGGCATTTGTTTTAAGTATCATGAATTTGATCTACACGAATAAATGAGTTTGACTTTGACTTTGAACTTGACTTCAAGGAAGGCACAACAACACGCGACATGACGCAACAGAAACTTTTCTTCAACGTTCTTTACAATAAAACATTCCTTCAATAGGTAACTTCTACCTTTTCAGGGAACGTAATTTAGGCTAAAGCGTTACGACGTCGACGTCACTTCTTTAGAAATATTTTTTTTTGCATTTGAAGTGCTTCACAGTTGTTTGTAGTCACAGAAATAGATCAGGATCTCGATCTATTTCTGTGTTTGTAGTCAACGCGTACGTACAAAAGGTAGGTAGGTACCTACTTATTTCGAAATTTTTGAGAAACGTTATTTATTATTTCTCATTATTATTTGCACTAACATAGTTTTAAGGTATTACCAAAAAATACTTAATAGTACAGGTATTACTAACATAATATGGATGCATCTAAAATTATCTGAATTAAATATATTATTATTATTTAAACGAAGGCGTGACGATGCGACGACGTCACTTTTTTGACAAGAAAACAAAAAGCTGCTATCATGCGTCATCCTCAGACTAATAGATTATTAGTCTGAGGCGTCATCGGTGAAAATAATGCGTCAAGAAAAAGAAGATCCTACCTACCAACTCATTTTTGGGAAATTTGCTTGTGAATGACGCAAGGAATCTTACTTAGGCACTACTAGTAGGTATCTACTCTTTCATTCTAGGTACAAAAAACTTTTATATGAAAACTGATATACCCGCTTTAGTATCTATTGCCTATTAATTTTACTGTAATAAGTAGGCAGGTGGCGTGCGTAATGAGCTGAAGGCTTAATGGAATGGGAACTTACTTAATAAGGAGTAGGCGGGACACGTCTCTTGTATGTAATCTGAGAGGTGGGCACATGTGGTCACACAGTGGATCCCTGAAGATTGGCATCGTCGCCGAAGTAGGCCTAGAAAACGTTGGCGTGATGACCTAGATGCATAAGAGAAAGATTGGAGGCATAAGGCAATGGACAGACGGGATTCTAAGTTTATGGGCGAGGCCTTAGCCCAGCAGTAGGCCGATAGAAGCTAATAAAAATGGTATCTATGCAGGTTGTCCTGTGCGACACCATGTGTGTGCGTAACAAACTTACCTACAAAAAAATGGGTTTAACAAGAGGATAGGATGGAACCTTAGATAAATTACCTTGGTGAAGAGGAACTGAACACAGATGGCAATTTTAAAATTCTCAATAATAAGTTTTTCACGGATGGCACGATTAGATACCTAAGTTTCGATGAAGGTTGTTAAGCAAATGTAATGTAGCTAATGCAAATTGAACTGAACTGATGATGAAGCCGGAAGGTAGGCAACGGAACTCCATAATTAAACAATGCAATCTAGTCGTGTTTGGGCTTATTTGAATGGTTATGGTATGCACTTTAGCTGTAAAAGATCATATTTAAAATAAAACCGTCTTCAAGGTAGGACCAGTAAGATAAGAGTTTGTATGAAAGTTCATCCTGTTTAAATACGTGAGACTTGGAAATTTAAAGATTTTGAAAATTCTACAACTTGCCACATTAAAGACGGTTTTTTTTTTGTTAAAATTATGTGTCATCAAATTCGTCGTTTTATTCTCCCTAATCAGAGTGGTTCGCTATGAGTAAGGTACCTGCGCGGTATTCTAATAATTTTCGTACGAATTTTTTTGCGGTAATCGACATCCACGCAGGCGGAGCCGCGGGGGACCGCTTTAGGTTACATAAATCAGAATAACACATAGGATACTTTTTGTCGCGAAAACCGACATCCACGCGGGCGGAGCCGCGGGCGACTAATAATAGATAGATAAGCCTATGATAAGTTAAAGGCTGTGACGATGTTAATCTATGATTTTAAATTGTACCTACATACATATTCCTAAATCATCACGTTCGTCTCCCATTGGGGTAGGCAGAGACTACGGTACCCCAAATGCTTCGATCCAAACTTATTTCTTTCGCTTCCTCTACATTCATCAACCTGCATGAATGTCGATTCTGGGTACTTTTAACGTGGCCCTTTTTAGCAAATCCCTACTTCTTCGCTCTATACATTAATAATAATAATTCGTTTATTTCTATCCAAAACATTATTCGTCTTGGGCGGCTCCTACCGACATCTCCATCCATTTTTGCACGATACGTATAGATACCTCTATTGTTATACTCCTTCCATCTATACTTTCTAAATATCCACAACATCCTTTCAACTTTAAATTGTAATTGCAGAAAATCCACTTTCGCTGTTTCAATAATATGATGAACAGCATAAAAATTACTCAGTGATTACTCTGCAAAACAACTCTTGAGTCTGTGAGATTTCTATTAATTCCTGTTGATCAAGTTATGGGTACTCTTCGATTGAATAGTTTGCAAAAAGGTTGTTTACCCAGTTCCACTGCAGTGATATTTCCTGTGTAATTGTATATGTACCTGTGAATAACTGTGAAATACCACCGATAGAGATTTTTCTTCTTTTTATCGTTTGGTCAGTGGCCAACCTGGCGATAGAGTTAATTAGATCGCCTATATTTAGGCCTGCGTTGTGATCTAACGATTGTTAATAGTCGGAACAATATAACGGAAACGCTCATATCAAATACCACTATTGGGTACTCATGTATAATTAGCAACAATAAATCATCACATAGAACTTAAGTCTTATTATCAACTTATTCTTGTTCAAACTTCACTTCGTTTTTCTTATATCTGGTGACAGGGAGTTGAGACCGGCTTCGCTGTCGGCACTATAGGTACGGTTACCCATCTACAGGGTTTTCTTAACCCCTTAATGCAACCTGTCGTACCCTAGGGGATACGCATACTTACATCTAATTGGAACACTGATCTGAACAGTAAATAGGTAGGTAGGCACCTGTCTACAGAATTAGATTCAGATTCCAATTGCTCAACTCCTCGTGCGTCGCAATCTTCAACCCGTGTCGGGGATACCATAAAGTTAAAAGAATTCGTCATTCCCAGTTGGAAAAAAGTCAAACCTACGTCAAGACTAAGTATTTCTACATGTTTGCTAAACGTGATTTCAAGGAAATCTTTTTATTTTCTTCTTAAAAAACGTGTTTTCCAATGTCGCAATAAATCTTGTTTGTTTAAGTAGACCTGAGTACATTTCTGACCAACAAAATCATGCCGTCGGGATGTAAATCAAGAAGTTCGTCTAGATCAACTGGCGCGAAATTAGAGAAGGATGGTCTATTTGACTCATATCTATTATTATGTAAATCGGCCGAAAACAGGTAGTGGTGGCCGGTAAACCTGTACTCTTAGCTACCTACCTATCTAGGTAGGTAGGTATACCTACGTTCAGTAGGTACGTAGTAGGTAAAGCATTGTCCACACGGGGCTTAGCAAATACCTATAAAATGTAGGTACCTGCCTAGGTTGGTTACCTTTATATTATATTATTAAATCCCGATGGACTCTAATGGATCGCCAGCTTCCTGGTCCAGAATGACTGGAGCTATCATTGTCAGACAACTACTGCTCCGTTATGCAAAAGGTTCATTGCTCTCCCCAACGCTATTCATTCTATTTATCTGACATCATCTTTCTAGCTTATTCATAATTTATGACCTGCATAAGTGTAACTCTCAGACTAATCGCACAGATTAGATAATAGTTCTAATAGATCTATTAGTCTGAGGTGTAACTGTATTACCTAACTAAATGAATTTTGAGTTTGAGTTAGGTTTTGTGATTAATCTTAATATATATGTAGGATCAGGAGTGCCGAGAGGCCTATCGTCAGAGTTATCCATTTTAAATGAAGATAAACAAGATACGATGAAATAATAATGTTTTATTACACGAAATAATTAAAATAATAATAACAATTAAGGACAAAATCACAATAAGTGCAATTGTTATAAGACTAGCTAACTAATAATAAACTGAGGTATGTATATGGTGGGTTTTTATAGTGCAAAGTCACCACAACTCACAAAATGGCGCGTAGCCGTTTATCCAACAATGAATCGAACAGACTCTGAGAGTCACAGTTCGTATAATGGCGTATAGCCATCCAATTAGTATCGAACAGACTCTGGGGAGTCACAGTTCGTATAATGGCGAGTAGCCATCCAATGAATATCGAACAGACTCAGTGAGTCACAGTTCGTATAGCGGCGGAGCCGCCCAGTATGTATGCGAACAGACCAAGTAAATTGGTCACAGTTCGTACAGTAGCACAGAGCTACCCAGTTAGGTGCAAAGTGTATCGGCGGGAACCGCAGCAATACAGCTATGCAGAATATACAGCCAAGCTGTACCAAGTAAACCGACAGTTTTGTCGGGAGCCGGAGCTCTTATGAGTCAGTCCGAAGAGAGACTGCCGATCTAGGGCAATGTATGGGCTTTTATAGCAAGATTTCCCTCCCGACAACTCTGTCCATTGGCACCCGGAAATGTGCGCCAAGCGTTTACTGTTTGGAAAATCATTTAAATTATCTCATTCTAATAAGTTACACAGTGTAAAACACATTTGTTAGTTTTTAAATATCACTAACATAATTATGGTACATTAACATTCTCAATTACTTACTTAAATCTAATGTCTGATAATTTAAAGAAATGAAATGGTACGATAAGAAAATGGCGACAAAATGGCGTACCTAATGTTTACATATTTTGTACAGGACCAGCAATACTTTTATTACAATAAGTGCCCAGACGGAGTTCGTAGATACTTAATAAATCATGTTTTGAATTATAAGACATTAATTGATACAAAATAATAGGAATTATTAATATTCCTACTATTATTATTAATAGGAAAATCAAATGAAAATAATTTCTGCTAAAAATAACCACAGATTATTAATAGCCATAGATATTCTTAGAAAACAAACTCCGACACGGCCAGAACTGACATTCTACACGTCCTCGTGTGGTCCTGTAACACAAGAGAATAATATCTGAGTAAGAGATCGTTCGGCCTTTCTGACAAACATAAAGAAAGGTTAAAACAGAAAAATTCTGAAGTCACAACTTATTCTCATAGTTATGGTAAAATAATCATTTTGCCACAGACACCACAGCTCAACTACCAAGAAACAGCCGATATCACACCATGGGATTCGACCAATTGGAGTCAACATAGACATCCACATAGGCGTCAACATAGACAACCCAAAAATAGACAACTTAAGCGTCAAAACTAGACAACTCAGGCGTCAACATAGACAACCCAAGCGTCAACATAGACAACCCAGGCGTCAACATAGACAACCTAGGCGTCAACATAGACAACTTAAGCGTCAACATAGATAACTCAAGCGTCAACATAGACAACTCAAGCATCAACAGTTTAATTCTTATTAATTGAGCTGCGATATGTCTGAAACAGAACATTCATCATTATCATCATCTTAACAACCTCATTAACAGTGACTGGACATTCAGGTATTTTTCTTACACGGTCAAATTCTATTAGTACTCAAAGATTTTAATAGGTATCGATGAACGTTTAATAATTTTATGATTCTATAGAGATTCTTAAACTTAATTAGGTCTACATAAACCTGTGGCTATTAAATGTAAGGCAATATTATGCTTACTAAAGATTTTAAGCAAAAGTTTTAAAAATGAGAGGACATTCCCGGAATCATAACAGAATGAAAGTACCTCACCAGATTATTTTAGTACACCGGTGGTCGTACTTCAAAAGCTTCGACTCGTTTGACGGATGAAGGGCTGCTTGAAGACTGACTCCCGGCGCCAACACTCGCCTCTCCTGATCGCTTATGGGATGCATTCGGGCAGCGAGGAGCGACATGCCCCGACTCACCACAACGGAAGCAGATGATTTTCTTTGGTGTAGCTTCGTGTGAAGAACTGCTTGGTACATGAGGTGGTTGAAACTTTTCACCCTTCTTGCTACAGTTTGTAGATTTATGACCCAGTATGCCACAGAAGTGACATATTATTGTACCAGGTTTGAACTTTTTAGGTTCGTGTGAATCGTGATTGTCAGAGGAGAGCTGAAACTTCCTCTTGAGATGAGGCAAGACACTTAGTTCTTGTTGGAGTTTATGCCTAGTAAGTACTTCAGTGGTAAATGCAAGTCGATGAGCACGGGAATCAAATTTAGCAACATGCGCTAGTACAGTGGACACTGCTATTTGCTCAATACTTAAGTGATTCCATTTAGACATAAGCGATGTTATTAACCTACTAGCATATGCGGCTAAAGACTCGCCATCTTTTGGTTGATTATTGTGGAAGTTAATAAGAGTAGCGGCAGGAGTTTCTACTACATCGAATCTAGAGAGAAAGAGACTCTGAAAGTCTGTCCAGGTCATACCTGGATATGATACTTGTGACAACCATGCTGAAGCACTACCCTTTAAGGCTTTACTGAGAGCAATTATAAGGGATCCGCTTTGAAGTGGTTTTTCTGAAAGACAAATATCAACGGTGGTACTCCAAGATTTAGCATTAGTATCTACTAGATCAGGGTTAAATTCAGGCAAGCGAATTATATGAGACGAAGTTAAGGGATTTTTAATGTTTTCAATTAACCGAATCATATTGTGATTTTGAAGCTCGAGCATTGCTCGCCAAGGATCATACTTATCACTTATCTGTGATTCGTGGGCTAAACCCGATCCCACTTCTGATGTAGGATCAGGAGTGCCGAGAGGCCTATCGTCAGAGTTATCCATTTTAAATGAAGATAAACAAGATACGATGAAATAATAATGTTTTATTACACGAAATAATTAAAATAATAATAACAATTAAGGACAAAATCACAATAAGTGCAATTGTTATAAGACTAGCTAACTAATAATAAACTGAGGTATGTATATGGTGGGTTTTTATAGTGCAAAGTCACCACAACTCACAAAATGGCGCGTAGCCGTTTATCCAACAATGAATCGAACAGACTCTGAGAGTCACAGTTCGTATAATGGCGTATAGCCATCCAATTAGTATCGAACAGACTCTGGGGAGTCACAGTTCGTATAATGGCGAGTAGCCATCCAATGAATATCGAACAGACTCAGTGAGTCACAGTTCGTATAGCGGCGGAGCCGCCCAGTATGTATGCGAACAGACCAAGTAAATTGGTCACAGTTCGTACAGTAGCACAGAGCTACCCAGTTAGGTGCAAAGTGTATCGGCGGGAACCGCAGCAATACAGCTATGCAGAATATACAGCCAAGCTGTACCAAGTAAACCGACAGTTTTGTCGGGAGCCGGAGCTCTTATGAGTCAGTCCGAAGAGAGACTGCCGATCTAGGGCAATGTATGGGCTTTTATAGCAAGATTTCCCTCCCGACAACTCTGTCCATTGGCACCCGGAAATGTGCGCCAAGCGTTTACTGTTTGGAAAATCATTTAAATTATCTCATTCTAATAAGTTACACAGTGTAAAACACATTTGTTAGTTTTTAAATATCACTAACATAATTATGGTACATTAACATTCTCAATTACTTACTTAAATCTAATGTCTGATAATTTAAAGAAATGAAATGGTACGATAAGAAAATGGCGACAAAATGGCGTACCTAATGTTTACATATTTTGTACAGGACCAGCAATACTTTTATTACAATAAGTGCCCAGACGGAGTTCGTAGATACTTAATAAATCATGTTTTGAATTATAAGACATTAATTGATACAAAATAATAGGAATTATTAATATTCCTACTATTATTATTAATAGGAAAATCAAATGAAAATAATTTCTGCTAAAAATAACCACAGATTATTAATAGCCATAGATATTCTTAGAAAACAAACTCCGACATATATATTTCTTGTGTGCGTGTGTATGTGACTGAACTCCTCCTAGACGGGTGGACCGATTTTGATGAAATTTTGTGTGTGTGTTCGGGTAGGGCCCTGGATGGTTTAGATTCACAATTGGACCCGCTGCTGTCGGTATTTCAGCTTTTTCCGGCAGGACGACGTCTGCCAGGTCCACTAGTAATAAAATATATTAATACCCAGGTTAGACTAATATTAGTCTTAGGTACCCAGTAGTAAAAAAAAATGGTTTTCATTTATAATGTTCCTACAAAATATTTCCTTATTCTAGAAGTAGGCAGAGGTTTATAGGTGGTCGCTTGCTGGCCGTGTGACCATTGTGGAACCTCTAGCATTTAGAAAAATAAATCTTCTTATAGGTCTCTCTTTAGTTGAGAGGGGGTGAATTGGAAGACGTGTTTAACGTATGTTTTCAATGACTTGGAGAAATTGGAGATAGTGGATATTGAAAGGTCTGACTTCTCAAAACATGAGACAATGGTAATAATTTTGGTAAAGTCTTGAAATAAGTCACATGAAACGGGTCGCGGGGAAGAGGAGTTACTCCCGGCGGTTTTTTATATAAAATGTTGAAATTTGAAAATTTGGTAGGTATAAAATTATATGATACCTAAAGTTTGTCTTCTTGTTTGTATGTACCTACCATAATATTAGATTCTGGCACTCGCTGGCCGCTGAGAGGCCGTATGGGGTCGCAGTTCTAACGCATAGCGCTTCGCCCGGGGAAGCGAAGCGGATATGTCGGATTTTCTAACCTTACCTAACCTACTGATTATTTTAATATGGTCATGTATTTCTACTCCTACATCTATTACACACTACGAAAATTACATTAAATCCGTTTCATTTCAACTACTCGTGATTTTTTTTTATTTACAAAAAATACGGGAAATTTTAATTATATAGAAATGCTTGAGACAAAACTACACACCCCCCCACAGTTACAGATTTTTATAAATTCAAGAGACTTGATTCAAGCCCCAATCTAATTTTAACTTATCCAATAACATTTTATAAGTTAATCGGCAATTAGGTACTCATAAACTTGTAAAGTCTATTAAATAATTTTTAGCATTTTTGCTATGCAATAAGCTCAAATATATTTAAATATTAAAGCAAAGCGGCGCAGGTTTGAATCCTGCTCCGGGCTCGTCTTTTTCCACTTTGCTTTAATATTTAAGTATTATTGTAAAGTCTACAAAGCTGTGATAGTTTTCCTTCTTAATTTCGTTATATATACTACTACCATGATTTTTTTCACATTTCCAAATTCCACCATTAGCTTGGTAGGGGGAGGGGGACACTTCATCATCATCATCATAATCTCAACCCATATACGTCCCACTGCTGGGCACGGGTCTCCTCCAAACATTTGGAGGGATATTAGCCTACTATACCACGCTGGCCAGACGGGTCGGAATAGGGATTTATTTCGATTTTTCCCTCTCTTACACACTTAATTGCAAAAAATTGCACTTAAAAGCCAAATATTTCACAAACGAATCTCTCAATAAAAAACTGTCTTAACAAACCTACAATATTTTCAAAAGACCTCTTCAACGCTACCCAACACCATGGGGTAGTTGAGAAAAAAAGAATCATCCCCACTTTACATGTACAAAGGAGATTACAGCTTTCTAGGGCTAAGGGTCTCTGAGCTTGGCTGCGGATAGACGGACGGACGGACATAGCGAAACTATAAAGGTCAGACCGCACTTGCGTCGCTTCACGGCAGTGGAGCGACGCGACGCGACACATAACGACCAAATATTCTTTGTAAGAAATTGTATGAGGTATTACGCACTACGCAGCAGCGTAACTACGCGCCGCGACACTGTGCATCAAAGTTGATCAAATCATCAAATCTGACGCACAGTGCCGCTGCCGTTAGTGCCGTATAGCAAGCGACGCGACACTTCACTTTATTCAACTTAGAACGTGTTTGGTAAGAAGTGCGACAAGTTTGTTATGTTTTGTTTAAGAGAGGTAGGTACCTTACTAGCGAGTAAGCCCGACTGGGGAAGGAACACCTTACAGAAGACCACAGCCAAATAACTACACACAGCGGTGTAGTTGTGTTCCTGTGTGTGAGTATTGGTCTGCAGCAGTCATTTAGGGATCAAACGTAGGTATTTAGGAATACCTACGTTTCTTTCAAAACGCATCCCTAAATCCCAGGGATACTCCCATCTTAAATCCGTCCATCTAAAAGTCAGTCAATATCCTGAGATTTATGATCAGCAAAATAGCATGAATTCTCTTAGGAAAAACAACATTCTCCAATCTTGCTCAGAAATTGCCAAACGACTGACAGACAAAATTTGCTGCAAACTGTCGCGGCACTGCAGTTCAAGTGCGGTCTAAAGTGTCGTGATCGTGACGTGTCGCGTCGCTCCACTACCGCCAAGCGTCGCAAGGTGCGGTCTAACCGTCATGTACGTGTTTCCTTGAGAGTCAGATCGTTAAGGTTTTTGATACTTGCTTCTGTAATAATAATCATAAGCAGGGAAAGTTTGAAGTGAATAGAAAAGTATAAAAGTCCTACCGTGGTTTTATTTCGGGAGGATTCAATGTTATAGCTGGAGCACCCGACGCGGACGCTGTGGTACTACAAGACCTCTCATAGCCAACGAGTGTTTACAGAAGTCCCCAATTTATATAAGTCAAAAGAGGTTGCTAAAGTTGGTAAGTTAACCAATGAAGGTAGGTACAGAATTAAATACAGATTCATAATTATTGCTCAACTCACCGTGCGTAACTCTTCAGCCTGTCGGGATACCATAAAGTTAAAAGAAGTCGTAATTCACGGTTGAATAAAAGTCGAACCTTCGTCAAGACTAAATATTTCTACATATTTTTAAACGTGATTCCAAAGAAATCTTTTTACTTTCTTCCTATAAAGCATGTCGACATTGACAAACACGCTTCTCACCGTGTTTGTCAATGTCGCAATGAATTTAATTTGTTTATGTAGACCTAAGGACATATCTAAAGGAAATTTTCCGACCATCAAAATCAAGCCGGCGTCGGGATGTAAATCAAAGAGTTCGTCTAGATCAACTGGCGCGTCCTGGATCACTGGAGCACTAAAGTCATTATAGGGATGACGAGGATAACGTTTTTTTCGCGTTATGACAATTCAGTAGGTTTGGTAATTAATATAAAAAAATTGTTGGTTGTTGGTACTTACTCACCCCATAGTAAAAAAAAAATACATTTATGGTGTTACTCCAAAATATTTGGTTATTCTAGATGTAGGTAGGGGCCTACCTTATACAGTTACCCGACCACTGGTCTAATAGGTACCTACTTACCATGCATTACTATGCGGATGATACGGTGATATGTGATACATCGGCCATCAGAATGTCCATTGACAGAGAAAAAACAGTAGCAGTATTGGGTTTTTCTGACAAGAAATTCACAATAAATGCCCGGAGTTTGGAAATTGGCGGTGTTTACACCTACGTGCCTCGGAAAGCACGTAAAGCCGTTGGTCCTACGCCTGATCTTTCCCGGTCGTGTCGGATTGCCGTCCCATCGGCTATGAGAGTTTCTGTGGACGGAATAAAGAGTGCACTTGTGATTGCGCACACATTTGTGCACTGTCTATAAATATATCCCGCGCAGATGGCTAGTCTCCGTTGAGATTAGCCGCTGTGAGCGAAATTCGGTTAGGAGGACATTATTATTATTATTAAGTTCCTAAGTACCTACCTACTATAACTTGTCAGCTTGTCACTTACCTACGACTTTTAAATATAACTAGTATATTTTTAACGGACTTAAAAATAGTTTGTAAAGCTATAACGAAACAAATCTAAATGTTTCTGATGATTTTTTATTTATTTAAGTATAGGTACCTACTTAGTATTAATAGGTATAGGTGAAAACCTAATAGGTACCTACAATAGTTTACCTCAGACTAATACAATTTTATTCTATTAGTCTGAGTAGTTTACCTACTATTGCATTAGGTTTTCATCTGTTTATTTTCAGATTTTTTACTCTGATATCTGTTTCTGCTTTATCTTATATCTATAAACTTATTCTCTAGGTACGTAAGAGATAGATAGTCCATAAAACAGTCGTTGCGAATTCACTCATCATTCATTCATATTGCATGTAAATACCTACCTACCTACGCGGCCGCGGTGGCGGCGGCGGCGGTGAGAACAAATGTAGGTGTTATACCTACCTACTAAAACGTTATGACGCCACGATTGGTCCTGTGTCCTGTCTGTTAGCAAATTCACAGTCAAGTAGGTAGGTACCTACTAAGAGTGCATGTGATCACGACATGTTTCTATCTTATAGGTAAGTAGGTAGGTACCTACTTACAAGAAGAGACGTTCCCTCATTACCATACAGTGGGTAGGTATCTAAACTTCTTTTTTTATTCATTGTAGGTATACTTATAAATTGTTTTCTTATTAATTAAATAGGTACCTACTCTGTATTTACCTAAATTTCATTTTGTATGGTAGGTAGGTACACTAGGTACCTATATGGCTTTCCGTCCCTTTTTGTTGCCACAAATATTATAAGTTGTAGGTAACTCATACTAAATTGTTGGCGAGAATAAGTGTGGCCTGAGTTTCTTACCAATTCTTGTTAGTTCTTATAACTACACAATCAATTTATGAACTAGAAATTGCTACCTAAATGCTATTTATGTCAAAATTTGTACCTCCTATATGTAGGTACAAATTTTGTTATAAATGGTGTTTGGGTAGTGTAGGTAGTTATTTAATAAGAACTTTACGAGACTGACATAGTCATTTATGGCACAAACTTAAAAAAGAGAATAAAAAAAATCTCGAGGCCCTACCCCTAATCAGAGAATTGGCCAAAGTAAAGTCCAAGTAGATATCATGCATTTAATCTAATTGAATAAATGAGTTGGACTTTGACTTTGGTACGGCCAGCAATGGTGGACGTCTCCGTCATCTGTAATTCTACGCAATCTGTAATTCTGTAGCAATGTAGGTTCTAAATCATTGCTCAACTCGTACGTAGGTAGGTACGTAAATATTCAACCCGTGCGTCGGGATGAGATACCATAAAGTTTAAAGAATTCGTCATTCACAGCTGAATAAAAGGCGTACCTACGCCACGACTGATTATTTCTACATTTTTGGGAAACGTGAGCGTGTTTCTCAATGTCATAATGAATCTTATATGTTTATGTAGACCTGAGTACCTACATTTCTGTAGGTATTGCCCCCTTGTAGTAGGTATCTAGGTATGTTAGGTAGGTATATCAGGTCCTCTAGACAAGTGGCATAAGCGGTAATCGAATCGAAAAGTCAAAAAAGCAAATAGGTATATGGGATTTGACATAAGTTAAAGATAATAATGTCGTAAAAAGTTAAAGATATAATGTCGTAAACTTACGTCAAATTCCATACATTTGCTTTTTTGACTTTTCGATTCGCATTTTCAACTTTGCAATTCGGGCTGTCCTGTGCATGGTGTGTCACTCAAACGCAAACTTACCTTCAAACGTATTTTCAAAAACCTATTGAGCCCAATTTTGAAGTTATTAAACATGATGATCTTTTATACAAATTTTCAACCCCCTTTTTTCTGCTTTAATTTTCATAAATCTTATAACTTTGACCAAAGTAGGTACTTCTCATGACTATTCCAAATAAGCCTAGGGCTACCTACCTTACCTATTGGTACCTACCTTATCTAAAACTGTATGGGGTATGCCCTTTTTAACCGTTAATGTAGGTACATCAACGGTTACATCCTGCATTATTTATAAAAGGCATGGTCGGGTACAATGAATGCGTCGGGATTTTGCTCTCGCTGTGTATCTGGTCAAACTGGTGCGAGGTAAGGAGCACAATCCAAAGATAGGTACTGGCAGTTGTTTACATCTGAATGTCTCAGATCGCTATCTGTGAAGGTGGAGACGTCTACCATTGCTGTCGGTGCCAACAGGATCAATCTTTTGGCGAAAACACCTCTCACTCGCGTTATTAAAATAATTAATGAGGTGGACACATTTACGTGCAATATGAGTGAATTCAGTGAATCAAAGAGATTAAGAAGTTATTTTCATTATGAACTAGCTGTTGCCCGTGGCTCCGCTCTCGTGGATGTGGGTTATCGCTGCAAAAAGATATAGATAGCCTATGTGTTATTCCAGACCATAATCTATCTGTGTGCCAAATTTCATCCAGATCCGTTCAGTAGTTTTTACGTGAAAGAGTAACAAACATCCATCCATCCATCCATTCTTTCTTACAAACTTTCACATTTATAATATTAGTAAGGATAATCTTCGTGACATACCAGACCGTACTCTCCTTAAAACTGTTTACCTAGCGTTACGTCAAAGCATAAACTTATTGCATAACTGTCAGGGAGGGCGCAGCAGCTTCATACCTAATTCAATTAAAGCGATCATAGCGTTCTGTTCTAAAACTTATGCTAAGAAAGCCGTTCCGATTTCCAACCGAAGCTCTTTATAAAGAGACTCAAGTAATGAGCGTTACAAGATTATAATAAGTATATTCTAAAAATAGTTCCCTGAACACACTTCAACACACAAGTCATCAATTAAACTTATCTGATCACAAAAACCTTCTCATAAAACGCAAATTTCGAATACCAAATTCGCTAGAAGATTCCGCAATTTTCAATAAAATAGCTCACAAATATAACATTAAATCATCATGCTCAACTGTCTTGGACCCCGCAACGAATTTAATCAGAAGTAAATAGGAGGAGTTAGAAAGAAACTTGTTGCCACTTCCCTCGATAACAAAGCGGGAGGCAAAATAAATCTGTATAGGTTTGTAACCTATGAAAAGGAGCACCACGGAGGACCTTAAACTACGGGACCTATGTGAGCTAAGTTTGATTGCTATAATATGTATGGCAGAAACGTTTAAATGCACGGAAATTCCCTACAGATGAGACTAAATCCCCATAGTAGGCCGCTCCAGATGATACATGTAAGCTGTTCAACATAATAGTACGATCATTATGCCAAAGACTACACTCCCAGAGTATGTGATGAGCAGACTGCTCCTGATCGGAGCCAGGTGTTGAGCATTGACAGTTCGGCGAATCAACTAGCTTAAATGAATATAACTTGCTCCGAAAGTTACCTCTAGCCATGTCTTTGCCAACCGATCAGTAACGGAAGGAAAAAACTCCCAAAGGTCAACTCAAGGTCCCTTGGTTGATGTATCCCATCGCTGTTGCCATTCATTAATGAGGATTCTATAAACTTCAGGTTGTTCTATAAATAATCGAGTGATTTTAAGGCGATCACGTGGCATTAAAAAGTTGGAATTGATATTGTCACGTGTGGTGTAATAAATCGCCGCTCGTCTCTGTACTTCTAGATCGACAGGAAGGACACCTGCCAGTACTGGTAAAGCTTCAGTGCTAACTGTCCTATACGCCTTGCAAAAAGGTTTCACCTATTGTACTAAGACACTGAAAAACTAGTGAAAATAAGTTAGTCATAGTTAGATTACTCATTTTCAGTAGTTTTACCACAGTCATGCCACAGCTGCACTATAGCAGTACTTACAGCCAAAATACCTGTGTTCCTACTGTTCCTAGGTACCTAGGTACATCCTACAACAAACCAATATTTATTATTAATCACCAAACCTAACTAAAACTCTGTACTATCAAGTATTCGGTGTTCAAACTCAAAATTTATTTATTAATTTAGGTACCTACTTAATAAAGTAGCACAGAAGGTCATAAATTATGAATAGGCCAGAAAGATTAATTTTTTTTTTACTGCCGCACTAGTAAACGAGCTCTGTGTCGCGGAGGACTTTGAAAACAAACAATTAACGGACACGAATTACACTCAGACTCGGAACAACCGCTTTGTGGGTCACCAGGCTCACACAAAGTATTGACCTGTATGTGAATTGAACCTACAACCTCGTGTACAGCAAGCGAATACTGCGGCCACTGGACCACCGAGGCAATCAAATATGTCAGCTAAATTGAAATGGCTAAATAGAATGAACAGCGTTGGGGAGAGCAATAAACCTTTTGCATATCGGAGCAGGAGTTGTCTGACAATGAGTTTAATGCTTCAGTCATCCAGGACCAGGAAGCTGGCGATCCATTAGACTCCATTGGGTTTAATATAAAGGTAACATACCTCAGTTTATAGGTTTTAGCTAAGCCCCATGTTGACATTAGGTATTATAGTAGGTAGGTACCTACCTACTATACATAGGTACACCTACTTACATAGGTATTTACGTACCTATTTAGTAACTCATAATGTCGTCGTACCTAATTAAAAACGAGCGCGACAGAAGAGGCAAGTCCCGTTTGTTGAGTAAAGGTAAATTTATATAAAAAGGTAACAATATAACCGCATTTATAAACTGTACCAGTATAAACTTACACATAAAATACAAACCTACTACGTCTATACCATATCCATACGGTGCACGTCGCCATGGCCACGCGACAAAAAATTATTTTACGCAGGTTGCCGTCTCTTTCCTCAGCCACGTGCTATTCAGGAATATAATCCTCGAAAGAGATCTTCTGTCTCAACTCTCATTCGTCCGTATACTGCTCACGTGTTTTTGAGCGTGAACAATAGTGATGTTATATACTTTATTTACATTGCTGTCGATAATATTTTGAATATAAGTACCTATCTCAAATCTCAATCTTCATTTTATGTAAGTACATACATACTTATATAAAAAACTATATCAAAATAAAATAAAATTACAATAATATACCTACTTACAGAATGGATTTTATTAAGGAAAAAATCTCTGTTCCAGAGGATTGAACGCGCGAACGAAGTCATGATTGAAAATTAGTTATTTTAAATATAAATTACATTTAAAGTACGTAATAAATAGTTATGACCTACTTAGGTAGGTACCTACTGCCCGGTAGGGATCCAACTCACATAATTAATTACCACAAATTAATTACTTCTCATTCCGCTAATAATATAAAATTATTAATAAAATTATATTTAGTTCTGTTTGCAAAAGGCGCAACGGATAATATTATATGTCAAACCTATAAGAAAATAGAAACACAAGAAAGCAAATACGATTTCATCGTACCTATATTACTTCAGGTATTTCACATTACATTACATTTTAAGTTTACTAACAATTTTTTTTCATAACAAAATTTATAAAACATATAATGGACAGACAGCATGAGATCTCCTTCTTCTTATCATTTGGTTAGAGGTCAACCTGGTGACAGAGTTATTTAGATCGCCCATATTTAGGCCTCTGTCGTGATCTAACGACTATTAACAGTCGGGACCGACTTTTAACGTGCCCTCCGAAGCACGGAGACGCTCAGATGAAATACGACTATGTGGTCACCCATCTTTAAGGTTACTGCGCCTTCGGTAGCTTAATGTAGATACTTGTGACATCGCTATACAGTGGTCCTTAAGGAGTTGCTTTTCAAGGCATCATTTTGTGTAAGTATATTCCCACAATAATAATATAATTATCGACATTATGATGTCGATTACTCTACTTCACTATTATGTTCCTAGTAGCCATACTCGCTTTTTACGCCAACAAGAGAGGCGACAACATGTTATTATGTTAATCGATATAAAATGTAACATCGATTTGTAGCAGAGAGTCGATTTAAAGACAATTATTTATATCATACAGGACTAGAAGAGTAGACTTTTTTTAGCTGCTGCGACCTCTTAAAGTACTCAAATACATAAATCTCGTCACTGATTATGTTTCTAAACAGTTATAATCAATGCTTTGCATAATTTGACCAAGAGGCTGTCAGTTTTTTCTGACACAATTTTTTATATTTCCTTCCCATTGTTGCTGTTATACATTGGCCTAGGTCTGTTACTTTTGAAGTTTTTTATACTTATTAAATGGCAAACAAGTCTTCTGTAAGGAGCGGATTCCTCCCCAGGCGGGATTGCTCGGTTGTATGGTGCCCCACCTCTCTTATATAAGATTAAAAGAGTATTTATTTTACTATTAAAACTTCTAAATTGTATGGTAATATATATTTTTAATCTTAAATTTAAATGCAAACGATTATTAAAACGAGGCTTTAATATTATATCAACGTTTTATTCGATTCCAATTGGTAATCACTTGGCTCGCTTGTATCGATTCTGTTTGAGGAAAAACGGCATCACTACTTCTCACCGCGAACTCAACGTTTCAGTCAGTCAGTCAACTCAACTCAGTCGGTAAACAAGGCTCAGTTAGTTTGTCTAAGACTTGTGAAGTGTTTTATTCAGTTAGTGAATTCCCATATTGCTGTTAATCAGCAAATAGTGGTTGAATATTGTTCTAAGTTGAATAAACAGTGAATTGAGTGATACGTGATTAATTACAAAAACTTTTTGAACTCTAAAGAAACTTTGAAGTCTATCTATATACAATATAGAGGAAGGTTGGTACATTCTTGTGAACTTATGTGTTGGAAAAGTTTATTGTGTGAACTTTGAATTTGTTTATTACGCGTCAGAAATACGTATTACATTATGATTTGTATTCTTATACTTTTTCATGTGGCCAATTTGATCGACTATAATATGTTTGCGCCTACATACCTACATATATGTAATACTTAGTTTAATGTACTTATAAAAACTCACTAATTATCTAATTATTTACAGTATTTAGCAATACTGTGTTACTTGGTTGTTCAACCTATCTTTTAGATTGTACTCACATAGGTAGAGGTATAATAAATCCCAATTAATTAATAAATGGTAACATTGGGCTAGATAAGGATGCTCTTTCTACACTATGGTTTTATAAGCTAGGCTGCCATTTAATTAAAGTGGGTCAAAAACTCCCCTGGACTCCCCCGGGAGGGCGGCAGAGTTGGGGGGAGTTTTTGACAAACATTTAAATAAACTTTTGATGTTTAGTTATTATTAATAAAAAAAATAACACGGCCAAACTTTTAATTAACTTAAAAGTTTAAAAAAATACCATTAGATGGAATGGAATTTAATCTAAACACAAACAGAGTATTATTAGTCAAGCATCAAAGTTTCAATTATTTTAACCTTAAAGACAAAAAATCTTCTGAAATACAGATTGCATTAAAAAAATTACATTTAATTTAATTAAAATCACTTTGAAGAAATAAAATGTTTCAAGTTTAAGAAACCATTGAAAGACTTACTTAAGCGTAACTTGAATGTAAACTTTTAAACTAAGCCCTTACGACTCGGTAGCTGAGTGTTAGGCACGAGAACAGGTAATTAATTACTATTTATAGATGGACTCAGTAGCCGGGTTCTCTGCATATAGCGTATCAAAGAACCCAGGAGCCGGGTTCTTGGCACTATAAGTGTTAAAGATAAATATCAATGAAAATGATAGACAATAACTATATATTTTTATTCTTATACAAATACTCTAGGCTCTTGATCTTTCAATATTTACTCTTCTTCATCGTAAAATGTTAGACATCACAAAAGGACCCGTGCCTTCTTATGTGCCCATGCTATGTGAAATACACTATACTTCAATATGTATTGTTTGTATTTACAAATGTATGGTCTCCAGTTGTCTGGTTGCTATAATACAGGCTCTGTTTAGTTTCGGATTATATGGCTATGTGTGAGCTATCCCAAGATGTTATAATTATTATATAAGAACTGTACTGTACTTAAAAAGATAGCTTCATTGGTTTTTCAAACAAGCTTATTTAAAAAAAATTATTACGCATTTTTAGAACCTTCCTATTGACTGCAGCATGGTGGGCTATTCTCCACAATTTTAACTTAAAAGAACATACCTAATTATTTAGTGATCTAATTACTTGACTGTTTTGTCCTTAGCCAATTTTAAAGATGAAAATGGGCAATTTAGACTTCTTACTAAGTTTTATAATATGATCACAATAATCTATTCTTATAAAAGAAAAGAATGAATTTTGTGACGTTTTGTGTATGACGAAATTAAACACCAGTAACACCTATTTTTAAATTCTTCCCCCGTTTGAAAAATAGAAATACCGATGTAACTTTTTAACAACTTTGACGTCAGAAGTCAGCGACTGAAAGTTAGTTGATTTTAAGGAAGCTTTTGTGTAAGAGTAGGTACAAGGTTTCTTAATTTCTTACGCTTATACCTATAAGTGTAAGAAAGTCTACCTAGTTACCTATGTTATGTCCTATGTGATTTTACTAATAATGGCTGAGTGATTTTCGAATAACAAAAATGGCGAATTCATATTTCTGCACATTATTTGTAATTTTTGTTTTTATGCTTTTTAACTGCAAACTATAATAGTCATTGAATTACGACATAATATATGGTAGTGAACTGTTACCACCAAATTGGAAAGCAATTGGTATTGGTATGTCGGGCTGGTTTCCGCAACTCCGCGACTAGATCGCGTATTTTGCGTCCGGGTGGCTGGCAGCGATTCATTCTATCCACCCCAGCTCGTCGATGAAGGCCAGCAGACCTCGATCACGTCGACTGCCTCCCGTAAGGTGCCTGGGTGGCCCAGGTACTTGTCCCTGTAAGTGGCGACTTCTGGGCCGTGCAACAGCACATGCTCCGCCGTCTCATCCTCCTTCATGCAGGCTCTGCAGAGAGGGCTGTCAGTAACCCCTATAACAAAGAGGTGTTTATTAAAGGAACCGTGACTCAGCTAATGCTTTGTAAGTCTTAGAACCTGTTTGGTGAAGCACCAATCCAGCGTGGGCAGTGCCAATTTGGAAAGCAGTTGAGATAATAGCTTGCCTGTAAACTGTGATTTATTTATTTTATTGGAATGTATGTAATTTTGCCATACCATAAATAAATTTAATATTATTGGTGTGAA
This sequence comes from Trisateles emortualis, assembly GCA_947095525.1. Taxonomy (NCBI): domain Eukaryota; kingdom Metazoa; phylum Arthropoda; class Insecta; order Lepidoptera; family Erebidae; genus Trisateles; species Trisateles emortualis. The sequence goes on along the minus strand of OX352729.1, from coordinate 23,763,446 downwards.
GAAATTTTAAAAGAGATTGTGTTATAAATAAATATTATATTATACATTATTTTTCAACCCTTTTTTGTTAAATTCATTCACCGTATTCAAATAATCTTTTATGGTATTTAATTTTAAATCTTGCCCAATCCAAAAATACTTTGTTTCTATATCATGTAATAATATTATATAATCTCAGACTTCGATGTGACAATAACAGCGTTAGCTAACTTTTCCAACAAGTTACAGCTCAGCGGCAAATTTATTATTAAAATGTTCTTAATGATAAAACACGAAGTTTAATATATTTCAATTGCAATAATATCTTTCTATGTTTGCATTCTTAGCACTGAAAATATAGGTACATAATTTTTTACCTAGGTACTTATTTTCTCTGGGCAACTCTTTTCTACAAACTACTAAAAGTACTTTTTGCTATTCGAATGATAATGCAATGCTATTGAAAATTAAGCGAAGGTTGATTATGTATCAGCTGCGATAGCGAATTTTATTAAAAAGCTATTATGTTAATTACTTATGTCATAATAAGATAGCTAAGCGTTTTATTTTACTGACCTTGTTTAAATCATCTACTGTATACAGATGTTCGTATTAGGTATCACTTACGCATTGCAGTCTCTGTGACAGTGTTCTGCACGTGATTGCGGAAAATAAACCGCTATATTGCCATCGTATTATTAAAAGGCCATTAAGTGAGAAAGACTAAATACCTATGACATATGATCAAAAAAGTTATGGTTATAAAGTTCAAATTATACACAGGCATTTCACAAGTAACACTTTAAATACTTTAAAATAAAAAAACAGGGCACAGTAGAGAATTTGACGACAATGACAATATTGATTTGTTACGCATGTTTTTCAATTGAAATAAAATAAGAATTGAAATAGCAAAATTGTTAACAAATTATTTTAAAATGTCATAAAATAGCAGTATTGTCTAATGACAATACACACTCATTAAACATGTTGAACATTAAAAATGTTTGTATTTTGCCCCCTTGTAAAACAATTATATGCTTCTTGTACGAACTAACCCATACCTACAGTTTAAGTTGTTACGCAATAATTATTGTGCTGACAATGCGGCGTATTGTACGCCACCAACGCAAACGCTACACAGCGGGTGTTTGCTTGCTGTACGCAACGCAGCGATTCATTTGCACTTTAATATTATTTAATTATATTACTTTACAATAAAGTATCTGAATACACCCTAAACCTTAATCTTATGTCTTTCTTTCTTCATATATGTATACGACACTTACTACAATCATTGTTATAGATAGAACTTTAAAATTGTGATATTTATTGTTGTTTTTCTTTTTAGTACGAATGAGAAGATGGACAACCTTGAGGATTCAGAAAATGCTAAAATATCAGACTCAGCTTATTCCAACAGCTGCAGTAACAGTCAATCGCGCAGGAGGTGAGATTTTTATATAATATATAATTTTATGTTACTAATTACCTATAATTTATATATATTATTTTTCCACATTGAATGGTTAATTTTGGTGTGATTATTCTTTACTTATAGCATCGAAATAATGCTTCAGCATTATTTTTAGAATTATCATTTGAACGTCAGTCAGCGTCATATCCAAACAGGTTTGGCCGCTGAAAAAAGCCTTTCTCCCCTTTAAGAAGGAATTAAAAAAAAAAAATCTTTTATACCTGAAGTGAAGCACATCTCATGACCGTAGCCGTGGGCATCATATTGAATAATTCCTCAGCATACAGCCCGCTGTACAGACGGTAGACGTAGAACACACACAAGGAGGCGAAGTCTCTCCTTAGACTTAGTTGATCAATACCTCTTGTGAGCTTGGGTCGTCAACAATCCTCACAGCGCCTCTTTGGATCGAGTCAAACGGTCCAGCTGGTGTCCAGGTTCCGCTCAAAGGTGCCAGCAGTGCTCCATGTGAGGCCGGACTTTCGCTTTGTAGCAGTCTTTGGCCAGTGGTAAAGTAACACTTTGCCCTGTTGAGCACACCGAGCTTTCTAGATGCCAGCTTAGCCTTGTCTTCCAAATTATGTCGGAACTGGACGAAGCTGGAGATGTCGATGCCGACGATCCTAATGCTCTTCGATATTGGAAGGGCTACTTGACCAAATGATATTTGCTAAATGCAAATTTTGATCTGTTGCAAAAGGCACCAAAATTGGTATTTAGTAGGTATGTGCCAATAATATTTGAGGAGTTCCATTATCAGAACTAGATTTTGTAAATACGGGACCAGTCTAGAAAAATATAATTAAATAAAGCTGTCGAAAAAAAGTTTTTCAAATCAATTTCATAAATTGATGGAAATATTGGAAGTTGCACGCAAAATACGCCAATCAGCGTGGAATTGCGGACACCAGCCTCCCAAAACGAACCTAAAACCAAATTATAAGGTTCTGAGACGACAAACAAAAAAGGACACACGAATTGATAAACTCGTGCAATTTTCAAAGTGACAAAAGTCATTTGATACTGTTGAATGTTCAATAGTCAGCTCAGAACAGAGTGCTGTGGAGATCCTTGGGAGAGGCGTATGTCTAACAGTGGACGTCTTTCGGCTAAGATGATCATAAAATAAAATTCTTCAGGTGACATCAATAAAAAAATAAATAGTATATAATTAAAAGGCAAAGGCTGCTGACAGTTTATAAAAGTTAAATGTTTTTCTTTAATAATATTAACGCTGGTTTCTTCTATTCTAACGTTGTGTTGTGATGCCCCAGAATGGTAGGTATCGATTTCATACGGCACAACTCGCCACGGGGCACGGCGCTACGCCACGGCGTGCCACGTTTTTCACATTTTCATTTTTGTGCCACGGTACAAAAATGTGAATTTCATCATACTGATTGGATTGTATGAATACGGTACTGATATGTCAGGTACCGAAAATTGCCAGGTGCTGTATACATAGTACCCGGTTGTAATGAGTACGCGGTCGAAGCCCGCACAAAACATTTTGGTACCCTTTCTGACATTTATGGTATACTGAAATTTTGCAATCTTGTTATTCTTTGGATGAAAAAGGGTAAGAACGTGGATCGCCGACTGCAAGCATCAGTCTGGCTACGTCGCTTTTCAGGACCGGTTGTCTTGATACTCAACAACTTACATGTAGCTTTTTTTAACATATGTATAACGGGACATACACGGGTAGTGGACATAGAATGGTTCTTAAGCAGGCTGTAGTAACAGTGGTCATCACATAGAAACTAGGACTCAATCTTGAGGTTATCAGGTGTACGTACTAGGATCACGCCACTGTTTACGCAGGACTACGTCAGTCACCCGACTATATAAAACGTGAACTTTGAACGTGTTTTTCTTTGTTAGCAATATCCTTTGTGTAGGTACCAATATACTTTTTAGGGTTCCGTAGAGAACCCTAAAAAGTATATTTAGTAACCATGCTGTTCGTCTGTCTGTCCGCCCGTCTGTTTGTCACCTGCTGTCCGGCTGTATCTCATGAGCCGTGATAGCTAGACAGTTTAAATTTTCACAAATGACGTATTTCTGTTGCCCCTATGACAACAAATCGTAAAAACAGTAAAAGATATTTAAAGGGGCACCCATGTAACAAACGAAATTTTTTGCCGTTTTTTGCTTGATATTAATAACGGCAACTTAACTATATACACTTAAAATATTCACAGAATACTTTAAGTGTAAAAAAGCTACATGTAAGTTTTATATATTCACTTTAAAAATAAATGATGACATTAAAATAAAATAATTTTGAGTGGGCTCCCATACAACAAATTTGATTTTAATACCTTTTTTTGCTTGATATTAATAATAGATTGAAATATTCACAGAATATTTACTTAATAAATTTACTTGAAAAACAAAAATAAATAATTAACAAAAAATAAACATAGGGGCTGCCAAATATTGGTACGGAACCATTCGCGCGCGAGTCCGACTCGCATTTGGTCGGTCAATTGTCGCCTTCTTCTTGACGTTAATGAGAACGTTGAAGTAAGTCAAAGATGAAAAAACAGTCCCGTGCCCTTAACATTGTATTTTTATCCTTCGTTCGTAGTTTTTGTAAGAATCTTTTATTCTCAAAAACGTGGTAAAATGTTGAATTAACTGACTTTCTCACACCTACTTACTGTAATTTGTTGATTGAGACATTAAGTCTTTATTTTCATTCGTTCGCAGTCACAGTTCAAAGTCGACTCATTCGGGCAGTAACTCTAGCGGGAGCAGTGGGTATGGTGGCAAGCCATCTACATCTAGTAGCAGGTAATAACAATTGCGTATTTTTATACTTTTTAACGGGATGTGAATAGAAGATGTGTATTGCGATCTTTTTAAAAAGTCCTTTGAAGTTTTTAGTCTAGCCTTTTTTATACTACACTACTTAGAGGCACACAAGCATCAGCCCCGCTTGTTAGTAAACAGTTGCTGTAGCCTATGGACTCTTGCATTACTGGATCACTTGCAAGTTGAGCTAGAAATTTTGACAGCAGTTTTGAGACGGAGTAACCCTGCGATAGAAAAACGTTTAATTAAAAAAATATTCCTAAATGAGCGCTGGAAATCTGTAAAAAGCTATTCTTATATGGGCTTTTTAATATTTTCCGAATTAAAATGGGGAAAGTTTTAGATAAAGTGTTTTGAGTCTATTGATTACATTTGAAAGTAAAATATAGTAGTTTATTGCTCAAAAAAATAACATCAAAACAATTTAATTGATGTTGTCTACGGTGGAGCACATTTGCCTCTATTCATTTGCGATATGAAGACAGTCATGTCCCTGTATTCTGGGCTGTTTCTGTTACCCGTTTTAATCGTTGTGTATTGATGCTTAGATATATCGCTACTGTAATATAGACAGGTGGAAAAAACATTTATTGTTCTTTAATATAATTTTATTCATCAGTAACAACGTAGGCCAACCACCAAAAAAAGAAAAGGAACCCAAGAAAAAGAAGTTACCGCAAACAGATACCATGATAACAGCTGCAGAGGTGGAAATAGAATCCAGACCAACCGAACCTATACTTGACTTAAACGTACCAATGGAAGTCACGCATGACGGTGGGTGAAGCTCCTATTAACTTACATGTAAAGTAATGTATATTTTAGATCAGAGTTCATCTAATATTATTTCTTTTTTTAAGCTTATTTTTACCATTCCATTCAGCTGGTACACAACAAGCGAAAATCGTTGTCGTATCTTCGCATGATCATATATGCAAACAAGTTTGTATTTTAGTTCATTTATTGTTTAGTTCTCATTTCTTTTTTTGTTACACTTGCAGGGTTTGATATTTGGAACTTATTAAACAACATTCCTCTTGAGGGGGGAGCTCGTCACGGGGCCAGGTTCTTTCAAAACAATCACGTTTAAATCGCGTTCAATAGAAATATTAATTAATTTGCTTCGTAAAAACTTAGTTATACTATAATGAAAAGTTTTCTTGTTACCCCGTAGGTACTTCAGTCGCAGCTGAGCATTGTTAAGTCTTTAACTAATCAGTTCTACTTTTTCAATTTTGTTTTTAGCATTGTTGCCGCGTCTAATATTTAGCATTTTATTTATTTACTGTTATATTTTTATAACCAAGGCTTGCTTTTGCATTGTCCTTACATATATTATTTTACTCACTCTCATCGTATATTACTTCTGATTCTTTTTACTATATTGACGTCCATTAGGTGTTACGTAATAAGAACCGTCTTGTTAATTGTAGATAGGCATCGGGTAATATAAAAAATATACTAACTTATATTTCATATATATCTCGCATACATATTTAGGATACATTCAAACCCAACCAATTAAAATAACGCATTCTATTAACCTATCAATGTTAAGGCAATTTTAACGCAATTAAAATTATAGCGATAAATAAAAAAGTTATGTGTACATATAAAATACAATTATTTAACTATAATAAATCACTTATTGTTATTGATATCGTCATAGCGATCTCCTATACCTCTTTACTTTGTATCAGTTGTTTATCTAATATATCCCTTTAATACTCTTTAGGTACTACGTTTCCAGATATGTTAATCTGACATATACATACAGAGTGAGTCAAAACAATTGGCCCTGGGGGAAGGACCTTAAATATTAAGGATACATAACTAGAGAAACAATAATTAATGTTTATTTCAATTATAAAAGCCCTTTATGATTTAAGTTTTAGTAATCGTTTGTGGAAGGAGACTGACTGACATTAGAAAGTATAGTTAAGGTACTGCCTCCTGTCTGTAAGGACAGAAAATTAGACCGGGTTTTAAAAGAGTGACCTAGATTTTTATTATTATTGTCTCGCTTTTGCACGGCAAACAGCAGAATAAATAGGATTGGGCTAAGGAATAGTCTTGCAGCAGAAGATCCGTCCATATAAGTTTTCGCACTTGTTTTACAATCTATTCATGTGTCAAAACATTCCATTTATCCAGGCATTTTGTATGTCGTAATCAGGATTTAAAGGGTTGGTTGCGTCTTTTGTACTCATTAAGCAAATGTAGTTACTTATTTAGCCAAGCAGTCTATAATATGACTTTAGATATATTTGAAAAATGTATCTAAAACATTACAAAATATTACAAACAAATTGGATGGACATTTTTTTTCTTTAATATCTAAGGTGATTGCCACCAGGGCCCTTCGTTTTGACTTATCATTGTGTATACGAGATATGTTTTCGAGATAAAGTATAGAGGGGATGTTTTGTTACCGGGGATACATGGTATGTACAATGTATGTTTTATTTTTCTTTCTTTTTTTTTTACATTTCTTTTGTTGATGCTGATATTTTTACTGTCGAGTTTTCGATGTGGTGGGGTTGTCTTTTCTTTCAGATAGTATAAATTACATTGTTAAGCATTTAGGTGCATGTTTATCTTCCGTCTGTTATTTTGTTGTGCAGTTATCCCGCCACCGCCACCGCTGCTTTTGCCGATACAAAACACACCTGAAATCATGGATATATGTCATGACAGAAAGATTTTGACTGAGGAGGTACGTCACAACTTTTTGTATTAAACACACTAATTTACGACCTAACATAGTTTTGATAAACCAAAGTCTGATGCGTCAGAATGGTATTAAATTTATTGACACATTTGTCAGAAGTTAACTCAGTATACCACGACACACAAATGTGAATCTTACTAAATGTATAATTGCATGGTACTGCAAGCGTCTATTACAACTGTAACTGGCGGTCCGTATACCCACTTAATTGCAATCTAGGTAGTATAAAAAGTATAAATTATAATACCCTTCTGACGCAACACGACATAGCAGTGTGGTTCCTGCTTTAACGTTGATTAGGTATCTATATTTATTTTGTACTTTAGAGCTGCATTCAACCAAGTAATACAGACATCATACCTCTCGAATCATACCTCTCGAAGACGACAAAGTGCCTTCACTTTGTTATCCTGCGGTAGCTTGACCTCACTTTGTGGTGATAAACTTTATAGTGTTTTTAATATTTGTTTGGTACTAGGTCGAAACTTAGGAACAACCTACCTTTTTGTGTTATTGTGAATTTTTTTTATTTATATTTTGCCGAGGAAAATATATTTCGCAGAGGAAAATTTATATCTGCACTATTCGAAACTTTAATTAGAATTATTGTTATCTTTTGAGTTGCAGTTCAGAATAAAATCGCTACGGTAGGTAGGTAGGTACCTACTTACCTACTAAATATCAGTACTCTTTTGTTTATACCTAAAATTGTGTCAATTTTGGCATTAAAAGCATATTGTTGACTATCACGGTATTATAAATGACACGAGCGACCTTATGTAAAAAATGTATTGCATTGTCTGTGTTCTTGTCACGCTCACTGAAACGAGCGGGCGGTGCGGCGCTAGTAGCCGGTGACGTAAGCGCTCTGTGACGGAGCGTTCGATCGCGCCAAGAACATGTTAAGACACGTGTTTATGTAAACCACGTTTTGAAGACTACAGTCGAGAGCAAATAATATTAAGGTGACTAATTAATTTATAGGCACCAAGGTCCGTTATTATAATGCTATTCCTGGACCGATTTACGATTAATTTATATGCTTTTTAGACACCTATTATGCAAAGTAAATTAGATCCTGGACTGCGGTTTCTTGATAACTAGGTACTATTTAATTAATAAGTAGGTCGTATTTTTCCTGACCTTAGGATCATTCTTTTTAAAAGATGTTTAGTATTATTTAGTAGGTGTTATGTACCTACTTAGTTTCTTTAATAATGACAACGCAATATCAATTAAGCTGAGAGGGTAATGCGGGATATAGTTGGCTAGTTCGTATAGGTATTATGCGATTATTCGTTATTATTGTTACCTTTAAACTACCTACCTACATACGTAATATGTTAGTCTGTTAAGGCCAATAATATTAATAGTAAACTGATTGCATAATAAACTCGAGAATGTGCTATTATAAATAGGATTAAGCGTAAAAGGGCACATTATGCGGGTTCCCTACTTGGTTTCGAAAGTCGTTAGTACGATTTTTATTATATCGAACACACTGTGTCGATAATTGAGTGATGCGATGTTTTATTCCAACGATGCTGTAGGTATTGCTGCGATGTAACTTACGTGCTTTTCAAGGCATAGTGTAAACAACGCTAACTTCCAAACTCCGGGCGTCTATTGTGAATTTCTGGACAGTAAACACAATATAAATTTCTGGCCCGACCTGGGAATCGAATCTCGTGATCAGCGGTCACACACATCGACCACTGCGCTACCAAGGTAGACGGTCAGACGGACCGACATACTAACAAATGAAGTAATAAATTACCGAACTAATGAGTAATCGGTTTAGGGATTTTCGATATAATAAAAATCGTACTAACGACTTTTGAAATCAAGTATTACCCCATTATACCGATGAGGTGTCAAGGAAAAAAAAAGTTTTATCATAAATGTAATAATATGTATTCTATTGTTGTAGGTGGTTATTGCCCCTATCATGACGGTTATCAATAGCGCCGTCGAGGAGATAGCCAATCAGGAAATGACAACCTCTTCGGTAAGTAAGACTTTAGACCTTTATCTATCACACAATGTTTTGTCCCGTTTTGTGGGCATCTAAACAACAACACCCGGCGAAAGTAAACGTTGAATGCTTATAACATCATGTTTGTTTTATGGGTACCTAACCTTTATTGAGCACCATTAAATGAGAACGGTAGACCTGTAGGGACTTACGTATGAAAAATAAGTCTTTAAGGTCTTTTAAGAGCGTTACACGTGATTATTATTATCACGTTTATTCCCATTTTGACACGTGCTCCATTGCCAGCTAAATTGCACTACATCAAGTACCCCATTATCTCAGGTTATTACACATGATTACAAAATTATAGGTGAGCAAGTGGAAGCGACAAATTTGTCATAGGTAATTGAAATTATCCCTCCGGTCATGATGCTTATACAAGCGATCCGCCCCGGCTACGCACAAAACATGTGGCAGCGGAACTTCACATTATACTAGATATAATTCTATTTTTTTATATACTAACAAGCATAAGGCTCGCCTGATGTTAAGCAGTGGCCGTAGCCTATGACGCTTGCAATACTAGCGTATTGCCAACTAATTTTTTACACCAGGGCTTTAAGATGGATTATCCCTGGGATTGGAATACGTTTCTTTCAAAACGCATCCCTAAATGAGCGCTGGAGACCTGTACACAGAAACACAACTAACTACACCGCTCTGTCTAGTTATTATAATAGGTCTTCTGTAGGGTTCTGTAAGGTTCTCCCCTAGTCGGGCTTGCTCGCTAGTATGGTGCCCTACCACTATTAAATTTCATACTTTTCCGAGTGTTTTCTAAAATAAATTTCTGATATTCATGACTTACATACAATCGGTCAAATCGATCAAGGCGCTCTTAATTGATGCTTGTTTAACATGGGGCGTGGCAATTAATGTTTATTGACAGATAGATGTTTTACTGTTGACTTTTTTTGAGCTCACGGGAAATATGTTAGATGCCATGTAATAGCCTATTGCCATTTTTTTATACTGTCGAGGTGGCAAACAAGCATACGGCTCGCCTGATGGTAAGCAGTTATTTCCGCGTTGCCGACCCTTTAAAAACCTTATAACTCCTTTCTTGACATATAACAACACAACACAAATGTAGTTAATTTTAGTCTTACTTACCTACCGCCTACAGGCCTTCAAGAGCCTTCATCTATCAATATCTTGTGTCTCCATCATGTTTTTATTTTCAGGATGAATTTTCGTGTGTGATTTCTATACGTGACGGAGTTGTGATGTATACTACATCATCATTAATCACAGCTCTTGGATACCCTAAAAAAATGTGGATTGGCAGATCATTCATCGATTTTATTCACCCAAGTGTAAGTGAAATTAAACGTCGCATATCTAATAAGCCCCAGATTACTAAATAGTTACACTGAGCACTATGGTAAATGGTATTATGCTTCGAGGAACTGTTTTTAAGAAATTCTGAAGAGATTTTTAATTTATTGATTTAATTTATACACAAACAAGTATGTGATCCCCTTATCAGCAGTTACCGCAGCCTGAGGCGCTTGCAGTGTATGCCCATAGGGACATTATTTGCGTGTTGCCATTGTGTAAAAAACATAATCGGTAATTTTTGTTCCTCATTCACTCTTATTAAGCCACCTCAGACCAGCCTGTACCTTCTACATCTAGGTCATTATGCAACTTATTTCTTAATGTACAGTTTGAATATAGATAATGATGACTTGATGTCATTCTCAGGATCGCAGCACCTTTGCGTCGCAAATCACAAACGGCTTGTCGGTCCCGAAAATCATTAACGGTACGCAAGAACAAGGTAAATCTAAATGAATATCAATCCATTGTGCCAATTCACTTACATATTTTACTTTTTCTTCTGTGCATAAGTTTTTCCTCTTTTTACGTGTTATACGAGTATATAATAAAGTTGGTTAATTTTTGTTATTGATATAAACGCAAAATCTAATACTGAATGTGCAACCAAGATATCTTAAGTTTAGGTTTCTCCTAGGATTTAAGAAAAACGATTACGAGCAATTCATTTATTATAGAAAATGAAAGTAGATAACGGTGTACTTGAAGTATTTTCTGACCCATTGTGGTGATTTTTGTTTTTATTTTAAATGTACTACTTACCTAAAGTTGTAGCAATTTTTAAAGTGCTACTCTTTATAGGATGTTAGCGGAGGCACCACCTGACCATACACAAAAAAGATGCTAGGGTTGCCAACATGCGAAAGGTGAGGTCCATCTACCCCTTTGACTAATTGGCATTAAGCTTTATTATTACTGTAAAACAATTCGACAGTAGATTACAATTTCACTCATTAGGTACTTAGATTAATATTTATAGGCCAGAACCGAAGCAGAATCAACCGGTAGGCTCGCTTTAAGTAAAGGTATTTTAGAATATGACATTTTAAAATCTCTGCAATATACTATCTTCTTCTTATCTTTTGGCTAGTGGACAACCCTTGCTCAAATAACTAAGTATAAATGCCACTGTATTAGGTATTGCGTTTATTAATAAATATATATACTACGGATCACATCAAATCACATCGTATTTGTACGGCAGCACATTAACAAGCATTTTGTGTTAGCTGTGTTCTGGTCACACACACACGCACTCGTAAAACAGCATGATCTTTAAGTGAACAGAAATGTTTATAACAAACAGCACTAAAGAGCGTCCTTATGGCTAGCGTATTCGCAAGAATATTACCGGTTTACTTCTAAAACTAAGTGAAACAAAAAAAAGATGTTAAATCGGAAAATATGTTCAGCTAAGTGGCGTGTTAATGTAATATTTTCTTTGATATCTATTCTATTATTTTCTGTATGGTGTTTTGGTCACCCTTATTGTGCACTCAGCGAATCTGATACAAAGTAAATTAGTTGAGACGATCCCGTTGTGACAAATTTTGTATTCATTTTCAAAAATCATCAATGCGGTAATTCTAAATAATTTAAATTTTCAGAAGCCGTGTTCAGTTACTCTTTTGTTTTAGAAAGTAACTGTACTGTGTCACTTGTAATGTATTTTAATTATGCGTTTTTATACTACTTGGGTGGCAAACAAGCATACGGCCCACCGGATGTTAAGCAGTTACCATAGCCTATGGACGCTCATTTGCGTGTTGCCTACCCATTTTTAAACCAGGGCTTTAAGATGAAAGTATCCCTGGTAGAGGAATACACACATTCCTAAATAACTGCGAATCTTGCAATTTTTTAAAAACATTGCAACCTTTCTTGAATTTCATGCTGTCTTATGAGTATGGTGTATAAGACCTTAAATAGTTAGTATTTCAGAAGGTATCACTTTGTAACTAGTGTTATTTCTTGGATATTCAATTGATTGGCACATGGATGGAAGAAGTGAATGCTTGTGTGTTAAAGTAACTACAACAAATTATTGATAGTTTTATCAGATATTTTTAATTTAGATAGGTAGGTAACACAATGAAAATGATTATGAACTTACTACTAGTTCTAAGGAATATCTGTGATTTCTTATAATATTGCTTGGCCAAGGGTTAGGAATTTTGGATACCAGGCAAATACTAACTCTGTGCAGCATCTATCATGGCAAACTAACAAGCATAGTATAAAATATTAAAGCTTTACCGCGTAAATAACAATGTTAAATACCGTCTTGATATCTAGTCGTTAATATTACAAAATGATATGATTAATATTAACCCCAAAGGTCGAAACTCTGTGAGTATTGGTCTAAGTGCCAAAAACTGTATCGTGAGATGTCTAAGCGTGTAGCTAAGTAATCTCAAGTTTGTAAGAAACTTCTCGAACTCTGCGTTTCAACGTGGCAATGTGGCTAGTCATTTGGGCACCGTTCCTCAGAACTGTACATTGAACAAAACTGTACATAAGCGATATTGCAGTATAAACCACGTAATTCCATTTATCACAAAAAGCTCTTCCTTAGAACATGTAGCTTAAAGACACAATTTCATAATTGATTTTTTGCTAAAAAAGAATTTAACATATTAAAACCAAGCATAAACTTGCACTAAATAGTTCGAATTCAAAATTTATTCCCATAGGTTTTTTTTGGCTATGTTCGGACCAACAACCATTGGACACAATATTGTGGCGACTATGGTATTTATGTTCGATAACAATTGAATGACCAAGATGGTGGGTACCAATATTTTAATGTTACTTAAAAGGTTAGTACAGCCTAACTGTATTTATATTACATACTGTTCTATACACTCAGTGAAGTTATACATACTTAGACATAGATTATTGATATTAGTTCAACCGTGACATTTTAGAAAAAAGCTATATCTAATATACGCACCTATCATATTATTCTTTTGTTAGGATACTTTAGGTGCAGATACTGGAATGCTTTTTCTGATATGCCACAGTGCTTTTGATAAGAGGTGATTATATTACCATTTTTAGAATCTTATCAAAATCGTTTTCTACTCTTTGTGTATTTGTTTAACAATTGTTAAACAAATTATATAATTCTATATCTATTTGCTCAACATTAAAGTTCAAAATAGTTTATTATGTATATATATTTTCGGCCTATATTGATAACTTCACAAATACCTACACTAACGGACGAGAGACTGCATCACAGTACAGATTTAATTTCAAATAATATAATCTGCCAACAATTCCAGCAATGGACAACTATCACGTCTATGCATGTGTATATGTATCGACTGACAGGCTGATTAATTAATTTGAAAGTGTATTATGTACTACTCAGATGCAGTTTGCGTCCATCAGTGTATATTCATCAACAGTGTTTTTATATCACTAAATTCACGAGCGTATTTAGTAATTTCCTTGAGTCGTATGACTGACCTGACGGTAAGTAGTTAGCCTATGGACAGTTGCAATACGTTACATTGCGGACTTATCGGTGGGTTTTGTATTATGGGTAACTAAATACATAATACAATCACGTACAGGAATACAACTACACCATTGTGTGTGTATGTATGTGTTGGCTGTAGTATTCCCCGTAAGGTGGATGTCCGTTTCCAGGCTGGCTGTCCGCTCGATGGTATCTTACTCTCCCTTTACTTAGTTATTGTTCAATAACGGTTTGTGTACGTTTTGTTTTGTTAAATTAATATATTTTTACATTAAATGTAATTTAATAATATTGCACGTTCAATTTTGTCTTTAGTTCAATCCCCAGCTAACGGAATATCGACTATGGTATGCCGTATCCGAAAGTACAGGGGGCTGATATCAGGCTTTGGTGTTAAGGAAATACCTACGACTTATACGCCTTTCTTACTCAAGTTGAACATTAAAAGTTTTAATGCCAAGGATGGTAAAAAGACATACTTGGTGATACAAGCATCACCATTCTGTTCGGCGTTTAAAAGTAAGTATTTGTTACATTTGAAATGTAGAGAACCTTTTTTCTTAACAGACAACTATGTTGTTACAGAATTAACTTTTGTCCAGGAGAGGTATTGTGACATCCTTATAGCAATTAATCGATTAATTTCGATCCTAATTCGAACTTTGAACAATGACAACACTAAGTGCTAGTGCGCACGAGCAAAATCTGTCTGCGGGTGTCCAACTTTAAACATTTTTATACATTATTGGGACAAAATATAACATGGTTCAAAAATTGTTCTACTCAAATCTATTACTGATTCTAAGAAAACTACTTCCAGATTTTGCCTATACCATGAATAGCATTGTTTTTTTAAAGTTATGAAGACGATATTAATAATATTTTATTTATTTAAAGCTCCGCACGAGACAAACACCAAGATGATGCTTCCATTTGTCATAAGACATAAAGCGAACGGTCTCATTGAATATGTTGATCCTGAGTCTGTGCCATACCTGGGATACCTACCTCAAGACCTTACTGATAAGGATGCTCTGATGTTATACCACCCTGATGATCTGATGTACCTACAAAAGGTGTATGAATCCATTGTCAAAGAAGGAGGTGTACTAAAATCCAAGCCATTTAGGTAGGTATTTGTTAAATCCTTAAATAGGTGCACAGTTGTGGGTGCAAATAAGATCTGCAAACACCTTTTATTAATGTAGGTATGTAATTAATTATGATGTTTTTGTAATCCGCCACTTGTGACGACAATTTATGTAATCAGTTACATAGCGTTTTATAGTGTAGTACATATTTTTACCTTGAGCTTGAGAAGATTCAGCCGCGATCACTTTTGTTTCCATTTGCTGTAAATAATAAATTAATTTAATTTCTTAAATTAATGTATTTCGGTGGTGGCTGAGTGGGAAGGTAACCGACTTTAACCGACGTCGCCGCGGCCACTGTTATCTGTTTTACCTTCTGTCCCGGGATGTGTATATGAAAGACATGCAATAAGGCAACTACTCAAAATAGCAACACAAATTAATAGCAGATGAAAATGAAATTGGACTTTTACATCCTGTCTAACACACATATACGTGGTTTACACTTAATTATAATAATTATATGCATGTATGTCTCAAAAATGTTATTTTTTACAGAATGTTAACCCAAAATGGTGATTATATCAAACTGGTAACAGAATGGACATCCTTCATAAACCCGTGGTCGAAGAAATTAGAGTTTGTTTGTGGAAAACATCAAATAATCGAGGTAAGTTCAGTCAAGGACATCTTTAATAATCCCGTGGTCCAAAAAAAATGAGTTTGAGGAAAATATCAAATAATCGAAGTAGGTTAAGTCAAAAAGTTTCATTATTCAGTAATTTTTTTTTGTATGGATTCGCATTTACAAAAAAATAAACTTTTAAGGTAGGTTTCGTATTTAAACCTCAAAATATTGCGGGTACCTGTAGATGAAGTACCAGTAGAATGAAATCAATAATTTTTGCCCGACTGAAAAAATAAGGAGTATAATGTTTTTACAAGATTTTATTTAATTTACAACGTATGTTAAATATTTTAAAAATATATACTTATTTAGGTGTGTGTATAAATTTAAATACATGTTTTTATAAACAATTGTTTGTTTTATACTTGGGTGGCAAACTAGCATAAGTCCCGCCTGATGTCAAGCAATTACCGTAGCCTATGGACGCTTGCAGTACCAAAGGTATCACTTGCGTGGTCCCGACACCAGGGCTTTATGATGGATATGCCCGGGATAGGAAAATGTTTCTTTCAAAAAGCATCCCTAAATGAGAGCTGGAGACCTGTACTCACATTCAGGACCACAAATACACCGCTGTATGTAGTTATTTGGCTGTGGTATTTTGTAAGGTAGAGATCCTTCCCCAGTTGGGCATGCTCGCTAGTATGGTGGCCTATCTCTCATTATTATCTTGTCTATTTTTTTTGTAATATATAAACTGATGTGTGATCCAGGGTCCTGCCAATCCAGACGTTTTCCAAGCTCCAGACAGTTGCAAGCCGCTGATATTTAAAGAAGAAGACAAGAACAGACTACAAATGCTAAGAGAAAATATGATCAGAATTATGAATGAGGCAAGTGAAGTTATTGTTGCATTTTGCATTTTTATGATAATTGTCCTGTGTCTGTGTGGTCTTTAATACAATAAACGGTCGCAAAGTACACCCAGACTCGGCACAAGCATATATGGATCACACAATTTTTTGTGATCCATAAATGCTTGTCCCGTGATTTGGATCGAACCCACAACACGCCGCACATTGGCAAATGGTGAGCTAACCACTTATGCCACTGAACCAACCGTGCAGTAACCGTTTTTGTGATTACTTGTGTTCTTTTTAACCGACTTCAAAAAGTTTTTTTTTTCTCTCATTTATGGACCGATTTGAGAAATTCTTTTTTGTCTGAGAGAACATACTTCCAGTTTGGTCCCATTTTCATCAAAAGAAAGTTCTGATGATGGGATCCATGAGGAATTGAGGGAACTCCTCAAAAATAACAGGCACACATATAGCAATTTCAATATTTTTAACAACACATCAAACATTTGCATTCAGGACGTATAATATGATGAAGTAAAAGTAATGAAGAAGACCACAGATGGCCTCCTGAACTCTCAATAATAAGTATTTTACGGTTGGCGATTAAATAAGTTTCCATTATGGTTGCTAAGGTAGCTAGGCAACGGAACTTCATAATTAAAAATTTGTAATCTAGCCGTGTTTGGGCTTATTTGAGTAGTCATGAGATGCACTATAGCTGTAAATTATCCGATCTATAAGAAACGTCTTTAAGGAAGGAAAAGTGAGATAAGAGTTTGCATGAAAGTTCATTCTGTCTAAATACCTACGTTAGACTAGGGGTTTAAGGTTTTTGAAATTCTGCAACTTGCCGTACTGAAGTGGTTTTTTTTTTGTTTAAATTATTGTATATTTAGACATAAAAGCTTTGCATTTTTTAAATGTGGATATGACGTAAAAATAAGTTACAAATAAACTATATCTAACAAGAGAATTGCTTTTCTTAATAGGTTTTAACAAAGCCAGCAGAAGCAGCGAGGCAGCAAATGTCCAAACGCTGTCAAGATCTCGCGGTGTTCATGGAGAGTATGATGGAAGAATCACCAAAGATCGACGACGATCTGCGTCTCGAAATACAAGATGGGGATAACAATTATTACGTAAGATTGTTTTACGTAATAACATCATCATCTCAGATCAACACGTACACATATAATAAATGAATGGCCAAATTAAAAGAACCCAGAATCGACGTTGATGCATGAAGGAAGAGTTTGATTAATGTGGAGGAGGCGAAGGAAGTATGTTTGGATGGAAGCAATTGGCGTACTATAGTCTCTGCCTACCCCACAGAGAGACGGGCGTGATGATATATATATGAATTGAATTTAATAATATCGACAGTCACTACATGACCGTCGCTGTGTCGAAAATGTTCTATCGACTGGTTAACCCGTCGATAGAACATTTTGGATGCAGCAACCGTCGATGTAGTGGCTACCGATATTATAAACCAGATCCTATAGGCTTCCCCCAAAGAGTTCCCATTGCACTCACATAATATAACAAAAGTTACCACGTATTTAATAAGATTAGGCCTTGTGCCTATATAATCCGCATTTAAATACATGTGACTGTTTCAAGTATGCGTTTGCATGTGAGTAGGGCAATAGAATTCTGGTGAGCATATGTATGACGGTGAAGTTATATACATACCGTACGTTATGGGTAATGTTTGTTATCCCTATTTACATATAATATCAACCCATATATGTCCCACTGCTTGGCACATGTCTCCTTTCCTCTATCAACAGAGAGAGAGAGATAGGGATAGGGTTTAGGCCTTAATTCACACACCCAACGTGTGTGAATAATGGGGGTTGGTGAATCATACATGTCTTAAGAATTTCTTCTAAGACATGGGTGGGTTTCCCCACGATGTTTTTCCTTTACCGTTAGCAGATGGTAAATCATTTAATTAGTATATATAAATACTACATAGTGAAATTTACATTGGTTTTGGAAATTTACACTGCCACCCGGGAGCGAACTTGAGTGCAATCGGCCACCACCGCTATAAACATATGTAACATGATAAAAAAGCCAATAGAAGATTAATAATAACTTACCTGTTCTACATACGTTTATTTTTAGTCAAATGATCACTATACTTTATAGTGAGAAGTACTTGTACTTGGCAGGCCTGTTGGTCTTGCTTGTGGTAAGTGACCCTGACTCCCGTCATAGGTTCGATTCCTATCCTTGACAAACCTTCACAGTATCGCTGCTTCACTTTACATGATCACCTCAAATAAGTATTAACAATAATGGATACTGGTTCAATGAATGGCACGTCTGTCATTCATTAAACGAGTGTCCTTAACCCGTCGGTTAAGTTACCAAGAGCGTGGTTACTATGGTTGACCGTATAATCTGTCAATACTCAATAACTGCCTTGGTGGATCAGTGGTCGATGTGTGTGACTGCTGATCACGAGGCCTGGGTTCAATTCCCGGGTCGGGCCAAAAAATTATATTGGGGTTTTCTGAGTTTGGAAATTGGAGGTGTTTACACCCCGTGCCTCGGAAAGCGCGTAAAGCCGATCTCTCTCCAATCGTGTCGGACTGCCGTCCCATCGGACTATGCGAGCGAGGGAATAAAAAGTGCACTTGTGTTTGCGCACACACTTGTGCACTATAATATCTCCCACGCAGATGGCTAGTCTCCGTTGAGATTAGCCGCTGTGACCGCAATTAGGATATAGTTTTGTCACCACGTTGGCAACTATCCACTAGATAAAAAGAATGAGAATGATGTACATTATATAACAATATTTATAAAAGGTAGCTCAAAATATTCACCTTTCGAAGGTATACGAATTTTCACAATTTAACCTAACACATAAATACTAATTGAGTATAGTTATTATTATTTACAATCGTATTTATTATATAATATATAATCATTTATTTACATAAATACAATTTTTAAAGTACCTAATAATTATGTTTTTAGTACCTACTTAGGATAAATTAATGAAGAAACTCTTTTAGAATATGATAAAATTTATCTGCAAAACATTTTTAAACATTGTAGTCAGTATATTTCTAAACTACCCTGTTAGGATTTCTAGTGTTTCTAGGGTATACATTAAGGATTAATACCCTAAAAACACTAGAAAATAAGTAAGTGAATAAGTTAGTATAGGAGAAGTCTGGTTAATTATACAAATTTCTATGAAAATTAGGAAATGTGGGTTTTACATTTCAAAACTGGTGCTTCTCTTTTAGAAGTAGAACTATAATATATAGAGAGGTAGTAGAGAATATCTTTTAGTTGCGTATATGCCAACAACTCAATACCTAGAGCATGGTTGTTTCGGTGCAATAAAATAGTTATGGTAATAAAATATCATTTTATATTGCTTGCAACACCAGGGGTATCAATCGCGCGTTGCCGACCCTTTAGAAACCTTATTAACTCCTTTCTTGAAGAACCCCATGCTATAGTCTCTCGGGAAAACCGCGGCAGGAAGCTCATTCCACAACCTAATTGTACATAGGAGAAAATTCCTCTGAAACCGCACAGTGCGGCACGATAGAGGTTCTAAAATGAGTGGACAAACTCCCTGTCGGTGGCGGGAGGTGCGTTGATATAATGTGGCCGTGGGCATCATATCAAACAATTCCTCGGAACACAGCCCGTTGTACAGGCGGTAGAACACACACAAGGAGGCAAAGTCTCTCCTTAAACTAAGTGGATCGATACCGCCTGTAAACTTGGGATCGTCAACAATCCTCACAGCGCGCCTTTGGATCGAGTCAAAAGGTCGAAGCCGATATCCAGGTGCTCCCGCCCTAAGGTGGCAGCAGTACTCCATGTGGGGCCGAACTTGCGCTTTGTAAAGTAGCGATCTTTGGCCCGCAGTAAAGTACCGCTTTGCTCTGCTGAGCACACCGAGCTTCCTAGATGCAAGCTTGGCCTTGTCCTCCAAGTGGTGACGAAACTGGACCTCGCAGGCGATGTCAACGCCAAGAATCCCAATGCTCTCAGATATCGCAAGGGCTGTGTCCAGGAATTGTGGAGCCATAGCAAATGGGCCTTTTTTTAGCGATGAACGCCCAAACTTGTGTTTTAGTGGGGTTGAAATGGACTAAATTTAGTGGTCCCAAATCAGAGACTCTGGACAGAGTGCTGCTGATTTCAGACTTTTGCAAGCGACCAGAATTGTCTTATATAAATTATTATCTTATATAAGATTATATTAAAAATAATATACTCATTCAAGTTGCGATGTAAACAGATGCAATGCGGACAATTCGCACGCCAGCCGATAATGTTTCCAGCCAGCCGATGAAATCGGAGCTGAGCAGAATTTGATATTTTGGCTCAGTTTATTATGTATCCTCAAATTGAATTGAATTGAAAGTTTCTTTATTTATTTGTATTATGGTAAACTTTTGAACTACTTGAGCTCATGACAGGCTCTTTTTCGAACACATCCAGCAGTACTTACACGTACAGAAAAATACTGAATACAATAAATAGAGGATCACCCGCCGAAAAAATCTTGCGAAGGTCTTCCTCCTCAGCTCACCATAGAAATCAATTACCCTATAATATGACGAACTGATCTGGCGCAACTTGGATATTAGTACGTGTTCTTACACAAAAGTCAAAACACGACTACACGCATACGAAAAAGGAAAAATAAAGCAGATGGCGGCACCCTGCGTCAGCACCACCATTAATAAAGTGGGCACAAAAGTACACAAAGCCCACTCAATTTTTTCACAATTTCTTAGTTTCAAAACTATAAAAACTGGAACATTTTTTAACCGACTTCAATAACGAGGAGGTTATCAATTCGTCTGTATTTTTTGTTTCTAGGATTGTATAAGATGTTTGAAATTAAGCAAAGTATATCTCAGTGCATTTGAGTATACATAATAAACTTTTAAGACAAACGCAGCTCTATGCCGATTTTATGGTTTACGTCGGTATTCGGTGAAGCTCTGTTTACTTTTGGATAACGAACATTTACTTAATAGACTTGCGATGTCATTTTGTCAAATGAGTATTGTGGATACCACCTACTTCTTAGGATGAAGCAACCCAAGTGGTGGCTTTGCTGCAAGAGTGAGTCCGTTGTCTCGGAGATTAAACCATACCCGATCTACGGAGACTGGACAGTATCAAAAAAGACCGGGACCTGAAAGACAAGTTCACAAGTGAAAGAGATTACCGATGAATGCATAATAATGTACACACATAGTACGAAGCACTCATTACTTTGAAGTGGTCGGATTTGCAGAGGCCAGCAAGTAGTTCGGATCTCAACCCTATAGAACACAAACACAACAAACTGAAGAATCGCAAGATTTATCGAGTTCACGGCTACTATTTTAGAGTGTCCCACAACCTTAGAAGACCTCTAAACCGCCAACTGAAAAGAATAGGACCAAATCCTTAAGAAACCATTAAAATTTCGATATGGTCATTAAATCAGCGAATACGTGCTGACGAAGGCCTTAGATAGAGTATTGAATTAAAAGATTTAAAAATACAGCATAATAAAAAAAATACAAAAAAATGGACGGTTTATTTTTAACGAAACGTATTCCTTTTGTCTTTTGTTTATCATATATAGTATAGCTTGAATTGTTAAAATTTAACAACTTTGAATAAAAATTTCTATTCATACACTTTTTTTATTATCAATTAGAAAATAGTGATTTTCTGTAAAAATACAAACAAAAATACCGATGTTTGTACCATCAATAAAAAAATTAGGCGTCGCGGGAAAATATGAATGATAAGAAAAACAGGCATAGTCAAAAAAAAAAAACAAAAAATGAAAAATCTTTAATTAAAAACATATACTTGAAGTTTGTATACAAAAATTAAAAATTAGATCGACCAGCTGAGTGAAGAGAGAGTCGCAGAGTTACGAGCGCATTGCGTCGGGTTGCCACGTCACGACGACACTTCGCCACCTTCCAGTCAGTCGAGCTGCAATAGATGTAACACTTCACAGATCACTGCCGGTCTGATTTCACCGTGTGTAAAGAAGAACACCGACCTCGACGACTTCCCACATTTCGCAATGGTGCGAACAATTTTTTTTTATTAACATACGACACGCCCTACGAAAGGTTGGGTGATTGGTGAATAATAAACACCAGTTTACACCAAATATATATACATAGATGGTATAATTTATATATATTATAATTTATCTATTTAGGTACCTACTTATATATTATATAAGTATATTTATAAGTTGTCTGGTTGCCATAATAAAAGCTCTGCCTAGTGTGGAATTAGGGGGAGAACCATGACGGGACGTCACAGTCGTACAGCGATTCAGTTTCGATCTTGATTTAAATTTTGAACAATGACAACCTCACAGCTAGGTTGTAAAGTGGACATGTTACGAATTTTAATTAAGATTGTAAATGAATCGCTAAAAGGACGTCATGGGAAGGCTCCAGATGGCTCTGTATGCGTTGTCCCAAATATTTTTTAGTTTATTGTTAGCTGTACTACATATTTTTTTAATTATTTGGTAATTGTTATGTTAATATTGAAATTAATGTATGATTTTCTTAACATGATCTTTCAACCTCGTAAACAAATTACATTTACATGTATACATTCCTAATATATTTTGAGTACATTTAAGAAAACCATACTGTCATCATATTTATGTATTTATATCACCCAATCTGATACAATAATATAACACGTGAGGACTTAACCATGCATGAGGTTTAATAGAGTAATATAAAGCATAAAATGCTATGCTGATACCAAGTATCGTAGAGGCAATAATAGAATAAATCAAATTGGCCAACATTACAGATACACATACACAAGTGGCAAACAAGTATACAGCGTGCCTGATGTTTAGCAGTTACCGTAGCCTATGAACGATTGCAGAGTCGGAGTTATCACTTGCGATTCCGAACCCAATTTTTTTTACACCAGTTCTTTAAAATGGAGTAAACTTAAGATAGGACACTTATAAAATGCATTTCTAAGGTTCACAACACCCTGATTTTATTATTATAATAGAGTCTATATATATATTAGGCCTACGTTCAGCAGTAGACATTATCAGGCTGAGATGATGATGATGATATATTATAATAGCATTTGCCAGTATATTGTTATTTGCCATATGTTCACAGGAACGAGATTCAGTCATGTTAGGTGGTATATCACCGCACCATGAGTACAATGACAGTAAATCCAGTACTGAAACTCCACTAAGCTACACTCAGCTCAATTATAATGATAATATGCAAAGGTAAGATTTTTTTATACTACTTAGTTGGCAAACAAGCATACGGTACATCTGATGGTAGTTACCGGAGCCTTTACACACTTGTAATACTGATAATGCCGATGCCGATTGCGATAAGGTTATTACATGCGTGTTGCAGAACCAAAAAAATGAACACCAGCTTTTGTTGATGTATTATTCTCGAGATAGGAAAACGCATCGCAAATTATCACTGAATATAAAATAACCGATGCTAATTTTGGAATACAACTATACTTTATATATAGACTGCCTTGGTGGTCCAGTGGCCGCAGTATGCGCTTGCTGTTCACGAGGTTGTGGGTTCGATTCCCAGACAGGACAAAACTTTGTGTGACCCACAAAGAGTTGTTCTGAGTCTGGGTGTAATTTATGTCCGTTAATTGTATGTTTGTAAAGTCCCGACACAGAGCTTGTTCTCTAGTGCGGGAGTTGACTTAAAAAAAAAGAGGCTTGCTCGCTTGTATGATGCCCTATCTCTCTTGTTGGTAACTACCCAAAGAAAAACGTATATGTACATTCATAGAATTCAGCTTAAATACCTCTTTATATAGTTAACTGTGTATTTTTAATTAATACGTAAAGATAAATAAAGACGCGCCTGTTTCCCAGGGGGATAAGCTTAGACCTTGGATTTCCACTTATCGTAGGGGTTTAGGATACTCTTCCACCTTTTTAAAACTACATGGATACTTTGCATTACTATTAAAAAATATATGTTAAGAATTTAAAAGTACTTTTTAAATATTTTTAGGTTTTTCGATAATCACGAGCCGTATATGAACGAAAGTGACCAACCAGTTGATGGAGAAAACATTTTTAGATATAAATATATCGAACATTCTGGAAAGTACGTATACAAATAATGTAATATATTGTTATGTTAAAGTGAAAAAGATTAATGCTGTGGAAGAAATGTCGACTCTAAAAATAACAGTTCCAACCTTTATCTTTTGAAGTCCTGCATGCAAAAGGAACTTATAAATCTAACTTAAAAGATACTATTAATTTGCCTGCTGCTTTACTATAAGCATTTTTTTTTTTTCAGGAACTGTTTTTCGCCCATGGCAGAACACTCTGGCGATTCTGATGAATGGACCGGTTCATGGGACTCTAATATGATGGCTATCGATAACAACAGCCCCAGGCCACCATCGGGAGACTACCAACCCGTTCGCCTCACTGAATTCTTACTTAGCAAGTTAGTTATAATATTTTTACTAGTATTGGTTGTTCTTCTTCGTCACACTACGACTTTTTACATTAATCGTTATGCTGCATTTTGCACGAGTGTATCTTAAACGCACTACTGCATCATACATCATGAGATATAGACGCAAGTTCTAGGCCGTAGTGTGTAAAGATTGTCAGTTATCAACTGTTAGCATTTGCATATATAAAAGAAAACTGTAATCTTATGTATAATTATTTTTACCTGACTTCAAACAAGTCCCCGTTCGTCAGATTTTTTAACCGATTTGAAAGATTGAAACTAAATCAAAAGGTCAAGGGTAATTTGAAAAACCAACAAAAACAATAAAAAAAAACTATATTTTATTGCAATCAAAGTTTCAATTTTAAAATATAATTTTATAGACATAATGCTGAAATGGAGAAGGAATTAGTGAAGATTCATCGTGAGTCCCGTCCGTGTGGAAAGGGGGAGCGAGAAAAAGCCTCAATTGAAACAAGACAGAAAAAGAAGGAACATTTGGCTCGCTGCAATGCTTCATTCCAACCAACTGCAGCTGCTTGTTCTTCGACCTCTGCATCATCACCGGTAACAAATGTAATAATGACAAAGACTGACTGTACAGATATCTTAGTGGCGTAATTAGATACCCGATCATTTCCTACTGCCAGGTGTGTTTTGGGTTCTATCCTCACACAGGACAACATTTGTGTGATTTACAAATGTATTTAAAAGTCCCTCTCGGCACGGGGCTAGTTTGTCAATGTCTTATATTATCTTATAAAAAAACAAGATGTATAATAACATCTTAAAAATCGTGTTATTTATAGTTATCGCCCGAATGAATCTCTAAGTGTATGAAGGAGACCCGAGCCCAGTAGTGGGACGTTTATGGGTTCTCTTTCTCTCTCTTGATAGAGGAGAAGAGACCCGTGCTCCGCTGTGGGACATATATGGGTTGCTGTTGATAGCTTACTATATTAAATGTTTTTTTTTGCTTTAATTATTTTCTTTATGTTTAATATTGTAACTTATTGATTTATATTTATTTGTTATCGCAGGCGCACGGTGTGAAGCGCGCCTCAAAGCATATTGAAGCAGAAAACAACTCACATAAGCACCATTGCCCATCTGCGCGCACACTCCGACGCAAGCACCGTATAGCAACGACGAAGGCGCCCGTTGGAAATGCCCCTAATGTTACTTCCACAGTCAGTAAGTACATAATTCGACATTCCACTTGTCAAGTTTATCCTTTTTTAGCTCAAAGGTGAAATAAAGCTATGGCTGCCATGAGGAAACTAACCAACATATAAACCACTAACCACCCGCCCCGGCTTTGAACGGGTGGTAATTCCCGGGTCTACCTCATTTGCACTCCAGGTTGGAATCGTATATGGAACCCCACTTTTGTTTTTAATGGCAACTGCCGCACTAGGGAACAAACCCTGTGTCGCGGGAGACACAAAGTACACCCAGACTCGGGACAACCTTTTATGGATCACACAAATTTTTGTCTTGTGTGGGGATCGAACCCATAACACGCCGCGTAGTGGTAAATGGTGAGTGAACCACTTAAGCCACTTAACTAACCGTGCAGTCAAAACAAAGTTTCTTTTGACCAACTTGAGTCTGAAGTCTATTTAAAGATTTCTTCTAACAGTGAAAGAAAATATCGGGACCACATGTGATCTGATCCACTACCCTTTGCTCTCTTGAGAGAGCAGAAGAAACCTGTGGCCCACAGTAGGAAATGTATAATTATCATAGATAAACGATCAGCAGGTGGAGCTATTAAGGATTTGATTACCCTTTAGATAGGTAACCACATAGTAGTATTTAATCCAAGCGATCATTTACTTTATTTTCTTTAGTGACTCCACGCTGGGCGCTACTGTACGTAGCAGGTAGTTAGTTAGGTTTCCGAATACGTGGGCTAGTTGACCCGCGTGGCCGATCTAGAAGACACAAAAAGAAACACTTATAACACGAATAATTTATATATTTTTCAAAAACTAAATATAAAAATAAGTACAAGTAAAGCATTATTTATAATAGTTTATTAAGTATGTGTTCCTCAAAGTTATAATAACTAATGTAAATTTAATATTAATAATTAAATAAATGTATAAATTCTTATCTACAGCAGCAAATCAATGGACAACCCCTCAAGTAAGCAACATAAGCCCCTTCGTCGTGGGTTACCCGCAACAGATGTCAATGATGAGTCCCATGACTAGCACGCCGGGTAAATATTTAAAAATATATATTATTATTAGAATGATGCGAAAAGATTGTAGAAAGTAAAAAAAATAGTAGTCTCTGCCTACCCCTTTGGGGTATGTTTATGTATGTATAATGTCCAGCCAATATCTTGAACAATAGTCGGCGTAGTTCATGTCACGCATGTCTAATACTTGTGTAACTACACCACTACACCACTGTGTGTAGTCATTTGGCTTTGGTCATCTGTAAGGTGGGCGTCTTTCCCCAGTCGAGTCCGCTCTGCTGTGTGGACCTCTAACTCTCTTGAGTTTTGACGTATTTAGAATCATTTTGGCCATTGACTGGTCTAGTAGTTAGTGACCCTGACTGCTAAGCAGAAGTGTTCGATTCCCACCTATGTATTTGTCCAATACTGTTCTATGTTTCTGAGTGTAATTTATCTATAACATATATAATCCAATTTCCATAACTGTGCAGTTGGAGCTGTCAAAATCGTTAGGTTGGGATGATTAAGTTCACCCGCCCGCTTCCCTTCCAACCAACCAAGCATCAAACCCACCTGATGCAAAGCAATTACCGTAGCCTTTGGACGCTTGCAACAACAACATCACGCGCGCGTTGCCGCTGACCCTATAAAAATCCTATCTCCTTTCTTGAAGAACCCCATGCTATAGTCTCTCGGGAATACCTCGGAGCTCATTCCGCAATCTAATCTTACTTATTTCATTTCTACTTATTTTCTATATGCATTTTAGAAAATAAGTATTTTTACCAATCTGATTGCCATAGTACAGGCTCTCCCTAATTTACATAAAATGGTCTCAAGATTAGATAGACTATTTATCCCAAGATAGAATATTGTCCCAAGATATGATTGATGTAGTAATTTTGTATAACTTAGTTTGTTTTATAGGTATGTACCCGGTATACTATGCATTGCCTCCTCCCAGTGGGATTCCTACTACAAGCACAAGCACCAGCACAAGCACAGGATACCAGCCGCAACAAAGTTAGTAATGTTTACCAGTATTGCTGATTGACTTTTAAATATACAACACAGCATGAAGCAATGCATTTTTTTATACCACTTGGGTGGCAAACAAGCATACGGCCCACCTGATGTTAAGCAGTTACCGTAGCCTATGGACGCTTGCAATACTAGAGGTATTACTTGCGTGTTGCCAACCCATTATTTTACACCAGGGCTTTAAGATGGGAGTGTCCCTAGAATAGGAATATGTTTCTTTGAAAACGCATCCCAAAATGAGCGCTGGAGACCTGTACTCACACACAGGAACACAACTACACCACTGTGTGTAGTTATTTGGCTGTGGTCTTCTGTAAGGTCGGGCTTGCTCGCTACTATGGTGGCCCTACTTCTCTTAAATATGTTTCTCCAATACGTTTATATTATTTTGACCTGATTAAGACACCGATAGAAAAAAGAATATTCCTTGCTTTTCATGTACCTATATAAGACTAGCGGTCTAGGTTGTGGGTTAATATATCGGTCTGTCAGGACAATTTTATGTAAACAAGAAATTGAAGCGAAATTTCAACTAATTATATTTTTGTTAAATTGTTATCTTGTAAATATGTATCATGTTTTTGATTCTACATAAATAAGTTATGTAAAATAATTTAAAGAAAGTTGTTTAAGTTTCTATTTATTTATTTTTAATTCCAGTGCCATGTATGGTGTATGGTCAGCCAATGTACGGAGCGCCTTACATGTATCCCCCAACTTCTTATCCCCATCCTCAAATGCCATACCCCATGCCACAACCGATAATGACTCAACCGATGATGTCTCAACCGATGATGCCTCCATCAATGATGCCTCAACCGGTGATGCCTCCACAAATGATGCCTCAAGCAATGATGTCTCCGCAAATGATGCCTCAAATTATGATGCCTCAACCAATGATGCCTCAACCAATGCCATTCCCCAGCAACATGAGCCCGCTTGGATACAACAGCAGAAATTATGAAGAGGTTAGTGATTGATATAAATTATTGATAACTCTATGCACCCTTTCTCGCATTCTATATACTTCTTTTCTACATAGTCAAAAATTCCCTTTTAATAACCTAGCCACCCTACATACATCAACAGTCTCATCCCAACATCCATGTTAAACGGTTGCTTTTAAAAACCTAAGTTACTAGAGTTTCTTAACATTTGGTGACTGCGATAAAGCAGTCAAGAGAGTCCTCGGTTCTTATCCAAAGCTAAAACTCGACGTGAGTGTGTCTGAGTGTAAGTGCTGACTGACTCCTTAGTGCGTATTGTATTGCATCTAGTTTGGGCCCGGCCCGCTGAACACCAGTGCCCGTGTATGGCCCAAAGCTAAGTGCGCAGGTATCGACGCTCGTGCTGCACCCGGTTTTTGTTATGGACCAACAAGATTATGTAATCACTCCAAGAACGCGGCGACCCGCCATTTTTCAACGCCTACACGTTTTTAAGACCTTCAGATTCTAAGAAACCATTATCATTCTAATAGCGTTATTCTCGTGTTAGTAAGTTTTAAAAGTGAATTTTATGTATTTGGTTATTACTAAAATCTTATTTTAAATTATTTTGCATTGAATGTTTGTGATACTGTTAATCCAACCTTTAAACTATTGTTTTGATTACATATAATATTTATACTACTATTATAAGGGCAAAGTTGGCAAAAAGATAGATTATGGTCTGGAATAACTTTTTACAGCGATAACCGACATCCACGAGGGCGGAGCCGCGGGCAACAACTAGTAATAATATATATTATTGATTTATGAAAACCTAATAACTAGATCGACGTACGATCCCATAGTAATAAACTTTTATAGAATATTTTGACAATAAATATTATGATATTGGCACAGGGATTCTATACATCCCAAATAACTGTATCGCGCGTATTGTTAAAGTATAAAACTAATATCTAAGGTAAGCAACCTTTTCATCGCACGGTTGGTTCAGTGGTTGAAGTGGTTACAACGCCATTTACCACTGTGTAGCGTGTTGTGGGTTCGCTCCCCACACAGGACAAAAAATGTAGTGTTCCATAAATGAGTGTCCCGAGTCTGAGACTACTTTGTGTCCGTTAAATGTATGTTTTTTAGAGTCTTCTGCGACACAGGGCTTTTTCCCTAGTACGGGAGTTGACTCTTTAAAATAAGATAAGATAAACTTCAGCTGTCCACTCGGACTTTAATATATAAGTTTAGAAATATAATGAGCTCCTTGTGGCTCAAATTACATATAATTGACTTAGATATATTTACATTATATACAAAATATAAATAGAAATTTATGTCAGGTGAAACCGATACCATTGTAAATCGACACCCGATAATAAATGCACCATTTCTTGCATACCATACACAAATTTTTTGCACAGTCAGCAAATGCCTTTAATATGCAGCTCATCTATTCTACGACATGGTGATCCTAAACCCATGCCAGACGATTGTCTTAAACTTATTCGTAATTTTATTATAAATACCTTATTTTCTAACTTATAAAAGGCTTATAACTCATAAAAGTTCGAACAACACTACATGCAAATAAAAAAATGCTCAAGTGTAGGCTGTTTATTTGCGACTACGTTTTATTTTACGTTTATAAAATTTAAACTAGATTGACGCAAGATTTTGCTGCACCTGGAATGTATAAAAGGCATGAGAATAACCTATATAACTATTATTGATTAAAATGGTCATATTAAATTTAGTACATCATCAAATTAATGAATGGAACGTCAAATATATCAGTCGCCATAATAATTTACCTACAGCAAGTATATTGTTTTTTTTTTTATCAATGAACGAATTTTACGACGCCTACTAAGCAGCCCTTCCCCTCTTTTTTGTGTTGTTTTTATTATTAGATTTATAGTTGTTGTTGTAAATTACATGAACGAGATATAAAATACACGTCTTGATGTTTGTATTTCTTCATAATGTTGATTCGCTTTTATATTGAAATTTAAAGATGTCGATGTTGGATGTTGGAGCAAGTCTTACTTAAACTCATCGTTATGAATATTTGCACAGGCTTGTACACGCCATGCGACAAAGAGATGTGGCGACACAAGCAGCGCTTGGCGAGACACTCAACAAGGAGAATCTCAAGAACAGTCATCGAAAACAAAACTGGATACTTCAAATAGTAACACGCCGAAACCATTGAATCGGGTATGCACCTTGAAATGTTAGACCATTATACTTTCGCTACTCCTTGGATTATGATCATTCTGTTGTTTTTCATAAGCTGTCTCTTAATAATTAATTTAGTAACACAATAAACACGCACATACTGGACCTAACAACATAACAATTCCATTACAAAATCATACGTAATGCGTCAGACTCTGCTCACTTACTTACTGTACAATTTTATACACTAGACATTACTGCTGGTTTATTTATTTTTAACTGTATATTAAAATATATGTATATATAATTGTCTGTAAAAGGAATAACAGTGGGAAGTTTTCAGGACAGATTTTGTTCTTTAATAAAAATGTTGATTGACCAAAATCAGACTTGACCACGACCAAGTCTGACCAGCAAGATTTGACCAAGACTAAGACTGACCTACAAAATTTGACCAAAAGCTAGATTGACCTGCAAGATTTTACCATTAGCAAAACTAAGACTGACCTGCACTATTCGAGGCTAGTGCCTAGGCATTGTATATGGTCGATAGTAGGGACTCCGCCTCAAAATTTCAAATTAAGTACGTATCACTCAGCGGCCAATTTAATTGGTCTACAAGTGCGAGTTGGCAAAGTTGCGGATAATCACCATCGTGTCACTTTACCGCGCTCGCGCTTGAGTTGACGTAAAAATCTCTCTAATTTTAATTTGTTATTACCTATGAGTTACAATTACTTATTAGAATAAAATTAACTTATTACATCAAGTCAAATTGCGTTAATATCGTAACGCTGGCCAAACCTAGATATAATTTATAACATTATTTTGCAAAATTGTAGATCTTCAAAACCTGCCGATCTTTTAAGCCTGCAGAAAAGTCCGCGATAGCATGCGACTATTTTTTACGGTACACTCACAATAACCATTTTTATATAGGTATTACAGATTGACGAAAACTAAATGCAGGTTTTTTTAATAATCCATATACAGACAATAATATATAATTCAAGTCGACTTTAGAATACCTGTAGTACAATGTAGGTATAACTTACTTATCTTGAAGCACCTGCTCGCGATTTAGTATGACTTTACAATGACGAGTTTTGAATGTGATGATTCTAGACTATGACGAAATTGGAATGTAACGAATTAGGAACAAATCATATCTTAGACTTAAAATTACACTAACAATGGAACGAGTGGTCAACGCCCTGGCCGTTCGGACGCCGCGCCTACGAGGAGGTAAATATAAAAGCGCATCAAAGTCAAAGTCGCCGCGTCGCCGTCGTTTTAACAGACAATTTCTTATTGTTGTTAATTAAAGAACCAAATAAACTAAATAGACTTTTTTTTAAATAATAAATGAAATTATACAAGAGAGAACGTCGTTACCGACCAAAATGCACACTTGCGTTTTGTTCAATCTTCAACGCCATCCCTTGAACGCAAACTCATTGCAGTGAAGACATGGAGCCTGAAGCAAGAATGTCCTTTCGTCAATACATCAGCTACCATCTTTTTAGTACACACATACTTCATGCGAAGTTGTACAGCTGCATTTTTTTCTTTTATTTAGTAATATCTGTCATCTATGTGTTTGCTGCGAGTTTGATAATCACCAGAAACTTAAATACTAATAGCACTTCGATATCACAGTACATAGTTAATGGCATCCCTGAAATATTTTGACAGATGTCATTTTTAAGCTGTCAAAGCCAGAGTTTTTGCGCAGTGGAAAAAAAAATCAATATCCAGTACAGACCTTCTGTCTAACTCGTCCAGACGGCTTTACAGTCACCAACGGCTTTAAATAGTGTTCGTTCAGATTTGCAGTCAAACATTCTAAATCTGAGTATCTCAATATAAAGTGATTGATCTAAAGATGTTTCATGTAATTAAATCTTTATTTTGTGTAATTTTAATCATTGGATTAAAATTACACAAAATAAAGATATAAGCTATATATGAAGGTTATTTAATTACGCGTAATAAATCTTTATTTTGCATATATGAAGGTGCCCCGTCATGCTTAAACTGTTGTCTCGTCTGCTTTGCTTGCAAACATGGAGTACACGTTTTTTCTTTTCTCTGTTAATACATTTACACCCCCAGTATGCTGGGGGTGAAAATGTATCTTGATTTACAATCTTGATCATTGAAGTTGAGATGGTACAGTGTCGTTGCTGCCAGAGATATTTATCTTCAGAGACGATAGACAAATCCTTTCCACTGTTACATGTTAATCTATATTACTCACTAATTGTACATTGGAAATTATTTTACTAACTGTTGCAATTTTGTAGATAAATCTGGTACATATAAAACGTAATTTACCTCAATAATCAAATTCCAAAATCTTCATTTTTTACTTGAATTGACGTACCTCGTTATACAAAATAAATAATTAATAACGATCCTGATGTTATCAACAGGCGATGATTTCTCTTTCTCAAGCCAGTAACCATATATTGTCGTATGAGCAGATGCTCTAGAATCCACGTACCAGTTAACATTGTAGCGGACGAAGCGGCAACAAAACTTATTTATATCGTGATTTTTTCTGTTTTTGAAGCAACTATATTTGCTAATAAATACATAACCTCTAAACCCTAGAAATTAATACAAATTATTTAGAGAAACCTGAAGGACTCCGATGTTATAATTATAATAAACATGGTTATGCTTATTGTCATTATAACATCGGGTCTAAATGGTTTGTATTACTTTTAATGGGTTTAGAGATTAGGTACCTATTTGATTTGACATATAAAGTGGTAGTAGTAGGTACATTATTTTACTTCTTCTAAATATTAAAATCAGATTTCCAAGCTGGATTTATTTGTTATTCTTGTACTCTCAATTTCCATTATCAAAGGTTTGTACACGTCTGGTAACCCAACTAGAATCAATGTGCCGAGCCACTCATCATAAAAAACTTATTGCCCTTATTTTTTGTGCTGCTGACTATAATCTTCCACGTTTATACGTGAGTTAAGATTTTTTTATTGATTCGTTCTCTTAGAAGATCAACTTTACGAAGCAAGTGTGAGTCAAAGGTTATACAGTCCCACAATTTGTCATGTTGAAGATACACATCCATGACAAATTTCCATGTCCAAATATTATCTCGTCCAGTTAATTTTGTACCAACGTATTTAAAGCCATGTTCATAGCGTTTTTGTAAAAATATATCTGAAATAGCTGAAAGAAAAAAGGTTTAACACGCAATTTTCGGAATTGAGGTTATACGTTATAATTCCGTGTATACTTCAACTGATTTCACTGTGTTTGTTAAATGAAGCACCAAATAAACTAATTAAAACTTTTATAAAATAATTAACGTAATTGTAGATGAGAGTACGTCGTTACTGGTAAGAGTTTCTTACTTTATGCTATGCTTGTTTCGCATTACAATCAGGTAATAATTGGGTATTCTCTAATGTTTCTGATTAATTATGTCGATAGAGTAGATTATTTTTTGTGTTGTACTATGGTGGCAAACAAGCATACACCTGATGTTAAGCAGTTACCGTAGCCTATGGATGCTTGCAAAACCAGAGGTATCCCTTCCTGGATTAACCACAAGCTGGATCAACACCTACAGCATGCAAAGCAGATAAGGTTCCGAATTTATATTGAATTTGACTGATCCGGTCACTGTTATAAAAATATAGACCGTATAGATAAAATAAACATAAATATATTTACTTTCAGAATTCAGAGCCTACACCAGGCCCCTGTCGGGACACGCAGGTGAGCCCCAACAAGTCTAACCGGCAGGGTCAAAGCGACGACATGGTTGAAAAGACAGACGGAGAGTCCAGTTACTCGTCCTTTTATTCATCATTCTTCAAAACTGAGTCCGGTAGTGCTGAGGACAGTGATGCAAAGAAAACAGATGGTGTTCAAAATAAGAAATTCAAAGTCAGTATTTAGCGTTTTCCAATAATTTATATATACCGAGTACGTGAAACTTTCTAGCTAATTACTAGCCGTTCGGATCGATAGATCTGAAAGGTCGCCGTCAATACTAAGGTGGGTGACCATTTTCTATAAACACAGCAAAATAATAAAGGGAATATATGTCACACTATCAGCATTGTTTTTAAAATTATATACCTTTGTTGGTCCTACACCATCGTCAATTGCTTCATTGCATTGCAAAATACAAAATATATACAAACTATGTTATGTTTACAAACCTAAGCACGAGAAGGTCTTGGCATGCTGTTCAACATGCTCCTCAGATCTGATAAGCTTCAATAATCCCTGCAGGAATACTGTCGCTTCCTTCTTCAGTTGATTTTGATCATAGTATTTTACTTATATTTAGAATTATAATGATTTTTGACATAATACACAATGATACCTACTTAAACCTATTAATAGATTCTTCGTAATAAATACTCTTTCTTATTGGTTTTTGCTTAATCTATCCAAACACTTATCTATAATTATAATTCATTTATTTTAGAGCCCAACGTCTTCCTACGAGCCTGCACAGTTTAAGAAGGTATCCAAGAGGAAGATAGATCCTCCATGGTTGGAACAGGTATATATATCTAATTTTATTTTCTAAAATCTGTTAACATTGATGTGTTTGAAAGAGTACACGGCCGACAATCTTTTATCGAAGCAAAATTAGCCATTTTTAGCTCCATAATTGACTGGTCAGGACAAATCTTTGTGTAATGAGCACGGTTGTTTGTTGTGGTTTTAGTTTTGCATTTAATGTACCATACATCGTATGTATTTATATATATACCTAAGTATGTTTACTAGTTGCCTGGTTACCGTAGTACATGCTCTGATGAGTTTGAGATGTGTATGTGTTGTCTCAATATATTAATATCTATTCCATTCTGATTACGCAGAATTGGAACAATCACTTCCCAGCATTATGAAATACGTTCTTATTTACAAATGTAGTATAATAATAATAATGTCCTCCTAACCGAATTTCGGTCACGTCGGCTCATCTCAACGGAGACTATCCATCTGCGCGGGAGATATTATAGTGCACAAGTGTATGCACAAACACAAGTGTACTCTTTATTCCCTCGCAATCCGACACGACCGGAGAGAGATCAGATGTAGGTCCAACGGCTTTACGGTGTTCCTGTGTGTGAGTACAGGCCTCCTGCGCGTTTTGAAAGAATACAAATAAGGTTGGATATTAATTTTGATTTCTTTATACTTAGTTTTTATCATTCTTAGGTATGCATGACATCCGAACTCATCTACAAGTACCAAATTTCGTCGAAGAATATGGAAGATGTTCTGTCTGAAGATAGAAAGAGATTGAGCCAAATCGAACAGGTTAGTAAATAATTATGTAGTTTTTTATACAGCTTAGATGGCAAAATAAGCAAATGGCCCAAAAGTAAAGAGCTTACATAGCAGACGCTTGTAATAATAATAAAAAGCCGACTAATGACGATGAAATAAGCCGACTCTGGCACCTAGAAAAAGTAGTGATAGTTCCCATAGTACTCACCACAACAGGTGTAATACCGAAACTCTTAATATACCACCTAAAACCTACCACCTCTTACACAAAGCAGTGATACTGAACACATGTAGACTGGTCAGAAAAAAATTACAATGCACACAGGACAACACAACCGATATACCCACTATTTCTATACTATCACATAGTGAAGTACTGATGATACTTGGCTTAGGCCCGTGCCATCAGATTTACCGACTTGTAATTAAATACATTTCAACGCATTGAAAAAATATTTAAGTATTAAATACTCATTGTTAACAAGTATTCCATTTTCCAGCCGTCACTTGTCAATGAACAGTTGGGACAGCTTTATTTGGACCTGCAACTAGAAGGTGTGGCTGCAAAACTAACGCTCGAAGACGGAATTACAAGCTCTAGTAGTTCCGGCGAAGAGACTACTGCTAACATAGTTAAGGTGATTAGAGAAAGTTAATGTTCACTTTACCCTCAAAATGTGTGAGTCCAATTTACATTTTTTTAATACTATTTGAGTGGCCTAAAAACTTACGACCTACTTGAAATTAAGCAGTTACCGTAACCTATGGACGCCTGCAATACCAAAGGTATCATTTGCGACTTGTTGTCGACCAATTTTTTTACACAAGACCAGGCCTGGTTCACTCCGCTGTTTAGGTATGAATCTACAAGTACCCGGCCGCAACATTTCCAGGGGTATTATTTAGTCGAGTGTCGCGCGCCGGTCGCGTCGTTGGTTCGACGTAAGTTTACCTACGAAACGCACACGAAGCCGTATTTCGTCACCGATTCGTTTTCGCTTTTAAATATTTTAAAGAAAATAAAGGCATAAAAATATTCCACAGTATTCGGCTGCTTAAATAGTGATAAGGATCCTAACCTCTCGTTTTTCAATATTCCAAAGGATATTGCAAAGTAAAGAAACACGTTATCATTTAGAAAAACATAATTTGTAGGTACCTATTTGTAGCAATATTTTGATATGTAGACTATAGGTACAGCACAGTTTTTATAAAGACGTATTATTTATTTGTCCAACCAATTAAGTAGGTACTTATTTAATTGGGAAAATATATTATAGCCGCCTATCACTCAATAGTTTTAAATTTCAACTGGACAAATGGCTCCAAACAAACCAATGACAAACTCTAATACCTATT
Source organism: Trisateles emortualis (assembly GCA_947095525.1). Taxonomy (NCBI): domain Eukaryota; kingdom Metazoa; phylum Arthropoda; class Insecta; order Lepidoptera; family Erebidae; genus Trisateles; species Trisateles emortualis. Next base: position 23,725,473 of record OX352729.1, on the reverse strand, counting down.
TTTAATTTAATCAAAAACATAATCATGGGCGGAGCCGCGGGCAACAGCTAGTACCCATTATTATAATTTGTTCTTTAGTGGTTTGACCAGTCCTGTGATGTGGACACACACTGCTTGTTCTTATAATTTAATTACTAAGTACCTACAAATTGAATATGTCCCCACATGTCCAGATTTATTTAAAAAGTCACTCGTTTACAAAAGTATAGTAAGTACCTACCTAAACCTAACAGGTACTTCAGATCAAAATTGATCTCTAAGTGACAACCATAATGTCCAGAAATACGCAATACAAAGGGAGCCAATTTGTAGGTGAATAAACGAGTAGGTAAGTTTTGTGCTGGGGAGCTGAATTGCGCTCTATTGTGTGCGAGCAAAGTTGATATTTGTTTAAATGATTTAGCGAAGTGAACCTTCTGTACCTGTACTATTAAGTATTCTGTGACAAGACTAAGATGTAGTATCCCTGGGATAGGAAAACGTTTCTTACAAAACTCATTCCTAAATCAGCGCCAGAGATCTATTCTCACACACAGCCACACAACTACACCGCTATGTTATTTGGCTGGGGTCTTTTTTAACTTGGAGTTCCTTCCCTTTCCGGGCTTGCTCGCTAGTATGGTGCCCTACCTCTCTTACTAATACTTGGCCTGTTTTATTCTTTGTTTATGGTTTGCTGAGAATCGTCTAATGACTGTATACTTAATTATGCATGTTTCATTTCCAGGAACGACGTAAGAAACGCGAGTACAGCAAAATGGGAATGATCTTTGAAGAGGATGCCCCCATGCCACCCCCATTAAGCGATACGGATGAAGCCGAAATCGAACCGCAGGCAAGCGGGTCCTCCTCGACGCTCAACAAATAAAGTGAAATAACCGTGATCTCTATAGAATGCCGTGCGTAGTGACTGATTGTTTACTCATGAAGGCTGTGCAAATGGACACATGGTATGAACTCTTAGTATTTAAGTCTTATCGCTATTACAGCCGTTCCGAAGAAAATGATCTGATTTTAGTTTGTAATACATCAGTTACAAGAAATTCTTGGCACTTCCTAAAAAATATCTCTATATTGAGTAGACTGACATAGACTTGGCTATGTAGCGAGCGATTGTATTATTTAAATTATATTCTTTTTATTATTATATTTTGCTCCCGACGCACGGTTTGTTCAGACTGCCATTTCCGCCAAATATGTTCTTTGCACTATGATACAACTGTTGCAAAAAAAAAACAGAACTGAATGCTCTCGTCCATGCCAAAACATGTTTTAACAGCGAGATGCTAAGGTGTTTTTTAGCCTGTAAGAGGTAACCATTACATTTGATAAAAACCAGCCTCATGCAGACAAAACTATGACTGTAATAGTTGATTCTATGTGCACTTATATATTATACTATAATTTTAATATAAGTTGAAAGTTGCAAAAGATTTTAGTGATTTATTTTGCGTTATGTTTTTATGATTTTATTAGTAGTTATTGGGATTTTATTTGTAGTTTTAGTAGTACTAATTATGGACGTATTTACACCTGTGATATACAGAGTTGATAAATAAAGGGACTTGATTAAATATTTACTTTTATACGTCTTCTTCAAGACTGTTAACATTTTATTATGATTTGTGGTCGCGCAAAGTAGCCATGATACAATTTTCATGTGTGTATCGGTATATCAGAGTATCAATATTGATACATTTATATGTAGAATGTTACATATACATTTATAAATGTTAGTATGTTTGCGCAATACACACAAACTACGCATTTATAGTAATATTGTTAGTTAAGATTATACTATATAACTTTTTATGCATTTTTATAGTGAATTTTTGAATAGATTTTCACATAAGTGTGCTATATCTGTTTATGTATAAGTCTAAGATCAAAATAATATTATAACATCATCGAAATATTTCAATAGTTTTTTTTTTGTATAGAAGTCATTAGTAGATAAATAATTAGAAATGTTTATAATGATTATGGCCTATTGGGGCAAAAAAAGGTTTTATAACAGTTGTCTTATGTATACAGTACAATAATTATAATGTGAAACGTTCCTAAAGTAGCAGAAGACAAATTTTATAAGTATATAATACTTAAACGACAGTACAAGTAATATTCAAAATAATATAACAACCTTAATAGACAAATCTAAATATATGATATTTTTTTATCAATATTGGTTACAAAATTTCATAAGCTTAAAAGTTAAGCACATAGGAGACATGACAATGCAAAACTGTATGTATGAAAAGTATCTTGAATTATTATAATTATAATGTAGTTATCTTAGTATTAATATTAGTAATATATCACTTACACTTAAACGTATGAAGATAAGTAGAATTTGGACATTTACGAAAATCCTATTTATTATGTTCCAAAATAGTTTATAGATGTGGAATTGCACGGATTCGATTAATTAGAATACGATTTCGAAATGATTTAATTATAATATTATAATTACAGCAGTGGAAGTTTTTGGTTGAAATGATGATGATTGTAATTATCTTAGAGTATTCGGTAGTTACATTCCATACTGATAAACCTGTAAGTAATTAAGGCAAAATTACGAATATTCTGTGAAATAGAATCTTTAGATGCGTAACAAGTCCAACATTCGTAAGAAACTGAGATCGCCACAGACTTGCCACCAAAATCAATACTTACGTGGGTAGTGTTATTATTATATGGAGGACTAGCTGTTGCCCGCGGCTCCGCCCGCGTGGATGTCGGTTAACGCTGTAAAAAGTAGCCTATGTGTTATTCTCGACCATAATCTATATCTGTGCCAAATTTCATCTAGATCCGTTAAGTAGTTTTTACGTGAAAGGGTAACAAACATCCATCCATCCATACTTACAAACTTTCGCGTTTTTAATATTAGTAGGATTTCCCTATTCGGATTCCAGTTTAATCTAAAATCTTAAAGTTTGTTCATTTATTTTATAGCACACTTTTGCTGCTATACTAATTTTATATACTCCGTCATCAAATTTGTCTTAACTTTTTTGACAAAAATGACAATAAATAGACATATAATTCAAGGCTAGCTTTTGGCCTGATGTTACGCGTTAATGTAATCGACTGTGTTGTTAATAGTAGGTACTCTAAATTATAGACAACACATGTGATTCTCATTTTAGGTGAAAAGTTTGCATCATATTTTACCATCATATTCGTAGTATTAGATTAGAGTAGGTTGAATTACTTCGAAAATAATTAGTCTAATAGTATTAATGTGTGTTATGTTTAATATTACGCTGTTTTTCACGAGGATACTTTGAGGACACAGTTACAGAAATACAAATACATTATAATAATAGCATGTACAAAAGCGAGCTTAACTCAAGATTGAGCTTTTTACTAGCATACTCAGTATGGTAGAGGAGAAAAATACAGTATAAGTGAAGTATACAACCGATGAGGATAGTTACAGAGAAAAATGAAAGCATATTTATATTATCTCTTATACAATATAGTCATAATATTGTTGATGAATTTCTACTATTTTGCCATGTACGTACATAGTCACTGACAGGTACAAATGTGTGAGTTTTGTTTAAATTTGAGTCATGTTATAAGCACATAGTAAATTGATGTTAATTTCTTTTTTAATTTTTGTGTATATTAAGTATAATTATTAAGTATAAGGAGGTTATGTTACATAAGTTAGTTGGTAGTTATTCTAGTATCGTTAATTAGTACATATACAGCCTTACAAATAAACGTGGTATAACAGTTATATTCGAGAATAAACAGAGAATTATGCAAAATGTCTACAAATAAACAAAGAATAACTTATACCAAGTAGGTATAACGTTGACATTTCTGTTCATACAATCGTTATTCCGAAGTTATACGCGCCCATACCCTAGTATAAGCCTAGTATAATCATAAAAATACCACGGTTCAGGATTGTTTACGTGTTAATATTTAAAAAAAAAAGGATTTTGCTACATACCTACTATAAACGAACAGCTTAATGTTATGAAAAATTTCGAAGCATTTGCGAGATTTAAAAATAAAAATTGTCGAAAAAAGTTCTGTTGACAAATGGATTCAGTTGTATATAAAAAGTCATTGACAAAATACGTTTTTTTTATCAAGTTTCTCTTTGGTGGTGATGTTGCCAATACGTGCAATTTGACATAACGGAGGAATAGTTATACCAAAGTTATACCTGCTGTATTTGTAAAAAATATTCGTAACTTATTAATTTATAACTGTTATAACTATACCTAGTATAAGAATGAGTAAAATGTGATATAACAAATTTTTATTTGTAAGGCTGTTAGACTTTAAATAAGTTCTGGTCAATCTTAAATCAATGCCCTTTTCTTATTTTGTTTGTTTATATATTGAGTTTTTGTTTGTTATGTTAAAGATTTAAATCGTTAGATTCTTATTTGAAGTGCCAAAAATAGTACTGTCTCGCTGATCTAACGATTTAAATATCTGCTGTTTTGAAGTAATCCCAATTCCTACGTTTATTTTCGGGAGATTAACTACATTTATGATACGTTATAGTGCATTAAATGTAAGTAAATATTGTTTGTCGTAAATGTTAGAATTAAACTTCACATTAAGCTAATATTTCTATCAACGCAGTAATCAATAGTTTTTATAAATGTCTATGTTACAAATTAAGTTGTGTCAATATTATAAGAACGTTTTCGACAAAATTTTGATTATAATGGAAGTTCGAAGTTGAAAACGTTAAGTTAATTGATTCGCCAATATAATAACATTTCTGTGAAGTAAACAATTGAGCGTAACCACTGTATTTCATTTATTTACAAAATAATTACACCTTCCTTTCACTATTTTTTATATACATTTTAGACTAAATGGTATATAGAGGAGAGGAGACCCGCGCCCAGCAGTGGGACATATAAATGGGTTGCTATTATATATAGGGAGAGAGGAATGAGTTTTTCCCGGTGTCCTACGTGAGCGACGATCGGGACGCTGCACACGCGACGAACACGATCAAAACAACGAATACTACCTACTCATAGTGGTGTAGTTGTATTCCTATGCGTGACTACTGGTCTCTGGTGATATTTTATTTTAGAAAAAACTTATTCATTAAACATAATATAAAACCCTGGAAACACGTCTGCTATGCCTCAGGAATTGCAAGCATCCGTATGCTACAGTTCTCTTAGCATAATATATCCCTTATAATAGGCGGTGTTACACAACTCGCCTAAGGGCATACCCTTAGGCGAGTTGTGTAACACCGCCTATTTCGAAGAATTGCGAAGCTTGGGCATCTATTTTAGTTCTGACCAGGGTATTGAACCCAGGACGTCGTGATCAGCAGTCGCACTTAACGACTACGAAATCTACGAGGCAATACTATACAAAATGTACCACAATGTCAATAAGTAGCTACTTGCTGCCTGCACCTCGTCATGGAGAAGGACTTGGTGTGGTGTTCCGTCCAAAGGCGTCGCCAGACCCACCAGCCAATAGCCCAAAGGGAAGGCAAGTTGATACAAATGAACGATTAAAAAAGGTCAGAAAAGTAAGTGGCCTAAGGGATTTTTGAATCTTTAGAGGGGACAGCTGCCTCTCCCTATGACCCTCCTTGGCGACGTCCGTTCATTGCTCTCCCTTCCACGGACAAATGCCACCTGAACGCACAGGACTTATAGTGGATTATAGTTGGACTAACTTGTGTTATATGTATGTCTGTAAGGTATTTATCTCTGCATATATGCGACGCGATTTGTTCCAGATTCGTCATCTTCCAAATTGGTCATATTCCAGATTCGTCATATTCCAAACTCGTCATACTATGTACAATCGCCTGCATAATTTATAGAAATCCTCTATGGTGAATCACGGAAATCTTTTTAGATTATCAATACTCTAGCTTTAAACCGCGACTTCGTCCGCATGTTTTTTTTTTAATTTTTAAGAAACTCGAACGCCACCTTTTGTATCTACTGCAACTTTCGTAACTGACGATAAAATTATCCATACAAACTTTCGTTGACTATGATTTTCGCTTGTATGGTATACACGACAACGGAGATGGCTGTACGGGGTCGCTTTATGAAGATTAATTTTTAGATTAGATTAGTATCTATATAATGAATTATACTTGCTTAGTTAAAAAAAAACAAATAAATACGTTCATAATTAGCGAATCGAACTTAAAAGGTCAAAATAAAGTAACTGTTCAAATTAATGACATTATAAGCAAAAGCGCGGGGTGCTTTTTACAATATTTTTATAATAACTCTACTTTTTACAAATAGCTTCTTACTAAGTTATGATATATTTTTACAACACCAATATCAAGCATCCAACTCTTTTTCTTACTTAATATTAATTTTAAAACTTTTTACTACCAATAAGGTTGGTTACCTATGAAAACTTCTTGCGAAGGTTGATAAGTATAAAACCTTTTTTGAGTTGTAATTTGCGGAAAATGGCGGAAGTCTAGACAAAATTTAAATAAAATCTATTTTTATTTTTATTTTCTATATTTTAATACCTACTCTGCTATTTCAGACAGAGACGAATTCAAGAAATCAAATATCATTAAAATCAGTTTAGCCGTTCTCGGGTTGAAAATGGTGTAAATACTAAGTACAATCTGTCCTGATACTAATCTTGATAGCACCTGTTCACGATTTCAAATCGACGATGACGAGGTTGGAGTATGACGAATCTGGAATATGACGAGATTGGAAAGTGACGAGTTTGGAATATGGCAATTTGGTAGATGACGAATCTGGAACGAATCAAGTAAATTAGAATCTTGAATCATACTTTACGGAGTCTGTAAATGATCTAGGAGCAGAATTACCAGACCGTATAGATAAATTGATCAGCGCAGTTCTAACATTACCTAGGCTAGAATTGCGTCCCCCCTACAGACAGACGATGTCAGGAGATATTTTTATAATAAATGTATGCCTAACTACTAGTGCTGTATGTTTTGGAACAAGTTTGTAAATTAGGTCATTACGAAGTGTATTAGTATTTTGCGTTCTGCTCGGGTATTCTTTTTTGTTTTTTGTTTTCTGGTTGGAATCTAACCCAAAACCTCCTGCTTAGCAATCAGGGTCACTTACCACTTTACTTGATCAAAAGGTCAGTCATTTCCCTAAAGTTATTAGTGTCTTAAAGATTTTTCTCAGTTTTGCCGAGTAAGTTTTAAATTTTCCTCCAAAATCCGTTTATTCGCAACGAATCGTCACACTGCATCCTGTCACACTGTGACTGGTTAAGAAAAATATTCGCATCGACTAACAGTATGACTCGATCTGAATTTTTATTCTCATCTAGTAAAACTACTTCGTGAATAGTGTTACTCGTTCGGAAAAACAAATCTCATTGAATAGCAGTGTGACTCGATGCGAATTTTTATTCTCATCTAGTAACACTGGTGCGTTAATGGTGTTACTTGTTTGGAAAACCAAATCTCTACCAGTAAAAGTGTGACTCGATGGTATTTTTTATTCTCATCTAGTAACACAATTTGTCAAGTAATTTATAAGAAAGGAACATAAGAAAAAATAATGGTTTACATTTTATTAAGTATGCTGTTTGTTAGACCATTGTTGATTTTTTAAATTATTATATTGTGGACACAGTTTTCTGTTTAATTTTATAGTATTTTGGTTCTCTGCTCTGATTGTATAAAGAAACAATATATTTTTTGTTATATTGTTGATTTTGATAAACCATTGTTGATTTTAGTATTATTATACTGTGGACATAAGTACATTTAGAGTATATTTCGTTTAATATTTGAGCATAAGAATGATTTGACCTACAATTGAAAAAGTACTTTTTGTAAAATTATGTTTTAAAATGTATAAATAAAACTCTTCGTTTTGCAAGACTTATAGTAAGCATATAGGTAACAATATCTTAACTGACTGAGTCAAATGACAAAAGTGTGTTGTAAAAGCTGTTTTTTTAAGGTAACATACTAATGTTTGAAATTCGATTTAACGTATTCGGATTTTTCCCTTTGCTTGTGTTATACAATATTACTTCTTGCGTAATTTCATGATTCTGGGTCAACAGGAAGTACGCTATAGGTTTTGATTCCTTTGCGAATTACGAAATATGTGCCATAAACTGCCGTATCTTTTTTTGGTCTTGAGTTTGAAGTTTGATTTTTCCACAGCTTCAAGGGGCTGCAGATATGAGTATTTGATATAAATGTTAACTTTACACCTCCCAGCGTTCCTTAAAAAAAGAGTCTTGACAGACTGACAGATAGAAATATTTTTTTGTGTAACTACAAATTTACTGTTTTCGGTTTTTTCCCTTTACTTGTGTTATTAGACATTGCTTTTTGCCAAATTTCATAGCTCTGGGTCAACGGGCAGGCCCAATAAGTTTTGATTCCCTTACGACTTTCAAAATATGTGGTATCTTTTTTCTCATTGATTTAAAAGTTTGATTTTTCAGGGATTCAAGAGATTTCAGACTTGAGTAGTTGATATAATTTCAGCTTGATACCTCTACGCTTTAAGACAGACGTCAAACAAAACAAAGACAAAGTGATCCTATATTTCCTTTAAGGTACGGAATCCTTAAAACAGGTTAAAAAGGAACTAAGACGTTCACGGGTTTTTATTACAGAAATGAGTGATTATTGTACATTTAAAAAAAATAACTGGTGCAGGAGGTCTTGTTGTAGGAATTGAAATTAATCCATAGGTACTTACATTTTCCCAATCCTAGTTTAAAGGGTTTAAGTGATTTCCCTTTTGCATAATACCAAAACGGAAAGCATATTAGTATAAGGGTACGATAATAGCGATTTTCAAATGACCATATCTCGGTGAATTCTTAACCAAAATAAATTTACGATCCAGCACTTAAAAGGCAATTTTATCCCCTTAATTTTTTAAATGCTCCACTTATACCTTCCTCTGATCAAAAAGATTACAGGCAAAAAAGCAAATAAAAATTGTCTTTTTTCTCTTTTTGTTTCAAGCTTATTAGCATAAAAAATGTTAACTGTTTTTAAAAAAAGCCATTCCGATGGAAAATTTAATTCTTCACAAAAAATTGTATGTATCGATTTTTTTCTCCATTTGCGAATTATATTGATAAGAGTGCATTTCCACTCCTATCTCCAATTTCCACCCTTAAATTTAATAGCACTACGTGGTGTTTTTTTTTCTTAAATAACCCATTGATTGATTCCTGTAAAAAAAACCGTAAACGTCTTAGTTCCTTTTTGAATGACATTATCAATAGCTTATAGATTAAATTTATATTAATGGTAAAGGCTATTACTAAACAAATGTCATTTATAAGCAATACCATTCAAAAGTTATAGAGAGAGATGGGATTCTTCCTTTCAATATGGTACAGGTCTCACTGATAGTGTAAACCGTAGTTCACCAACTAATCCTGTGACTTGGAGGTAGTGTTACTTACACAGATTTTTATTCCCTAGTAATATCAACAGGAACCTATCAAGAGCTTAACTGTGGAGAATGTACCTAAGTGGCGGCACTGGGTTGTACTTTGTTTAATGCACAATTCATGGATTTTGATTTTTCATTTTTTTTTCTTCTATTTACATTTCATAGTATAATCAATACACAGAACATTGACTTCAAATAAATTCGACTCAATGATTTTTGTTACAAATAATTTTTATTTTACGATATTCTTATCATGGAAAATCAAAACAAATATTCTTTATCATTGTTTAAGTAGTTACTATAAAAGTTATTATTAAGAAAATCTAGTTTACAATCTACTTTTGAAAATACTCTTTTAAAGCGTTGCAACTTTAACTTAAGTCAAATAATTTACAGGTAAAGTACCATTTTTAATTAAATTATAATAATAATGTTCCACGCCATGCATGTAAGGCTGCGGTAATTCCGATAGCTAGTCTTTTCTGACGGATTCACAGTTCTATCTTTAGAGAGATTTCAAATTCATTGAATTGTGTTTCTGTGAAATATGTTTCATTCTTCTTTTTCTTATCGTTTGGTTAGTGGCCAACCTGGTGGCAGAGTTATTTTTCATTGCAGTCAATAGTCGTTAAAATAATAATATTCGAAATATAATACAGGGACCAAATATTGCATAAAAAAAATTCTGCGAAATAAAATTCTATTAAATTTCTATCTGCCAGTTAAGGGAAAACACAAAGATTCGGTCAGGGCTTCGTCTTCGGCCTTTCTCCATTGTTTGTTTGGAGCTGCATAATGCGTCAGCATTAGGTACCCTCAACTCTGGTTTTTCCTTAGTTAACCGTGATTAGGAGGCGCCAATAATATGCTTGGGGTAGACAGTGTCTATGCCAAAGGTATAATTATTGGGAATTCCGCTTTCGGGACGGTGATACTGGCGCCGCACTATTTGATACCCCTAATTACACATTATAGTGTTCCCCTAAGTACCTACCTACTATAAATTTAACCCTAATGGGGTTTTCCCCATGTAGGTTGTTTAAGGAACAATTCTAGGTAAGTCGAAATAAATATTTAATGCATAAACCTACAATACAACTGTCAAGCCACCACACTACAGACGCAAGTTAGATAGATATAATTCTTTATTATACACCAAATATTTTGAAATCCATTAATAATATCACAGCGTAAAGAACCCTTTTATTATAAAATAATGAGGGCATGGTTGGTTCAGTGGCTTAAGTGGTTACCTCGCCATGTACCACTGTGCTTCGTGTTGTAGCTTCGATTCCCACACGGGACAAAAAATTGTGTGATCCAGTCTTAACTTTATTTATTTTATTTAACTTCATAAACTAAAGTACATTGGCGGACTTAACGCCAGGGGCATTCTCTACCAGTCAACCATTAAGGGTGGTGAAGAGATATGTAAAAGTAGGTGCATAAGTACTTTGTGTTCGTTAATAGAAAGTTTTTAGTCATTAAGAGAGGTAGGCCACCATAGTAGCGAGTAAGCCCGACTGGACCACCACCTTACAGAAGACCACAGCCAAATAACTACACATAGCGGTGTAGTTGTGTTCCTGTGTGTAGGTACAGGCTTGCAGAGCTCATTTAGGGATTTGTTTTAAAATACATTAATGTTTCCTATCCCAGAGATTTTAAATCCATCTTAGAGAACTGGTGGAGTGGAAAGGTATTCCCAAAGTGGTCTATAACGACCCTTTGGGATTGAAATCGGTTTCCCAGGGGTCAACATAATTGAAAAGTGATTTTGGCTAGACGAAATCTAAAAATCGACAACTTTTAATTAACACAAGTTCTTATTTAAAACTTTCAAGGTACTGTATAAGTTGTGTTACTTATACCAACTTGTTGTGTTATAAGAATGACTAAAATTTTAGTAGGACGTAAAGTACCGCAAAGCTTTTAAATTTGTAAGTATTTTGTATTAATAGGAAAAAACTAGAGATTCTAAAGTAAAAAAATGAACTATAATACCTTAGAGCCAAATTAGGTACTTTACTTTTTTTGATAAAATTATTTAGATAATTCAAATATAAAATTACTTTACAGAATTATCTAAATAATTTTATTTTATTCTCAATGATTCATAAAAATATATAATAATAAAAATGAATACTTGTAATAGTTCCTTAAGACTCCTTATACTATAACCTTTGTCACATTAATATTCTCTTAGATCAAAACCTCCTTACACAAATTTGACATATTATTATTGGCCGTTTAGAGAATTCGTCATTAAAAAAAGTATCACCGCTGTGCCGGTCGGAGTGGAGGGTGTTAGGTTTATTATTTTCGTTACGGAATTTCTGGATTCGGTCTCCACGCCCAAGGCACGCGATAGAAGCTATGCAATAGCTTAAAAATGTCTCTAGCCCAATATAGTTTTGGAATCCCTGCTGGAATGGAGAGTATGTGTAGCAACTGAATGCCCGCAAGTTTGAGATGTTTGATGCTTAGTGATGCTTAGGCTATCATGGCCGAGGTACCTACAAAACATGGGAAAGAGTATTTACCTTTGCGCCATGTATCTGTACGTGGATCATAATGAGGTGCTTGAGAACAAAGGAAATAGTTACAAAACGTCATACCCACCGATAAAAAAACGTATTCTATATAATCTGTTTTAATTCAGCCGATCTGGCGTAATTAAGTTACAAAAATCCAACCATCTATTATAAATTTCGCATTTCTTAATACTAGGTAGCCCACGGCTCTGCCCGCGAAAACAAAAACAAATCTTGCCTTTGGGAGCCATTTTCCGGAATAAGTAACAAACATTCATTAAACTAAAATGAAAAATTAAATAAAATAACAAGAAGAAACAATGGTTGATTAAAAAGGTGAGATTTTCAATTCAATTTATATGTAGTAAGTATGAATGTAGCACGCCCTCAGGCGAGGTGGAGCGACGATCTTCGCAAAGCGGCTGGGAGTAGCTGGATGCGGGAAGCCGAGGATCGTGCTAGGTGGCGTGCCCTTGGAGAGGCCTACGTCCAGCAGTGGACTGCGATAGGCTGATGATGATGATGATGATGAAGTATGAATGTTGTAATATTATCTTATATATAAAATTATAATTATCTATGAATTGTAGCAGTTATGAATAAAAACACGATGTATGTTCTAGCAATAAACATCCTATCCATAGGGGATTGGAACTGTGGATCCTTCATACAGGCTACTTCGAAACCTAGTTCATGCAGAACAGAACTGTGTTTATTTGTTAAAATTTAATATTGTACTTGCTATACATAACATTGTATCAGATGTACTGCGATCAGTTGAAGCTTAATAAACGTTATTATATATTTGTGTATGTATTGTATAGTATTTATATAGTGAGTACACCACAAACTACCTGACTCTTCAAAATCCATCCAAAGGTTGTCTGGAAGAGATCGCTATTAGTGATAAGACCACATTATACACCTAACTATACCTATATCAAACTGTTATTTCATACTGTTGTATTTCTGCTTGGTGTACAATAAAGAATATTCTATATTTTTATCTAATTGGAATATTACTTGTAATAAATAATATAAGTATAATATAGTCCGGCAAAACTGTCAACTACTATGGTGGTATTAGAGTATGCCACCATAAAGCATCAGTGTTGTCTCAATAACAAAACATACAAATGACAACAACTTCATCATCATCATCATCTCAACCCATAAACGTGCCACTGCTGGGCACGGGTCTCCTCCAAACATTTGAAGGGATATTAGCCTACTATACCACGCTGGCCAGACGGGTTCCTGCCCGAGGGTGTCGTACGAGTCGACTAAGGGAGTAAGTCTAGTAGACAATATCCACCGCAAGAGAGGGAAAACTCGAAACAAAACCCTATATCAACAACTTCATACTTAATGAAAATCGTCATTTGCATGCCAACTAGTAAAGTAGTAACAAAGTAGCAAAAACTGATTGATTAATTGGTCCACGTCTTTTGGCTCAGATGATCATGATGATAAAATATCATCATGATCATCTCAGTAAAAGACGTCCACTGCTAGACATAGGTCCACATTTAAAACCAAGAAATTATTCTAGAAGAAGACTTTTATATTTGTTTAGGAAATGATTTTCCAAAAAATATTTTTAGCAGATGCTTAGATTTATAAAAAATAAAAATATTTTCCAAATTTCAGCTTCCTCGACTTAGTAGTTTCAGCTGTGCGTTGGTAGTCAGTCAGGAGTCACGACAATGATTTTATATACTAAGATTATAATTAAACTAGCTGCCCGCCATTAACCAGGGTCTCATAATGCTTTTGTCACTAAATAATGACACTCACAATTAACGTGGCTTTCTATTGGTAAATGAATTTTTAAAATGTGTTCCGTAGATCCAGAGATTATTCCTTACAACGTCACAAGCTTTCAAAGTTTACCTCTTTATAATATAATATACATATTGTTTTTATTTTTACTTTTCGCCCCAATTAGGATTTTTACAAGAAAACAAATCGAATATTATTTCTATATTATAGTTCCTCAGCATCCAACAATTTTTTAAGTCGTCTGAAATTACGGCCCTATATCCAACAGCGCGTCAGATAGATATATACATATAATTGATTGATTGGTTTATGTAAACTCTACACAGATACTGTTTCTTTTCCGAAGTAAGCTAAAGCTAATAATGCAAGCGACAAGGAAGTACGTCGAGCAACTTTTTAGGTGCTTGTTAGTATGTAGTTTGTGTCTAGTACAGAGCTCATACACAACAGAGGGAAACAAACTGCTAACTACGAGTACATTGTTGTTACAGCGATAATAGACAATGTGCAAGCAGCCTAATTATAAACAAAGTGTCAAGTAACAATATGTGATGCGCCGAGGAAGCTGATACTACATCAGGAAGTTTTTGAAAGCCGGAAATAATAAGGTAATTTATATTAACTATCTGTTGCCCGCAGCTCCGCCCGCGTGGTTTCGGTTATCGCGATAAAAAATTGCCTACCTATTTGCTATTCCAGACTATAATCTATGTATATCTATGCTAAATTTCATTGAGATCCGTTATGTAGTGTTTACGTGTAAGAGTAACAAACATCCATACTTACATCTCTACATAGTAGGATTTAAAACTGTTGTAATTATATTACATACTAGCTGTTGCCCGCGGCTTCGCCCGCGTGGATGTCGGTTATCGCTGCAAAAAGTGGCCTATGTGTTATTCCAGACCATAATCTATCTGTGTGCCAAATTTCATCCAGATCCATTCAGTAGTTTTTACGTGAAAGAGATCCATCCATCTATCCATTCTTACAAACTTTCACATTTATAATATTAGTAAGGATGTTTTTAATATCAAACAGTTTTCTAATAAATGCATATGAATAACTGTTTACACAGCAATTAAAAAAATCTATTTTTAATTTTTTTGTATGCGTTTGTTTCGGGTAAGGGCTGGACCGATTTATAAATAATTAGGAATCTGTGCAAAAGAATGTTACCCGTGGAAGTTGCGTATAAAATGTAGGAACCGGTAATTGTAAGTTCCAAGACTGAGCCATAGCGAAGCGGGTTTAGCTAGTTAACTGTTATAGTGGTCAACGTGGTCAGGGGTGGGAGTCCATCTGTGACTACGGTCAGTGCAATTTGACCCAAGCGTCGGGTAATAATTGATATGAAAGTCTTAAAACTATTACACGATTTACACACGTTATCTATTAAAGCAGCTATTTTGTGAGCATACTGTGAAAATCTAAGGTTCCATTATATATAATTACCTGCTAGTGTCATTGTCAACACACTACTTAGTTATTAATATGCGGAAGCTTGTCATTGGCAATTTGTTAAGTTATAATAAGTTATACACGATGTAATTAGTCCGTAAGCTTTCCTAATAAAATAAAATAATAACATGTGTAGAAATCGTGCAGGACTTTAAGATTTTGTTAACCATTTTAAACAGCATATCTCTAAGTCCAGAAAATTAAGCGGTTACGTTAAGCTCCTTCCGACAACTTGGAGCTTCATGGTAGCTAATAAATGTGGACTGTTTGACGTGAAGGTTTACCTATAATTCACATAAGTACTTTTACTTTATTTTCTAATGCCTAAGTATGTATACATGAGCTGTGGTAAAACCTAAATATATAAATTGAGATAAATAATAAAATAATAAATATGTACCATTGACAACATTGTATTATCCGCACATTAGAACAAACATTAAAACCTACTACTTATAGCAAGAAAATTAATCATTACAGCTTCACAGTTCGATGGATACACTTTATCGGGACTTGGAGTTGTATAAAACGTTGGATTTTAATGTTGCGCCACCCACACAAGCACACCTTTGAGCAGCGAATAGCTACAGTGTAATTACATTCACTCACACAGACACAACTTACGAGCACGGTCTCTACCTGCGCAAGAGTCGCATTCCGTCACCTACCTCCGCGAACCGAGCCTGCAAAGGCTTCTACGTTTAAATTTTTAAATTTAGAAAGTTACAGTGTTGTGATTGGCTGTTCGGCACAAAATGTCTATAGTATTTTAAGGTAAGATATTATAACTTTTTTAGTATTTAATCTAATGTCTGGGTAAGCATTAAATAAAGAAGAAAATTGTTAAGTAATTTTCTCAAAGGTACATCATACTTGCGGTTTAAAAAGGATGTTGGATGAATAAATATTAAACAGGTCTCGTTCTGCTATATCACACAGCGTTTATATTCGTTTTTTTACTATATATATGTTTTAAACACAGATTTTTCGTTTAACACTAAATAAAAAAAGTATTTGTATAGTTACTTGTGTCCTTTATCACGTGATTTTTAAAACAATAAACTTCGGTGGCGATCCATCATTTTGTCATTCTTATCCGATGAGTAATAACGGTTGGGAAAAAAAATGTAACTGTTTCTTGTGCACTTTTTTATGGTGGCTTTGTTTAAAATATTGTGGGATCACGTGTATTGTAAAGGTGCTATTGTGGACCTGCACTTGTGTATTCGAAGAAGGATCGACACCTGTACAATAAAAATGAGGTAATATATTTATCAACCTTGTGTTCTTATAATTATCTACAGATATACATGTTTTGCATGCTATAGAGTGGGTCTACTTTCTAGAAGAAACGAGTAAGAAGACTTGTAAGACTTGTTCTGACTATAATAAATTTATCACAAACTACTACATTGATTGGCAAACCATAGAGACCTGACCGTGTCATAAAGTCCTTGTAGCAATTATTTTAAGACCAAAAATAAATCGCTATAGGAACGACATAGTATGGCCTCTGTAAAGCGGACGACCTAGACTATGTGGCCTTCTTTGTCTGACAATGATCTAATGTTTTGTTTATTTATCTCGCGGTAATTTCCAATTCAAGTTATACGTAGTTGCTGTAAAAATTATGTTAAAGTTAGAACTTAACTAAGCCTCAAAGAAATGTCGAAAGCATAATAATTGACGCGGATAGTAGTGAAATGTGGACTTACATTTAATTAGTATTTTTTTAAAAGACTACTCTCGACTTTACAAACATACTTGCTTAAAACGCTGATTGTTTACCATTGGGTTTCCTTTTTACACACAGTGATATAATATCGGTAGAAGGTCACTCTACTATCTCTTTTTCATTTTATAAAAAATACAACTCCCGCACTAATAAGCAAAGGACAAATCCTGTGTGTCGAGCCCAGACTCGGGACAACCATTTATAGCACCTGTGGACTAGGACCACACAATTATAGTTCCGTTCGGGCTTGAACCCACAACACGCCTGGTAAATGGCGAGGTGACCACTTAATCCACTGAACTAACCATGCAGTCAAATTGTCTACTCTAGATTATAATTATGAGACTTTCGAGATACCTAACTATTATATTTATTATTATTTTCTACAAAGGTCCCTAATAGTTTAATTTTAATAAAAATTTTTGACATTATATCTAATATTATGAGTTATATCGTTGCATAATATAGTTGTGTTTCACCTGAGGGTCTTCAGGCTTTAGACTGCACGTTCTTATATAGGCGAACTGAACAACTTTGTGAATAAGTTGGCTACTATATATAGTAGTGGGAACCCTCCACCCGATAAAACAATGTAATAATAATTTTAGTACCATTGAGCATAATGATATTAGATACATGAAAAATTCATTTAAATATTTGACTTATAACACTAAACTGTTCTATGTCTCTTGTGTTTGGTAAAAAAAGGAATTGGGTGTTGTTTCATTCTGCTCTTTGTCTGGAATTTAAACGGGCATATGGTAAAATGCACATTCGTTTTTTGAATCTAACATTTGACGTTTCATTTGTTACTCGTACGTCTCTCACGTAACCCTTTCATCGGTTTATAGCTCAGTAATAGTCGCGGAGATCGATATAACTAAAAGGTTAAACAAAGTTCGTCGCGGTACCGCGTATAGCTTGTAAAACCGTTGGTCCTGTCCCTGATCTTTCTCCGGTAGTGTTGGATTACCGTCCCGTGATGGAATGGCGCTCCGACACGATCGGAAAAAGATCAAGCAAAAAAGTACTCGATGGGATTCCCATCAGACTAGGAGAGTGAAGGCAAAGAAACTGCACCTATTTTGTTTTACACGGCATGTGTTTTTACCGTTTAGACATTTTTTATAGGATATGATATTGTTGCAGAGCCTTAAAGCTTACATCTTCAATGTAGTTAGGTTAGTATTTGTTGACATAGAGAGGCGTTTATTAGTTGCTAACTAAGCAGCAAATGAAATTCAATCCATTGAGTATTTAATAGTGTTCCGGACCATCACTAGCGAAATCAATTCATTCAGAATCACTGGGGTTTGTCTGTTGGTCCACTATTAATTGACTTAGAAAGTTGAAATTATTTGCACATAGAGGAAGTGGTGCCGTCGCATGAATTATTAAACTCGTGTTAGTTTGATCTGTAGAGAGTTAGTTCTGAGACAAAGTTGTAAGTTAAAGACCGATCTTGCCCTATCTTTATATATATATTTCTTGTGTGCGTGTGTATGTCACTGAACTCCTCCTAAACGGTTGGACCGATTTTGATGAAATTTTGTGTGTGTGTTCGGGTAGGGCAGTACAATTGGACCCGGTAGGTGGCGCTGCTGTCGGTATATTAGCTTTTTCAGGCAGGACGACGTCTGCCAGGTCCACTAGTATATATATATATATAAATGATGATGAAAAAGCAGACCTTTTGTGAGAGAGAGAGTGAGATAGCAACAATATTTATAAAAAAAAAATTACAGACACGACTAGCCGTTATGTCAACTCGCTATTTATGTTGAAAAATATAGGAAGGTACTTACGATTTTGTGATGCTTTGACTTTCGCAAAGTCATTATTGAATTGTTCTTTTTTGTCCCGAAGTATTCGTAGGTTAGTACTTATGCTAATACTACTTACTGATACTATACCTACTGATGCCAAAAGACTGTAATAATTATACCCAATGTATAGAAATTGGGTATTATAAACTCGCCAAATTAATTTGAAACGTAGGGTGCCAGCAACAGGGGGCGCTACCTAAATCCCCATTGTAATATGAGTATCAAAAGACGCATCGCTTTCAACTGTGTATTGACGGGGTGGAAATTATTATATTGAAGACTTACTCCTAATTGGCGACACGGTGCGACTCAATTGGTTTAGCGATGAGTTGGCCGTTATTGCTCGATTCGCAGCTAATAATTTATTTATACAAATACATAGGTATATACAGAATTAATCTCTGAACAATTATAATTTGTTACAATAAATTCGTATGTATTGTAGGGAATTCGCGGAAATATTCGCGGAAGTAATAAAATCCAATAATCCTTAAATATTTCATATATATTTATACCAATAGTTGTTTTTTACAATCCGTGTTGCCTCTGTGACCATCATCGAAAAATCCCCCTTCGAAAAACAAAACACAATCAACAATATTCCCGCCATAAATTCTTTTTAAACAAAAGATGTAGCTGTTACTCAATAGATTATGTGCCAGTAACATAAACAATATTATTCTTAATTTGATATATAAACTATTTTAATATTTATCATAATTATTAACAACTATTCATAATAACAATTACAATTTAATCCACATAATTATAAATGTAGGCTTACAGTATGTATCTGTGTAAGTAGAACTTACACTGACGGACTCATAAACTGCATCAAAGTTCAGGATTATTTTTAAAATGATTTTTTAATAAGTATGATAACTTTTTAGATTAAATTATATAAATATGGAAAGACTAGCTCTTAATCTCAAAAAAAAGGAAAATTTAAAAATAGAACTGCAGTAAAACAAATGAATATAGCCGGGAAAAGAAAATTTACTCGTAGTATCAGATTTGCGTGTTATTTATAGCAAAGTTTTAAATTGATTATCATTGATTTTTTATTCTTTTGTCAATTGAATTATTGTTACCAGCAGAATTGTTGGGTTAGTTTTTTAACTCATCGAGAGTTTTTGAACCATAATATGGATACTTCGTCCGAACAAGCGGCTCAAATTGTAGCATTGGTGCGGGAGGGCTTGGATCAACGAACGATTGGTAGAAATTTAAATTTAAACCAGTCTACGGTTTCTAGAATATACAGAAGGTTTGTGGAGACAGATTCTTACAGAAGGAGACGTGGTACAGGCAGGACTCGAGCAACCACCGGTCGTGATGACCGATTTATTGTTACAACTTCCCTGCGAAATCGTTTCCTCACGTCTGTTAACATCAAAACAGAGCTTAATGAAGTGCGTGGAGTAAACGTGAGTGCACGAACAATAAGAAGAAGGTTAAAGGAAGCGGATATCACCCCTTTTAGACCAGCAAATGGTCCAAAGTTGTCTGTAGCTCACAGACAAGCTCGCTTAAGATTTGCGCGTGATCACCTGAATTGGACAGAAGAGCAATGGACCTCCGTATTGTTCACGGACGAGTGTAGGACATGTTTATATGGTGCAGATGGTCGCAGAAGAGTCTATCGTCGACGTGGGGAGCGATATGCTCAAAGTTGCATTGAGGAGCGTGTTCCTTTTGGAGGCGGTTCGTGTATGGTCTGGGGTGGCATATCGATGAACGGGCGAACAGAACTTGTGTTCATAGACATGGTCCGTCAAAACGGTAATAGAGGGGGTTTGACTGCACATCGCTACATAACAGAGATCTTAGAAGATCACGTGGTGCCTTACATGGGATTCATAGGCGAAAATTTTACTTTAATGCAGGATAATGCCCGGCCGCACGCTGCTGCACAAGTTCGACAATATTGAGAAGAGGTTGGGATACGTACAATGAATTGGCCAGCACGCAGCCCGGATCTTAATCCCATTGAGCATGTTTGGAACAATTTAAAAAGAGCTGTATATGCGAGAAACCCTTTGCCCACGACAGTGGCAGCACTAAGAACAGCACTTTCAGAAGAATGGGACAATATTCCGCAAGATCTTTTAATAACCCTAATAAAATCTATGCGGAACAGATTAGAATCCGTAATAAGGGCACGTGGAGGTAATACACCTTATTAAAACATAAATAAAGCCTTGCATAAAGTTTGTGTCTATTGTTAAAACCAATTTTTTAATTAAACCAATTTTCCTTAAATTTCTGTTTTTCTTCAAAAAAAGTCTTAAGGTCCTTTCCAGTACACAAACTTAAACTTAAGGATATGACCCTACACTGTTTTAAAGTTCACGAACCAATCTAGAGGTTTCAATTTAAATCTGTATAGAAAGTTTGACTACTTGGTTAAAATATTTATTTCAAAGTCGTCTATTACTTTGATGCAGTTTATGAGTCCGTCAGTGTATTATTACTAGCCCCGACTTCGTCCAATTTAAAGTATTTTCTGTTTTTACTAATAAACAAGCATACAAGCAAATAGTTTATGATAATCGTTGATGCAGTACGGCTTTCTACCTTTGGGTGGCAAACTAGGAATTTGATATCATTGTTTTTGGACACCTACGCCTGACGCGAACTCATTAGGGTCTATAGCACGGGAAACGACAACAATAGTGCTTAAAAGTGCTTAAGCTGCAATTAATTAGCACATAATTACTGAATGGCAATACTAACATAAGTTAGATCTACTTTGCTAATTGATGTAATGCAATTGCATTCATTTAACATTAAGTTTTTCATGGAACCTATTTGTAGGTACTTACCTATTTATTTTAAAAATGGTTTTTAAAATATTGTTTCCCAGATTACTCATAAAAAGACTCTAGTGTTAGAAGCTCGTTGGGACGTGACACGACTGTTAGCGACTTTTTTAGATCTTAATTTGAAAAATAAACAATAATAAAATATTTTTTAATATTTTTTATACTACTAAGGTGGCAAACAAGCATACAGCTCGCCCTATGAATGCTTGCAACACCAGAGGTATCGTGCTTGTGCCAACAAGTTTTTTTTACTCCCCAGCTTAATATCCCTGGGATAGGTAAATCTTTCTTTTAAACCGCATCCGTATGCAAATTAACATCGTAAATAAATAGCTATAAGGACGTCATGACACGACGGTATGTAAAGGTTGCCTGAAAAAGCTGTTACTAAGGGTTTTTCTTAATTTACTGTGACAAACAAGCGTTTATTACAGTAAAAATAATTACCTACCTAGTTTTAAATTCGAAAGTTCGATATAAAAGGATTTTCGAATTGATAGATAATTTGGAGTAGAGACCTCTTGACGTAAATATTTAATTTAATCTTGTAGTAAGAAATAAACATATGTATAAATGAGTACTTATATATTATGTATTTAAAAAATAATTTTGATAATTTGAATGGCGTGTTGGTCTAGTAGTTATTGACTCTAACTGCTAAGTTAGTGGTCGTGGGTTTGATTCTCACCTAGGATATACACTAAAATAAGAAATATGAATATAAGTATATTTAATAGTTGATGTAATTTAGCTGCCATAGCATGGTGACAATATTTAACCAATTGTAAATAAAACGATTAATTCGTAACTTGTTAAAAAAGGAACATCAATATCCCGATTTGAAAAGATTTTTAACCATTTTGTTTCTTTCTTTACTATTTTAATTCTTCTTTCAAATTTAAATTTAAGAACACACACACACATTTCGGAATGCAAATAAATGATATGAATATGAATACTATCTATATTTTGTAACAAAGGTGTAAAATATTTCGATGAGATTTTGTTTTCCTAACAAATAACACTGACCGTTCAAACGTTTAAAACTAATATAAAAATCACAACGAAAATACGTATAAAATACTGATCGTTTCCTTTGTTTATTGACTCGCGCACTACGGTAGGTTAGGTGTAGGTTTCTGTCTTGTTAAGGACTTCCAAACTCAAAATTATTTATTCATTTGTAAAAAAAAAGGCTTATCTTAATCTACTTTATTAAATAAGTAGGTATACAAAAAAAATCAATGCTTCACGAATTTAGGTTCCATCACTATGGGAATGAGGGTTCGTCTCTTTTTGTAGGTATAACATAAATGCATATCGTGAAAAAACACAAACAAAATACCAATATTTAAAAGTAAATCACGTCAAGATAGACATGAAATTTGCAAAAATGAAACAAAATAGGAAATCAATAATTATCACAAAACATCTACTTAACATTAATCAGTTAATAATTATATCTTAATAAATCCTGCATTGAATAAGCAACTATGTCCCATGAAGTTTTATCGCCCAAAAACTAATATAGTCCAAGATATAAATCAAGAATAAATAAACAGTTTTAATTATTTATCTGTCAGTCGCACAAGTTATACGACATGACTACGATACGTTGTTGTTCCTAAACGGTCCCATCGTCTGAAAATCGAACCCACAACTCGCCCTGACGCAATAAATATCGCAGTGGTTACTTCATTCAGGTATGTACTATCCGATTTTAAAAGCTAAAATATCATAGATTTTTCTAGAAACATCAATAAGAAATGCATATATGCTACACGAAGACTAGTAATTCAGGTCGCACCTACTAAATTATTTAGTTAGAAGACAATGGCTTAGTTACCCTATGGGGAAAACCTAAATCAATATCAGTTGAAGATACAAACAAACGCCTTGCACCGTATCCAGGTTGACGTGTAAATTTCCGAATGGTGCATTTCTGGTATTGATTGAGGTTATTAATAAATAATTAAATCAATAAAACTAGACTATAAGTACCAGTCGGAGGGGAAGAAAATGCCATTTGAGCGGTGACTTACAAGCGGATAACCAAGCGCGATAACAGTTACTTACATTAAATAAAATTGAAAATAATTTTGATTAATCAAATTATTGATTGTATTTATTGTTTGAATATATTTCAAAGTATATATATTTTGATCAAAATGGTTTCGATTAAATTTTATACGTTTAAGTTTAGAAAAAGAAAACTAGGGCGCGTGAAGGTCAAGTTTTTAGGTATGTATGAAAACTTTTTTATGGTTTCAGATCATTACGTAACGTGTAATTTACGTAATGATTTTATTTTACAATTTCTTTATCTTATTTTATTTCGATTGAAATGCACTATAGTTTCTATTTATGGGACCTATTGTGTATTCTAATACTTTAAAACTTTATAAACTGTTTTTGTTTTTGAAAAAAAATAAAACTTTGCCGATAAAACTTTTTTATAATCGTGTTTATTGCTTCGTGTAACGAATTTTGCATTCGCTTTTCGATGAAATGATTTATACAAGTTTATTATTATGAAATCTTCACGTGAGCTAATTTATAGCTCAGGGGTAAGTACATTATTCATTATACTACTATTTGTATGTTTTAATTTTTGTATCGACAAATAAAATATTTCAATGAATTAATTTACCGCTTTATTTATTTCTCTATACTAATGAAAATATTTCTATTTTAGAAAGGTCGTAAAGGCTCCGCTGCACATATTAAATACAAGTGGTCCCGGTAGGTAAAAGTTGTTTTTAAATTAAAATATATCGGGAGTAGAAAATTAAAGATTGTTTGATTTATTATGTTTTTTATTTCCCATATATTTTGTCCATCCTATGGTTGTTTGTATGTAATTGCTTTGAATTATAAGGCCGCCTATTGTACATAGCTATAAATTACCTATACAAGTACAAAAAAATCATCAAAATCGTTTAAGCCAAAAGAAGAGAAGAAATACAAGCACTCGCAAACCGGAATTTAATATATAAGTACGTATATGTAAAGATGTGGTGAAACATAACCTTGAGGTGATGATTACTTGTGTGACGTCACAGCTGACGACGGATCTTCATACCTACCTTATCGGAAAACAAGCATTCATTATAATAATATCTTATTCATAATATATAATATAGTAATATATTTATATATAGTAATGATGTAAAATATATTTTAAAACTTGATTATGTTGTTTGTTTACCTACCTATCTACCTACAACTAAATAAAATTACCTTTACTTATCCTTATTTTTCTTCTAACCCTGATGCGTTATTCTGGGTTGGGTCTCCTGACATTGTGCTATAATAACCTAATTTGGGTTGTCCGTTCTTGTATTGGGCTTGTTTGAGGTGTCTTTTGTTCTGTATATTATGACCATAATGGGGTCATGGGTCGACTCTACCTTACCCTCTTTTTCGTTCGTTTCTTTCTCTAGAATG
Organism: Trisateles emortualis; assembly: GCA_947095525.1. Classification (NCBI taxonomy): domain Eukaryota; kingdom Metazoa; phylum Arthropoda; class Insecta; order Lepidoptera; family Erebidae; genus Trisateles; species Trisateles emortualis. The sequence goes on along the minus strand of OX352729.1, from coordinate 23,700,444 downwards.
TAATCCACATGATCCTCGCTGTAGACGCGGTATTCCGTTTTTTTTATTATTCATTAAAATAGTTAGACTTTTTTAGTCATAAGTACCTATATAAAATCGTTTGTCCTGTCTGATTAGTAATCAAATTTAAAAAGCAGACATTAGGTTATTTTATAAATCCCTCAACGGGTAAGTAGTAAAATATACCTACTTGTTATATTCAGGGTTAACTCAGACAGTCATTTGATCCAAAACTAGACAGTAATTATGTACTGTGGCAACTAAACAACTCCAAAATACGTCCATTGAAATAGAAAAATTACACGTTGAGAAAGAAACAAATTATCTTGCTTATAACATATATATGTATACACAAAGATTTGTTCTGAATGGTAATCGAACCAATACTTCACTAACCACTAGTCCAATAGGCCGGTCAAAAAATTATTCAACTGCAACTTTCTTTCCTAAGATCTAAACCAATTGCAAATAAAATGCAATAAAAAAAGACGTGTGGCACTCGGGGACTGCCGCGGTAAAGCTATTGCATATTTTTTAGTATGATTTTTTTATCGAAAAAAATAAAAAATTACTTTACAGAATTATCTAAATCATTTTATTTTATTCTCAATGATTCATAAAAATATATAATAATAAAAATGAATACTTGTAATAATTCCTTAAGACTCCTTATACTATAATCTTTTTCACTTTAATATTCTCTTAGATCAAAACCTCCTTACACAAATTTGACATATTATTATTGGCCGTTTAGAGAATTCGTCATTAAAAAAAAGTATAACCGCTTTGCCGGTCGGAGTGGGGGGTGTTAGGTTTATTATTTTTGTTAGGGAATTTCTGGATTCGGTCTCCACTCCCAAGGCCCGCGATAGAAGCTATGCAATAGGTTAAAAAGTTACGCAATATTAAAAAAACACCACCTTCTTCGTTTTTTCACAGCTTGGCCAAAAATGGCCGGCACGAAAATGTCCCATAATTTAGGCTTTCCACCAAGTTAATAAACATTCCTTCCACCCATAGATGTAGACTAACTAACGAAGCCTGACTAGTTTTCGTTATAATTGATAGCTAATTGAGAGTGTTCGTAGTAATATCCGGGCTAAAACAGTATGTCCCAATCTCCCAATCATATCCGGACCATCCTCGGTGAAACGGGAACATAATTGGGCCAATCTATTCGTTTATAGCTATTTGCCATGTTTACACTTTGGATATGCTCAGTCAGAAACATAGGTATATATTTGATTGCACGAGGACAGGCAAAGTAACTTAAGCGTGCCGGCCGGCTATATTATAAAACTCTTAAAATATATTGCCAAAGGTGGTTTTAACATAGTACCGAGTATTACCGTTTCGATTTGACTGCCTCGGTGGTCCAGTGGCCGCAGTATGCGCCTGCTGTGGACGAGGTTGTGGGTTCGATTCCCACACAGGACAAAACTTTGTGTGACCCACAAAGAGTTGTTCTGAGTCTGGGTGTTATTTGTGTCCGTTAATTGTATGTTTCTAAAGTCCCCCGCGACACGGAGCTTGTTCTGTAGTGCGGGAGTTGTCTTTTAAAAAAAAAAGATTCTTACACGGGTCAATTTTGTAAGTTAGGGTGTATTTTGTCCATAAACTTATTGGCTAAATGTGTCTTATTTCAAACAACCTCAACTGCAGTATTCTTGGTATTTTAAAGTTCCTATTATCGATTTGACAAGGGCCATTATTCCAACGTTTGAAATCCACTTTAATATTCTTCTTGTCTTCCTTTGTAACAGCACATTATTGAATGTCAATTCGGGTCAATTTTGTAAGTTAGGGTGTATTTTGTCCATAAACTTATTGGCTAAATGTGTCTTATTTTAAACAACCTCAATTGCAGTATTCTTGGTATTTTAAAGTTCCTATTATCGATTTGACAAGGGCCATTATTCCAACGTTTGAAATCCACTTTAATATTCTTCTTGTCTTCCTTTGTAACAGCACATTATTGAATGCATAATTAATAAGTGAAATGTGAAATTTTCCACATGACGCCAGTTAGTGTATTACATGAATAAAATGCCTTGGGAAATTCTATGATCGATAACAGTTGCAGCCTATGCATAATATATTACCATGTAGCCTGGCCTTCGTAAATTATACGGTGGTCACCCTATTTTATAGGTTCAAATGATAGAACTATATTGTTACCTATTTGTCTTTTTGAATAATATTTTATTGAATTTAAAGTCATAACGCTTGGACAATAAAGGTTCATTTGCAGTGTAGTAACTTTCCTTATTGTAAGACGCATATCGATGTTAGGTAGAGGTTCTCATGGCTGTGTATGTTGCATATCAATGAACCTAAAACAATAATATGTGGCTGTCATTGAAGTATCTTCAATGCGTTCCTTTTCTTTACGATAGAACAACAACAGTTATGGAATTATGACCTTCCTTCAAAAAATCGTACGGGACTGACCACAAATAAAAACTATTAGAAAAATGTTTATGTTAATGAGGCAATCAAGCATGCGGCTCGCTTGATGGTAAGCAGTTACCGTAGCCCATAGATGCTTGGTATATCTTTCACTCACGCGTTGCCGACCTTGTAAAACTACTTACATTTTATAATGAACTAGCTTGCATCGTGTTTAGAGACAAACTCAAGGATTATCTCTTTGATCTCATTAATTCTTCGTTTTATACAAACAAATATGGACCGCTTGTATGCTTGGAATGTTTATATAAAGAATAAAAAGAATGTTTTCTAGAACATTCCTTATCGGGCTGTCATTTAATTAGCCAAGACGAAACAACGGAAGCGCAGGACTTTTACTGCCTACCATTTCTCGAAGCGTTGTGTCGTGTCGTATTTTTGCACCCTTTGGATTAGGCCTAGGTGTTCATTTTGTGCTAATTGGTCCTTGAGTAAACAAACGGAATAGCCACACATTTTAATTAAGGTGTAGGGTTTGTAGAGAACTTAAGACTAGGATTCACGCAAAACATTAAATGCTATGTGAGTTAGGAGCTTGGCTCTCCATGAGGTCAGATACATTTTTTACAGTGCAAGCAATATATACTCATCTTGGAGTTATTTAACATGAAAATGTTTTAGTAGGATATAAATTACTTATAAATTCGTCTCAAAACTGTACGATAAAGGTTACAGGAAAACCGTATATCAGGTATTAAACTGTAAATAAACCTTGTAAATGGCCTTTGTTCTTTTTTATATTACTAAACATACGGCCCACCCAATGGTAAGCAGTTACCGTAGCCTATGGACGCTTATTACGCTACGTTATAAAAATATGTATGTACAAGTCCGTACATTGTAACCGACTTAACACTATTGGTATAAAAATAATTTAAAATAAAGTTTTCTTATGCGTTCGTATTATGTGTGAATATAGCAATTGACGTGGGATTTCAGGTGTGATGATAATTGATAATTATGTATGTATATACTACAATACATTATAAATTGCGTAAAATCGGAGATGGTCTTTCAAACTATCTGATTTTACATTAGTTAATCAGCCTGAGATATTAGATACATGCTTGTTTTACATATGGGTGGGCAGAGGCAGATTATAAACTGCAGAAAATGTTTGCAAATGGGACAATATTTTTTAAATTTCACTTTGTAAAAATTCTACATAATTTGCCTTCTGCTAACTGTGGTCAAAAACATCGTGAGGAAACTCATATGTCTTGCATTGCAAGATATTTTAAAGGCATGTATTATCTACCAAACCACTTTGGGCCAATGTGTGTGGATGAAAGCCAATGGTATTTGAGACAGCTCTCCGTAATATCCGGGGCAGCACAATATGTCCCAATATCCGGACTGCAGCGGAGACATAATACAATTCCATTGACTGCACGATTGGTTCAGTGGCTTTATTGATTACCTCGTCATTTACCATTGCGCGGCGTGTAGTAGGTTTGATCTCCACACGGGACAAAAATTGTGTGATTCATTATCCCGAGTCTGGGTGTACTTTTACTACATTAATTGTACGTTTTTAAAGTCCCCCGCGATATAGTGCTTTTTCCCTCGTGCGGGAATTCTCTTTTTTTAATACAAGTTGTTTTATAGCTTTTGCTATTGTCACTCAGTTTTCCACTAGTCTGTAAATAAACGGGCTAAATAACGATTCGAGTGTTCTAGAAATTTTATTCAATTTCAAAGTATTATCGTTTCGACGAATGCCACTTAAATATTCTGCTTGTCTGCTATTGTAACTGCACATTATTGAATGCATATTTAATAAACGACATGTGAATTTTCCCATATGACAGCAGTTAGTGGTTTACATCGATAAAATGTCGGGGAAATAACAGTTGCAGCCTGGCACTTGGTAATTATATGCTAGGTACCAGGTACCCTACTTTGTAAAAACATAGGACAGACTAAATTGTTTCCGTTTTGTTTGAGAATAATAAATTAAAGTAGGGTTTGTGGTGTAGTGTTTTATTATTGTAAGGCATATGTAGACAACTGATGTGGGTTATCATGGCGTTATATATTATATAATGAAGACTGGTCCTTAGCTTTGAGAGAGATGGAAGGAAAGTAGGGAGGTCTTTTGCTCTGCAGTTGATCAAAACGATGTACATATCATCACACCCGTCTACCGCTGGGGTAGGTAGAGACTATGGTACGGCAATTGCTACGATCCAAATATACTTCCTTCGCCTTCTCTACATTCATCAACCTCTTCATGTCGTCGATTCTGGGTACTTTTAATTTGGCCTTTTTTTTAGCAAATTACTTACTTGGTCGCAGGTATTCTAAAGGAGATAAAAATAATAATCCCAAATAATACATAGAAACATATCATCATGCATGTCTCCCATTGGGGTAGGCCGAGACTAACAAATCTAACGGAATACAGAAAGGACAAAGCAAAAAACATACATCCAAACATGAAGAGCGTTTAAAATTTAAAATATACATCAACAATAATTTTCAATTTTAAAATGCCCTTCGGGTGAATATAGAATAATTTGAGTGCGACGTTTTTTATTAATTATGTTAAAAATCTTGAATTACATAAAAATATTTTGTTTTAAAATTTAGTAGAAACACAATAATGAACAGTATCCAAAAACATTTACAAGAGTTATTATTACTATTATATTATTTGGTCTCGCAGTAAATTTAATGGCTTGTATAATTGTCGTATTCAGTTTTTTCTTCCATCCAGTAGTCACTATTAAATAGCCGATTTATTTCTATTTAAGAGATAAAATACATTTATTTCATGAGATACTAGCTGTTGCCCGCGGCTCCGCCCGCGTGAATGTCGGTTATCGCTGCAAAAATGCAGCCTATGTGTTATTCCAGACCATAATTTATCTGTGTGCCAAATTTCATTCAGATCCGTTCAGTAGTTTTTACGTGAAAGAGTAACAAACATACATCCATCCATTCTCATAAACGTACTCATAACATCTTACATACAACGGTACCTACGACCTAAATGGTAATTATCATTTGTTATTTCAACAAAATTAGCACGTAGGTGCGTTTTATTCACTAGAAAATACTACAATATACATATGTGGTACTTTATAATTAATTCCTTTAGCGTTAGGTTTTACGTGCGCATACAACAAGATGGCCTCAAGGTAATCGCTTAGATTACTGCGCATTGCTTACATGTCACGTCAAAAGGAATTCCTTCGACCTACCAAAACTATGCCTACTTTAGAATATTATAAACACAGCATATCGATATTTATATAAATCGATTTTAACGTAGGAGCATATGCAAATAACGATTTTATGAATTAATCATAAGCATATATGTCTCAATGCTGAGCACGGGTCCTCTATGCTCTCACAAGAAAGCCAAGAGGGTTTAGGCCTCAAAAGAGGAATAAAAAACCTTAAAAAAAAATCCGTGATAGTAGTTATAGATATATTTATTATAATACCAGCACAATGGTTCAATTAAAAAACCATTTTTAAGCTATTGCCACAGAATACTTAATAGTACAGGTACAGAAGGTTCACTTCGCTAAATCATTTAAACAAATATCAACTTTGCTCGCACACAATAGAGCGCAATTCAGCTCCCCAGAACAAAACTTACCTACTCGTTTATTTACCTACAAATTGGCTCCCTTTGTATTGCGTATTTCTGGACATTATGGTTGTCACTTAGAGATCAATTTTGATCTGAAGTACCTGTTAGGTTTAGGTAGGTACTTACTATACTTTTGTAAACGAGTGACTTTTTAAATAAATCTGGACATGTGGGGACATATTCAATGTAGGTACTTAGTAATTAAATTATAAGAACGAGCAGTGTGTGTCCACATCACAGGACTGGTCAAACCACTAAAGAACAAATTATAATAATGGGTACTAGCTGTTGCCCGCGGCTCCGCCCATGATTATGTTTTTGATTAAATTAAAAATAGGTATTAGAGTTTGTCATTGGTTTGTTTGGAGCCATTTGTCCAGTTGAAATTTAAAACTATTGAGTGATAGGCGGTTATAATATATTTTCCCAATTAAATAAGTACCTACTTAATTGGTTGGACAAATAAATAATACGTCTCTACAAAAACTGTGCTGTACCTATAGTCTACATATCAAAATCTTGCTACAAATAGGTACCTACCAATTATGTTTTTCTAAATGATAACGTGTTTCTTTCCTTTGGAATATTGAAAAACGAGAGGTTAGGATCTTTATCACTATTTAAGCAGCCGAATACTGTGGAATATTTTTATGCCTTTATTTTCTTTAAAATATTTAACAAAACCAATTATGTTTTTCTAAATGATAACGTGTTTCTTTCCTTTGGAATATTGAAAAACGAGAGGTTAGGATCTTTATCACTATTTAAGCAGCCGAATACTGTGGAATATTTTTATGCCTTTATTTTCTTTAAAATATTTAAAAAAGAAAACGAATCGGTGACGAATTACGGCTTCGTGTGCGTTTCGTAGGTAAACTTACGTCGAACCGACGACGCGACCGGCGCGCGACACTCGACTAAATAATACCCCTGGAAATGTTGCGGCCGGGTACTTGTAGATTCATACCTAAACAGCGGAGTGAACCAGGCCTGCTATTGCATAGCTTCTATCGCGGGCCTTGGGCGTGGAGACCGAATTCAGAAATTCCCTAACGAAAATAATAAACCTAACACTCCCCCACTCCCCCACTCCGACCGGCACAGCGGTGATTCTTTAATGACTCTAAACGGCCAATAATAATATGTCAAATTTTTGTAAAGAGGTTTTGATCTAAGAGAATATTAATGTGAAAAAGATCTTAATAGATAGAGTCTTAAGGAATTATTACAAGTATTCATTTTATTATTATATATTTTATGAACCATTGAGAATAAAATAAAATGATTTAGATAATTCTGTAAAGTATTTTTTTATTTATTTCGATAAAAAAATCATACAAAAAAATATGCAATAGCTCTACCGCGGCAGTCCCCGAGAACTACTAGCTATTGCATATTTTTTTGCCACACGTCTTTTTTTCACTTTATCTGCTTACCCGCTCCAGTTGTAATATCTCATTCAAAATAAACAATTCATTGTTTGAGTGCTGTATTGAGTAATAAAAATGTCATTACTTATAAACACAGCGGTATTTATTTTTAAAAAAGCAGGCGCCATTTTCTTACGCTCTTTTAAAATACGGAGACAAGTCACAATTTTCTGACGTTTAAAATAAGGTAGGGACAAAGTAAGTGAGCGTTCTACTGCCACTTTGTACCATTTTATTTTAATATTATATTTTTCCTTTCTGTCGTTTTTAATGCACTCAAATTTTGCGTTAGTAAATAAAAATGTAATAAACGCGAATTAATTTTAAAAATGCAACTCCTGCTCAAGGGAACAAGTCCTGTGTCACAAAGGACTTTGCAAACATGTTATAATTAATTGACACAAAGTGCACCCCGTTTCGAAAAAGCGTTTTTGGATCACACGAAAGTTTTTACGACGTTTGTGTTTGTTTGACGAAATGAATCTTTAATCAACGTGCAATAAAATGATAAAATTTAAATGGCAAACAAGCATATCCGGCCCGCCTGATGTTAGGTAGTTACAGAGGTTAAAGTTGTGATAACTTGAGTGTTACCGACCTATGTTTTTACACCAAGGCTTTTAAGATGGAATATCCCTAGAATAGGAAAACGTTTCTTTCAAACGCATCCCTGAATGAGTTCTGGAGACCTGTACTCACATTCAGGAACACAACTACACCGCTGTAAGGTGGACGTGCTTCCCCAGACGGGTTTGCTCGATAGAATGGTGTCCTACCTCTTTATTAAATTAATGATAGTAAAATATTAGTAGATATACTGTAATATATTAACGTATGTTGGCCCACACGAGTAGAAAAATCTTCTATATTGACTTAATATCTCCTACCACCAAATTTCGTAAAGATAACGCACTGTGTAAATAAATTTCTATATAAAACATATTACATATATACCCGATCAAAACTTCGCGTTCGCTCCATTTCCAATATGGATCAAGAGTCGTGTATATTAATTGGTTGCCTAGCAACCTTGTTAAAACTTACTACAGTTGTGATTCAGAACAAATGCGTTTGGTTATAATGATGAGTGAATTTAGTGAAATGTTTGAACCACAGTTTCCTCCTTGAAAGTGTGTTTAAAATTCATTGTTGTGATATGCGGTTGCTTCAGGAGTAAACAAAACTAGTTTTGCATGTTGTTTTGTATAAAGTAACACAATACACCTTTGTGGTCGCTGACATTTGCAGAGGCGGCCAACTAATATAATATTGATGGAATACCTCTTATTATTCGTACGTATCCTCATTTCTCTAACATTACTTATCTGGCATATATGTAAACGTCTTTGTCATCATATGATATTTATAAAGCACATCGCGTAAATATGTAAGTAGTTTCTGATTTCCAAGTGCTGTATAAAACATATTTTGCAGAGATGAATTATAAATAGAATTAGTTAATGCCTGCCAGTTGTTTAAAGTACAATAAGTTTATTTCATCATCATCTCAGCCAATAGACGCCCACTGCTGGACATAGGTCTCCTCCAAGGATTTCCACAACTCTCGATCCTGAGCCGACGATTTTATTAATTTATCTATGACATTCTTATTGTATTATAGCCGTATGTCGTTTACTATGCCATCGATATTTGCAAATTATATAATTATACTGTGGTCAGACCTTAATAGTAGTTTCTGTTTAAAGAAATCTTTTTTCATCAAGCTTTGATTATTTTTATTTCGAGTATATTCATCTATTTATTTATTTTATTTAGAAAATGAACAGTGACACGGTGAAAGGCTAATAACAGATTTTCCTTTGAATCTTTTTTCTCCACAAAACTCCGCTTTAGTTCCACAAAATAGAGGGTGAGATAATTGTTCTAATACGGGTACACTTCCAGTTTGTGCTACTATTTAAAATTTTCTAACTAAATATACATACGACCGATTTCGAAGGTCGATTATTAAAAAATAAATAGCTATGTTACTTAGTGACAATAATGCAATCTATTGGTGGAAGAACTTATAAATAAAATAGGTCTGGACCTATTTTAAAATTATTTAAAAGTTATTTTTTCTTTTAATGTAATGAATGAATTTAAAAACTACCAGTAGTTTACATACAAAAAATACATATCGTTAAGAAGATGTACTTAAATTGCCGTTTTATTAAACCTAGATAGATGTTTTTTAAACTTCTTAACAGATATTTCTTAATTTTTTTACGATTGGACATGTTAATATTCACCTATTATTATAAAGTATAAATTAGCTTCAAGGTTAAACAACGTAACATCAGAACAGGTCTTCTAACTATCATGACTCATACTATTTGGTCGTTAGTATAAAATTCTGCGTAGTTATTGATATATCTTCTACGCCCAGTATACTAGCTAAAGTATCAATCACTCGTATGCATTTTTTATTTTTATTTGAAGTACATACCCTGCGACACAAGACTCGTTCCCTAGTTGAGAGTTGTTTAAAAAAAGAAAATGGTACGTTAATGTTGTAATGAGATTGCAATTGTTTTAAAGAAATTACGGTAGAGCTTGACTAAGTTGCCAGTAAATGCTGTTGTTATGAATTGTATGGCTCGTCGTGACAGAGCAACATCCCGCCGGGAGCTGCAAAGTCTCGGCGATATTCAGACGAGTAGTGATAAATGTTTTGTCTAAACTTGGTTCACGGTATTTAAAACTTTCGTGTATTTATTATATATATACATATATATATTATTAGATTTATAGTTGTGCTCCTTATATATAATTTTTTTTTTTATACTACTTCGGTGGCAAACAAGCATACGGCCCGCCTGATGTTAAGCAGTATCCGTAGCCTATAGACGCTTGCATTACCAGAGGTATCACTTGCGTGTTGCCAACCCATTTTTTTACACCAGGGCTTTAAGATGGAAGTAACCCTGGGATAGGAGTACGTTTCTTTCAAAACGCATTCCTAAATGAGCGCTGGAGACCTGTACTCACACACAGGAACACAACTACACCGCTGTGTGTAGTCATTTGGCTGTGGTTTTCTGTAAGGTGGAGGTCCTTCCCCAGTCGGGCTTGCTCGCTAGTATGGTGCCCTACCTCTCTTAAAGAGAAAGAATAATTCAATAACTTAAATATTATATCAACTCTTTATTAATAGACCTCGCTATTAACGATGTTATTTATTTTTTCATTAGCATGTGATTGTTTGTGTTTCATGTAGTAGAAACGGATCTCTCATTTAGGTCTCATAGATACATTTTCAAAGTCTAGATGTAGGATGTTGTATCCATAAATTGTGTAATTGCAATGTATCTCCCTTGCGATACAGAATTTGTTCTCTGTGTCTAAACAGTTAGTTATTTGCTTTTGAGAAATGATGTTATTTCATTTGACAGTAACAGGTGTTTGTTTTGGAATTCATTTGAACACAACATCCTAAAAATGTTTATAAATTACAAATGACTAAAATTGCTTAGCATTTACTTTTTTTTAAGATGGCATTTTAACCAAGCGATGTTGCTTACCTAAAAAACTTTAAAATTAATCGTACCTATGTAAACTTTCGTTGTTATTATTGCTATAATAATCGACGGTTCTAAATCATGTAATATTTTTAAGGATTTATACCTTTCATTAAAGGTATAAAACCTTACTAACCCTACTTTTCGATCGAATTTCTACTGACCCTGCTCACTGGACTGGAAAGACACAAATCATAAAAGTTTCACAGATTGTTATAATATAATTTTAATAAATAAAAAAAGAGACGTTTATAGTCAGATGTAGTTGCTGTTTGGTAAATGATCAGGGGCTGATCAAGCTTCCTAGGGCGCAGTAACCCTATAGATATATTTGTATTTCATTTAAGCAGCTCCGTGCTTTTAAGGGCACGTTAAAAGTAGGTACCGACTGTAAACAGTCGTTAGATCACGATAGAGGCCTTAATATGGGCTTAACCTTAAACCAAACAATAAAAAGAAAAATATACGTGCATTTCTATGTACCATGCCAGTGAGCACTATACTTACCGTCTCTAACGAACGCAGCAAATGTGTGAGTCATTCTGTTTACTATGCAGCGAAAGTACGACCCGGCCTTAAATATTTTTATTATTTCTATTGACAACACCTTAACGGAACGTCGTCGTTCGTATGCAACTGTCATACTAAGTACTGCCTATTTTAAAATGAATACGAGTAAGTGCGTAACGTCTAAACCTTTTTCTAATTCGAAAATCGAAACGGGAGCTTTTAGCTGTTCTAATAATGTCACAGTTTACGGTAATGCTAGAAAATGAAATTATTCTTTGAATTTTTATTCTAATAACATATTATATGCTTATATTATAAATGCAAAGGTTTGGATGGATGCATGAATGTTTGTTACTCTATAACGCTTAAGCGGCTGAAGGGATCTAGATAAAATTTGGTATAGAGATAGAATAATAGTCTCGAATAGCACACAAGCTACTTTTTATTTCGAAAAAACTTTGTACTCGTGAACAAGCCATGGGCGGAAGCCAAGTCATAATTCTTTATAACCACCTTGTAGTTTAACTAAGATCAAATAAAATGAGTAATATAGTACACGTTTCTGAAAGTCATAATCATAGAGTAAATTGAGTCAGTATGTAAATGTAACTACTTCGCAAAAAGGTGTCAAATGAACAAAATATGCACGAATACGAAATTACACGTGCAACTTTAAACTTCCGGGAGATTTCAAAACTGAATGTTTGCAGCGAGAGGTGTCAATTATTAGAAATTTCATTTTGAGTTGTTATAGTTCGAAAGTAAGTTGTATTTTTATAGATTTCTTTAATAAGATTGGTAAAGGTACCAAATCAGCGTATCTTAAAAAAAATGTTAGTACCTTTACCTACTCATGGGAATAGAACAAAATTAGATCTATATATATGTATATAAATGAATCCATATTTCCTATTCTAGCTACAACTTGAGAACGGCTTTCATTCATCTTTTAATTAAAAGTTTTCTAATACTTTCTTAAAGAATAGAAAGCTTCAGCAATTGCGCCTGGGTTAAAGTATTTTCTGCACAATTTTGTTTATGAATATTGTTACAACATTTAATTTTATTTGATTAAACTCATATTAATTAGCACTTTAGAAATGTTACTAGTCATTGAGAAAATTATTCCACTATTTAATTTCCGACCAGTCTTCAACGCGAAGCTCTTACCGTAGCAATACCTACATTCTCGGGATGAGTCGAGGGCCGGATAATGAGCAACAGTAGGGTCCAAAACAAATATTATAACCCTCACCGTAACTAAATATTTTGTGCAAATGTAGAAATGCAAGCTCATATAAGTTGAAATAATATTAGGATTGTCGGCTGTCTACCACATTGTTTGTAATATTAATGGTTTTGTTGAATAGTTACTCGTTATATCAAACACTAGCTTGCGGCCGTGGCTTAACCCGCGTTTTTAAAGAATAAAAAGTAGTCTATGTGCTATTCTACTACTACTATTATCTATCTATTTGCCATAATTTCATTCAGATCCATTCTAGCTTGATTGAGTAACAAACATCTATATATCCTAACTTTTATATATACATATATAAAAGTACCTAATAAAATTACAAAAACTACCAATACATATAGATAGATTGAAGACACAGGACTTAAGGTATCTCCTTCTATAACTGTACATGTGTATTGCATGGCTTTGCAATATGGATTCTAATTCTGAGTCAGAACAAAGTTCCAATCTTTCCATAAGTCCACAATATTATTAACTAGTTCCTCTTTTCGCAGACCAACAATGTCACGACTAGCATGCGTGCTGGCGGTGGCTAGCGCAGCGACAGCACAGCTCTCGCTCGACGGTATAAGGTGCGGCCAGCTAGTGTGCCAGCTTGAAGAATATTGCTCTGAAGAAACAAACCGCTGCGCTCCCTGCAATGTCGTTTGCAACAAGACTAGTCATAACTTCGACGCGGGATCTTGTGTCAAGGAATGTCAGGGTAAGTGTTTTTGTCACAGACTTTTATAACTTGCATGTTTTTGAGTTTGTTTGTTTAGGTCGGACATTGCAAGCAAGATTTGAACCACTCCACTCCTTGGTTTTAGGGTGATATGAAGCTGGTCCGATGATGCATTTGAAAGGTGGTCAAAGTAACTTTTCAACGAAAGTAGATAGCCGCGTTATGTTAGTTAGATTTATTTAGACGGTTATTATATTCGTTGGTAGTGTCCAGGATGTGATGGTGAAGTTGGAAGGCGGCCATTGGAATTCCTTAACGAGGCAAGATAGCTGCGCCGTATTTGGGCTTGTTAGTTTTATCTTGACTAGTACTATATTCCTAGATGGTGCTAAGGACGGGATGATGAAATTGTAAGATGGCTATAGGAACTTTTTAACGTAACCATAGCTAGGAGGCGCTCATAGCTAGGTGCACTCGCTGTTCGGTAAACGATCAGCGGGTTAAGCTACCAAGGGCGCGGTAACCCTATAGATGGGTGACCGCATAGTGGTATTTGATTTGAGCGTCTTCGTGCTTCGGAGAGCACGTTAAAAGTCGGTCCCGACTGTTAACAGTCTTTAGATCACGACAGAGGCCTAAACTTGGGCGATCTAAATAACATTGTCACTAGGTTGGCCACTAACCAAACGATAAAAAAAAAAAATGTAACCATAAACCCATGTTGTGTTGGACTTATCTTTGTGGGTATAACATTCCTAGGTAGTTTTTAGGGTGTGATGTGAAACCGTTTTATTAAAAACGCATGCAGACTTATATTTCACAGGAGGGCAACTACACCGCTGTGTATAATAACAAGGCTATTGCCTTTTATAAGAAGGTTCTTTTCTAGTGCTTTCTTTGGCCTACTTCTCTATGTTTCTTTTGTTCAATATATCTCGTTAACTGTTTCACTGTCAGCCGGGTCCCTTAATTGGTCGTTTTTTTCTCGAGTTTGCTAAGTAGTATCTTTATTATCACAAACAGAGACGCATGTTAGATAGTGTCGTCATTCAATATGTTTTGTATACTAGACTGCACTAGTTGCGTAGTGATTAAATTGGTTACCACACCACTGAGGCCACACAGAATTGTATTGGTCGATCCACATCCAGGATAAATATTTGTTCTATTATTCTGAGTCTGAGTGTACTTTATGTCGGTAAATTGTATGTTTTCTATTCTAGGCGTCGTCTTAAAAAAATGTTTGCAACTAATAAAAGATATCTATTAGATACCTTTATTATTGATCTTTCAGTAAATGTATCTACTTGATCGAAGTTCTCGATGGTATTTTACCAAATTATACCAAATATAGTAGATTCAAGGTTCATAGCCGGCATTGTTGATAAGCTGGCAAGGCAAATAACGTTTTGACAAGCTCAAGGTCTAATCACCGAAATGCGACTAAATTCCAAGAAACAACTACTATATTTCCATCTGATGGCAATCCTTGAAAGTATAAAGATGACTAATATGAACAAGTAATAATAGAAGCCTATCCGAGTGAACAATCTATTATTTACTCAATTGTCTCAGGTATAAAGTCTGTTATCATTGTACAAAGAGCTTTACAACCAGTTTTGTGACCGCAAACCGCCTACCACTCTTTACGTCTCTTTTCGACGGGATAATCTCTCGCTCACACTATACTAAAGAATGTGTAGGTTTCAGGTCAAGCATCTCATACAGTGGTTTTACATTTAGAGAAGCAACATGGTTATAATTGTAATAAGACTAAAGTTATGTAAATCTATATAGACTGCTTATAAAAAGAAAACATATGAACAAAACTGAAAAATAGTAAAAAGGGGTTGCTACAAAACTAAACAATTACAATTTTCTTTTGGAAAATATTATAAAGCAAAACCCTAAAAATATACGGTTTGTTTCTATAAAATATGCTTTAAATTACAACTGAAAATACGAGGATTAATTCCTTTTGAGGATAATGCGAATGCGGTTTGAACAAACCGCACTGTTACTGGAGAAAATATATTTTAATAAATATTTTTCGAGATCAGGAGTTCTGTTCATTTGCAGAATAATATTGTGAGGATTTTGTATAATGAGACTTGTCTAATGAGAAAATTTGCAGTTATATGCTAGAATTTCGTAAGGGTTACGAAAGATCTGAAGATAGAAATAAATAAATTGATGTGACCACACAGCACATTGCCTATACCCGCTATCTGCCTAAGATTGGCTTCTAACCATTCGATCAAAGTGTACTCTACACTTTGATCGAATAGTTAGAAGCCAATCTAACAACGCAACACGACACACAACAACTTTACCATGCCATCTAGACACGGGGTGCTAAGATGAAATATCATTATGCGGTCACCTATCCGCTAGGTAACGAGGCACCCGAACTAATACAAACTTACACGGTTATGAGCGCCTTACAATACTATTATTATTCATGAAAAGAACAGCTCCTCTAGACAAGTAGCATAAGCAATAGTCAAATTAAATAGAATATAAAGCAAAATGTATAAAATTTATTTTGAAGATTGTATTTATCATTACATATTTTGAAAAAAAAAAATAGTTTCAGGCGAACATAAAATAGAAAAATAGTTCAATTCTCACCAACATGGCTACAAAGATAACATTGTAAAATAGATTCTTAATACTAGTGTCACAATGTATTATAATAATCCAGCAGCGTTTGTTTGATTGGCATAAGTTTACGATATAATGTCGTAATCTTACGGCAATTCCCACAAATTTGCTTTCTACTCTCTTGTATTCGACTACCGTTTATGCCACTTGTCTAGATGGGCAGTATTATTATACTTTTATATATACTTTTTATTAAATAACAGTTGTATTAAAATGCTTTTTTTTGTGTGTTCGCTGTTCAGTGTTCATTCAAATATTCTTATCATTTTTATACGTGAATTCCAAAGTATCCATTCTTATGTTACTTAATATGAAAAATATTTATCGGAAAATATAATGTTCTTCTTCGACAATATAATATTAATTTGTTTGAAGTTGAAGTAAGATATTAATAACAAAATGTATATGTATAACACTATTGCTTTCTCTAAGAATATTAAGTATTTTTTATATCTATCAGTAGTTTATATATGGTATTAAGTAGCTGCAGGTACAAAAAATCTAACTCTTCGACACTGCTTTTTTTTCGGGATATAAAGTAGACTATTCATCTATTCTAGACTATAGTGTATCTCTGTGGCAACATCCGTTTCATCAACATCCGTTAAGCCGTTCTGGCGTTATTGACTAACCAACATCCATCCATCCATTTAAACTTTCGTATAGTTTATTATGAAAACTGATTAGCGAATATCCAAAAGAAACCTAATAGGGGCGATAAAAATTTACTGTAGCTAAGTGTAGTATCACTATCAGGTGGATGACGAAGGCCGGTACTATGTTACTCATACGTGTACCAATACCTGTAGCGTATCGTAACATCAAGAGTTATAATCGAATGAATAAAACGCAGTCGTAGGATCATTGGTAAGGGGTGTAACAATACCCATTAAATTCATGCTCTGTTGACTCCGACAGGTACAATATGCACACAACCATGTAACATACACACATAGACACATCGCTTCTTCTGTTGTTTTCATAGTGTGCGTGAGTGTTCGAGTAGGTACAGGTGGGTCTATGTTTATAAATTGTGCAAGTGTAATCTGCTTTTCTCGCATGTGTCGCGATGCAATTAAATTGCGTTTTCAATTATCTCGTCTGTAAACAAAATAAAGTAATAGTGTTTATAAGGTTTAAATGAGGATTATTCATGGTCACAAAAGAACGTTCGTTCATTTCACTCTGGTATATAATTATAATTAAGCTTTGACAGACATTTTTCTTGTTCGCAATTAACTCTCCGCGGACAGTAATGTAGACACAGAATAATGTTTCTTCGTTATAACGCATAAGTTAAATACTGAGTTACGTTTAGTTATAAATCTTTACAAAAGCAGCAACTGGACAGAGAAGTTCGCAAACTAAGCAGCTATTCATTCGTTTTTCTAGTGTAAAGGGGACATAATGTATATGTGTGCGTCGCCCGGGCGAACACCTGTCGTACCTCAACCTGCTAATTGTTTGCTCGGGACGTTTTTTCCCTAAGCTCACCTGTGTCAACTCAACGCACGGTCCTAATTTTTTGTTACCTTCTAGCGAAGAGACAACCATAATGCATTGGTATTGTTCATCCATTTAAACTATAGTATTTCCTAGAGATATAGAATACTATTCGTTTTGTCCCAGTAAAAGGAATCCTTCTTAAGAAACTATTCTACAATATCTATACTTTATTATAGATTTGTCTGACAATTCCGTCACAATGAAATACATATAGGAAATTCTATGTGCCGGTTTAGGGTTTGATTTACGACTCGGGCAGTATTAGGTTTGCTTAGTGTCAGCTCGGAGTCCAGAATTGTGCCCAGTATATGGCTATAGACTCGTTACCTCTTACATGGGACCTAAAATAAAAGGGCGAAACTACGAAACATCTCTTCCTACTTGCCTCTCCGGGAAAATCGGCGTGATATTATGTTAATAGGTTGTTGGGTAAATTTTATATAGGTACTAAAATCTATTCCTGGCGTAGACATTTCTATTAAGGGGATCAGCAGGGAAGGCTTTTTAGAATAATATTGGCTTAAGTTGTCTTATAGTTTAACAGTCCAGTTAAATGGTTATGTAACTCGTTCCTTACTGTTAACAGTAGTCTGTCACTGGACCACTAACCAAACAATAAGAAGTAGAATGTTTATCATATCTATCAAGTATTTGTATACTTGATGGAGATGAGACGTTGACAAACGAATGTCTCTAACATTAATCGTAGACTCGACATGATCTGATATCGAGTATTGATTAATATAATAACATTTACGAAGTACTTAGTTCTAATAGTAATTAGAATCAGTTATTGGTTCCAAGTAAAGTTGACATTATGCTATTCTTAACGTCTTGATTGTTTTACGTTTTGTATTTACTTACTTATTTTCTATAGTCCTTCTTTATTTTCTATTTAATTCCCGCACTTTTTGAATGTTGTGTATTAAAAAAGCAGAAGTCTTAGTTATTTTAATTAATTATTATCTAAACGCTCTCTCTCCCTTTCCTAGCAGTGAGACATACATGGGTTGCTATTATTATTAGTATTATCTGTCTCTTTATCAGTCTTCTGAGTATCAGCCTTTATCTGCAGTACACTTTAAAAATAAAGTGAAGATGAAGCTTGAGTAAGATTAAAAATGTTATTAATTAAATTCTTCTGTTTCTAGAAAAACATTTCTTTGTAGCAGGTATAAAAATGTATTCAACAAATAAAAGTAAAGGAACTTCTGTGTCGTTCTTACAATAATTAAAGCATTTTTAATTAGACGAGTTGTTGTCTAGAGGATTTTCCTGTGATGGCTTTGTTATATTTTAATTATTTATTTGTTTTATTTACAGGCTATCTACTAGATTTGAGATATATGCGACGGTCGGATGAAACGGCACCTTCAGGTGATTTGAGCAGTAAGTACGAGTGAATGATTTATGTATAGACATCTATAGTGTTTTTTTTATATGCGAATTGTTTTTTTCGCTTTATGAATGACTTTGCGAACGTTTGGTTTTATTTGCTATTGTGTTCGTTGTGTGTAATTTGTGGCTTCATAATGCGCTTTTGACTTAACACGTTAGGTGATTTAACGCCTACTTACAGTAAAGATAAAACCTTAATTATCTTTTTATCTGTCAAACTTAACTTACATAGGTATAAAGAGATAAATTGTTAGTACAAAGACTTTACACTTTGCTCGAGAGTTAAAACGAATATAATCATTCAATAACTAGGTATTTTGCCGGTTTATTTTGGTCTTGTGATTTCAATACGTCTGCGTTCACACAAAATATTCAAAATATTTTTCTTTTAAACGAAACATAAATTGGTTTTGTGTTTTATATAAGAATGTCCTTTTTCTGTCCGATTGTGCTTCGGCGAGTTAATATTGAATAAGTCGAGACTTTGTTTAGCTCTACGGACCGAAAATCCAATTCTATTCCAAATAAATATTGGTAAAATACGATTTTACAATCTTACATTCTACAGAGTATCACTCTATCCCACAAAATTGTGTGAGCGTCTTGATATTATAAGTTTATCAGAATGCTGGGATTGCACAGCGAAGTTTTAGACTTAAATTGGACTGCCGAAATGTTTGCTGTGCGAACATTGCAGACTTGTGATTTGACTCTTGGCTTTGTATGAAATTTTAATGATTTGTGTTGACACCGAAACAATTACAATCACTGACTGCTTAAATGCTTCTTGCCTTTCTTTGCGATATACATTTACATGTTGTACTGCACCATGCCTCAGATGCGTAGCGACACGTTTTGCAACTGTTTAAGTAGGTACATTTTTTTAATTCGCGACATAAGCATACGGCTCGCTTAATAGTAAGTTGTCATCGCAGACTATGGACGCTTGCTATGTCAATCTTTTAACTGTATATAGTATATTACTATTAAAGAGAAGTCAATGTGGTACTACTGTAGAACAACTTCAGAGGTCTACCACCAACCACTATGATTATATTATAAAGTCATCCACTTAGGAATAAAATATATATTGAAATTGAATGAAGTCAATATCCAATTACTTAATTTTACCGCCAATATTAGTCTCATCTATCTGCTTGCGGCTGTCTACGATTCACATTATTGCGTAACTTATGAAAAGTTTTGCAATAACTTCCAAATTCTAAACGGTGGTGGTGGATGAATTTTAGTTCATAAAGTTTGTCTTTCAAAGGTGTGCAGCGTCAAGCGCAAACGGCTCTCATCATCAGTGCAGTGGCACTTGCCATCTTGGTGCTCATCTTGATCATCATTTGCAGGGGCAAGTTCTCCTGGAGATATATCAAGCAGAAGTTTCAGCCGGTAAATTTTATATGTAGGCTTTTTTTATTTTTTTGAAATCATCATCATCGCCATTAGTCTATTTCTGTCTTCCAGCACCAGTCTCTATCCTGAGGTTAAGGACACTTGCGTGCATGCTAACAGAGTATGGTTTAATAAATAGTCTAAATTCACATTCGAGAACATTTAGAATACAATTTCACAAAACTAATTTACTTACTAAATTTCAATTTACAATCAGTACAAAAAGTTACAGTAACTAAATAAATATTAGTGTTATTCAGTTAGTAAATTAAGCAATCTATAATATTGTATTTAAAAATTTCCCAGTAGTACCTAAATGTTGGTTTGTAGATAAGCCACACTTATTTGCTTAGTGCTTGACCTATTTGCTTTGCATACATTTACAGAACCGAGTGAAGCAATATCCAAACGACTTGACCCATCACAACCCTCACGCCGAGATGCCTAAACCGAAACACGAGCTCAAACTTGAAATCAGGAACCCTGAGCCACCGAAACGCGCCCAGCAACCGCTTAATGTTCGCGATCTGGAAACGAGGACTTCGCAAACTGAGAAGAGTCAAGGTGCCACCACGCCTAAGACTATAAGCACTGCTCTAAGCAACCGACACCCGGCTGAGGATACCACTCTGGACTTTTCATACGACAACATGGGCATGAACGTAACCCCTCCAGAGCAGCCGGCCCCGAGCCACAAGTTCTGAGATCCGGCCGTCAGCTTCGGCGGCGAAACGATTCGGTTTATAGAAATCACAAGTAACGTCAGTGCCACTGTATCAGAATGTTAGAAGATTATTTCGATAGTACTAAAGAAAACGAATTACACATTAGTGTTGACTTGATATATGTGTATGAGATGTAATCGTGTTATGTATTGTCAGTACATTGGACTTCGATTTTCATAGGCCTGTTCTCCACAATATATTCAAAATGTTTACAGATTGGGCACATTTTCGTTGCGAATAAGCTAGCCGACTCTGCTACTGATATGATACACGATTATAGATGCAGTTCGTTGTAACTGGACGTGCTAACGCACACGTACTAATTACGCGAATTAGTTTAGTCAATAGTAACGCATGTCACCAACACAACGTGCAATTACAAACGTATAAAAGTTTACTTACATGTGCGAAAACGTTACCCAAACCACATTGAAATACTATACAAATTCAAAACAAAGTTACCTTTATTTGCACTTCTAGGTAATCCATTTTGTAAGCAGTTTTTAATTACAAGATATCCTAGACAGCAAGTCGGCAGGCTCCACTAAAAACTACAGTGTTCACTTATCTGAAAACGATTCGTAAATTGACGTGATTTTATTTAATTATCTCGGACGACTGTTCTTATTCTTATTCAATTTCTAGTAGAAAAGTAGTGATCAGCACAAACTATATGAATTTATACATAAAACGAAGTTATTAAAATATTGATAGGTTTTACGGATTAGTCGTTTTCATAGTTGTTAGGATAATTTTGAAGCCCATTTGTGCTACTAATAAAATACTTTATTATACACTAAATATACTTGTAGGTTACACATATTTTGTAAAATAAAATTCAGGCACATGAGAGAGTAATATTTGTTAAATGCTTAGTAGTACTCCGTCGGATCTATCGTGGATTACTAGGCACCTTTTGAGCAGCGTATTTTAATATAAAAATTATACGAATCACAATAATAGGTATATATGTATATTAGAAAGCATCACATTATGATAAGATAGATCTGCTATGTTGGTATAGTGATATTATAAGAATGAGTACCTATGCATTTTTTA
This sequence comes from Trisateles emortualis, assembly GCA_947095525.1. NCBI lineage: Eukaryota > Metazoa > Arthropoda > Insecta > Lepidoptera > Erebidae > Trisateles > Trisateles emortualis. The sequence continues at coordinate 23,678,232 of OX352729.1, read as the reverse complement.
CATTCAATTTAATAATTCAAAATATAAATAGTTTTATTTCAACGGCTCCAAAATATAATAATAATAATATATCCGACCAATATATAATAATATATGTACAAATTAAAGTAAACAGGATTTTGTATTACCAATTTTTACCAAAATTCTCTGGACTATACAATACATTGAAGTATTGGGCATCGCATAGGTACTTACTCCTTAGCTATAGCTTAGTATTTAATTAATTAAGCTGTTAGACGTGTATTCTTGAAGCAATAATTTTAAGAGATTAATAACATATCCTATAGGTTTTAATTGTTAAAAGTTATCGCCGGATGCCATAAACTGATTGATAGTGTGATAATATGCTCAATATATGAATGTATAAGTTTGGGATGGATTGAATCGATTCTAATATATTATAGTGGCAGATAAACAAAATTTTATTAATCTGCAACATTATGACATAATTAAGAACCTTAAGAAGGTTGCTGGAGTGTGTTGACGTGATTTAGGAGAGGCCTATGTCCAGCAGTGGACTGAAACAGGCTGATTGATTGATTATGAGATATAGATTATTAAACAGCGTTTAAGCTGAACCACATCACATTGGATCATAAGTCTAATGCGTTGATCCGAGTAAAGGTCGATGTTAGGATCGTGAGATGACAGCGTGTTGACTTAATTGATTGCTGTATATTTTTATAGATTATAATTAAAATTCCCAACCATCGAAAACTTTGCAGATTTCACTAATTGAAATAATATCTATTAATAAATGTCTATTGTTCACAACCAGGCATTCAATATTATTCATGAAACAAATAAGGGAAAACAAACAATTGGCGTAAGGTTTCCGTTGGCAATTTGGCTATTATTGACGTAAATCACACTGGTATCTGGCAGTCTAGTAATTGTTGTAGCGTGCTGTGAAGATTTTAACATTAGAGTGAGCGGAATCAAAGATTTCTTTAGTATTCCAATGGAAATGAACGTTGTGCAGTATCAATATCGGCATAATTTGCCTTAGGCACATATGTAAAGAACCGTACAGAGTGCCGGCTCCTTGACTATTTCTGCGTTATACCTTTTCGTCAGGGTTGTCGGTTATCGGAAATATTGCATTATAAGTTGTTCCAATTAGTTCTTTTATTTTCAGTACACTGTACAAGTGTTTCGCAGTCGGTAATATAATTGAGCCAGTGTTACTGGCCTAATTTACGATGCTACACACACGTAGTAGTGTACTTCTTTTGGTTTTTATTATACTAATGTGTCTCTCTGCCGTTATTTACTTTGTGTCTAGCTTTGAGACTGTGTAAGTGTTTTGAAATTAGATCGCAACAAAAAGTTACTGGTCTGCCATAATGTTATTAGCGTCTGGCGATACTTATATACGACAGTAGGTATCACGAAAGTATTCCAATAGAGGAGAAGACAGGCGCTGGGACCGAGAAGAACTGGGACCGCATAATACGTAATTCAGTCGATTAAGATTATAAATCACAGGACGAAAATTGTGCAGACAAAAGAAAAATCAAAGAGTTAAATGCTTTTTTATTTATTTCAAAGATAAAACATCAAACTTACGTATGTTAGTTCAAAATTATGAAACATTTGGATTTTATTTCGGATACTTATTCTGTGAACTGTACTGTAAGAATTTTAAATTGATTATAGAATTTTTATTATACCCATAGCGATTGGTCCTAGTAGCCTGAAGAAAAAAAAAACAGGTATCTGGCACCACGGTCTCAGTTTTAGTGAGGTCTCAGTTGCCTCAATCCTCTTAGCTAATTTAGACATTAATTGCTTATATTTAATTTTATTGTACCATATTTTCGAGTTCGACTCGGGTGAAATAAATATCAGCATGGCTGAGGTAGTTTTTTATTTAAATGGGTATTGTGTATATGTGGGATTGTGTATGTATAACGGTGTCGGACTTAGTTTTTATGTTAGCTGTTTTTTAACTTACTTGTAGGTACTTATTAATAATAATATTATAAGCTATTAGGATTATTATAAATGTTGATGTTATAGTATAAAATTCTATAATGTAAATTTGTATTGTTTGCCGATAAACATAACCTAATAAGCATAAAATTGTATTAAAACGTTCACTAAATATTTCTAACAGAGACTCAAATCTTGCAGTACCTACGTATTTTAAGAGAGGTAGGGCACCATACGAGCGAGCAAGTCCGACTGGGGAAGGACCTCCACCTTACAGAAGACCACAGCCAAATAACTACACACATTTCTGTAGTTGTGTGCGTGAGTACAGGTCTCCAGTGCTCATTTAGGGATGCGTTTAAAAAAAAAATCCTATCCAGGGTAACCATAAAAACCCTGATGGTATTAGTTTAACATACTATTATATATTATGGTATTGCAAGCGCCGCAAGTAGAATAAAAAAAATACGTACAGTTTAATCTCAAATCATAATGTCCTGCAATATGTACATTGTATTTATAGTATTATTTTTCTTCAAAACGTAACTTAAGAGGGAGGGCACCACACAAAAGAGCAAGCCCGACTGGGGGAGGACCTCTGCCTTACAGAAGACCACAGCCAAATAACTATACACTACAGTGTAGTTGTGTTCCTGTGCGTGAGTAATGGTAACCAGTGCTCAATATAGGAAAACGAGTTATCCTATACCAGGGTTTTCTAAAACACATCGTTTTTTTATACTATAACATCAAATATGAAATTAGGTATATGCTTTTATTGTTCGCTTTTAGTGTATTCGTATCACCGCATATATGCTTACCAAATGCATAAGTTTGAAATGTATATGTATTTAATATAAGAGTTAATGCTATTTCTATGAATCTAGTAGGTAATAGGTATTAAGTGACGTAAGGTAAGATTATATATCAAGATAGTCGGAAATATTTATACAGCGTTTTTTAAGCAGCATAGTGCAACATTTTAGGGTTATAAGAATTTGTTTCGTAATAGAAAAGATCTCAACGAAAACTGTCCGATCTAACTGATGTAACATGGTGCTCCCATATTGCTTTTAAAAAATGTTTACAATCATTATCTAACACTGTACATTAACTAACAAATGTTAGGAATTGTTATATTATATTTGGGATTGTTAGATGTTTTGAGTGCTATTATATTATTTTTTTAGAAATGATTAGTAAACATTACCTAACATGAAAACATGTTCTAACATTGTGATTAAATGTTTTAAGAAAATGTTTACTAATGTTTGTACACATTGTTTAAGTAAGTGTGGGAGTACGAATAAATCAACATTTGACTGTAACTATAAGCCTTTTTCAGTAATAATAGATCAAATTTATTTTGGCAAGATTTAAGCCTAGAACGTCTGATTGAAACGGGCACTTTTCGTTTGAGCACCTGGTTTTATTCTATAGCAATGATTAACAGGGATTTATTAAGTTATATACATATGTTTTGTTCCAAAAGCATACCATTCAGTGCCTTATCGATAGCTAAGCCTCTTCGTGAGGCACCTTAGTTGAATAACATTATTATTAGGTATAATCATAGTTAAAATTAAGATTTATATATAGAAGTAGATATTAAGATGCACATAATATGTCCCGAAGAAAAGATACATCTAAAGAAGAAATAAGGCACGGTTTTTAACAACAGTTTTTTGATAGTCGAATTAAAAAGAAGTTGATCAGTTTAACATCTTAACAATACATTACATAAGATTTGTTTTGTTCTTTCGAATGATTATTTAATGATAATAATATACAGTATGTCGATGGATTGTTCTCACAACATGGTTCTCATTACCAGTTGGTCCGTTTAGTTGATTGGAGTGGAAAGACAGGATTGAATATCTATCACATGCTATCTAAAGATTTTGGATTAGTTTCAAGCAAATGCAAGACTATATACAGGCGTGAACATCAAACTATTATTTGTAAATTAATCATGTCGTTTAGTTTAAGAGAGGTAGGGCACCATACAAGCGAGCAAGCCCGCCTGGGGAAGGACCACCACCTTACAGAAGATCACAGCCAAATAACTACACACATTGCTGTAGTTGTGTTCCTGTGAGTGAGTACAGGTCTCCAGTGCTCAAAAGAAAAATGATATATTTTTTCTTAGCCCAGGGTTACACATAACATTAAATCCTGGTGTTTAATTTTAGTGTTGGCAAATAATTATGCTTTTGGTACTTTGGGAAATTGTGAGAATAGGAATTATTATACCCTGTGTAAGTTTTGCATTCGCTTGGACTTAAACTTAATGTTGGTGTGCCTTACCTGTATTCCAATGTCTAATTTTGAAGATTGAAGATGGAAAAATCACGTGACAACAACTACATTACTGTCACAAGAACCAACTGGCCTTCGCCAATGAAGGAATACAGCTGTTACTTGATGACTAGCTTATCTCTATATATTATCATGTGAACCATAAACCATCCATTGGCACGCTATATATAATTTGGGCAAACCAAGGCAATTGTAAACGAGTACCAGAATGAACCGCTTTAAAGAAAATGGGTTACAAAGTCAGGAATAAATTTAAAAAAAATACTTAAGAGGGAGGGCACCACACAAAAGAGCAAGCCCGACTGGGGGAGGACCTCTGCCTTACAGAAGACCACAGCCAAATAACTATACACTACAGTGTAGTTGTGTTCCTGTGCGTGAGTAATGGTAACCAGTGCTCAATATAGGAAAACAAGGTTTTCCTATACCAGGGTTATCTATAACATAAAACTCTGGTATTACAAGGGGTGTAGTAACAACAAAGCGCAAGTAATGATTCTAGTATGGTCTCAGTACATTGTTCCTCTGGTTTACCCTTTAGAGCAGCTTCAGACTATCGTGTTTTTCTGCGCGTATAACGTCGTTTTTGCATACGTGCGCTACATTTCGCCCATCATAAAACCTAACTCGCGTACAAGGGCTTATTCCAGCGTGTTTTCTCGAACTGGTTGCGTTGAGTCAGTATCAACAAGGATTCTGAAGCGCTTTAACGAGCTAATAAGCGCGTTAACGCTCGTACGAGAGCGCGATTGGCATTTACGTACACACGCGCTTCAAAAATTGATCTTATACGCGCGTATTAAACGCTAGTCTGAAACCGCTTTTAGATATAACGATATGAAACATCAAGGAATATGTTAGAATTGAAGGTAATGTTTGATACATTGGATGAGTGGGAATGCAATTTATTCTGTATTATTTTATGCTTATCTCTTATACTATTTGATGAAGTAACTGTGAAATTTATCGGTAATTTTAAGTATGTAGGTTACGATCGTTCCAATAGTTTTTATGATAAACAATGAAAGCAATGTCTCGTAGCTTGTATCATGCCATACACAACACAAATTCCAAAGGCTTTTAAAATTAAATTAATTCAAAAAATGGACACCGTGCATATGCCTGAAGAGACTAAAATTACTAAGTGTCCTACATTAGAAATTAAACAAGCAAGCCTAACATCAGGCCTCCAGGTTATAATTCAAATTGTAAACACGCTCTATATAGCTCCGTCCCTTTTTCTCGCTCGAACGACTCACGTTTTAACACGTTGTGTTAAGGCGCCTGAACATCTCTATCACCGGGTTAACCAGCCATTAACGAAACAAATGAAAATATAAAGTCACATCATAAAACTATTTCGGTCTATATTCAACGATATTGCTTGAGTCTTTCATAAAAACAATTGGAATGCCTTAGTTTAATAACTATGCACAAAAATTGCTTAGCCGTCACATATTATAGGAGAAATAGGTACTAGTATTAGTAGATAAGATATAAATTTCACTGATACTTCATTTTTAGTATCTTTTTCACCTACACAGTTAATTCAGTTCGTTTTCTATAATTTTATACAGTATCAGGGAAGTATAGTTCTCTGCTCTGTTGTTATGTTAGTAATGCACATCTGTACACCGGTCGGGAGCTACCAGAAGAGGAGCTCTCTAATCCACCGTCTTCCTAAATTCAGTTACTAAGTTTCATATTATCTATCTTATAGGTTTACAGAATACATTAGGCTCTGTACACACTGTAAAATATAACATGTAATTTAACAGAGTTTGCTAATACTTCACAGCTCATCTAGTCGTTCCATAGTCACTTCGTGCGTAAATCGACGAGTACTTTGTAAATCTGTTAGAAGGAAAAACTAACCTTAGCAACATGATGTGAATGACAATTGTTTCTATTGCTCTTGTAAGACATGTATCGACCCTATCACATTACATAGACTGAGCTATTGTATCTGCTCGTTTGATGAAGTATTTAACACAATTGTTACATTGTATGTTATATTGTAATGGTATGTACAAGCCATTATATTAATAAGTTACAGATATATTTGCTTTATGTACATTATGGCTCATGCAATTTGTAAGTCTTAATAGGCAGTGTAAGTTTATGTACAGATTGATAGCTGGCTTTTGCGTTTTCCCTCGTATTTTTTGAATAAGTACTCTATATAAATAGAATGCAGACGTTAAATGGATAAAAGTATTTAAGAAAAGAAAGGACACAGTTATAATTTAAAGTATAATAAGATAGATACTTATACATAGTTTCATCACAATCCTTAATCAAAACATAAAAAGCTGCGTTCATCACAACAAGGAATATAATATTAATTTTTTATTAGTATTCAATTGGAACATCCATTTACTTGGTGCATCTGTGTGTCAACATCCTATCCATTTAACGAACGAACGAACTAACAACGTCTCAGGTAGAGACGGTGCGCGTACCTTACACTCTGATAGAATTAGACCCTTAAATCGGAATTTTAACAAGTCCATTTTTACGAAACTGCAATACAATACCTACTCCTGTTTGGAAATTCTCGGCCTCTCTCAAATTGTCTTATTCAACAAAATTTCTCGTAGCAACTGTTATCAATAGTAATATCCCATTCCCCAACAAGAAAATATTCATAATTCACCTAATATATTACACATCACAATTTAGTATTAATAATAAATAATGAGTATCCATGTACATATAAATGGAGAAAATTTTAGGGTTAATTAGAATTAAAAACACCTTATGTTTAAGATCATCCGTACATTACATTCCGTAGGTTTAATTAGTTTTAATGTTGAATAAACAAACAACCTAGGTCTAATACAATGTATAATTTAAATAATAGACATATATATATATTTATATATTGCGCTGTAGCTTAGTAGTAAAAAAATGCTAATATATTATATATATATAACGCGCAAAGTTACGCCAGATTTATACTATTCTGATAAAAAAGTATTGAACACTATTCACGTGATGTAAATCTCGACAGTCAGAGACTTGTCGAGACTGACATTACCCAAATAAAGTAGTTGCTTTTAGATATCGTTTTGGCAATAACATAGAAACATCGTTATAAGAGTATTATAATTATATTAGAATAGTATCTTCTAGTAATAAGTTAAATATATAATTAGTTCTATAGCTGGAAATCTACTTAAGACTTCTTTTAACTCTGGCGGCATTAATCCACTTAATTAGCTTAAGTATAGCGTATTTTGTAGAGGAAGTGTTCGCGTATTGGATGTTTGAAATTGAATCGAAACCCTGGAGTGAAGAGGTGTCGAAGCTGCGAGGTGCTCACTGCAAGTGCCAAACATGAGGCACTTGTATTCAATATTCATTTTTGTGGTTATATACAACAAATAAATACTGTATAAAACTGCTAAAGAACTTTGCGTTACGTATGAACTGCGATACTTTGATTTAGTAACGATAATTGATTTTGTGTTTTATTCGGAAAAGTAAAGGTATGTAGGTTACATTAAGGACATACTACGCTGAAATCACATCTATGTGAATAGGAAAAAATTAGGAAGAATGTTGCAATATCTCAAAAATAACAAAATAAAGTCAAATTCAAAATCGTATATGGTAAATTGATTCACCAGCTGAAGCACTATCGTGAGTTTACCTCGTGAAAAGATCAACTCTTACATATGTTTTTACAAATAACAGTATTTAAATAGTAAAAATTATTAAAAATCTTTTCTGAATTGGTATCAACATTATTAAATACTTAGAAAGAATAATTTATTAAGACCATCACAAGTACGCGTACACGGTTTTGTAATATCTAAATAATATTAGGGTGTGTTAGAAATGTATCTATATATAAGACCAGCCTTCAGGTATTCCGTCCAATAAAGGTTAATTAGCAAGTAAATTAGGGTTATTGACATATATATATATTTATCTATAGTTTATAATTAATTATAAGAACTAATAAGATATTTTAAGATGAAATTAGATAGATAAGTAACGTACACTCTAATTATTTGACAATTTCGTAATCACAATCACCGCAAACTCCAGACTATAATCGGCCGATTATTTAGTCGATTGTTTTAAGATCCAGACTAAACTATCTGTCGATATAACGTCTGTGGAGCCTCTGAATGTTTTCAAAAATAACAGATTGAAAGATAGCGTCAGAAATTAATCGAAAATACTTAGAAACACAGTATTGTTCTCCGATGCACTTATTATAAACTTACTATTTGAAACAAAATTTATATCTAATCAGTTGAAATATGTGCCGCTATCATATTACTTACGTATCTATTGTTTTCTCTTTTAACATCGCTGATAAGAACAATGTACTATCATTAAAGATGGCGCACGGCGATCAGTTTAAAAAAAAGCGACGCAATGAGCTCTTAAGGGCTTTTTTTATTAAAGGAGTCTTGCTTGTTGAGGTCAAAGTTTTATAAGTGGTCGAGCGCCAATTTTGTCAATAGTACTTACTTTAATTATTTTATGTGTAAATTCATACGAAGTTTTTATTAGACACATCACACGTTTTAGACTGTTTTTGTAGATCTGTACCTATTTGATATTACTCTACTAATTTATTAATAGTTTACAAGTTTTCAATATTGAAATAAATAGCAGTAGTTTGCACGTATTACAAAACATACAACTTAATATTAATATGCATATACATATATTATTGTGAAGTGCGTTGCTTGTATTTTGACAGGGTGGTAAATTATTGACAGCACCTAATGGTGGTGGATTAGGTATATAGTCAATAATAAGACTAACAAACAGTGTATTGTATCAATACGGCTTAATATCAGGCGAGCCTTATGCTTATTTGCCTATTTACAAATTTATATATACCTATGTAAGATTCGAATTGGCGGCACTAAAATATCAATATGAGCAAAATCTCAATATTTCTTTTAGATACAATGTTGGAACCCTGTCAGGATTTTTGCAATTTAGAGGTAATTAAAAACGTAACCATTTTGTTTTTTTATGTCTTACTATTCGGCAACAAAATTATTGTCCGGCCTTTGGAAATTAAGTAAAATATTATATTTATATAGTTATATCTTTTGTTAACTTACGAATTCTTATTGGCAAAAAATTAATTAAATGTTTAAGTTTCAATTGGGTGTACTTTTATTTTACCTATTCCTCAATGATTTTTATCATCGATTTTCTTACTGTATCGATTTCAAGAGACTTTCTACGATTAGTAGAATTTGTAGACCACAGCCCAGAAACTACAAACAGTGGTAAAGTTATGTCTATGTGCGTTAGTATAGGTCATTAGTTCAAAGGAACGATTATTTGAATAACAATTTCTGTATCCCAGGTTTGAAGTACATATAAAACTCTGATGTATCGAGATGTAAGATCGCCAACACGCTCCGAGCATTCATAAATGGCTAACGTCCGTAGGGTACGACAACTGCTTTCCATTAAGTGAACCTTACTCATGTTTATCACTATAATGCCTACTCTAAATAAGTTTATAAGTTTATATTGGAAAAAAAGTGTTATAATTCATGGGTTTTCTACACATCGACACGACGTCGATATAGGTTTTGTTAAAGAGTTCCTATGGCCACTTTTCAACTCCATCATCACACCCTTAACATCATCTAGAAGAAAATTACCCGTCAAGATAAATTCAACGATACCAAACTTTAGTTTCGTTTAAAAGTGCCTAATTATGACGATCTTCCGACGTCATCAGTATACCCTGAACACCACCTAGATCCAAATTAGCCGTCAAAATAAATCCAACGAGCCCAAATACGACGCGGCTATTTAGTTTTGTTAAAGAGTGCTGTGATGAAGTCTGAAGGTAGTCATAGCTACCTCCTGAACACCACCTAAAACCAAATTTGCCGTCAAGAAAAATCCAAAAAGTCCAAATATGACGCGGCTACCTTGTTTCGTTAAAGAGTTTCTATGGCCATCTTCTGATTTCATCATCACGTCCTGTGTCTTGATGGGTATTATATGCGAGATGGTGCCCATCAAGATAAATGCACGGAGCTCAAATTGATTAGTTGTAAAATTCCTGTGGCCACCCTCTGATTGCATCATCAGAACGGCTCCATGGTACGATATTATTATATTTTCACCGAAGTTATGTAGAGTTACCAAATTTTAGCTAACAATATTAAGTGGTTCAAATCATGCTTGCAATATTATAACTTAAAAACCAACTAACTATTATTATACAAAAAGTTTGTAGTTAATGTTGTCTCTCTTTGTTTCTGGCTGTATCGCGTTCCTTCGAACTTTGCCACGGTTGTAATTTTACGAACAAGTGCAGTCGGTCGCTGCGTCCGTCTTTCAATATGTAACCACATCATCAGGATACTAAGAATCACTAGAATAAAAATATTTTGGACCAACTCACACCAAATTAGGCTGAGTATTGAAACAATCCTCTTCCACCCAGACACAAAAAAAATATTTATATGTATGTATCTAAGAATTATCTAAGAAGATAATTCTTAGATACATACATATTACAGACAAAGGTTTGTCCTGGATGGGATCGATTTAGTAGTCCTGGTCCTTAATCATTAAATCATTTACCAATGCTCTATGGCTTTCAGGTGTTATGGTGTAATATGGGCATAAAGAATTAGGTATTTATTTTTTTAGCCCTACCTGTATTTGTAGCAATTCTGTAATGAGTGGATGTCTTGTGAAGACAGGCATCTGACCGGTGATGACTTGCTCAACTTGCAGAAGGACTGGGCAAGTGTGGCAACACTCCTTGATGGCAATCAAGGAGGGGTAGAAAAGCACATTCAGCTTGCCTATCCTTAGTTCTACGATTCGTCTCCGATTGAAATCGTCTTTGGTGCAGAGGTCTTCTGAAGTCAATCGCATTAGGTAAAAATCAGCATTTTAGCATCTTATTCGAGTCAAAGTGAGGTTGGATTATATTAGGCGCAGTTCTTGCTTTACACTTCATATTGACTGAACTGACAGTACTAGCATACTAGTTGTGGACTTTATTGAAGGCTACATTGTCGAAAATTTTAACCTATTTAATTGTTTCTAAATCAGTTATAAAAATCATGTACAAAAAAATCGAGTTTAGGCTTTAAACATATGTAAACTTATACGACAAAATACGATACATTACAGGATGAGTTGCCGTGAAGAATTTTAAGAAACAATGCCGTGGATCTCAATCGCCTGATGAGGACGTGATGATATGTATGTACATATATAATGTATTGATGGCTACTGCGCGTGACAAGATCGCCAGCTCTCGCCATTGTCGCTCAGTACAGAAAAATCTTGCAAGGCGAGGTAGGTTCTTTTAATATTTTTCGGATATGTCAAGCTGCGTCTCATAACGGTGCAGCGGTGTCGCGAATCCATAGATTTTATCTAATTTAAAAATATCATTTCAAAATCTACACTTCCGTTATATCCCATATGTCAACAAATTCATTTTTTCATTTTCATGTGACAGTATCGGATTCTGCTTTATCTCGGGTAATTTTACTTTCCACAGCGCTCGTGCAGGTGATAGGCGTCAAGGTTGACCTTAATACTGCGTGAATCTAGCTGGACAATAGGAGCACAGCAAACTGCAGTTCGTAAGCTTATTATTTTTACTATAATACCATGTCTAATGCAATAGGTATTAATATTAATCATAAGTGTACTATTTATTATTTATAGCTCAGTCATGTTGAAATCATTTTATATGATATTTACAAAATCATTATTAACTTTGTATTGACTAAGTATCATCATTTGACAGGCCTGTTGACCTAGTAGTTGATGACTCTGACTCCTACAACGGTGGTCATGGGTGTGATGAGCACGAGTGTTTGTTCTGTGACTGGGTGTCATTTATCCATAATATTATGTATCTATTTACAAATATAATTATAAGTATGTTTATTAGTTGTCTGATTACCATAGTACAGGCTCTGCCTAGTGTAGGATTTGATGGCGATGTATGATTTGTCTCGAAAATATTATTATTATTATAAAAGAGAAAAGATGTTATAACCATTGGTTTCTGATATCTATTTGCTGATACCAGCAAGATACCTACAAATATTCGTCATGCTGATCATCAGTTCAACAAACCGTCTTCAAATTGACTTATAACGTTTTTGGAAGTTAGATTCTGTAGTCTCTAAAGATAAACATACGGCAGAAGGGCAAGAAGCTTGTGAATAACAATTCATACACCACTTGTCGCACTGCAGATGGTCAGTTTTGTCCTAAACAATGCTCTTAAAGTGTCACCCAATATGTCATGTGATTATTACAATTGGTCATCTTCATCGTCTACTCGGCTAAATCGACGATGATACTGATACTACATCTTAAAACCCTAAATAAAAAAAGTTCAGCAACACGCAAGTGATACCTCCAGTATTGCAAGCGTTCATAAGCTACGGTAACTGCTTAACATTAAGTGGGCCGGCTTGTTTGCCTCCCAAATACCTAGTATAAAAAAAAAACTCGGCGAACTTTGCTCGTTTCGTTCGCTCGTTCAATTATAAGGATAAACCATGCACTCAAAAACAGTTTGTTATTAGATTTATCATGTTGATACTCGTTCACAAGGACATCGACATCCGCCAACAAAAGGGTGTCATTCAACGAGCTTCTAATTCTAATAAAATATGCTTTCAAGTCTCTTCCGTTGAAGTCACTTCAGCCGCATGATTATGTCGAGTTAATCAGCAACAACTTTAGCCCCTAAGTTAAAAAAACACACATTACTTACTTCATTAACTTTAGTTTGAATTTTACTAATAACAATAACGTTTATTATCACATCACAAGGCATATAGGATTCATTCTAGATACAAATTATTAAAACTAGAGCCTAACTATTTGAGAGACCGGTGCCTGAAGTAGCTTAGTTATAAACATGTGGTGTAGGCTTCCATTTTCATACGAGTAGATTGCTGCGTAATAAGTAATAACAATAAAATAAAAAACAAAAAAAAACAATATTTTTCATATATATATTTGTTTTTTATTGTGATAAATACTATTAAAAGATTCTAGAACATTACGTGTGCATTTAGTGTATGAATATTGGGGTAGTGTGTGCTGTTATTTGACTTATGAGTAGGTCTATGAGTACATACCTATGTCTCGTGCGTGATTAGGCACTGTGTGTAATACGAACTAGGTAGGTGGCAGGCTAGCTAACTATTTATTCTTTCTCCTTTAAAAAATACTAACCAATTTATTGTAACGCTCACTGAAATAAATTGGCTTCTATGCAATATAAAAACTAATCAAACGCTTTTTTTAGTATTTTTTGCTGTAAAGGTTTTTGATGTGGCTAGCTGGAATTTCAAATATAGGTACAATTTTAAATGTTGGAGAGGCGTTAATCGACTGTCCGAATATGTAGCAAAACTATATTTTTTGGTGTGGGCTTTGATTCATTTTGGTGAAAATTTGTTATTTTTCAAATCAGTGATTCGTAAACTACTAATAAAGTAGAAACGAGATACACGTAAAAAACTGTTATGCAAAATATTTGAATAAAAATATTTTTAATAACAGAATGTACGGGTATTTTCGTGTAAAAAAATTGTATGTGTATCTCTATTGCCAAAGGTAAAGAAGCCGCTACCTACCGTAAAGTTAGAGCTCTCTTTACACCATTCACGACGGACATTTTTTATTTATTTATTTACATACCTACACTAACATTACAGGTAACCTAATGCGGTAGAGTAGTCAACAATAATAATAATAGTACACAATTAAATAATTATTAAGTATAATTCTTTCACAGTCCTCGCTATACGATTGTGGAATGCTTTGCCACTGGATATTAGACGCGCTCAGACTCTACCAACATTTAAATCTATGGTAAAAAAACATTATTTATCATTATAAAATTATTTCGTTTTAGTAATGTAGGTATATATGTATATTAAATAAGTTTATTTAGTTAGTTTGCATAGGTATGTATTTATGTAGTATATTTATTGTATTATGTATTATATGTATACCATCAACAGCCGCTTTTCCTAACCGCAAGTCCATCCAAAGGTTGTCTGGCAGAGATCGCTTTAGCGATAAGACCGCCCATTGTATACTCTAAGGTTATTTTACTGTTTTTTCTTCTTCCTCCCTTTTTTGTAAAAATGATGTGGTGTACAATAAAGAATATTTATTATTATTATTTATTATATTTAACACAATAAAATAGAATTCTCTTAATCAAACAAATTAGCAAAGAGAACATGAACACAGTTCTTCTTGAGTTCACGCACAACCTAGTGATTCATGGAATACTAGCTTTTGCCCGCAACGCCACCAGCCTGAATGTAGGCTGTAAAAGTTTAGTATTTGCTAGTATAATATCTAGCTGTTTAGCCATTTAGTAATGAAAAAGTTACCACAAACCAACAAATAAACATTGTTTGTGTAACAAATTAACACGGATTGATTACAAAAGAGGATTATGTTTCAAAACGTCTACATACAAAAGTTTTTATAACACCGGTCGAGTGGTCGAAACAGAACATAATACTTACATACATGTTGGATCGCCATGAACATTTTTGCACATGTAAATAAAATTGTTTCAAAGGTATTTGGCAACTGTATTTCACATAATCGGCTTAAGGTGCGTTCAGAGTTGTTATTGATCAAAATTTTCAGCAAAATCCTACAGTAGAGGAAAGCTCCATTATTTATTTCATTTCAATTTACAGAGTCGCCGGGGTTGCCACAGACGTTGATAAAGACGTTTTCTGTTTACCTATTTTTTTTGTTTGATACGGAAGGCTAGCTACTTTTTATTACTTGCCAGGATTTCCAAAGGTCCTCTACAAGCTTTTCAAAGTTAAGATTAGTTATAAGATTTTTTTTTCTGTTTTATATTTCGTTTAAGTATATTTTTTTAGGTTTAAACGAAAACGGGCACCGTTTATCGTCTTGGTAAACTTGGTGAAATCGCAGACATTAAGATTTATTTTGTATTGGTTGTGAAGTGTTGTTAACGAGATGAGATATTAGTTTTCGAGTAATTGTTTTACTGTTTCTAGATGATAAAATTGCATAAGGATCTTTAATAAGGAAGTTAAAAAGTTTTAACATCGTTGGCAACGCGCGAGTGATACCCTCTGGCGTTGCGTGCGTCAATTAGGCGACGGTAACTGGTTTCCATCAGGTGGATATAAAAAAAGCATTACTTACATAATATCGTCGCTGTGGAGCGAAAACTCACTAACTAACATTTATGGCAAAAATGAGTTATTGATGGTAAGCTGTCTATAAACACCTTATATATCGTCTTAAAGTATATTTTTGAATAACTACTAAGTTAATAGAAAACGAAAATTACCTAATTACCGATTTAATAAAAATAATCTACACGAAAATTGATTAAGCTACTTATGTAAATGTAACGTTTAAATCGAAAATGCCAAGTGGTATTATAGCAATTGTTTACAAAATCACTAAGTGCACTTAGTTACTTTTTGTTTGGAAATAACCGCCGCCGGTATTAATAAACGACAGTTAGTTACTTTTCACATGCACAATATCAGCTTGATTCATACATTTATACTTCAAAATAGAGACCGATGGAGTTCTTAACTGGCGGCGATTTAACTTTTCCTAAGGCGTATGCTACAATGTTGCATTACCAAGGCTAAGAAAACTGATATACCTGTCGAACTTCATAGCTGGTTTCAGTCTTAGCCTGTGTGTAAAGCAGCCTGACCAGAGAGACAGGTCAGAACTAGACATAGAAAAGTCTGAAGATGTCAATTTTTAAGTTTTATATAAGTGTATACGAAACCGCCTCGCCAGAAAACTTGACGAGTTCCAGCCTCCAGAACAAGCCGGGTTTTGAAAAGGCTATAGCACCGTGGATCACATCCATACTGTTCGGCAAATTGTACAGAAGACCGAAGAGTACAATCAGCCACTGTGTGTGGCTTTCGTGGACAACGAGAAAGCCTTTGACTCCATCAAAACCTGGGCAGTTTTAGGTACTCTGCAGCGGTGTCGCATTGATTGGCACTATATCGAGGTGCTGAGATGTCTATACCGCCACTATGACCTTCCAGCTCCAGGACCAAAAGGCCAACCCGATTGAGTTGCGTCGACGGGTGAGACAGGGGGATGTAATATCCCCCAAGCTTTTCACTAATGCGCTCGAAGACGTCACCAAGACGCTGGATTGGACTGGACGGGGCATTAACATCAATGGCGAGTACATCTCACACCTTCGGTTTGCCGATGATATCGTCATCGTTGCAGAGTCGCTGGAACAGTTGAGCGGAATGCTGCACAGCCTGAATGGAGCCTCACGACGTGTCGGTCTCGGTATGAACTTGGATAAAACCAAGATTATGTTCAACGAACATGTCACGCCGGGACCGATTTAAGTCGACGCCGACGGTTCGATGCTCAAAGTTGTTCGGGAGTATATCTACCTTGGGTAAACTGTCCAGCTTGGTAGAAACAACTTCGAGAAAGATGTCAACCGTAGGACTCAGTTGGGTTGGGCGGCATTTGGCACACTACGTAACGTTTTCTCTTCGCCTTTACCGCAATTCCTGAAGATAAAAGTTTTCAACCAATGCGTCCTACCTGTTATGACGTACGTTGCCGAGACGTGGACGCTCACAGTGGGACTAGTCCACAAATTGAAAGTCGCACAACGGCCTATGGAGCGGTGTTCGCATGCTCGGTGTCTCTTTGAAGGATAAAATTCGCAACGAGGTAATCCGACAAAGAACCAAAGTTACCGACATAGCTTGCAGGCTTAGCAAGCTGAAGTAGCAATGGGCTGGTCACATCTACGGAAGGACCGACGGCCGATGGAGCAGACGTGTCCTAGAGTGGCCTCAAGCTAGGTGGACTAACGACTTAAAAAAAGCTAGTCGCTGGGTCGGACTTGGTGCGGAAAGCGGAGGACCGTGTGCTATTTCGCGTATTAGGAGAGGCCTATGTCCAGCAGTGGACTGCGATAGGCTGATTGATTGATATGTGTATAACCCACTTTATTGTTTCTTGAAGTAAATGTTTGATTGTGCCACTTTTTATTTTTAGCTGAACATCCTAGTAGCAATTTTACAATACCTAAATAAATATTTAAGGTCTTTTTACACTAAAAAGTAGCTCCTATTATTATACTTAACTTAAAATATAACTAAGTAAATGCCATAACTATCCAGAATTCAACCCAAATAAATACCTAAGTAACGTAAATAAATCACTAAGTGTAAATAAACAGACAAAATTTTGCTAGAATTAATCACTAAGTGATTTAAAAAAATAACTAAGTGTTCAAAATGCTTTCTATAAGCAAATGTGAAAATTCATTAAGTTAAATAAAATGGAATATCTAAATAAAATAAATAACAAACACATTTCAAACTTAAGATTCTATTTTATTATCAAGCTACACTTGTTACGTTCATGAACATCACCACTGTAACATTAAGCATTTAAGAGTTATTTAAAGCAAAAGTGAAAAAAAAGTTTTAAACGCGATTATCTCAAAACTATCTATCTGTTAGTTAGTGAGTTTTCGCTCCACAGCGACGATATGTCTATTCAAAAAGATACGTAGGTATCAAAGAATTAGAATATTATTTCATACTAGCTGTTGCCCGCGGCTCCACCCGCGTGGATGTCGGTTTTCGCTGCAAAAAGTGCCTATGTGTTATTCCAGACCATAATCTATCTGTGTACCAAGTTTCATCCAGATCCGTTCAGTAGTTTTTACATGAAAGAGTAACAAACATCCATCCATACATCCATCCATTGTTAAAAACTTTCACATTTATAATATGAGTAAGGATTGCATTGTTGCTCTAATATTTCTGCCTGAAATTCCCGAATGAAAATAAGGTTAAATTTTTAGTGAAACTTTTTAATCTCTGGTTCGATTTACTTGAAAATAAGTACAATTGTATTGGTATTGTTTGTAGTTTTTCCAAAAAATCATCAAGTAGGGCTTTATAAGAACGTATGGTGCGACGCAGAGTGAAGCAGAGCATGTGGGGGATCATAGGGAGCCCGGGGAGTGCGTGTACTTACCTACTAGTAAATAGGTAGGATGTAGAGGTGTATGCTGTAGTATTATAACTTGTTTTGTTATAAACTAATATATGAAAGATGTAAGTACTTTTAAGTAAAAACAAATAGTAAAAATTGATAGGAAATGACAAAAATATATACAAATATAACATTAATTTCACTGATATTATAAATGCGTAAGTATGGCTAGATGGACGTTGGTAACTCAATCACGCTAGAACGGCTGAACAGATCTGGATTAGATTTGGCACAAAATAGATCATCGTAAAACCGGTGGTGGTCAAGTGGAATAGTAATCGATTTGCACGAAAGAGTGTGCGAGTTCGATTCCGGGTGGCAGTACCAATGTAAATTTCACTATGTGGAGTTATGTTGTACTAATCGATTAATTCGCCATCTGCTAACGGTGAAGGAAAACATCGTGAGGAAACCCACATGTTTTAGAAGAAATTCTAAAGACATGTCTGATTCACCAACCCGCATTAGGCCCGCGTGTTTCACACACGCGGGCCTAATGCGGGTTGGTGAATTAAGGCCTAAACCCTCTCTCTCGATAGAGGAGAGGAGACCCGTGCCCAGCAGTGGGACATTAATGGGTTGCTATTATATTATTAGATTATCGTCTTGAATAGAACATTTATTAACTAAAAAAACTTTAAACCCGTTGGACTGCACCCGCGGGATAAGCTGCGGGCGGTATTTTTGTCGTTGTATATTTTACCAAAATGGGTTCAAGTGAAAACTTTGAATGCGATTAAATCCCAAACCTAGATAGAAAAATAGGCTAAATTAAATTAAATACAAATTTCATTTAACCTATTTTCTTAATAAGTTCCACAACCTAAAACGATACTTCATATTATCTATATAAAGATTTTCATTCCGTAGGTAATTTCGATGACAAACACAATTTCATTGATCTATTACTGAATTCTTAAAATTAATATTGGTTTTGCCCTGCATGCTTGTAAACGTTGTGAAATGAAGGTCTAAATTCGATCTTTCGAGCTCGTCTTCTAACCGCGTTGCAAGATTCGGCGCAGTGCTATGCCAATCATGACATTCGAGATGCTGTCCCAAACTTTGAATATCTCGACTTATCGCTAGAGAAAATAATAAATATTCGCAGCAGTTGTAGTAATCTGCAAAGAAACCGACAAAGGGTAATTGCGACTATAAAATAGAAGCAATATTATGACAAATAGAAAAATTGCTTGCTAAAGTACTCATTAGCATTTCAATATTAATTTAGACACAATTATGTTTTCTTGTCAATTCAATTAATTATATAACTAAATGTAATAATATACCTATATTATTATATCTAGTTGATGAGTTTTGTCGTTCCAATCTTAATTAGAACGACAAAACGTAACGTAACGCAACGTAACGTCGCTAATTAGTTTTGCTTGAACGCTGAATTTTCGTATAAATCTTTCTTTTGTAGTTCATTTTTTAGCATGTGTAGTGTGTGATGCTTCTCGCCATCTTACAAGTGTAACATAGTAAGTGATGCATTAAAGCTAATACATTACACATAACAGCATCTTTTAATTAACAACCCAACGTCGCAACATTTAAGACATTGATGTCAAATAGGATTTTTTCAAGTTTATAATATACTAGCTGTACCCGCGACTTCGTTCGCGTGTTCAGTCTTTTACTGAAAATCTCAAAGCTACAGCTGTTATCCCTATACAAACTTTCATCGGCTGATTTTCATCTTTAGTGGTTACATTTAAAAAAACCTTTCTTTGCTGATGGATGCCTATATCATAATAGCTATCTGGGTGTCTAATCATTTAAACTGAGCGTTTGTTGATTAGTCAGTCACGTTTTTCTTTTAAGCATTTAGATTCTGCAATTAATAAACTTCTTAAAAAAATATTCCTTGTTTGTATGATTGTTCTGCTCTTCAAATTGTCTTAGCGCAAACGTGAACAACCTTAATTGGCCTATAGCCTAGCTAATATTGTGAATTTATGTATTATTCTGTATTTTATTTGTGCCATACCCTGTAGAAATCTCTACATCTATTACATTTCGTTTTAAATTGGTCACTTCTAACCTGATAGGTACTGTTACACAGTTTATGTGGGCTAATAATTTATTAAATTCTTAAAGGGCATAATGGTCCGTCGTAGTGCTCAAGGATTTCAGAAATTGAACTTTCCTTTTAATCCATTGTTCTTATAATACAGTTATACTACTTTACATAAGCTTTCGGAACAAATCTGAATGAAAAACCAATAAGTTGAACCCTATTTAATATTGTCGCCCATATTAAGTAGTGAGAGTTCAACGTAAATTCGGTATATAGGTATCTGTTAATTATTATCTTTGTCTCTAAAAATATGCATGTTTTACTTTGTACATTGTTTACTTACGAAGTTTCCGTGCCTATATCCGGCTGTATCGTAATATTAGTTCAATTGTAACATTTTAATTTGCTCATTGAATGTGATTAGTTACTGTCATTTAATTACCATAATTGAGATACATTATGTCTGATCTCCATCGGAAAAATATTTATCATTGAGAAGTTGGCCATCTGCAGTATTCTTTATTAGTTTCACTAACGAATTGATGCTTCCTGAATGCATTTGTTTGATTCATTGCAGTATGCCTATAGTATTTGAGGAGGTTACTCACTTCCCTACGGAACCCATCATCAGAACTGGATTTTTTAAAAACTGAGAACAATATGAAAGATTATCCATCCAATTACAAAAAGATTTTTAAGACAATTTTTAAAGAGAGGGAGAAGACCTCCACTTTACAGAAGACCACAGCCAAATAACTACACACAGCGGTGTAGTTGTGTTCCTGTGTGTGAGTATAGGTCTCCAACGCTCACTTAGGGATTCATCATCATCATCATCTCAGCCAAAAGACGTCCACTGCTGGACATAGGCCTCCCCAAGGATTTCCACAACTCTCGATCCTGATCATTTTGAAAGAAACGTATTTCTATCCCAGGGATACTCCCATCTAAGCCCTGGTGTAAAAAATGGGTTGGTAACACGCAAGTGATACCTTTGGTATTGCAAGCGTCTATAGGCTACGGTAACTGCTTAACATCAGGTGGGCCATATGCTTGTTTGCCACAAAAGTAGTTCCATCTTAGCCATAAGACGTCCACTGCTCGACATAGGCCTCCCGCAAGGTTTTCCACATCATTCGGTCCTGAGCTGACCTTGTCCATTGGTTGCCCGTGTTTACCAGGTCGTCGGTCCATCTTGTTGGAGGCCTGCCCACGCTGCGTCTTCCAGTTCGTGGTCGCCACTCTAGAACCTTTCTGCCCCAACGGCCATCGGTTCTATGAGCTATATGCCCTGCCCATTGTCACTTAATTGAGGCAATTTTTCGAGCTATGTCGGTCACTTAAAAAGAAAATATTACAAATCGGCTCTTAAATCACGATGTTCAGGAATAAAAAAAACAATGCAATGGAACCTCATCTTTAAAAATTCAGTTAAAAATATATATCAGTTAAGTATGCCGATGAGACAGAGGCCGATCATGCGTTTCGCTGTGAGTGATTTTTTTGGTCGAAGATAGACACAGTATCGCGGAGTTTTTTTAGATCTATTTGCAAATAACATTGCCTCCAACGGCAGGATTTTTCCGGCTCGCTCAACTATCATCGTAATATTTCAGCCAATTCACGCTCGCAAAACTATAATGAATGAATCACGCCGTCTACTGGTGAAAATCGTATGAAATTTTGTTTGGTAGGTATTGAGTTTATCGTGACCAGATATAGACAGATTCGGTGGAGTGTTTTCTTTTCTGTGCTGCTTTCCTGATTACCTAAATTAAGGTATTGTTAAATGTTAGCGCCTACACAAAATGAAATAGCATTAATTTTATAGTAATATTTTATAGTTTGTGTTTAAGTTTTATTAGGCGTTTAATTTAGTCAGTGATTGTCTTCGGTCTTGGCATGATTAACGCATTTTATTCGTACTTATAGTATATTTATATAGTTTTAGTTTTATCAAAGACGATTTTAGCTGCAACAAACAGATGGTCTATCTGTGAGAGATAAAACTGTTAAAATTGTATTTCTGTTGTAAGTGCTATGTAAACAGCCACATGAATTTAATAGAAAGCTGTTATTTTGATATTACAAACAGACACTTCAATTTTATTAATGTGTGTATAGATGTATAGCTGATATGTGTTTATGACTTCGTTTGCGTGGACTTCAGGGATTAAAACATAGAGTTTCCTGGAGATGCTAAACGGAAAATTGTTTGGAATCAAAAGAACCCGGGGCATAAAAGATTATCACCTGCACCGCATCCTGTTAAAATGTCAGCTTCTATTACATTTCGTTGTAAAATGGTCACTTTTAACTTAGTACCGTTAACACGTGATGTACCAGTCAGCTGATCTCTATTTAATATGGTCGCCGATATTGATGAGAGTTCAACTTAAATTGGTAATTTCTATATCTCCGAAACCTCGCATTATTTTTTCAATTTATTTTCATATAAACTTCAAACGTGGTTTTAAAAACTACATTTTAAAAAGTTTTAGCTAAATAAATCGAAGCGTGTTTCTTGTATAGCACGTGTGTTATTAAAGTGGCCATAACTTTTTTATTTGTGAACCGATTGGAATAAAATAAAGCCTATATGTTATGGGAAGATTGCCACAATATATAAGTGAAAACCGCATTCAAATCGGTTGCGTGGTTGCTGAGTTTATCGCGCACAAACGCGGCCACAAACAGACAAACAGACACACAGACAAACAGACAAAAATTCTAAAAACCACATTTTCGGCCTCAGTAACATAAATACAACGTATATAAATTGTTTTTTCGAAAAAAAATTCAATGTACAGACGCGACTTGGTTACGATTTTATTATATGTATAGATTGCTTAATTTTATTTAGTTCAAATCTTGTAAGTACGATTTAAACAGCTTCCCTGTATCATATTGAACTAAAATTTCATATACCCAAGTATCACTATGTAGATTCGAGTTAAAAAAATGCACTTTATTGTTGTTGGCATATTATCTAAAATTAATTGGTTGTTATTGCCTCAAATATTTTTAAGCTTAACTCATTAGTAAAACAGTAAAGGACTTAACAATACTGATTGATAAATAACTTATCCTGGAGCCGTCAGCTAC
Organism: Trisateles emortualis; assembly: GCA_947095525.1. Lineage (NCBI taxonomy): Eukaryota > Metazoa > Arthropoda > Insecta > Lepidoptera > Erebidae > Trisateles > Trisateles emortualis. Next base: position 23,654,765 of record OX352729.1, on the reverse strand, counting down.
AAGAAGTCAGTCGCAAACTGCCTCTGCGGGGTCCTTGCGAACATTAAGGAACTTTCTTTGTACTGCCACTAAGGTTGCGTTAGCACAATCTGTCCTTTCTTCAATTCTCGACTATTACGATGTTAGCTATATTGATCTCACCAATGAACAACTTGATAAGCATGAGCGTCTTCAAAACTTTTGCATACGATTTATATTTTGCGCAAATATGTTTTACAATACTTTTGGTATTGTAAAATATGATCATATCATATTTATGCTTCAGTGGCTTCCAATTCGCTTTCGACGGAATATTTCTATATAATATTATATTCCTTTTCTACTTACATAATTTAATGTTTCAGTTTGGTGACGAAACAAGCCCCTCTTAGATGTTTGAGCTCATGAAAAGTAGTATTTAGCAATGAGCGAATGATTGAGAGTGAGTAAAAACTCATAAAATTCGAAAATCAACAACAAAAGCTCGTGTTTAACAAATTTTAACGCATTTCACGTTAATCCAGCTTTTCCGCAACATTTCCAAAATACAATCTATTTATTCCTCGAACTATTAACGTGTTTTTCACTTCACAAATATAATGTTGTGTAAATTTAATTATTGAACTGATATTTATTGAAATTATTTTCATCGTTAATAACGCCCGCACTCTCGTATACTGGCTGATGGAGTGGAAAGCTTTATCACATCATATTACATTTGATTAAATTAAGTTAATGCAAAAATGATTATTATTCTGTTGAAGTAATTTGTATATATCATACTGTTATTTATTAATAATTTTTTAAATAAATAACAGTATGATTAAAATAGTAAATAGAATTTGAAGTAGCCTGTATGTAACAGCTTAGTATACCTCTTCAGCTGAAAATAACACTACATATGTAGATAGTAGATAGATTGTGTTTATGCTAACTAGACTGGTTTTGAAGCAGTGTCGTGATGTCGTCGTGTCACGTCTGTATAACTGGACAGCAGGAAGGACTATATTTTATATACTGTGTAAATCCGTCTACGCTTTGCGTGATGTGTGATATGGCTACGCAGAGAGCTGCGTGTGTTTTGTAAACGACATACCGAACATTGAACAACCGACTATAGGATACAACATGAAAAGTGCAAATCGCCGTCATGTACGTAAAAAACGGGTAGCGATTAGTTCGCATTCATAACGAATATATCAAAACGTGTGACTCTAGCTAAGAGATCTGTTGTGGTCATGTCTGTTTGAATGCATGTATTACCCAAACATAACATTGTTGCATGTTAATTATCTACGTCATGTAAACTATTCCAAAATAAAACCAGAGCTTCCAAGAAGTGTTCTTAGACAAAACGTCGTTAATCATTATTTCGGTATATTGTGTGGCAAAGATGATTTTTGAATGTTTTGTTTTGAAATATTGCCTTTTGGCTGCCTTCTTTATTACGTAAAATATTTAAGTATTATGAATGTACTAATTCAATTATGAATAGATAGCGTCGTCATAGGTGACATCGAGGATAAGTGAATCTGTTGGTTAGCAAAGGTGGTACACGAGTAGGTACTGGGTGGACCACTGATGTCATATCAGGTTTCGATGGTCCACCCGCGTAGGCGGGTGTAGGTGCACAGGGAGGTTTTAGTCGGTATGCCGGCCGCCTACCATCTTTAGGTCGGAGAGCCCGACGATCCCGTCCCGCTTCCCAGGGTGGGGCGGTATGCGTTCCCTTTAAAGCAATCTACAAAAAACCTGCTTACCACCTTTTTTTTGTAGATTGCTACACGATACACGAATAAACAAAATAAATGATATGCAAGAAGTCCAAATTGCTATTGAAAATGCACATTGTAGCACATATTCAAATGTTCTTCCATTTGACATACCTACGTTTACTTGGTATTCTAAAACCATCGCGACTGTATCGCGATTTTTGCTTGTTTGTGTCGATGCAAAAAGTCGTACCTAATTTGTAAGAACCGGCCAATCGGGTCACGCACAATGTAAGGTTCCGAAATTGTAAGTCACAATAATGCGGCCTAAGAATTAGGCACTGTTTCAGTAGCTCATGACTTCTGAGAACATAGGACAATGGTTACAATTTTGGTAAGTCTTGAAATAAGTCGCCTTAAATGGGTCGCGGGGGAGGAGGTGGAAGAGGAAGGGAGAGGGGAGTCACCCCTAACTACTTTTGGTGTATTTTTTTAAAATTCAATGTTGAAATTTGGTAGGTATAAAATAAACTTGGGAACCCTAAAAAGTTGGCATAAATTATGGCGTTTACGAGTGTACTGTTTTATGCTGCAGACGCAATCAAATATCGTTTGGGTACTCATGTATAATTAGCAACATTAAATCATCACATAGAACTTAAGTCTTATTATCGACTTATTCTTGTTCAAACTTCACTTCGTTTATCTTATATGTATCTGGTGACAGAGAGTTCAGTTGAATATCATATCTCAATAAATATTAAATTTTTATAAATACTAAACCGATACTAGACGACTGATACGAGAAATACTATTCGAGCACATCGAACAAAACTCAGATTGTTTGCAATGTATTAAGCCGTTGGATAACAGGAATATCAGTCGTTTATTATTATAAGATAACTCGTGAAAAGCACGTTCATTTCCGTGCAAATTGTACCACGGATTTAAAGAGTTTACACTTGTAACAGTTTAATGACAATATTATGTAACAATTCAAACACTAGTGCGTAAACATCACGTCTGATGGATCTGTGCCAGACGTGATGTTTTGTTATTTCTACGTTATATAGATTTTTATTAAAATGAACATCAATAATATGGTATAGACATCACGTGTTGCGACCTCGCTCCTTAATATCGCGTCAATTGTTGTATTTAATCCTATAGCAACAAATTTTAGTCGTCTACTGAAATTGGCTATGAGTCTGTGTGTATTTTAATTTTGTGTTTGTATGTATATCTAAATAAGGCCATGAAATAGTTTCGAAAACGACGTCACGGATAGGGCAAAGTGGAAGAAGCACACGAAAAGGGCTGACCCTTCCACCATGTGGGATAAAATGATCGGTTCTTTATAGCAATTTATTCCTGATCTTAGTTTAAAATTCGTAAGAATTCAACTTTATTACCTAACTTAAAGCTTTGTCATTGGTATAAATTAAAATTTGGATCGAAAAATATTTCTAAAGACGTCATAGTACAACCACAGCTCAGCTACCAAACTGTTCAGGTAAGAGTTTAAATCAATAATGTAACATAAAACGAAAAAGTATTTTATTCTTAAATACATTTTTACTCAATATTCATCATCTCTCCCCATCTGTGAAGACATACAAATGCAATACCGTCTTTAACATTTTGATTAAATAATTTTTATTGACGATCGCAATTTAATTATAATCTAAGGGTACCCGATATACCTACTGTGAATGCGAGTACCAATGTGTAATTAGGTGTAACTGAGTCGGTTGTTAACCTGAATAAATAAATTCAATCAGCTTCAATCGAATGCTTTTCAAGCACCGGCTTATTTAATTTCAATGCACCGTAAAAATAAAAGAGGCAGTATTTTTATAGTACATTTAATATTTCATACATAACTAAATAAATGTCTACCTCCAGTAAATGTATAATAAATAGTTAATTTATCTATATACGTGAAGAAAAGATTGTACTACTTTTTAAACACATTGCGCGCACGGTGGAGTGTGAGATTTGGCATAGTTAAAATTAATATAATCAATCAATCAATCAATCAGCCTATCGAAGTTCACTGCTGGACATAGGCCTCTTCTAACATGTGCCACAGCACACGGTCCTCCGCCTGCCGCATCCAGTTCGTCCCAGCGACCTTTTTTAGGTCGTCGGTCCACCTAGCTGGAGTCCGCCCTACCTTACGCTTACCGAGTCACGGTCTCCACTCTAGGACACGTCTGCTCTATCGGCCGTCGGTCCTTCTGCAGATGTGACCAGCCCATTGCCACTTCAGCTTGCTAAGTCTGCGAGCTATGTCGGTAACTTTGGTTCTTTGTCGGATTACCTCGTTGCGAATTTTATCCTTCAAAGAGACGCCAAGCATAGCTCGCTTCATAGCCCGCTGTGCGACTTTTAATTTGTGGACTAGTCCCGCTGTGAGCGTCTACGTCTCGGCACCGTACGTCATAACAGGTAGGACGCATTGGTTGAAAACTTTCGTCTTCAGGCATTGCGGTAAAGGCGAAGAGAAAACGTGACGTAGTTTGCCAAACTAATATAAAGGAGGACTTAAATAAAACGCTTAATGTATGTAAATTCAAATATATAATCATATAATCACTTACCAACTACTAATAGTAATTTGCAACTACTGTTACTCGTATTTAGAAAGATTTTACAACAAGAATTATTTTACTGTGAAAGAATATTTAGATGATAAATAAAATTAGATGTCGATTGATAATAGTTAATGGTATTGAATAATAATATAATAAAACACATAACTAATCCTACTAACAAACATTTTTGCACGCCATTGTATGGCAGAATATGCTTGGACTTCCCGGAAAATTAAAACATCATTATGCACCATGTTTGGGTTAATAAACTAATTGATTGATTTACTACAGAAAGCAAAAACGACCGACTTTCGACCACCGGGCAAAGGAATGAATCTAGTCTAATAAAAATTGTAAGTGACTTACTATAAAGTAGATAATTGTTAATAGATAACTAGTGACATTTCCCGGCTTCGCACGGCATGACATTTATTTAGTTTCCGTAGGGATCTTGTAATTTTTTTTCAGTAAAATTAAACTTATGTTACACGCTGGTAGTGTAGTCTTTTAATGGTGAAAGAACTTTTAAAATCGGTTGAGTTGTTTTTGAGTAAAATCGTAACAAAAAATCATATTTTTGTAATATTAGTTTATATACAGTAAAATCAAAATAAAGCAGCAGTCGTGTCCTAGAGTGGAGACCGCGACTCGGTAAGCGTAAGGTAGGGTGGCATCTAGATGAATGGTGGATCGACGCCCTAAAAAAGGTCGCTAGGACGGACTGGATGCGGAAGGCGGAGGACCGTGTGCTGTGGAGCGTGTTCGGAGAGGCCTATGTCCAGTAGTGGTTTTTTTTTTTTTTTTTTTTTTATACTACTTGGGTGGCAAACAAGCATACGGCCCGCCTGATGTTAAGCAGTATCCGTAGCCTATAGACGCTTGCATTACCAGAAGTATCACTTGCGTGTTACCAACCCTTTTTTTTACACCAGGGCTTTAAGATGGAAGTAAACCTGGGATAGGAATACGTTTCTTTCAAAACGCATTCCTAAATGAGCGCTGGAGACCTGTACTCACACACAGGAACACAACTACACCGCTGTGTGTAGTCATTTGGCTGTGGTCTTCTGTAAGGTGGAGGTCCTTCCCCAGTCGGGCTTGCTCGCTAGTATGGTGCCCTACCTCTCTTAAATTTTAGATTGCGACAGGCTGATTAATTGTAAGTTAAATACATATTTATACAAAATAACATTATATTACAATTTAAAGATGAATCTTGTCAACAATTTCAGATTAATCAGATTTATTGTTAATTTCAAAATTTATGTACTATTGATCCGAAATAAATAATAAATAAATGGTTTATTGTATCTATAACTTGCTTAACAGTATAATGAGGCTGCCCCAGTAAGTTATTGGAAATACTTGTGGTGAATACACCTCTAATACAATAATATTAGTACATTACATAGTGACAAAATGAAATAAAGATAAAACTAAAATAAAAAGATATACAAAAAAACAAATGTTAATATAATTTTATTTTTTTTCTGTTTATCACAATATTTTGCCATTTGACGTATTCGGCCATATAATATGATCCATAGCTATGCAAAGACTATTACAACCAGATTACTGGTATTATGTGCAACCCACGTGAACATTTTAAAGTTAACATAATATTATTATGAGTACTTTACATACATATATTTATATAGTTGTGATTAAAGTATTGTTAGGGTGTGGTAGATTTGTAAATAAATTTAAATAAAGATTAAAATAAATAACAAATAAAATAAATAACAAGTAGAATATATACCTAAATATTATATCTAATTCGACCCGACTACATAGTTACGGGGATATGGCAGCTGCGTCCCGCTGACCATCGTACGTCCTAATACAATACTAATGCGTCAGTAGTTTTGCGTCCGTGTATTTGTTTAGTTACCAGTATCATTTATGTTGATAAATAAGCTTAAATATATCCTTTTATTATCTTTATATATATATATTTCTTGTGTGCGTGTGTATGCCACTGAACTCCTCCTAGACGGCTGGACTGATTTTGATGAAATTTTGTGTGTGTGTTCGGGTAGGGCTCCGGATGGTTTAGATTCACAATTGGACCCGGTAGGTGGCGCTGCTGTCAGTATATCAGCTTTTTCAGGCAGGACGACGTCTGCCAGGTCCACTAGTTTTATATATAAATCAAAATTCTTCTTCTAGAAACGCATATTAAGATCTTCATCATTAATATCGTTTCCATCATGTCTTACGTCTTCGTCTGAATTCCTGGAAGGCCACCCATCATATTCATCCAACAACTTCTGTAGACGTTTCCTTATCATCTTCTGCTTATGTCTTTCTAATACATCAGCGTAAGCATCTGAGAAAGGTAACAGATTTATTCCACCATCGGGTGCTACCAAGCCAGGTAGACCGGGCACCATGCTCATTGGTCTACGTTGTATACCGTATGGAGGCATATAAGATGCAAAAGGCGAAATTATATGCGGTTGAGGTGGATGTTGTGCATATAGAGGTGGATGTGGTTGATATACAGGTGGTTGAGGATGAAAAGCAAAACCAGCAACAGGTAACATAGGGTTTGTCGGTGCCAACGGAATCCCAAAAGGTAGTGGATAGGGTAAAGGCATCATTGGTGAAGGAATTATCGGTGGTAACATGGGTGAGGGTATAGGAATCGGCATCGGTATTGGCATTGGCGGTATTGGTACCGGTATGGGCATTGGTATCGGTCGAGGATCATTCATTATAGGAGGCCTGCTCGTCATGTCCTTCTTGTAGTAACAGTATTCTGGAATGTTCCTTGGGTACCAAAATAGGGGGCTACATGGATCTTCGGGGGATCTTGTCGCATTTCGTCTGCGCGGAATGAAACTGCCGTCTATCGTGCATTGTACATCGTATACTGATAGTAAAGCAATCAAGAGCTGTGAAAATAAAAGAAAAATCATTATTTTTACGGTTTTTTTATAATATTTCTACAACCCTGATACTAAAGCAAGGTAACCAAATTTTATCGTAATTATAATTGGCATATTTATCTATTATTCAGGTATATAGTGGAGATGACGGTAGGGGCCGTCCTAGAAAAACATACAGCGACCAATTAGGGTATGCTAAAAAAGGGAAAAATTAAAAGTGCCCAGAATCTACGTTCATGCATGAAGAGGTTGATGAATGTAGAGGAGGTGAAGGAAGTATGTTTAAATTCAACATTTTAGATTATTCTATGTAGTTATTTTGAGAGTAGCAAATTTTTATTTACGATTACACAATGTAAGTACTATTTCTTGATCATTATCATCATCTCAAGACATAAACGTCCCACTACTAGGCACAGGTCTCCTTTATACGGTTAAGGGATATTTAGTACTATACCACGTTGGCCAGATGGGTTGATATAGAGTTTTGGTTCGAGTTTTCCTTCTCTCTTATTTGATATTTATAAAAAGAGTTTTATAATAAAATTATTTTTATCAGTACACATCTTTATATACATATTTCTTGTGTGCGTGTGTATGTCACTGAACTCCTCCTAGACGGTTGGACCGATTTTGATGAAATTTTGTGTGTGTGTTCGGGTAGGGCCCTGGATGGTTTAGATTCACAATTGGACCCGGTAGGTGGCGCTACTGTCGGTATTTCAGCTTTTTCAGGCAGGACGACGTCTGCCAGGTCCACTAGTAATATATATATATATATCAAACAAAAGCCCGCTTCGTTTTTTGTCGTCAGCTTTTTCACGATTTGTAAGACATTACAGTAACAAAAAGAAACTATATATAAATGTAACATTTGATTTCAGTTCTACTGTCACGTTGATATAGAAAAAATGAGCCACGTGGGTGTCATTTACGTAGTAGTATAGAGTTCCGCAGCCGCGATATTCTTTTGTCTGCACAGTTGGTTTACTGGCTTAATTGGTTACCTCGTCAATTACTACTGCGCGGTGTGTTGTGAGTTCGATCCCCACACGGGACAAAAAATTGTGTGATCCATTAATGGTTGTCCCGAGTCTGGGTGTACTTTGTGTCTGTGTGTGTTAATTGTATGTTTATAAAGTCCCCTGCGACACAGAGCTTGTTCCCTAGTGCGGGAGTTGTCTTTTTTAACTTGTACCCATGTTTATAACACTGTTTGGTAGGTACTTGTACCGTTTACTCAACAGCTTGATTACGAGCTGTTGTCCGCGACTCCACCCGCGTGGATGTCGGTTATCGCTATAAAAAACCTATTCGCTATTCCAGACTATAATCTATCTCTATACCAAATTTCATCCAGGTCCGTACAGCACATCATAAAAACATACATCCACCCATCGTCACAAACTTTCACATTTATAATATTAATAGGATTTGCAAACGGACTCTTTTGATTGTTATGTCATACTGGTCTCCTATTTTTATAGACTGCTAAGTTTTACACCCGCGCTGGCCAATGCTTGTTCGTGGGATAAACACACTTTTCCATTACCGTTTTCGAATGATAAATTATATTATTTGGTCTGTACGTACATTTTCTACAAAGTGAGATTCACATTGGTACTGTCATCTGGGATTCAACTGACACTGCTTATATACAAGTCGGGTACTGTTATCCCCGTCGGGCCTTCTCTAATTTAATCTGATGATAAGATTTTTAAGCTATTGCATAGCTTCTATCGCGGGCCTTGGGCGTGGAGACTAAATCCAGAAATTCCGTAACGAAAATAATAAACCTAACACCCCCCACTCCGATCGACACAGCGGTGATATTTTTTTTTTAATGACGAATTCTCTAAACGGCCAATAATAATATGTCAAATTTGTGTAAGGAGGTTTTGATCTAAGAGAATATTAATGTGAAAAAGATTATAGTATAAGGAGTCTTAAGGAATTATTACAAGTATTCATTTTTATTATTAAGTATATACCTATATTTTATGAATCATTAAGAATAAAATAAAATGATTTAGATAATACTGTAAAGTAATTTTTTGTTTCGATAAAAAATCATACTAAAAATATGCAATAGCTTTACCGCGGCAGTCCCCGAGTGCCACACGTCTTTTTTTAAGTACTATTTTGACATCATTATGATGCTTACTTTAATCCAATAAAACTCAATAGCATTTATAATCTGAATTAATATAAATTACGTATCACATTGTTTGTCCGCTATGGATTCCTAAACTATTGAACCAATTTTAACCAACTTAAAAGGAAGGATATTTTTATCACGATAAGGGCCTTTGCCTGGGCCTATGTCTACCAGTGGACGTCTTATGGCTGAGATGGAAGGGCCTTTAGTTTAACCCAGGCAAAGTAATAATAATAAAGTCAAGACAAGCCACTAGTTATTTATATAGTTTCAAAAGTGCCTTAAATATTATTAGCTATCTAAAACCTTTATCTCAATTACTTACTATGAAATTGTAAAAGAAGCAATTTCATTTTTTTATGTGCACGATTCCTTTTTAAATAAATCCATTTTCAATACTATAAAATTTTGTCACATTCACCCTAAAACGGAGTGTTTTACCGGATATGACGAATTTAAGGGTTTCCGTTTATGAGATTCAGCTACGGAACCCTTGAGTAAGGGTATTACGTTAACATTTCCTGTGGAGAAGCTGAGAATGTCGTTGTATGTCTGTCATCGCTTTAAACGCTTGGCACTAAAAGTGTACACATAATATTGTTATATGTTTGACGTTAATGCCCAAAGAGACAGGTGACAGTCTGTATCTATAGTCATTTTAAGAACAACGACACGCTTTTATTAAGATTTCCCTTCGTTATTTAAATCTACTAACTTTAATTAATTATGTCTAAATATATTATTATTATCCCGTTCAATTCCGAGGGTGTCGTAAGAGTCGACTAAGGGAGTAAGTCAGTCAGACAATATCCACTGCAAGAGAGGGAAAACTCGTAACAAAACCCTATACCAACCCGTCTGGCCAGCGTGGTATAGTAGGCTAATATCCCTCCAATTGTATAGAGGAGACCCGTGCCCAGCAGTGGGACGTTTATGGGTTGTGATGATGATGATGATATTATTTTAAGAGAGGCCTATGTCCAGGAATTAACTAATTGATGTCTTATATAAAAAAACTTCCATATTAAAAAAATACAACTATTTTTTTAATATGAAAGTTTAATAGAGGCGTATGTTTTTAACTTTATCTCGTAAAACAATTAGGTAAAAGTATTTAGAAAATAAAAATAAAGACACATACAGAGTTTAATTTATAACAACGGCAACACTCACCTTTATACTTAATAACCATCTTATGTGATACATTGTTTTGATCTTGAATTAGACTGAGACTTCAACCATAATCGAAGGAGTTTATAAACTCTCACGCTGCCATATGAACAATGAACCTTTATAGACGTACACAATGGTGTAATTTTTTTTTTGACTCGTGAAAATTCATATTAGTGAAATTTTGTTATTCCTTACAAGACTGTTATGTTCGCATTTAAAAAGGTAAAGCGATGTTACACGAGTGGGAAAAAATTAGTGACTAACTGCTTGGTTGGTTCAGTGGCTCAAGTGGTTACCAGTGGGCGTCGTGTTGTGGGTTCGTTTCCTACACGGTACAAAAATTTGTTAAGCTTTTGTTATTGAGCAAATATTTGTCCAAAAAGTACACCCAGACTCGGGACACCCATTTATGTATAAATAAGTGTTCTGAGTGTTACTTTTTGTCCGTTAATTTGTATGTTTGTAAAGTCTCCCGCGACACAGGGCTTGTTCCTAGTGCGAGAGTTGTGTTAGGCCTCAATCCATTCAAATTTGTAATGGGTCTCAATTCTTTTAATAGAAGAGAGCAGATTCGAACCCGTTATGCTATTATTATCATTCAAAATAAGAAACACTACTATAGTAAACATTGTTACTGTCGTACGTATTGTTTCTTATGTATAAACTTTTTTAGTTTATGACTGGCTTTGTGGTCCAGTGGTCGCAGTATGCGCCGGCTGTGCACAAGGGTGTGGGTTCGATTCCCACACAGGACAAAACTTTGTGTGATCCACAAAGAGTTGTTCTGAGTCTGTGTGTAATTTGTGTTCGTTAATTGTATGTTTGTATAGTTCTCCGCTACATAGAGCTTGTTCTCTAGTGCTGGAGTTGTTTTTTTAAACAAGAACAAGTTTATATAAGGTGGTAGCAGGTGGAAGGTAATTGATATGTGATTTTGATCCTAAATCAAATTTCACTTTGTGAATTTTATTTAAGTAACTAAATATAATAATCAAACATGTCTTTATAATTCCTTTTAGGATATATGTTTTCTTTCATCGTTAACAGATATTATGGTTTGAATAGTAGATTCATAATAATAATGCCTATACACGCAAGTTATACCTTTGGTATTGAAAGCGTGAAAGCGCGTTTTGGCGTAGGAATGTGACGACTCCACCGTCCAATGATGGAACAATCTTTAATTGTTTCTGCATTGCAACCAGTCAGCGGATCCCTCCCGCATAGCTCATAAAGTCTGTCTCGGCGAAAACGGCAAACCACTGACTGATGACTGTCTGATGACTGCACGTAGGTGGCTCTGGGGGTGTGTAAGACATTGTGGTCGTATTCGCGCTAAACTGGGGTAATACAAAAGCACCCGGGGTGACAAAGCAGCATTTTTAAGAGAGCACTGCTTTTCCCGCTAAGCCGGAGAGAGGGCTAGAAAAGGTGCCTTAAAGAAATGCTTATCCCACTCCAAGAAAAAGGTAGTTATCGCGGCTGCTTCCTCATCTACTAATTCGTGGTCGACGCTACAAAAAGAGCTCGTAATAAAATAATAATCAGTCAAGAATAGCTTAGTGATGCGCTTAGAGGAGTATCCTGTGCATATTTTCGACCGCACAAGCATACTACGGCTACATCTAGAAAATGTCAATTTTCTCAATATGATCAGCGTGTATGCACCTACACTTGATAAGTCCAACGACATCAAGGACAAATTTTATGATGACCTGATTCATTTTGTCAACAAAGTACGACCCAGAGAACAAATACTTATACTGGGGGACTTCAATGCCAGAGTTGGACGGGATAATGAGGCCTGGCCGAGGGTACTGGGCAGACATGGCGTCGGCAACATGAACAGCAATGGTCAGCTGCTACTTAATTTTTGTGCCCAATTCGACCTAGCTATCACCGATACTATGTTTAGACCGGCCGCTAAGAATAAAACAACATAGATGCACTCTAGGTCCAAACACTGGCATCTTATCGACTATGCGATCGTAAGGCAACGCAACATTTCACAGGTGCAAATTACGCGGGTAATGCAAGGCGCAAACTGCTGGTCTGACCATCGTCTTGTTATTACCAAATTAAAACTCCATCTTCGCCCCCGTCAAAGATCTCATATTGTAAGACCTGCGTGATTAAGCGCAGTGAAAAACCACGACATGAGAGAAAATATAAACAAGCCCTTGCGCTGTCGCCTTCTAGCTGTGAAACAGGTGATGTAGATAATAATTGGCGAACACTGTCTTCACATCTCCTAGATACAGCTCATATATATTTAAATATTAAAGCAATGTGGAAAAAGACGAGCCGGGAGCAGGATTTAAACGCGCAGGTTCAAACCCTGCTCCGGGCTGTACCTGAATGACCGAGCTGTGCTCGGTATCTTTTTTTAGAAATTAACGTTTTCTAAAAATTAAACCTAGCAAGATCATGCATACTAAGTTTCATGAAAATCGTTGAAGTCGTTTCCGAGATTCAGATATTAGATAAGGGTCTCGTATGGTGCGGTTCGATAGATCTGCAAGGTCGAGCAAGCTCGCCGCGGTCGGTCCGTAGATCGGTAGCCATTTTCTAAAACCACATCAAGCCCTCCGTTGTGGATTGTCCTGCGCCTGATCTCTCTCTGAACATGTCGGTTTAACGTCTCAACGGACAATGAGAGAAAAGGATTAGTGAATGCGCCTGTGTTTGTGCGCTATAACATCATATCCTGCGCAGTTGGCTGACCTCCGTTGAGATTGACCGCTGTGACCGATATCAGTCTGGATGACTATTAAGTCCGCCTATGTACCTAATTGACGGTCCCTACGTACAAAGGGACATGTCAAAAATGATGATTTACAGGAGAGCAAAATATAGATTCATATCAATGTAGAAAAAAGCATGAATTATTTTGTAATATTATTTTCATTGTAATGTTATGCTAGGATGATAATCTCTGTAATTAAATATAGTCATTTCAAAAATGATATCGTTTATTTGATTTTCTTGATGCCGTCCAAAATGAGTAGTGGAGACAATTATGTAATTGTTTAGAAAGTAATTATTGTATTAAAACGTCTTACACTTTATTTTTTTATTTAAAATTATTAAATATTATTTATATTTAAAACCTTATTTATAATTAAAATAAATATAAAGCTGAACGTCGCCGTCGTCTGTTAGGGCGTGAAGTTTCAATTATGGTAACCAGGCCGTTATTTTCTGTCCTCGATACCCTAATTCCATTTTTCTTAAAATTCTTCTTATTCTTCCTATGTTTTCTCTTAAATTTCTTTGTTTTGTTCTTACGACTATCCCATACATACAATTGTGGACTAGCTCCGTCGTATCCTGTATAACTAGCATATATTTTCTGGAGATATTTAGCGTAGTTAGTTGCTAAATCTGTTATCATATCTTCACTTTTCTTTGATACCTCCTGTTTGTATATGGCTGCAGGTCCTATATTTGGAACTACTCCAATTTCACCATGACTAGGATCTTTTGCTATGTCTTTCATTAGCTGTTTTAGCGTTTTTTCATAATCCGTTTCTGGAAGCGGTTTCCTATAATAATTTTCTACGTTATATTGGTTATATACGTTATATTCGTTATATTCGTTATCTTCGCTATCTGTACTATCGTTAGCATCGACCTCGGGTACTGAAAACTGAGCTGTATGTTGTGGCCATGGCTGCGTATCATATTGCGCCAGTGGATTCTTCTCTCTATCTACCATGACTCTGAGGGTTTTTCGGCTGCCAATTTTTGATCGAATCAATTTTTCGAACATGTCTGCACACATTTCAGGCATATGCAGTGGGTGCCAATGGAATGGATTACATTCATTAACATCTCGGAATCTTTGTTCAAAGTCGAAGTCGTCCATATATGTGACGCCTGCGATCGATGGTGACGTTTTTACTATAACCTCGTATTGTAATAGCGCAAATAATGCCCATTTTAGCTGAAAGTATAATTATAAAAATATTAGTATTTAGCTAGGTATGATACTGATAATTATGCCTCATCGAGGTCACGTGAAGTGGTATTTGGTTTTGAAGGTCAAAAGATTCTTAGCATTTCTATTCTTCTTAAATTCATTATCATCATCTCAGGGAAAATATTTGTGTGATGAGCATCACACAAATATTTTCCCTGAGATGATGATAATTGTTTCTTCTGTGACTGGGTGTAATTTATCTATAATATGTATGTATTTAAAAATATATAAGTATGAAATCAGGTTGCCGGCTCTGCCGAGTTTGGGATCAGTGTGTAAGTTATAGTTTTAACAAAAGAAAACCGACTTCAGTACGGCAAGTTGCAGAATTTTCAAAAACCTTAAAACCACTAGTCTAACGTAGGTATTTAAACCGAATGAACTTTCAAGCAAACTCAAAGACGGTTTTTTTTAATCTGATAATTTACAGCTATAGTGCATCTCATGACCATTCATATAAGCCCAAACACGGCTAGATTACATTATTTAATTATGAAGTTCCGTTGCCTAGCTACCGGCTTTATTATCAAATAGTTGCTTAGCAACCATTATGGAAACTTATCTAATCGCCATCCGCAAAATACTTATTATTGAAAAAGTTCAGGTAGCCATCTGTGGTCTTCTTCATCATATTATACTTTCTGAATGCAAATGTTTCGTGTGTTGTTAAACATATTGAAATTGCTGTATGTGTGCCTATAATTTTTGAGGAGTTCTCTCAATTCCTCATGGATCCCATCATCAGAACTTTCTTTTGATGAAAATGGGAGCAAACTGGAAGTATGTCCTCACAGACATAGAAACAATTTTTCAAATTGGTCCATAAATAACGGAGTTCTGCGGTAACAAACATAAAAAAAATACACACGAATTGATAACCTTCTCGTTCGTTTTTGAAGTCGGTTAAAAAAAAATAGGTAAGTTACACCCAGACACAGACCAAACAATCGTGCAAGATTTGTAATATAGCCACCGAAGTGACGGCGTTTCTTTTTACACATTGTCAGTGATATACAAGCATAGATCCCGACTGATGGTAAGCAGTTACCGTAGCGTAACTTTTGCAATACCAGGAGAATTATATAGTGCAGATAAAAAATATGCAGCACATCGATAACTCAACAATGAAATCGCCAAGCACTCATTACGAAGACCTCATGAGCGAACTCAAAGACAGAAGTGAGCGCGAGAAAAATGTTATATTAGTGGGTATCTCGGAAAAATATAATAAAAATTTCAATGCTAGACAAACTTATGATTATGAAGAAGTTACCAATATAATAACATCGCTGAAAAAAGATTGCCCGATGCCTTTAAAAACTGTGAGAGTGGGGAAATATACACAAAACAAAAACCGTCCTATAAAAGTTTATTTCAACAACAGAGAAATTACAACATACTTACTACGAAATAAGACTAAACTACCTGAAAATATACGAATCTACTCTGATCAGACACCGTCACAAAAGAAATTCTTACAATCTGTGAAGGAAGAGCTTAATAAACGGCTAGAAAATGGCGAAAAAGACCTCGGCATCAAATATATAAAAGGCATACCTACTATTGTTGTAGTGAAGAATAGCAACCAAAAAAACTAATACACATCACAAGACAGAAAGAAATTCTTACAAACACACCTAAAAGAATTAATCATCATGTAATTAAAAACTACGAAGATATTCCTCTGCAACCATCATCGCTAAGATTCTTTGACGCTAATGTACGTAGTATTCGCAAAGCCGGCAAATTTGACGAGATAAAGTGCATAATAAAGACAATACCAAAGACTACCCATATAATAATATTTACTGAAACATGGATCACATCAGAAGATGACGCCAAGTTATACCAACTACCAAACTACACACATATTTATAACTACAGGAAAAACTGCAAAGGTGGGGGCGTTTCTATTTATGTACAGAACAGTATTAAGTTTGATATAACAGAAGATCTATGCGAAGGCGGAAATCATTACCTATGGATACACATTGACAAGTTATCTCTAAACATCGGCGCGGTATATAAACCGGGTGATACAAATTTAAACGATTTCCTAGAGACATACTCCACACAACTAGAACGACGGCGACGAAGCATCATATTTGGCGATTTTAATATCAACCTACTTAACTCGGATAATCATGTTGGAAAATATTTATACAAAATAAAGGAGACCGGTTGCGAAGTACTAAACAAAATAAACAAACAATACAGCACTCGTGACACCTGTACTACACACACTATACTAGATCATGTTTGTTCGAACATAAACAACCACTCTTTTAGTATGTCGATCGTCGAATCAGCCCTATCTGATCACAAGCAGATTTATCTGGAAATAGGAAGTCTTGCACCAAGAATAAACAAAAGAATAAATTATAAAACAATAGATTACGACAGTCTTTATAAGAACACAGCGGCTACAAGCTACAGAAACGACAGTGATGATTTCGACAGCTTACAATGCTTTATTTCAGAACAGATACGTAATAATCAAATAGAAAAAAAAAAGATCCTAAACCCACCCCTTAAAGATTGGATAAACAAAGATATTATGGACGCAATCAACTCTCGGAACAATTTGTGGCAGCTCTCTAAAACTAACCCAGAAGATAAAAATCTAAAAAATAACCTAAACAAAGAACAAATCAAAGTAAAAAGCATGATTAGAACAAGAAAGAAAAATTATTACTATACTTTGTTTGAAAACTGTGGTAACAACCCAAAAAAAATGTGGGAGCTTATCAACGAACTAGCTCTAAATAAAACGAAAGACAGCAGTGCTCCCCCTAAATTAATATGCGGCTCGGATTACATCACAGAAGGTAATGCAATATGCGACTTATTTAACTCATTTTTTGCATCAGTAGGCGCGGACTTAGCAAACAACATACCTAACAAGTACCACACACAAAACAATAACATACTAATGTACGAGCCCAACTATACACATGAAATAACTCTAAACGAATTCTCGCCGTGTAGTACTCGCGAAATATCCAAAATTATAGACAACTTAAGTAATAATACGAGTACGGGTCTAGACGGAATTAGCACAAAAGCAATCAAATGCCTAAAAAGTTTAATTATCGAAAAGTTAACGAGTTGTATAAACACATGCTTGAATAACGGTATTTTTCCCAACGCACTTAAGATCGCCAAAGTCAGCCCTATACACAAAGCCGGAAGCAAATCAGACCCGAGTAACTATCGGCCTGTGTCAGTGTTACCTATCATGTCGAAAATTTTAGAACGGGTATTATACAACCGCCTAAACGACTATTTAGTTGAGAAAAAATTCTTAATAAAAGAACAGTACGGATTTCGTCCTAAGTCAAGTACACTCTCAGCTACAGTAGATTTAGTGACAAAAATCAAAACTAATATCGATAAAAAACAACTTGCATTAGGTATATTTATTGATCTTAAAAAATGCTTTGACACAGTAAGTCACTCAAAATTATTAGCTAAATTATACAATATAGGTATAACTGGCACGGCCCATCTTATGCTCAAATCATTTTTGCAAGATAGGGTTCAAATAGTGAAAATACAAAACTATACTAGCTCGGCCCGTAACTTGTCATACGGCTGCCCTCAAGGTTCAATTCTTAGTCCTCTACTATTTCTTATTTATGTCAACAACATCAATAGAATAGAACTGACCGGTCACTTGACTTTATATGCCGACGATACATGTCTGTTTTACTTCGACAAATCAATTAACGACATCATATCCGATGCCCAAAGAGATCTAAATTCACTTAATGAATGGTTTAAGTTTAATTTATTAACAATAAATGCCTCAAAGACATCTCTCATGATTTTTAGCGCAAAAAATAAAAAAATACCCTCATTTACTCCTTTGACTATAAATGGCGAAGTCATAAAACGCTCGAGCTGCGAAAAATATCTAGGCTTATGGATTGACGACAAATTGACATGGAAATCACACATAAATAATATACAAACGAAACTCATGTCATTACTGGGTGCACTACACAAAACAGCTAATTGTATTCCATATAAGGTACGTACTATTATCTATAACTCGCTAATCAAATCACACTTAGAATACATGATTGAAATATGGGGATCGGCCGCAGCCACTAATTTAAAACCACTACAAACTACTCAAAATAAAATTATAAAAGTATTAAATCACTACCACTACCGGACGCCGACTAAATTACTTTATGAGAAAACGAAGCTAATGAATCTCACACAACTTTACACATACTGTACATGCATGTTAGTTAAGAAAATAAGCAGTAACATGATACAAACAAACATTCAACTTAACAAAAAGGAAACTACACACAACCTTAGAAACAAAAACAAAATCGAACTAACTACACCACGCACTAACTACGGTAAAAAGTCCATATTATTTGAGGGAGCACAACTGTACAATAAACTACCGAATAACATTAAGGAATGTGATAATATGAATGTATTCAAAACTAAATTAAAATCATATATTTGCACACTGTAGATCAAGAAAATTATAATAGATAGATAGAATATTCTTTATTGAACACCGAATAAATTATAATAATAGAAATGATGCTGAGTATAGGTATCTATTGATTAGGTGAACATAACATACTAATATATACTTATATTTTTTTATATACTTACCTATAATTATATATTACTCCTATTCCGTGCAAATATATGTATATTATATAATGTATTTTACTATATTTTTATATATTAAGGTCGTAATAATTGTAATAGTTTATTTTTGAAAATTTTAAATTAATAATGCACATGTAACTAGAGGTGAAATTAATAATAATAATGAATTGTAATTATACTAATCTTATTTTAAGTAAACTGTAAAGTTTTTATAAGAAAAATAAATTCTTTAAACCGATTACTCGCTCATTGTTGACCCTACAATTTATAACACCAGAGTTTCATGATAAGGGTAACCCTAGGTAAGGAAAATGTTATTTTGAAACAGTGTCTCTTAAATGAGCTTTGGAAAACCTTGGGCTCTCTCAAGGTTTTCCACATGCCTATGTCTAGCTGTGGACGTCTTTTGGTTTGGATGGTTGGAGTTCTGAAGATTTATACTCACAACTACATTACATTGTGTAGTAATTTTACTGTGATCACCTTAAAGTTTTTGTGCAGGTCCTTCCACAGTTGGGTTTGCTCGCTAGTAACCTAAACGTCAAACCCAAAATTCATTTATGTTACAAAGGAACACTTATGAAGGTCATAAATTAAGAATAAGCCCGAAAGATGACTAAGGTATGGTATGCACCTTCTTACTCTCTTTATGGGTGAGGAAGGTTTTGGGAAATATGTAGTGATAATGTGGCATCACACGTTTTATCCCGGCAGAGTAGGATACGTGACCATGGTTGATGGAATTCGACTGAAACGGCCAGTAACAAAAAAGGTATGAAAACCTTGAAAATATTGCATGATTAAGACCCTCCATTATAGTTACATACCGCACCCCTAGGAGAATAATGACTTAAGATGAGTTACGCCTGTATTGAAATTTTTATCTTGTGCTTCATAACAGTTAAGGTTCAAAATAGTCAAATGCCATTTCTCAACTTACGGCTATTTTCCACTGATGGTGCGATACTGTGCTATACACTTACATACGAATACACAAAATAAAAGCATGGGGAGAATTATTCATATCTGAATTAATATTATATTCATTCGGAATGTAGCTGATGATAAATATTTTAATATACCACGTATCTGCTACGCGGTTATGCACAGGAATAGGTGGGTACCTATATTTAATGTTTATTAATTAGTTGGTATTTTGCTACATATCACTATCTGATGGAAATATCAAAATTTGTGGGACATGCGAATTAAATTAATATTCGCTGTAATTTCATGCCAATGTGTAGGCGTAAGATATTTAGAATGCGTGCGGTGCAAATATTATTTATATTAATTAAATTGCAAATAAACTGTCATATAATGTTGGTTGTTAACTTATGAAACTGAGTACATATTGTGTTCCATTTTTAACTTAATGGATCTTTAGTGTTCTACATGGGGGCTTACCATGGCCTGTATTTGTCTTGATACGAAATAGCGTGTCAAGACAAAAAAGGTAGAACACTGTATAAGTGAGTAAGCCTGAATGGGGAAGGACTGGCATCTTAAAGGAGACCACAGCCAAATAACATACAGTTCCTGTGCACAGCGACAGGCAACTATAGGTTTCCAGTGTTATGAGTTAAAAAAAAAAAAATTATGTCAGAACTAATCTTAACACAAAATCCCAGTATTACATGCATTCGAACGTTTATTCTTATTGACATATATTGGCAACTCATGAGTGATATACCTTATAGTCTTTCCTGGGATACCATCTATCTCCTTGCCAAATTTCATTAAGATCCGTTCAGCCGTTTTTAATTTTTTAAAGAGGTAACAAACCAACTTAATATTTTGATTTTGTTACATTGTGTCTATCTTTAATAGATAGATACAACGTAACAAAATTACGTTTATTTCATCGAAGGTGTAAGCTATGTTATATGTTTGGTACCAACGGTTCGCTATCTATGTTACATGTAATTTAAGGCGAACTAATTTCCATGTACCCAACCATTACTAAAGACCCCGTGCTGCTACTATGAATAATAACGAAAATTGAATTCCAATGTCACTTAGTTAAACTCAAGAATTGAACCCAAGACCTCATTTGTGATACAAATGAATATGAAATAGTATTACGTAGAAGACCCTCTATATATGCCACTCTTTGCTTCGCAATGCAGACGATTTTAAAATAATTGCCTGCGTCTTAAGTATTGGTACGGGTTAACTCTTCTTCATCTTTGTCAACTCTTATTAACACAATGCTGGGTCTCCTCTTTGGTGCGCTATCTGTTCCGCCAACTGATTCTCTAAGAAACAGCGATGGCAAACTGACAGTTGTGATTGCTCGGTGACGGCACAATCTATTGACTAAACGTAAAATAGGGCTCTTATGGAATACCGATTTTCAATCTGACAGCCAGATTTTGCTTGGTTTTTGCGGTGGCTCGGTTTTTGTTTTTAGGGAATACCCCTGCCGGTCCTGTGCTATTATCTTGCGACAATTTTTGACAATTCCAAACTACGCACAACACGTATTACAACTAAACAACTGAGCAATATTCTTATATATATTTCCTAAATTAATACATATTATATTTAAATTATTGTGTTCACCACACATAGATTTGGGTAGGAATCGAACCACCAAACCAACAGGCCAGTCGACCAGATCAACGTGTGTACAGTTCTCCTAAATATTTAGACTCACCGTCATATTTCTTTGTTTCAGTTTTAAATGTCAACTTCTTTCGTTCGCATTTTATTGGCACCTATTTATCGCATTGTTCTACTGTTGTTTTTTGTCTTTTGTTACCGGCGGCCGGGGTACTGCGACAATTTGTACGTTGTGAGCACCTGCGTGTTATATAACTACATTACATGATACATAGGATACAGCCACACAATAAAAGTAAAATCAATATTGCATGTATAAGTTATGTAACTGTATCACTTCTACTGTATACTGGCTTAATAATTTCCGTCAAAAAACCACAATACATGGACGAAGTTACGGTGTTTAACGCCGTTGATCCTACGCCTGACTTTTCTTGTACTGGTGTCTTATTGAACTATGAGGGTGACGGAATAAAGAGTGCAACTGCGTTTGTGCTTGCACCTGTGATCATAATTATTACAATAGCCTCATGTCTGCTGGCCAGAGGGTAGGCAGACACTACGAGTTTCCATTTGATGCAAGTTTTAATGCATGCTCGTTGGTTGAGGGTATTCCTGACAGGTAATTTATCCGAGAATGATAGTCGTAATCGGCCAATTCATTTTTTTCTGTCCACAGAGTTCAGTTG
This sequence comes from Trisateles emortualis, assembly GCA_947095525.1. Taxonomy (NCBI): domain Eukaryota; kingdom Metazoa; phylum Arthropoda; class Insecta; order Lepidoptera; family Erebidae; genus Trisateles; species Trisateles emortualis. The sequence goes on along the minus strand of OX352729.1, from coordinate 23,632,375 downwards.
GAGCTGACTTTGTCTATCAGCAACCTGCCTGCAACGTTCCTCGGATCAGGTCGTAAATTACTATACTGAGGGCCTGCCTGTGCTACCGCTTCTAGTTCGTGGTCGCAACTTCAACGCCAAAAAAAAAAACGAAATAGGAGCTGCTGAGACAGAACACATTTTTAACATATGCTATTTCAAATTTTGCTTTCGTGGTGACCAGTATAATAGTTTGACCACAAGAATCGACCAAATAAGCAGCCAAGGCTGATAGATGGATGGACTGCACCGGTAGATTAGACAAGCAAACAAGCCAAAATGAAGAAACCCCTTCGCTTTATAGAACACTATAGTGAAATAACTACACTACAGGTCTCTAGAGCTCATTTAGTGACGTGACTTTAAAAGAAACGTTTTCCTATCTTAACATTGCAGTGTGCCGAATGCCGGTAAACGGCGAGTGTAGATGGTTTCGCGTCTTCGCCTTCGCGCTTTGCGCTGTTCTCCGATCGGTGTCAGTTTTTTGCTCCGCGCTAAAAGGTTCGCGTTTGGCTCACGGTGCGTGCCCGCGAGCGCATCTACACTCGCAGCTTTTATAGTTTAGTTATAGCGTAGGTACAAGACGCCAGGTTCTACTGCGATGGATTCGTGTCATCCACCATCGTCCATTTCGCCATTTTTTCTTATTATGTTTAATTTTAAAAAGGTAATTGTAATACGCTATAGCATTATAGCGTCACAGCAGCAGCTTTTACGTCGCGTCGTGGTCGTCCATTTTCTTTGAAGTCGCGAACGAGACTGCGAAGCTTTGCGGGAGGGGAGTGGGGGGGAGTTCGTGCCGTGAAGTTCGCAATTAAATGTGAGGGATATATTTAATTGCGAACTTCACGGCAAGAATCACGGGTGAGCTTGGAGCGTGTTTAGAAGAAGTTCTAAAGATATTTCTGATCATTAGGTCGCATGTGTGAATTAATGCCCAAATCCTTCTTGTGCCCAGCAGTTTTGATATATGTGGGTATATTAAGGCTTTTGTTATCAATGGATTTGTGGGTATATCTTTTTCTATGTCCGTCGGCGTCGTGGCAGCTAAAATCGGTTTTGATGTTTTTTATTCTTTTTATAAAACGGTGGCAACAAGCACCGCCTCATGTTAAGCAGTTACTAATGTTACTATAGTCTATGGACGCTTGGAATACCAGAGTTATCATTTATGTCACGCCGACTTTTATTTTTACACCAGAGCGTTACGATTTGATATGGAGTGCCCATAGGCGTCCATCCATCCATCTCCATCTCAAATCGTAACGCTCTGTAATTCTATCCCAGGGGATAGAAATATATTTATGGCGCTGGAGACTCACACAGGAATACAGGTACACTGCTATGTGTAGCCATTTGGCTGTGATCTTCTGTAAGGTTCAAGTAATTTTTCGAATTTATAATATAGTCTATGACACTCAAAAACGACTCACTCACTCACAATCCACTCACGTGAATTTCTGTTAGTAAAAGAATTTTCATTGTTTTATTACTATTTATTTATAGTGCACAAGTGTGTGTGCAAACATAAGTACCCTCTTTATTCCCTCACTCTCATAGTCCGATGGGACGTCAATCCAACACGACTGAAGAGAGATTAGGCGTACGATCCACAGCTTTACGTGCTTTCTGAGTTACGGGGATGTAAATACCAAAAATTTCCAAATTTCGGTCATCTATTGTGAATTTCTTGACAGAAAACCCAATATCAATTTTTGGCCTGATCCGGGAATCGAACCTGGGACCTTGTTATCAGCAGTTACACACATCGATCACAGAGCCACCGAGGTAGTTATAAGATTATAATATAAATAAAGTGAAGATGAAAATAAAATCACGAGTTTAAGATTACATTTATTTTTTACCAACAAAGCCGCCTATTTGTAAGTCTTTTAGATTATCGAAAGGTCCTGATGTCCCAGAAGGACCTTTCGGGTACCGAAACAGTTTTATGATAACGGGCTGTATTACTACAGGTGGCTTATTACAGTTGCCTGGAAAATAAATATTTCACTATAATTATAAATTTTATTGCAAGCCCTTATTTAGAATAACAGTCTTTCCTCTCTTCTATTTATAGAGTTAAGAGGAGGGTTAATGATTACATGCTTTTAGAATCTCTTCTAAAGCATCCTCTATACGTTAAGCCAGCCTAGGCCAATGTAAGCCACGGTACCTACAAGACTATCACAGAAACATTGAGCTACTGTAATTTTACGAAATCTTTTTTATTGTACTATAGGCATACTGCCTATAATATTGGCGTATGTTTGGCCAACATGTAGAGGTTAAGGAATGTCACGATGTTTCTTTGTACAGCTTGGATGCCAACCAAGCATACGGCCAGCCTGATGTTAAGCAGTTACCGTAGCCTATAGACGCTTTCAATACCAGAGGTATCATTTGCGTGTTGCCAACCCATTTATTTTACACCAGGGCTTTAAGATGAAATATTCCTGGACCGTTTCTTTCAAAACGCATCTCTAAATGAGCGCTGGAGACCTGTACTCACACACAGGAACAAAATTACACCGCTGTATGTAGGTATTCAGTTTTCTTGCTCCGTTAGCATATGGTAAATCGTACGTATAAATTTAACAAAGTGACATGCACATTACTATTATTTAATATTTTTCAATGGGGATTGTTAGGTAGATATTTTTGTATTTTGATTTTCTCAAAAAGCGCTGAATCAATTTCAATAAAATTTATATGGGATTTCATCTGACAAAACCAAACAAAAGAATCATTAAATAAATTTATAATTGGCGAAAAGATCGCGTTACAAACATATAAAAACCCACCTTCTTTTATGAAGTCTACATTTAATATTTACAAATACAAAATGTAGAACATTTCAGCTTCTTAGAAAAATCATCCTTAAAGAAATTTAAAGTTCGTAAAGATCACAGCTTACCTTTCGGTGGGTCTAGATCTAATAGTCCATAAACCGAATAGTTAAACAGCACAATGGTTAGAGTAGCTACAGTTACAAGCATCGTGTGATTTGTGACTGTTTTTGTCATGTACCTACTAACAATGTATGCCGAATTTTTCTAAAGTACAATAGAAATATTGCCTAAGGAAATCAATAAAAACACAATTCGATTTTTATAGATTTATTTGGTTCTGCTGTTAAAGTTTTATACTCTTTTTGAGTAGTTTCTTTTCAATGTTCTTGAATTCTTTGTCAGTTATAAATGTTGGCATCATGAAGTTCCTTGGTGGGCAGCAGCACCCGTCATCTTTCACATTATGTCGTCGGTATCGCATCATTGCAGCCTTCTTTTTATCTTCTTTTGGACTGATATATTTTTTAGAATTTATTTTAGTACTTGCTATAGGCTCGATAGTTGGTCCACCTCGCAGTTTAAGGAATTCCATCATGTTTTCATTAAATTTAAAGTCTGCAATGCATTCTGAAAATAATTTGTTATTAGTGTAAATTGATACAATAAATAGCAATAATAATTCTTTACACAATTATTATTGTGTTTTTGATGTTTCGTCACGACAAAAAAAAATTGAAAATTTTGAATACCACCAATACTTAATGTATGTGTGAAAAATAATACACTTTTTCTTTTAAAAAGGTGCGAGGATTGTGTTTTTAAAAGAAACAATGTTAATTGTATGTTTGTAAAGTCTAAAGTCCGCGACCTAGGGCTTGTTCCTTAGAACAAGCCCTAGGTCGCGGAGGAATCGGGGCAACTATTTATGGTCCACACAAATTTTTGAACCGCGCAATGGTATGGCGAGATAACCACTTAAGCCAATGAACCAACCCTGCAGTACAATTATAATGCATTTTTTTCACTAGTTCTGTCGCATTATATTTGCATAAGTAGCTACATATAAATAATGGTTACAAAGCATATCTTGACTTCAGACAACTATACTCTGTGGCTACTAGTACCGTAGGTACCTATAAGATTCGAACAAGCACCTTCAACGCTGGACCATAATAATAATATGTGCAATCATATTACATCATCACTACACAGATGCTAAGGTGTATGTGTGTGTCTTAAAATGTAGGTGCTCTACCCATATCATATTCAAGCAAAATCTGGTAATAATATTTGCACAGAGCAAATAAAACTGATTAGTTTTACAGAGGAAAATACACAGACAAAACAGATTGTAAAAGTATCATGTTGGAAAAGTAAAGTTTGCTCAAAGAAAACATTAATTCAATCAGGCCTGTTGGTTTAGTGGTTGGTAACTCGGACTGCTACATCGGTGGTCGTGGGTTCGATTCCCACCCAGGACAAATCTTTATGTGATGAACACGAATGTTTGTTCTGTGTCTGGGTGTAATTTATATATAATATGTATGTATTTAGAAATATATAAGTATGTTTATCAGTTGTCTGGTTACCATAGTACATGCTCTGCCTAGTTTGGGATTAGATAGCGATGTGTGTGTTGTCCGGCAAATATTATTAATATTATTATTAATCAATCAACCGAATTCTTTATTTACGACACAAATGAACTTACATAGAGATTGTGACATTGCATTGGTTTTAAAAAAATATATATACTTATATAACCAGATTTCGCATATTATTACATCCTGCGTCCATAGTCTAAATATATGGACGCAATTTAAATTATGGATGCAACTTAAATGCAATAAATAATTATTTGAATTGTAAACTAAATATTCAACATCAATTTATCGCAGTCCACTGCTGCACATATGTCTTTCCAAGTGCAAGCTACTTAGCAAGGCTGAGAGCCATGAGAGAGATGAGAGGCATCTCTCTCATGGCTCTCAGCCACTTTGTTAGGATCGTTGCTCTTAGTTTGAGGACGTCCTACACTAGTTTAAATTAAGAACTCGTCTCGTATCTGCTCCAACGGTTATTGGTTCTTCAACAAATGTTCTACCCATTGCAACTTCAGCTAGCTAATTCTTGGAGCTATATCATAAGTAATATTATAAAGACAAATTGTATTTATATTTTAATTAATAAACTCAAAAATCAATAAACCATTTTATAAAATCTTTTATTTATAAAAAGATACGTTTGAAGGCGGGTTGCTATTAACTAATAAATTAAATTAACCCTACGGCTGAAGATAGGAAGGAGGTTAAGATTTAGTATTCTAGTGGTTACGTGGATAGTGTAACCCATAGGTAACTGTTTTTAGTCTGGGTGTACTTTGTAGGTGTTACTATTATTTAAAAATATATATCCGCTCCATTACACGGGAGTACATTAATTTATCATAAATTATACCTCATTTCATGCCACTTCATTGTTTAATCCTACTATTCTACTTAATATATTATTAACCGGAAAGTATGTTTGTTACTCTATCACCCAAAAATACTGAACGGATCTGGATTAAATTTGGCATAGAGATTGATTGTAAAAACAATCTGGAAAAACACATAGGCAACTTTTTATCCCCGAAAAAATCTTGTCAATAAAAAGCTTGTAAATAATCATAACGAATCAACATCAAAACACAGTGGAAGAAATTTTGTCCTACTTCGAAGATATTGTTATGAACATTTATTTAAATCGTACTGGCATTTTCTGAATTTAAAACTGAAAGTATAGAATGTGGTGGCCGAGTAGGAAAGTCACCGACTTGCACGCAAGTTCGATCGCGGGTGGCAGTACCAATGTGAATTTCACTTTGTGGAGTTTACATGTACTAATCAAATGATTCACCATCTGCTAACGGTGAAGGAAAACATTGTGAGAAACCCACATGTCTTAGAAGAAATTCTAAAGACATGTCTGATTCACCAACCCGCATTAGTCCAGCGTGTGTGAATTAAGTGCTTAACCCACTCTCTATCATAATATAGGAGAGGAGACCCGTGTCCAACAGTGGTACACATTAGTGTTGCTATGTTTATAGAATGACTTTTAAATAATAAAAATGCAATAATATTTCCAGCGGTGAAACCCTGTCTTCTTGTGATGTATGGGATGACACAGACTGATTAATTGATGTATAGCCTATACATCAATTAGTTAGTTTGTCCATATCTACTTTGACGTCATTCTTGTGGCCGTTATGGTATTTTGTATACAGAGGATTAGGATTTACATATAATTTAAAGTTTATCTCCTAATAGGTACAAATTAATAGGTCACTTTTATAATTCTGAGCAAAACAACTTGTTATAAAGTTGTCTGGATCTAGATTTTCTGTTTAGATTTCTGTGAGTTGTAGGTTCTCCGCGACATAGGACTTGTTCCCCTAATGTGAAAATCGATAAACGTATTATTTTAATTTTATTTATTTATTTTAATTACCAATCATATTAAACATTACATCATACATAAAAGTACCACTTAAGCTTCCGGAGCTTGTGTGTGGCACATTACAATTTCTGACGGTATTATAATAATAATAGTAGAAGGTAGCGTAGAAAGTTTTCCTTATATAAGTATATACATATAATCAATAGCATCCCATTATAAATTGAATAAACTCACAAACCAAATTGTTTTCAAATCATCATTTCATCATCATAACATTCACAATTTCGACAAAAAATATGACTTTAGTTTATATTTTATGCTTCTCACATTAATTATGTCACGTATAGGTAACGAATTGATAAGGCCCGGGACTTATAAATGCAGTGGTCCGCTCGCCGTAGCAATTCATTGCCTTTACAATAACAAGTTTATTTTGTGCGACTCACCGTGTACTCGTATATGTATATTTTTTGTTGATTTATTTTATTAAAGCATTGTTCTTTTAAAAAATTAAACTTTATTTTCTCATGTATAGGAAGAGTTTGGCAATATTTAAAGAGTTTATAATCATCATCCTTAAACTGGGTTTTAACTTTGGTGGAACTATTAGTTTTAATATTTTTAGTTGTAAATTGTAGAACGAGTCCAGATAGGTCTTATATGTTCGTCCATAGCTTGATAGCCCATAAGTGATAACTGAGTCAAAAAATGCATTGTACAGAAATAGACTAGTTTTGAAAGGCAGGCGGTTTTTTATAGTGTATATTGCAGCCAATATCGCGTGTAACTTATCACAATCTCGATTTACATGTGACCCCCAGTTGAATTTGATACATATACGTGGTGGTATGGTGGCATTTTTTTGTACAAGTTCCATAATACGTTTGATCTATTACACAATATTTTGAAAAACATATATTATTAAAGTTACATTTTTTATTTACGTAAATTGCAGCACAAATCGACGTGATGAATTTTTCTTAGTCGCGTCTAGGAATGAGGAGGCAAACTCCGAAATAGCTAATATCATATTTTAATATTTTCGGGACAACTTACACATCGCTATCTGATTCCAAACTAGGCAGAGCCTGTACTATGGTAACCAGACAACTGATAAACATACTTATATACTTCTAAATACATAAATATTATAGATAAATAACACCTAGACACAAAACAAACATTCGTGCTCATCACACAAAGATTTGTCCTGGGTGGGAATAGAACCCCCGACCTCCGGCGTAGCAGCCAGAGTCACTAACCATTAGACCAACAGGCCAGTCAAAGATTCGGAAGATTATTCACTTGCGACGCTTTACTAAAATATTGAGTGGGTTTACCTAAATAGATATTATTCATGGGCAGAAATTTAAAGTTTAATTTGGGTTTTGCCGAAATTGCCGCGAATGGTTACATCAATATCATTATACTAGTGGTCCGCCCCGACTTCGCCCGGGTTAAACTATTTCCAGCTTAACTTTACATAAGAACCTAGTCCTGACAATAACGAACATAGCAAAAAAAAATTAGCGAAATCAGTTCAGCTGTTCTCGAGATTTGCGCTAAGCAACACATTCAGCGATTCATTTTTATAACATATTATAGATTTTAGTTTTGCTGAACTTACATATATTTAAAAAAAATAATTATAAAATCTTTTCTGAAGATCCAAGTCCAGGTACTAAGTGAAAATTAGTAGAAACGTAAAACATGTAAATATACCTTTATTTGGAGGACATTGACATTGAAATGCAGGCCACTTGTAGGGCATCTTTTCAGCTGGTCCGTAATAGTGTTCTATGGGTTCGTTTTTGTTAAACCATGATTGTGCATCCCAGACCAATGTCGGCTGTCCCCATGTTACCACTGACAACAATACTAGAATGATCTGCCAAGAATGAAAATTCAAATTATAATCTTGTAAAATTTTTATTCATGGTAAATTAAAGAATAATATTAGAAACTTATTTAAACTAACTAAACCTAAATATGAAAAACTAATTTAAACATAAATACTAAAAAAGGAAAAACATAATACAAATGAAGACTGTTGTTTAAGCGTCGAAATATTCCTCAACATCACTGTCCACTGGGAACGTGCCCAGAAGGCTGGCGGCATTGCCACGTTGAATGGCAATGCTTATTCTCTGTGCGAGAAACAAGCCAGCCCTCTGATCACGAGAAGCGTCGATCAGTCGTTTCGCTAGGTCTCTGTAAAGGAAACGAGCACTCGGACCCCATGAACCTACAGTCTCCACCCCAAACGGCTCAAAAATGTTTCCAACTAAATTGCTGTACTTTCGCCGTTTGAGGGACTCTGCAGCTGCAGCAGCAGCGCCAGCACAACCTGCTGTACTTGGAAGATGTGATGGTGCAAGGGTGTCGACGCACGTTGCATCCCACACCAAAGGCCTGCCCATCTTCCAAGGCAATAACGACATACCATCAGGTCTCTTCCCATCGTCACGTACCAAACCATTTGGTTCAAGTACGGCTGGTACGCCGGCGGTGACAAGAGCTCGACGGATAATGTCGTTAAGTTGGGCGTGTCGCGATATGCGGCCTGCGCTCCTGCTGCAGGATAGCCCATGGTGTCCGAGACTGTCGACGGCTTCTCCACAAAGACAATGATGCGGAGAAACACAAGGAGCACCCAAACGGAGGCAAGTGGCGAGGCGGAATGTAGTGTCGTCCAACATAGTGCCTATGTTGGGCGATGGCAATGCCTGCAGCCAAAGACCAGATTCCCACTCACCCACAGCAAGTAGACGGGCGCGTTCCGCAGCACTGGAAGCAGTAGAAATAAGATAATTTCTTCTCATGCTGCACAACGGCCCATCCCACTGTTTTTGGGAGAATAGGCTGGTTGGCAAGACAGTATTTGGACATGTCATTTTCCAAGCATTTACTGCATCAGTCTTACACAACACTTCCGCATTAACCAGTGTGGGTTCTAAAATTTTCCTGGTTAATTCTGCCGTGCTGTGGACCGAGGACAGGAATGCTGGTAAGCTTACATCAGAAATTTTGCGAACGCCGAGGCCACCAAAGCGGATGGGAAGTGATGCTTGGAGCCATGCTCGGTCGTTCAAGGCCACATTTAAAACTCTACTCAATGTAATTTGGATAATTTTGTCAATTTTTTCTAAAAGTGAAATATTTTTCCAAAATTGTGAAGACCTTAAAGCGTGGGTAAAGGGTGTAGCGGGATAGTCTTTGGAAAAGTGCCCCCAAAGCCTGGACTTCGTATCTACGACCAAACGATGCCTTATATAGGGCGTGTACAATGTATACAGTTTCAACCCCCCACTACCCCCCAATCGGCTACTACACCCAATTGTATCTAAAACTGTATTATTTTTTTTCACTGTATCTATGAAACTGACAGATCTTAAACTTTGTACAAATATTGCTGTGACATAAAGTAATACTACAAAAAATCAACAGCTCTTGACGACACCTACCCTCGAAAAAAATTAAGAATAAGAAATTGAAACACCCTGTAATGTGACTTTCTTAGATGGTACAAACACAGTTTTTTTTTCAAACATGCACTGACATTCAACCTACGAGATCCTCAAAATTAACTAATCTATTAAAGGTGGAACACTGGTAAATAAATCAAAGACTGAATACGAATTTATTTAATAACTAGCAGCTAAACATTTTTACTTATGTAATCGTACTTGAATTATTCTAAATAGGTTACATAGCCCACGTTCTTATTTTAAAATAATAAAAAGTAAAATTGCTGACCAATATATTTGATTGTAACCAAGATATATCTATTGTTATTAACGAAGATAGTGATGAGGATTGAGGATTATTAAATGGATTATTTTGTTTTTAAGTAGGTATGGGTAATAAGATTAGATTTTTTTAATTTAGTCATTATTTTTTTCATAGTTAAGAATCTATTTAGAATAATTCAAGTACGATTACATAAGTAAAAATGTTTAGCTGCTAGTTATTAAATAAATTCGTATTCAGTCTTTGATTTATTTACCAGTGTTCCACCTTTAAGAGATTAGCGAATTTTGAGGATCTCGTAGGTTGAATGTCGGTGCATGTTTGAAAAAAAACCTGTGTTTGTACCACCAAAGAAAGTCACATTACAGGGTGTTTCAATTTTTTATTCTTAATTTTTTTCGAAGGTAGGTGTCGTCAAGAGCTGTTAATTTTTTGTAGTATTACTTTATGTCACAGCAATATTTGTACAAAGTTTGAGATCTGTCAGTTTCATAGATACAGTGAAAAAAAATAATACAGTTTTAGATACAATTGGGCGTAGTAGCCGATTGGGGGGTAGTGGGGGGGTGAAACTGTATACATTGTACACGCCCTATATAAGGCATCGTTTGGTCGTAGATACGAAGTCCAGGCTTTGGGGGCACTTTTCCAAAGACTATCCCGCTACACCCTTTAGGGACGAAAAGACAATATCTGATAATTGTGAAAGCCGAATGAATATTAATTTTGAGAAGACGGTCCGAAATTTCACAAAAATTTTGTATTTTCTCTTCTATAAAAGAGTCATATGCATCTTCTACGACTGGGGAACCAAGAAGGCGTAGACAACTTCTTTCAATAATTTTAATGTCAGGTGCCAAAGAATTAAATTTTGAGATTACCGAAAGTCTACTCATATTTCCATGAAGATAAATTTCACATTTAGTGGGATTTAATTCCAAACCGATTGACTGAAATTTTGTTTTTAGAAAAGCCAAATCTTGAAGTACTGTGTCTACATCGCCTCCAAGTGTCCCATCGTCTAGATACCAACAATTAAATTTAGAATTTAGTTGTCGAATAATAGGGTGTATTGCCAAACTAAAAATGGCAGGTCCAAGAGGGTCACCTTGCTGACAACCAACAGCAGAATCTAAAATATTGTCCTTGTATAGTAATTTTGAAGGGTTACGGTAGCATTGGCATAGGAATTTATAAATTTTGGGTGTTTCAATTTTTACTTGTGTCAACAAAGTGTCCCGGTTTACTGAATTGAAGGCATTTTTCAAGTCAACCTTCAAAATGACCTCACCTTCACCACAACTAAGGTATGTGGACAGGGCATGTACGGCAGCCTCACAGCCCCCTTTAGACCCGAAGCCTAACTGAAGGGGCTGAAATTTAGCCGAAAGTTCTGTGCTGTAAATTTTGCAACAAATTTTGGCTGCCATACGCCTGTAAGTACACCCTACGGCAATAGGACGAATGCCACCATCCTTCTTTCGAAGGGCACATAAATTTGCTCCATATAAAATGTCGATGATGGCATCGTCCACGGTGCCGGAGAGCATTAAATTTATCAAAGCCGTCAGCTCCCTTAGAAGCGTTTCACCAGCCTCCCCAGCACTTGGGCACACTAAGTCCTTCAAATGCTGGGGTGAAAGAGCATCAAGGCCGCCAGCAGAACCACTCCGAAAGGAGCTGATGGCGATATACACGTCCTTAGTGGTGGCACTGACACACTCCAAATCATTTTCTGGAGGATCAGGGAAAGAAAGATCATTTGCTGGCGCTGGATGCTTGCTCTTGAGACCCTCAAGCGTGTCTGAAGAGCAAGGCGCAACCACATCACTACTGAATAACAGCCGTGACGCTCCTCTGATATCACCTTCCCTTAATTTGGACTCTACATAATGATATACTATATATGATTATAATTGTTTCAAAAATATTATAAGATTAGTAATTCCTACTCTACATACTAAAAGTTGTACTCGTAAGTAGGTAAATTCGACTGCACGTGAGTGTAGTTCAATCATCACACGGGCAAATATTTGTGTAGCCCATATGTTCTTCTGAGTCGTAATTGTAATTGTTATTGGGAACGTAGATATTTTGACTTTTTTTTTATTTGAAAAGATGGCAATAAGATCCGTTCCCTAACAAACAAAAATTTTGTACATATACATATATATATTTCGTAATAATCCGTAGAAGGAGGATGGGAAGTTTTTGTTTTAAAATGTTAGTTACACATTTTTTTTTTATAATAAGTTAACAAACAAAAAAATGAACACAAAATAAGTAACGCCAATCAATAACGTAATACATATAAAAAAAAATTTAACAAAAAGTAGTAGAATTTTCAAACATCCTAATCCCTGTTATTCCAATTTGAAGATTGAGATTATCTGATAAACATCCGGCAAATACCGTGGCAATCTGTGGCCTGGTTCATCAGTTTCACTTTACCAAATTATACTGACTGAATGCAAATGTTTGATTAATTGAAAAACTACCAAAATCGCTATTTGTAGCATTAAAATATTCGAAAATTTGTTTCAATTGCTAATGGATCACCATAACTGGATTTTATAAATATGGAATCAAACTGGTAGTATATTGAATAAAATAATCATTTTTCAAATCGGTATATAAATGACAAATTGAAACCTCCTTTTTTGAAGTCGGTTAAAAAACAATAAAGATTTTTGAAGAGACTTAATAAAATAACTAGTAAAAGACCACATCCATAGAAACGTGCAAAAGGACTGATAGCATGGCCACATTTGGTGGCATTCTTTTAGTCCTTATGTAAAAAATATGCCAGCTGTCTAGTCACGTCTTTTTAAAATACATTAATAAGTTGGTTTTAACACATTAATTGGATGCTAGAAGTCGAAGATAATGCCAAATGGCGACCGTTGATGAGGCCTATGTCCAGGCCAATGATGATTATGACATTAGTAAGGTATCTCTTCTTTTGTTTCTATTTAATATTGTGAAAGTTAAATAACTTGTCTGATAAACTTTTCCATCGCCGATGCTGTCTAAGGTTGCGATTACCCAATTTTAGATTCGAGATGTTATCTTTATTATCGTCTAAACCAAAATGATTGTACGTTTGAGTAGTTTCTTTCATCGTCCATGTCTTAGGTTTTATATTATTTGTAGATTTCATAGGTTCGTCAACTATGAAGTCTGAATAATCTAAGTCCATGTTGTTAGGTTTAAAATGTCCATTATACATTCTATGAACACGAGGTTTTATTTCATTAATAGACGTTTTCGACACGGCCTTGATTTTTGTATTAGTCATAATATTATTGGTAGTGTCTTCTTGATTTGCCCCGCCATTGTTTCCAGAAGATTTAATTAATTCATCAGAGTAAAAATAATTACTATTTAATAAAATGTTTTCGTTAAAGTCTCGAAATGCTGATCGAATAATTGGTGGCTCTGATATGGTTGTAGTGACATTTGTATCTGTAACAGCCATTAAGGTATCGACTTTGTTTTGATCTTGTTTGTCACTACTGCCTGCAGTCGGCAGTGTTGTAGTGTGTTTATGTTTAATTTTTTTCAAGCACATTCCATAAGGTATAAATGGACATAGTGTACTCATCGCGGTGGTAGGTGGTGGCTCTGTTGTAACTATTTGTATTATTGTTATAATTTTACACGTGCTTGTAATAGTTGTAGTTGTAGGAGTTGTTGTTGGAGTTGTGGTCGTGGCTCTCGTTGTACTTTTTTTAAATGGCGCGTTTGGATTCTTTTTATGTAATTTATTATAGTCCTTATGGTATATATGTTTATATGCATCGTGTCCTCTCTTCCCAATGTAAAGTGGAAACCCCAGTGCGATGTTACCTTCGTCACTTTCATTACATTCACCCTCACACAATTTATAAGGTGCAGTGAACATTAATATTCCAGGTTTCTCTGATACTTCTAAAATAAATTTATCACAAATAATTTAGTTTACTTTCGTAGTTACACTTGCGACGTTATTTTGAATAAATATATGCGGAAACGTTACTTACTCTCTCCATGGACGATTTTCCTGATATACTCTTCACCGTCACCGACGCTGTGATCGATATCAACAGATGTTGCTCTATTTCGTGAATAGTCTCCAATTATTAGGAATGAGCTAAAAACAGTGAATATTTTTAGATGCGGAAAAGTTAGCATCGTCAATTTGTACAACATTAATTCTTTGTTTCACCTTCACCGATTCATCGATGTTTGTATTTGTCACAAACTCAATAGGAATAAGTATTAAACAACTGATATTTTTATGTCTATATCGGTATGAAACGTTATCGATACAATAAAAAACATTTCAACAATTTCAATGAGAGAAAATAGGCACATAATAAAAGTAACGTGCAATTGGATAGTAATTCTTATTTTTATTAAAATATATAAGCTATTGAATAAACTCTCTAAATTAGCTGTCTCAGTTATGAAATTTCGCAATTAAAATCTAAAGAAAAAGGTTGGAGTTACGATTTAAGTATATTTCCTTGAGGAGATAAATTAGTAATAACATAATTTTACCAAACCGCATTGGGCCAGCGCATGTGACATAAGTCCTCAAACCTCTCTCTCTAATGATAGAGGAAAGGAGACTCGTGCCCAGCCGTAGGTACGAGTCTCTTCTCCTCTTAATTATTATAACTTGAGGGCTTATTTGTACAAACTTTCTGCATTTCCATATACTTTGACTTACTGCACTTAATCCTACTAATTATAAACGTGAAAGTTTGTAAGTATGGATGGATGGATAGATGTATGGATGTATTAATGGATGGATGATTCTTACTCTTTCACGTAAAAACTACTGAACGGATCTGGATGAAATTGCACAGAGATAGATTATAGTCTGGAATAACACATAGGCTACTTTTTACAGCGATAACCGACATCCACGCGGGCTTAGCCGCGGGCAACAGCTAGTATAATATAATATATTCAGCTGTTTGCTTCAATAAAATTTAAATTTAATTTTCTGAAATAAAAATGTATCACACCTTCTTCAACAAGAAAATTAAAAATATATTGAATGAACATCAGATATTCTTGTTATACCCAAGAAAGATTAATTTCATAAATAGAAGTGCCTGGAAAATATTATTGAAAAATATTCTCCTTACAAAGTAGAAAGGGCGAATATTTGCAATGCAAGTTCGCTTCATTTACCTACGCAGTCAGTTTTATCTTATCTTTTCCTTATTGTGATTCATTCCGGCTTTGTCGCCCAGTTCAAGCGGAACATTGGGAAATATTTATGTACAACAATTTATAACTGTCACTGAGTCTCAACTCTTTCCAATTGGCGAAAGACTTCCACACAATTGTTTCACTGAGCGCTGTGTAAAAATAGTTGTCCAAGACACTGGCCTAGAGTGAGTGAATGTTAATAATATATCTTCGCTGTGACATAATTCATGTGTTTTCAAGTTTGTACAAGATACATTTCCGAGAATTATTTGTAACCATTTGTAATATTATGTTCAGGTTAGTTGGCATCGGGATTTGTATTCTTATTGCAGATCTCATGTTAATACACATGCATGAGACCGAATCCTGATCGTGAATATAAATTTTATGACATAAAATTCGATTTAAACCAAGAAATATTTCAATGTAACATCTGCCGTGTTTATAATTTATTAAAATCCGTAATATGAGTAATTTATTTTATCAGACTTTAATATTAATAAGACAACTTGCCTGCTCATAATTTAAGTCATTATTCTCCGAGTCTTATACCAATTAGATTGGCGAGCAGCTTCCAAATTTACCGGTTTCGATTTCGACTGAGTAAGCGACTGCCATCTGGCTACCATAACAGTCGGGCAACAACAATATTCGATAATTAGACTAGTTGTGCACATACTACTTATCAGAGTTCTGAGTGTCATAGATATTTTAAATAACAACCGGGACCTACAAGAAGGTCAGAAAGTTTTAATGTTTCAAAGACTCAGTTTTGTTTGTCTTGATTCAGTGTACTTCGAAGTCGGTCACCAATCAATGAATTTATCGCGGCAAGTTCAGCTTCTGGCAAATCCACGCAGCTGTTACTACACGCAAAATGTTTAATACGGTAATTGGTCTAAGCGTAAAACGTGCGAGACGACTTCTCTTAATAAATTTATGTGTCAAAAATTTGTGACAGCTCGTGATGTCATGAGTCTCTGGCATGCCGGAATACATTTATACTACTTGGGTGGCAAACAAGCATACGTCTCCACTGATGTTAAGCAGTTACCGTAGCCTACGGAAGCTTGCAATACCAGAGGTGTTGCGTGTTGCCAACCCATTTTTTATGGCTTTGTATTTCTGAGATATTTATTTATTTATTTAACAACACATGTTATAAGTTAATAAATAGAATATGTATACATTGAAATTAAGTCACTCTTAAAATGTACCTACTCATAATTATGAAACTGAAATTATGAGTATATTAAAAAGATATAGCACAAAATTTATGTAGACATAATTTAATTATAGATCGAATAAAAAATGAAATAATTCATACATATATTATTTATTAATTCATAATATATTATTTTTATGATATTATTAAAACATATATATTTTAAATATAATTTCAATATTATTAAGTAGATATACATAACTATATGTTTATTGTTAGTTTATTTTTAAATGCGTCCCTAAATGAGGCTGGAGACCTGTACTTCACACACAGGAACACAACTACACCGTTGTGTGTAGTCATTTGGCTGTGGTCTTCTGTAAGGTAGGTCCTTCACCTGTCAGGCTTACTCGCTAGTATGGTGTCCTACCTCTTTGACACACTCAACGATTTACAGCATATAAGTATTCACATACGATTTCAAGGAATTTAAATCTCATCCTCTTATCATCGTTATCTTTACTGCCATAGAACATATTTTATTGCATTGCATTCGAATTGATGCAAAAAGTCATAGTGTGAAAGGGTCTCATACTGTCAAACCAATATGCATCAGTGTTATTTAAGTGATTAATGCCGATCGCCACAGAGCGTACCATTGTTTAAAGCGTAACAAAGCTTAGTTCAAACACATTACTCACATAATACTACATTATGTGAGTAAAAGCTTTCTGTGGCTAATTTTAACATTGTTATCAATAAAAGCATAGATATTTACTAGAAGTGGTGGATTGTTTAGTTTTAGGTAATATTATTATACGTTATTATTACAACAGTATCGAACCACCTGCTTGTTAAAATAGACTACAGTGATGACATTTTTTTACGTACGAGTCTGAAGATTTGATCGTTCAAAAGTATATTATTAAACTCACTTGGTATTGATTTGACAGCATTGTTTTTGGCGAAGTATCAAGTATTAGTATTATTCTTTTAAATTGTAAATGACTCAAGGCTATGAATACAAATGTGTTATCTACGGGTATAGCTCGCATGATTTTTAAAAAGGAAAACTCCCGCACTTGAGAACAAGCCCTGTGTCGCAGGGGACTTTACAAACATACAATTAACGGACACAAATAACACCCAGACTCAGAACAATTCTTTGTGGGTCATACAAAGTTTTGTCCTGTGTGGGAATCGAACCCACAACTTCGTGCACAGCAGGCGCATACTGCGGCCACTGGACCACCGAGGCAGTCCGATGATAATTATGATGATGGTAAACCATTATCCTAAAAAGACGTGTGGCACTCGGGGACTGCCGCGGTAAAGCTATTGCATATTATTTAGTATGATTTTTTATCGAAACAAATAAAAAATACTTTACAGAATTATCTAAATCATTTTATTTTATTCTCAATGATTCATAAAAATATATAATAATAAAAATGAATACCTACTTGTAATAATTCCTTAAGACTCCTTATACTATAATCTTTTTCACATTAATATTCTCTTCGATAAAAACCTCCTTACACAAATTTGACTTATTATTAGAGAATTCGTCATTAAAAAAAGTATCGCCGCTGTGCCGGTCGGAGGCGGGGGGTGTTAGGTTTATTATTTTGGATTCGGTCTCCACGCCCAAAGCCCGCGATAGAAGCTATGTAATTATTTTTGCAATGCAAGTATTTATTAGTTGATTGACACACGTGTCTTAGTCCGCCATTCTCCTATGCGAGGTGTTGTTAGTTTGATCCTTACACGGTATATTCCCGTTACTCACTGGGATCACATTACCAGCAGGCTTTTTAATGTTGATATATTTGAGTACTGTTGGTCTAGTGTTTAGCGAGCCTGACCGCTTAACCACAGCTGACAGTCTACAAGACTGTAATGTGATTTTATTATTTTATATTTAAGTAGTTTAATACTTATAATATTATTTATAGTCCATTGAAATGATATTTTTTTCCGTGTGGTGACGGATTAAGAATACAAATGTCACCACCCCATTCCATCCCGTGGGTGTCGTAAGAGTCGACTAAGGGAGTAAGTCAGGCAGACCATATCCACTGCAAGAGAGGGAAAACTCGAAACAAAACCCTATACCAACCCGTCTGGCCAGCGTGGTAAAGTAGGCTAATATCCCTCCAAATTAATGGAGGAGACCCGTGCCCAGCAGTGGGACGTTTATCGGTTGAGATGTGTGTGTGTGTGTGTGTGTGAAATGATATTTGTGGTGGATAAATCTATTAATTTGTATGTATATTAAAAATTAAATGGCGTTTACACGTTAAGCCTTAAAAATGTAAGATTTCAATTAGTTTAGTTATTATTTTTCTTCAAATTCACCTTTATCTACCTTTTAGGGGATTGAAGGTGACGCTTTTATACCTCTTTCCTGTTTTTTTAAACTGCACTTTGTTGGGCACAATGATTAAAAAATATTACCCTCTATATTTAAACTCAAGAGCTCGAAGCGGTGGAGTTGTTGTATTTTTTTTTTAATACCACTTTGATAGCAAACGAGCATATTACTCGCCTGATGGTAAGCAGTTACAATAGCCATAGACGCTTGCAATACCGGAGCATAACGCGTGTGTTATCGATCTCATAAGTTAGCATTTGAGATAATATATACTCTTGCCCTGGAATGCAATTACTCCTCTGTAAAGGTCTGTGAAGGTCCCCAGACCTTTCTTTTTACTTATTCAATAATATTTACTGAAGAACACATAAAATGCATCAAAATAGAGATGGACTTTCAAACAATCAGCTTTTGCATTAATTAACAAATACAAAGAACACAGCTCCCATAATTACTGTACTAGAAGCATTCAATCAATCAATCAGCCTATCGCAGTCCATACTATATACTAGAAGCATTACACAGAGTAAATATGTGATACCATCTGTAATAAATTACTACGGCAAAAGAACCAGGCGGTACCTAACGCCGATAATATGTAATAAAATTGACATGTTAAAGGATTCAAATAAAAATATAAGTATTACAACTCTAAAAAAGAAACTTAAAAAAATACTGTTGTCAACATTTAAATCTTAAAAATAGACAGTATTATTACATAAACTTCATAGATACACTTTTACTTCATATAGATGTGAAAGTTTATCTAGATGAATCCTCTAGTATTAAAACTTTATGAACATATTTGTTGTTAAACCTAGTTACATTAGCTTACATTAATTATAGTTAGTAAGTAAGAGCGCCTCTTTCGCCAACAAACTGCGTGTGCAGTTTGGCGATTTTGTATAAAATTTATAAGAATTCATTAAATAAAGAAATAAAAAAAAAAAAAAAAAAAAACAGTATGTGTCAGACCTTGCATACATACATACTTGCATATAGATCGGTGGGTAGAAAAAGTTTTTCACGGCTGAAAATCCCTACATACGAGAAGTTCAATACTTTTTTCTTTTTGATAGTACTTAATAATTTTGACTGCATTGCTGGTCCAGTGGCCGCAGTGTGGGTTCGATTCCCACAGAGGACAAAACTTTGTGTGACTCACAAAGAGTTGTTCTGAGTTTGGGTGTAATTTGTGTTGGTAAAAGTATGTTTGTAAAATCTCTCACGATACAGAGTTTTTCTCTAGTGCGGGAGTTGTCTTTTAAAAAAGAAATAAGATAGTCATAATTATCGTCGAAAAAAAAATTCGTAAAATTCGTCGTATTTTAAAACATTTCATGTGTCTGTGTTGTTTCTTTAAGCCCTAATTCTTACCTCTGCCTATACGTGAAGTGTAATTTTTTTTTTTAATCCGTATTGGTAGGTATACTACCAACGATTCTGCCAACGTCGACATGCAGAGAGAAAGCTAATAAAAACATGGTTGGTCGATATCTATCTATGGTTTCCTTCGTAGACTTTAAAAAGGGATTTATTCTTCGTTTGGCCCACTAAGTTTTGTTCTAAATAAAAACCCTGAGTCGCCCCTAACACTGCTACTGATTTTATCGCCCTAAAATATAATTTCATTTTTTTATATTCCTTCTACCTACGACCTATATTTTATGTACATGCCAAACTTACATTTTTGTACAATTGAAACACGGTTTTAAAAACACAAGTGTTAGTAAAAAAAATGTAAGTAGACATGGTAATTATTTAGGGACATAGAAAATTTAAAAATAAAATAAACATGTTATTTTATTCTAACAAAAGCTACGTACAATAAGTTTAACAAATGATGTGCATTCGGTTGTCATTAATGACACTAGCGACATCGACATCGTCACTAATCGATAGCTGTCACATTAGTAAAATTTAGATCTGGCGTTTAGACGCTTAGATTTTATATATTACACGCACAACCCAGCTACGCAATGTTTTTTTTTTCCTTTTATCTGCTATCAGTCCCTAGACTATGATTAAATTTGTTGAAGGAAATTGGAGTTTGGCGGGATAGGGCCAGTGCTCTATGTCTCCCCCGAGTTAGACATCCAGCACCTCGGCTCTCTTGAATTTTCTGATATAATTAGGCTCCAAGAGCTCATGGGATAGTGGGTTAGGATGAGCCGCCAGTCGGACTCTGTAGTTGGCTGTGTAGCGCTTCACTTCATCCAAGATAGTTGGGATTTCCAGGTATTCGTGGATTTCTGCGTTGCGAGCACAGAACTCTTAGGATGTTATTTTGGCACCTCTGGAGGCACTGGATGTTAGTTTTGCTAGCAGACGACCATAGCTGGATACCATATGTCCAAATCGGCTTTAATAGGGAGCAGTATATTCTCAACTTGTTGCTAAGTGATAAGGCGGATTGTCTGCCGAGGAGCCAGAGTAGGTTTTTGAATCTGAAGTTGATCTCATTGCGCTTAGATGTTATGTGGTCCTTCCATGTCATCCTACGATCCAAGTGGAAGCCCAGATATTTAACGCATGTCGATGACTGTGGCAGTGTAACATTGCCTAGGTTGACTGGCGGGCAAGTTTCACGTCTAAGTGTAAATGTGATATGGAGTGATTTTAGGGCACTTGCTTTTATTCGCCATTTGGTCAACTAGGCGTTGGTATCATTTAGTTGAACCTACAGTAATCTGCTTGCCTCGTTATGGTCCTGGCTGCAGGATAGGAACGCCGCATCGTCGGCGAAGGTTGCTACTGCTACCTTTTGCGACTGAGGAAGGTCACTGGTGAAAAATACAAGCACTGGTCTTTTTAGCTTATTTCTTATGGTTTCTTTATTTATACATATACATATATTGTTACCCGCTCATAGTATGATTCTATGGATGATAGATATTTTTAAATCGATCTAATAGTTTTTGAATTTAATAATTGCAAACAAACATACAAATCTTCTTTTTTCTTTCTAATATTACCCGTTCATTTTGTAGTTTGGCATTTTTATTTTATAGGTAAGCAAAGTGATTTTAAAGCTTCTGGCCTAGTAAGCTTTCGCATGCTACATTATTGTTTTTCATCTGGCCATTTTTGGTTGTTTGACCTCTAATTGTAGCATTATGAGTATTGTAATCAAAATACAGATGACACAATTAATTATTATATTATTAAACGTGAACTCATCTAAACAAAATCCGTCCGAGTTCCGTACAAAAAAAAATATTAATAAACGTGATGTAGCGAGTGAAATAGGTACGCCATGCTTTGTCCTCTTCGTTCAAATTACTGATGACAGAATTACAGATTATATTATAAAATTACAACTATTCTATTCCACGTTTACTAATAAAGCAATAAAATGTTGTTTACTTCGACTTTGTCCTCCATCCTCCGTCTATCATGGTTGTTTATTTCAATATTTACCGAGGGGTCTAGACTTCTGTAGTCAAAGTTTTGCATTCAGCGTTCACTTTTGTCTATGGGATGGCTTGTATCTTTATATAGACTATAACGGCTAGATAGATAGATCGATAGTAAGTTGAATGAATTCAAATCACGAACACCGAACAAAGAACTCGAGACAGCTTTCAGCGCCTTATTAAATTGAAATTTGTAAGCACTTATCTATGGGCTGTACCTGTTATGGACATATCAAAAAACTTGATGTTTTTCTAAATACTATTATGGGCGTAAAGTTACTAAATATTTACTGGAAAAATAATTTAACCGACTTTGGTGTCGGTGCCAAAGTTACTATTCAGTTTGGAACCGATTTCAATCTGTCAATTAGTTATTTTTAGAAGTTTTTTGAAGGCAGTTTAATTAGTTTTATAAAAACACATTTCATACTTCTTAGTTAAATACCTTTTTTTACAAGCTTTCATTTTGCTTGCAATGTATGTTAGTTAGTTTGTATGTTAGCAAATCTTGTGAGCTAGATTTGAAGTACTTCCCGGTGTTTGATGGAGCTGAAATTTGGTATACCTACGTAACTTCGGTGACAATGCAATAATATGGTACCATGGAGCTGGTCTGATGATGCAGTCGGAGGATGGCCATAGGAACTCTTCAATGAAACAAGATAGCCGCGTCGTTTTTGGATTTGTTGATATAGCTTCATGGCTAATATATTTTTAGGTGGAGTTCAGTGTGTGATAATGATGTTCAAAGGTAGTCATACAAATATTTTTTTAAATATAAACTTATTCTTAGATAAAGTATATACCGACATTTTTGTATTTTTATTGTCATAGATCTACCAACATCTCAAACATTATTCAGTTCCTATTTCATTTTGAGGAATTTCCTGGTGTTTATCCGAAGTTAAGTTTATCTGTTATTTACCTAAAGAGATTTTTTTGAAATAAACTTCTTTCGGTGCGTTAAACACTTTTTGAGTGAAAAAAAAACATGGAACTCACATCATCGACACCGAACGCATTCCATATTCAAAAAAATTAATCTGATAGCTAGACGATACAATTCACAAGTTAATTAGTTTTTACTTATATCGGCAGTCCCCAAAGACTGCCCCGCATTTTTGAAGTAAAAACTTCTTTAGGCACTCTTTTTTTGAGTTGAGCACTTTTTATTTATCAGTTCTCAATTAATCAACGAATTGGTAAACATACAAACAACGAACACATACATACATAATGATTTGTTCTATCAATACTGTGTGACGTTGTCCACCACTGGCTGCATAGACATATATCCATAGAACAAAATAATATTCTATGCTCTAGCCTGATGAAACATGGACAGGCATAGCTACATGTCCGCTAGCTAGATGAAAGTACTCTGTGTAGTTAATAGGCCCATGCCGTAGCCATGCACCCTCCGATATTATCGCTCCCCCGTTTGTAGACTGTTCGTATTAATATCCTGATGAGCTTCGCGAAATACTAAAACCTTAAAACGCCTGTTATGGGGATGGTACGGGGATTAACGCTCTTATAGACTGTGGCATAAATTAATAACGACTATTTTATAGGCACATTGTGAATTTTAGTGATAAATCTGTACTGTCGTTTTTTTTGTTTATTGATTTAGTAATAAAACATTAGATTTTAAAATAAAAATTGTCACTATTTACGTATTGCCTTATTCCTTAATAGCAAGAATATGTAAATTCTTTTTTTTTTTTTTTTTTCTTTAGCTAGTGCTTCATAAACGAATGTCGCACTTTTTCAACAGACTGCTTGCAGATCATTCATGTAACAACTTCTGAACGTATATAGATGAAATTTGGCATAGAGATAGATTATAGTCTGAATAAGCAAATAGGCTACTCTTTATCACGATAACCGACGTCCAAGCGGCCGCAACCGCGCTTGTCTCAAATAAATTTGATTAAGTTTTGTTATAAATCGATACCTGTTGTAGATCAACCTTGGCTCCAAAAAACGTTTACATTACAATAAATTACTGAAACATCACCATGCTTGTCTGCAACAATATCAAACGCTTAATAAATCAATTTTGTATTGACTTTCATTACCTACACATCTTTCCAGTCCGCCGGTCCCAAAACTAACTATGACCGGTCATTAAAATTCACCCATCTGCCAGTCTGATCAATTATTCGGTCATTATGAATGAATTGATGAGGCTTGTCCGCGGGCACGATGCAGATAGATGATTTTGTGTCTCGGTGACGCCTCCACGGCTCAGTAAAATTGTCAATCAATATTAAGTATGTGGTAGGGGTGGCTATAACTTTAATATTTTCTTTCCCATTTATTTTACATATCAAATACAATAGTTACAGAAAATGGTACCTATTGTAGCACTAAGAAGACTGATGTTTGCAATGAATGCTACTTTAAACAAACTTCGACATCATCATATTTTATAATTTAATACATTTAAAACGTTTAATTATAATTATCATTTACACAAAGTTACGTTAATTATATCACAAGTAAACATATTATTGTTTTAAAAGTAGGATTCGGCCATATTCGTACTGTTTAATTGACGTTAGATGACAGGTGGGGCGCAGCCCACACGCAGTAAATATCACCTATTCAAAAATTTCACTTTGAATTTTATAATAAATATTTCCATTATTATTCTGAACATAATATTGCGTCAATTAATAAAATTGTTCCTTAGGTATATTATATCCACGTGTTGCAACAATCCGATAGTATCTCCAACATTTTCAATGAAGTACACCTTTATTAGCTAATGCAATCCTGATTTACGACGTCGTAGCATTGCATGGATAGTGCTAAAACGCATGCATCAAATATATATAGGTAGGTAGATATATGTGGCTCAACGCTAGATTCTAACGATGCCCGCATCTACTATGAAAATAGAAACACTTTTGTAAACATTGCACGGTTCCCTTTATGCGAGTCCAGTAAAATACATAATCGTTTCTAGACAAAACGATTTGCCTGTAACATTCTGTACTGCGAATTGAAATACCCATAACGAAACTTAAGTAGTATAGCGAAGCGAAAATTTGAATGTGAAACACATTTAATGCGAACAAATCGCGTGGGAATCCGTAACAAAAATTGTAAGCTTTGTGACGAATGGTTGATAGAATTTTCTTGAGTGAGCCTGTAAATGAAATAACTATTAGCGAGGTATATAAAAGTACTTAATTAACATTGCGACAGTAACGGTGTCACAAGTTGAGCGTCTATTCTTAACCATCGAGTACCCAATCGATGTCTGGGCTCCCTTGGTCATTGTAACATTTAATTATGTTCAATTTGGCTGATTGCCTGCTTTACCTGCTAGGTAGCCCAACGTTTTGGCCCTCGCCCAAGCGATTACATTCACTGAACTGTCAAAGATAAGTTATTTTAGATATCTCGACATTGAAATTTGGTGGTGCGCCCACTGAGTGGATGTGTCACACGATTGTGACATTGAACAGCTTGCATTAAGATACATTTTGCGCGCTTCTCGCGCCATGTGGAAAGCCTGTCAAGCGTGCATAACGTATCTATACTAATATTATAAAGAGAAAAGATTTGTATGTTTGTAATTATTAAACTCAAAAAATACTGGACCGATTTTAGAAATTATTGCACCTTTAGAACGCTACATAAATTATGTTATTAGCAAGTAACATACGCTATATTTTATTTTTATAATATTAAGGGACCACTAGAATAATTAAAAAATGTCCACCCGTGCGAACCAGCTATAATTCATATTATTATAATATAAGGGACAGATTGCATGTTTAGACATGACATCTACCGTCATATGGATGATATTTTAAACAGAAAACTCAAATTACACAAGCTGAAATTAAGTTAGCTTCTAATTAAAATTTTCGAACGAAAATTATATTATCCATAAATAAATTTAATTATTCACCCATAAATCACTTTTATTAAGAAATCAACGCACAGATTTATTATTCTAAGCGAAGTTAATGGCCGCTATTTATCTGGATATTAATCTAATATACCTTCTTATTCGTCGGCAAGATCGAAGGCGGTGTATCACTTGTATTCTTCGAGGAAAAATAGTCTTTATGTGTTGAGCTTGTATTGCTGTCTCATAACATTTGCTAGTTAATATTGATATACCCCGTAATATGTTCGAACTTCAATGGAAAAAAGGGATTAGATGCAATTACCCATTCGAAAATGTTTATCCATAATAAGGATAAACATTTTCAAATGGCTAATCGCATCTAATTTTATTTCTTTTAAGCACAAGATGAGAATTGTAGCTCCTTTAGACAAATGGCATAAAAGGTAGTCGAATCGAATAGAATAGAAAGCAAATGCATGGGATTTGATATAAATTTTATGTCATATCCCATACATTTGCTTTGCTGATCAGATATATCCCACGTGATGAAATACTTACTAAAATAGAATAAGTGTAAGAGGTTTTAATTGTTTCTGTCACTAGTAATTCTGTGATCGTAGTTACTTGCATTCAGGAATGAGTAGTTATTTGTTTGTTATTACTTGTTCTGTATAAAATATGAAGTGGCGCTAATGTTAGCCGTGTGCATCGAGGTATTTTGAGTGTATACTAATTGCACATACACACGTAACAGCCACTTACAGCAGCTCGTAAATTACGAACACATGTTTGTATTTCTATCAATACCGTATTTTAGTTAAATGAAATATGTATGTTTATAGATATAGTTTCGGGAGTAAATAAACAAATGGCATTGACATTGAGTGTTACTACATAGTTTGTAATAGTAAAGATACTGTTGTTTTTTATTATTTTATAATTCTAAATCGCATGGCTTATAATAAACTATCGCTTTGCAGAACATGTCAGTTCTACTTATGTTTTGTCTAGAGATATTTTTAGGTACGATCTTTTTATTATTACTACACAGATATAGTCCCTACGAGGGTCTCGCAAGCAAATGAAACTAAGTAAATTAACTTAAAATTTTATTATCTTACCCAAGTAAGACAGATATTAAAGTAGGAATGCGGACGGCTTCCGATCACTGTTATTCTATTTGTACCGTTCAGGCGGCGGCCGCTGAAGCTGCTCACGCCAACGAAATCCTGTAACATCGACACAAAGGTCACGCCGGAGCCGGGAGTGGGTCCGCTAAGCGAGGTCAAGCGAGGGTGTTAGAAGCGAAGCTAGATGGAAACGGTGTTAAATCCGAGTCTGGAATACTTCCTCGAGATGAGGGACTTGGTGTGGTAGCGGTGGAACCTGGCGCCGGTAGAGATGTGGTGGAGAAGGTGCGCATCTTTAGAACTCTTAGAACTAAAGTAACCAGCTGATTTAGACAGGTATGTCCTCAGTACGCGCTCTCCCCAGGTCTGGGCCCGTGGTTTCTCCACCGGCAAGCCTTTGTTCCGTCTGTCCAGGTAGTTGATCACGTCATTGTAGTAATTGTGCTGGTAGTCATATATGTATCCGTATTGCAGGAATCTGGGCCTGTAACGCGAACACCGCATGTTTATAAAGTGTTAGCTCTTTATATTTAACGATTTTAATACCTGTCTAGATTTACATACAAATGTGGTGTTTTGAAAAAAAAACTTTTCATTAATTTATGAACGAAGAACGGAATGTCAAAAATACTTAAATATTTTTAATTACATCTTTGATGCGTATCAACTAGCGGGTTGATGTGTTTACTTGGTAAACAACTGTTTCTGTTTTACTTAAGTTCTAGATAGACTTGATTACCTGATCCAGTGTTTAAAGACTAGTTTCTTGGGCTCAGTACCAAAGACAGTGGTCTCGGCTGCAGGAGGCTCCGCCTCCTCCGGCTTGGCTTCGGCATCAGCAGCTTCGGCAGCGGGTGCCTCCTCTGGTGCAGGCTCAGCCGGAGCAGGCGTTTCTTCTTCTACATCATCCCACATCTCGCAAAGGGTTACTCTGCGATCAAAAACCACTAGGTTATTGTCGGCACTGACTGAAACAAACTTCACTAAAGATCACTGAGTCTCGTCACTTCACAGACCTAACTGGGTTTGGAGACACGTGTGGTGCGGATGCTCGTTCGTGTACGACTGTCAGCTCCGTCCCCCGATGGCGCTCGCAGCCTCCCGATTTATCTCCCTTTGACCCCACCTGGCTGTCGCAAGCGCTATGTTTGTGCGACTCGCTGCCAATGATGTTCTGTCAATACGCTGACCGTGCATTGTATTGACAAATTCCTAGGCGTTTTTAATTAGTGTGCCAAATGACGCATTGTCGCATTGTTTCTTTTGATCTAGGAAAAGACTTTTAAATACTCGATGATTGACTCACTGTCTTAATATTTCTTGTACAATAGTGTAGACGCGAAAATGTTTCATAATTTGTTTTGTCTACGTGTTTTGTTTGGATTAAAAGTAATAAATCATGTGACTATTATAGATTGCTTTCATGAGTAGTTACGAATGCAATTATTGTAATCTATACACAAATGTATTAATCGTACAGTGGCCATTAGTTACGGATGTCAGATGAAAAGACAAAACAAAGATATAAATTTACGTTAGATAGCCTTTGAGTTGAGTGGAAATGAGCCAGATTGTCACTAACACGTCGGATAATTTATTATTTTAACCTTTTTGTTAAAGGGTACTGATATTGTAACTTATTTTTAAGTGCTTATATATCGTTTTTAATTGTGTTATAAATTATTTTACCTGTTTATAATTTAGTGCACTTTCAGTAGAAAATTTTAATGACGTAATAATTCTATCTGTAACCATTAAGGTGACAAACAAGCATATTGCTCGCCTGATGTTTATTTTATTTGAATAGACATTAATTGTTACTAAAGAAAGCTTTTAATTTACAAGTATAATAAATATATACTTAATTAAAACGCGTTAATCGTCTGAATAATGATTAATCGACGATTACTGAAGATTCCACCCGTTGCCGCGTTGGCCGGTATCAATGACGGTGACATGCGTGGCATGTTTCAGCAACAATGTTGCAGACTCATTGAAAGATATGACTCAAATATAATTACACTAGCTGTTGCCCGCAGCTCCGCTTACAAGAAAATCACAGTAAAAAGTATCTTATACCCTTTCCTACGTTACTATGTATCTTCATGCCAAATTTCATTAGGACCTGTTGAGTCGTGAAAAGATAACAAACAAACGTAGTAACTTTCTCATAAACAGGCATATGAAATTTCATGCATCTGACTGTAAAAGTGTCGGACTTCCACACAAATGTTCTTTCCATAATTTATACGTGTATATTTATTTCTAACCAGGTAAGTAATTATATGAAATTTCATGCTTCTTACTTTAGAAATGATACATACAAAATTTTAACCCTATTTTTACGGTTATAGACATTTATTCTCAAAAAAGAATTACAGAAATTCACTTAACATGAGAACATGAAATTTTAACATAAGTAAAATTAAAAAACTTGCGAACATACATAGGCGGTAGTAGAATAAGAAATAATAAATGGAAACTGTGTCTACTCCTACCTCCTACTATCACAGCCGCGAGCGTAGATGGACATCGCACTACATAGATGTAGATATAAGTTGGGCCCACTAGAAGTGACTTTATTAGTACATAATAGTGGTGTCATATTATATTTATAAGTTTTTTTAGAAGTCAATTTTCTAAAAAAAATCAAGAAAAATTATATAAAGGGTACATTTAAAACCTTTACGGGGTTCACTTGCAAGTGATGCCTCAGGTATTGCAAAAGTCTTTTATAATACGGTAATCACTAATTGTTCAATTAATCAAAGGGAGACGTGGCACTATACAAATGAGCAACCCCGTCTGGGGAAGACCACTGCCAAAGAACTACACACAGCGGTATAGTTGTGTTCCTGTGTACAGGTTTTCAGAGCTCAGTTAGGGATGCGTTATTAACGAAACGCTTTCCTACCCCAGGAATAGTCCATCGCAAAAACCCGTTTTAGGATATCCAACATGCAAGTGATACCTCTGGTATTACAAGTATCCATAGGCTACGGTCACTGCTTACCATCAGGCGGGCCGAACGCTCGTTTGCCACTACAGAATAAAAATAACAGGCCATCCGTTATATTGCTTGCCACCTTGGTAGTTAAAAATTGATGGCACTGACTAGCTCTTTAATATCTAATTTCCACTCGAGCTTACGCTTTAAGTGACTCTTAATCTAAACAGGTTACTTTTTTGCTTTCTGCTCGGCGCAGTCTTTAATATATTTGCAGCTATATTAGTAATAGAGCGGCAAACCGTGATTCGTTTTTTATCAAATCTTGCAAATAGATTATTTTTTTACGTGATTATAAAATAGCTATCTGAGTTAGACTTCTCGATTAAGGAGTCGAGGTGTTATCATCCTTATTATCATTTTCATTTCCATTTTAATGGCCACCTGATTGCATAATACATAATCTAGACCGAATAGTATTTTGCGAAAATAAACGTTATCAAGCTTACCAAATATTTATTTCTTTATGGAACAACCAACAAAGCATACACTTCATTGTCGACTCTTACGACACCCTCGATATGGAACTGGGTGGAGACATTTGTACTTTTAATCCTTCACCACACTTATATAAATTAAAGTAATTCAAGGTAGCGGAAGCATCGAAGTGTTGATTTACTACAGCATACATTAAGTAGTTATACAATAATAGTGGAACAAAAAGGACTACTAACTAATAATATCCTGATATCCTATCACCTCACAGACATGCCGGACCATACAGTTTTAGAGGAATTTCTTACCACGTACGATTAGGTTGTGGAATGAGCTCTCTGCCAAAGTTTTCCCAAGAGACTAATAGCAAGAAGTTCTTATAAGGTTTCTAAAAGGTCGGCAACGCGCGAGTATTGGAAGAGTACGGGTCACTGCTTAACATCAGGCGGGCCGTATGCTATATAGCCCATATATGTTCCACTGCTGGGCACTGGTCTCTTCTCCTCTATCAAGAGAGAAAGAGAGGGTATAGGCCTTGATTCACACACGCTAGCCTAATACGGGTTGATTAATCAGACATGTCTTTAGAATTTCTTCTACGACATGGATGGGACTGGGTTTCCTCACGATGTTTTCCTTCACCATTAGCAGATGGCGAATCATTTTGATTAGTATCGAACTCGCACCTCTTGCATGTAAGTCCGTTACTTTCCCACTCGGCCACCACCGCTTTTATAAATACTATTTATACATATATACATGAATAGTAAGGATTATCATACTAAATGATAGAATAGATAGATAGATAGAATATTCTTTATTGTACACCACATAAGTACTAAAACTAATTACAATAAGAATTAATTAAACATTAAACAAGTAGGCACAATGGGCGGTCTTATCGCTAAGAGCGATCTCTTCCAGACAACCTTAGGATGGACTTATTAAAAGAGGAGATGGTAGCTTATGGCGTACTAATAATAATATATACTATATACATAAATGTAGATATATACTAAATAATATAATAAATATATACTCCTATATATATATATATATATATATATATATATATATTCATATGCAAAGAAATACATATAAAATATTATAAATACATTATAGTGACAAGTAGTGATCTTTAACCATCGTTTTAAATGTGGCCAAAGATTGTGCGCGTCTAATATGTAATGGCAGTACATTCCACAGACGTACAGCTTGAACTGTGAAAGACTTGTCATAAAAACATGTAGAATGCTGTGGTACCTTCAACTTTAGGTTTTCTGAAGATCGTAAGAGTTTCGTATGTGTGTTATGCAGGAACTCGAAACGTCCTTTAAGATAGGAAGGTGTTGAAGGGTTAAACAATATACTGTACAACATTGAAAGGATATGAGCATTCCGGCGAAGTCGTATAGGTAACCACTTGAGCTTTTTACGAAATTCGGAAACATGATCATATTTGCGTAATCCAAATATGAATCTTATGCAGACATTTTGAAGTCGCTCAAGTTTGTCTAATTGGTTCTCGGTGAGATCAGGATAGCTGACATCCGCATAGTCTAGAATAGGAAATAAAAGGGAATTTGCAAGCATAGTTTTGGTGGCAGTTGGTAAAAAGTTTCGCAATCTCCTCAAGGAGCCTGCTGCAGCAAAAATCTTGCGGCTAACTTCCTGTAGTTGTGGACCCCAGGATAAATCGGAGTCTATTAGTACACCCAAATCTTTAACTTTTTTGCTAAAAGGTATAATAGTACCCTCAAAGATAATTTGAGGCAATTGTGCCCATTTAATTAAAGACACCCTTCTGGAGCTCCCAACAATAACAACTTGTGTCTTCAGTGGATTAACTTGGAGTCCATAAGACTTACTCCAGTTACTAACCAGAGCCAAATCTCCGTTAATAGTATTTATTGCTTCTGACAGCTTTTCAGAAGGCACTTGAGAGTATATCTGCAAATCATCTGCATAAAGGTGGTAAGAAGAAGTAAGTTGATTTGAAATGGAATTTATAAATATTGCGAAGAGAAGAGGAGATAGAACGCCACCCTGGGGTACCCCGACAAACGTATTACACCAAGAGGATAGTGAATCCTCAACGCGTACACATTGCCGACGACCACACAGGTAACTACGAAACCAATCAATTACTGCTGGAGATATGTTAAGAGAGCGAAGGATGTTAATAAGTATGTCAGAATCTACTGTGTTGAAAGCATTAGAAAAGTCTAAAAGAGCAAGCACAGTAAGATTACCGGCTTCCATGCCGAGCCTTATGTCATCCGTAATATTCACCAAGGATGTGACGGTACTATGACCAGGACGAAAACCAGACTGGAAGGGATTAAGGATATTATTTCTTGTTAGGAATGTACTGAGCTGGTTATGGACGAGACGTTCGATAACTTTGGATAGGAAGGGAAGGATGGATATAGGACGATAGTCGGAGTAGGACGTGGGATTGGCCTTTTTTGGTATAGGAGTAATTTGGGCATCTTTCCACATAGATGGAAAGACACCACTGGATAGGGAATAGTTAAGGATATGACATATAACAGAAAGGACTTGATCAAGGATGGGAAGGATCATATTACGGCTGACATAATCACTTCCAACAGCGTTAGATGTAATTGCCATAATACTCTTCTTAACATCACAATCAGTAAATTGATTAAAAGCAAATGGACTATAGTTAGGAGTTGGAAAAGATGAAAGATAATTTATTGTATTTAATTTAGTTATCCTATCAAAATTGGACGAAGCAGAGAAATATTGATTGAGAATATTAATATTCAAAGTTTTAGGAATGTTATTATGGCAAGACTTTCCAACTCCCAATGTTTTAAGAAATTTCCATACCTTAGCTGGATCTCCGTTTTGAACGGAGCTGTGAATATGTTGGCGTTGTGCGTCCCTACACACCTTGTTGCAGCGATTACGGATTGAGATATATTTTTCAAAATTAACTTGATTAGCCCTCGTCTTATATTTAAATTTTGCTGCGGCTTTCTTCGCCATGAGCGACTTAATTTCATCTGTTAGCCATGGTGCAGGAGCATGTCTCAGTTTAACTGGCCGAACTGGTGCATGTTTATCATAGAGATGCATGATGGAAGTGGTAAAAAGATTAACCTTTTCATCGATGGAATCAGTTGTCAGAAGAGGTGTCCAGTCAATACTATTGGCATCTCCACGAAGGTCATCGACGTTCATACCACCAAAATTACGTTGCATGAGGATTTTAGATTTAGCCTTTGGTGGGCGAATTTTATAGGAAAGGAAAACTAAATCGTGATAAGAGAACGCATCGGCTGAGCATTGTCCATGCTTAGCGACACGCTCTCTTGTTGAAACCAACATAAGGTCAAGAAGCGAAGGAACGGAATTTGGAAAATGATGGGTGGCACTAAGTGGAAGGATATGCAAGTTACAGGATTCTGCTACTGCAGTAAAGGATGAAGTGCGGGAATCATTTTTAAGTAGGCAGGTGTTGAAGTCACCCATAACAATGGTATGACTGTAGGATGGGATAAGAGTTTCTAATAGGTTTTCAAAAGAGGAAAAATAGTCTATGCGTAAAGAGGGACAATAATATACACCGAGTAGGATTTTAGAGTGATGCAGTTCCACCTCAATAAAAAGATGCTCACCAGCGTTTGCCGGTGACGGCTGTGATGACACATTAATTATATTATAGGAAATCTGTGAACGGATATATATGGCAACACCACCGCCACCACCAACTGCACGATCATTTCTTATAAGGTGGAACCCTGGAAGGGAATAAGAAGTGGAGAGAAGGCATGGTTTTAACCAAGACTCTGAAATAAGAACAGCATGTATGTTCTTATTGTCAAAGCTTGCCAGCATATCCGAGAAGTGTGCCGGAATACTTTGGGCATTGATATGAACAACATTGAAATTCTTAGATACATCAGAAAACTGCGCTTCTAATGTTTCAGCTAGAGATGGTATACTAATGAAGCTGTTATCACTACTTGCTGAGAAAAAGCTTTCATTGTCACTATCTAGCATCTAAAAGAATTATAATATATAATTTAATAATAAGATACTATAACCAATATACTACAAAAATTATAAAATATAAGATCAACTTATTACATCTCTAGTCCACCTGCCAGTTGTGTTACACAAATAAGAGATACACACAAAACAGAAAAACAGATACAAATAAATTAACTCAAAACAACCGAGAATAAAAACAAAAAACAAAACTATAGTAATAAAGTAAAATATTTACGTAGCCGGGCAATATTATTATATTATTAGAATATAATATTATTAGAAATCGTATAAAATATTTTTATAATAACTAAATAATTTTAATTCTTTTACTTAAAATGCTTTTACTCAAACAGTGAGAATAATAAGGTAATGTAGGAACGAAACGTATTTAAAATTAAAGTGACAGAACAGGTTGACAGTTGACAGATGACGAAAAAAGTTTGAGATCAAGGAAAATAAAGTAATAAAGTTACAGGTAGAAGAATAAAAAGTAACATTTTACAAGCAAAGTAGGTACAGAGAATGAAAAGGAAACAAATTACCCGGCAATATAAAAATATGAGAATAAACAATGAAAGTTTACTATTTCTTAGAAACAGCCGCTCGTCTAACTTTCGGTGCTGTTGTTTTGGCTGGGGGTTTTTCAGTGGCTATGCACTTGATCTTACCCAGGTCTCCGAGTGAAGAGGCTCGCTGCCGGTTACCATCAGCGTCCAGAACATAGACACTGCCTTCTCTGGTCCAGCACTTCGACACTCCAAACTTTTCTCGGGCTGCCATGAAGATGTTGTGGCGTGTCCGGGTCAGGAATTCAGCTATTGTGACACCGGTACCCTTCAGCTTGGTCTTGGAGAACCAAATACTATCGCGCACGGCAACACTTTGAAGTTTGACAAGGATAGGTCGGGGCTTCTGTGTGGAACTTTGCCTCCCCATTCTATGGCAACGTTGAACATCCTCAGGCACAAAACTGTCCAACTTCAGTCGCTCCTTGACCATCTCAGCAACTACTTGAGCAGTTTTCTCAGTTTCCTGCTCTGGGATGCCATGAAGTAGCAGGATCTTACGGCGATTGCGGGTCTCAATATTGTCGACCTCACGAGCAACACTCTGCAATTGTGCTGAAAAGGATTGCAACATCTTGAGCACAAATGTCTTGAATGCAGCAAAATCCTCTGCCAGGCCTCCAGTATTTCCAGATGGGGACTTCTTCTGGAGATCTGCCTCAAACTTGGCCATCCGCTCTTCAAAATATGTCTGCATGTCCAGGATTGAGCCTTCAAATGTGGCCATGTTCTTTGTGTTGTGATTGTTGTGTTAAAGACTTTGGATTGTGGAGATAACACTATACCGGCAGGTAGTATTTGTTAGCTTGCTATTTTGATCATTAAAATGTGTATATAGTATGGTTTATTATTTTATTTGCAATTATTTGTAGAGCTAAACTGAAATTTGACTTATTGCTTAAACTACCCACGAAGAAAAAAAAAAATAAATGCTTCTTTGACTATCTGTTATCAATAACATACAGCATCACAAAATCCTCTATTAGATAATGTAATTTTCCTTGTTTCGGTGAATGACGGCATATATCAAGGCCTCTTAGGAAGATATATGGTAATGCACTTACTGTCTGCCTGACACGTTCTAACTGCTAGACAGTCAAACAGATCATTAATGAAATTTGCGATGGATACGGAGTGTCCTAAGAAAGGACAGAAACTATGTTTAATGAAATATCGAGTTCAGTGAAGATGCAAGTTATGCTCAAGAGACGAAAGAGATTAGTACGGCCGCATAAAAGAGAGTAAGCCCGACTGAGGAAGGATATTCACCATATAGAAGACCACAGCCAAATAACTACAGAAAGCGTAGTTGTGTTCCTGTGTGTTAGTAAGGTTACCAGCGCTCATATAGGGAAGCGTTTTTAACGAAACTTTTTCTAATCACAGGGTACTCCCCGACTGGGGAAGGATCTCCACTATACAGAAGACCACAGCCAAATAACTACAGAAAGCGTAGTTGTGTTCCTGTGTGTGAGTAAGGTTACCAGCCCTCATTTAGGGATGAGTTTTTAACGAAACGTTTTCTAATCACAGGGTACTCCCCGACTGGGGAAGGATCTCCTCTATACAGAAGACCACAGCCAAATAATTACAGAAAGCGTAGTTGTGTTCCTGTGTGTTAGTAAGGTTACCAGCCCTCATTTAGGGATGAGTTTTAGCGAAACGTTTTCCAATCCCAGGGTACTCCATCACAATACCGTGGTGTTAACATTTTTCAGTCGGCAACATGCAAGTGGTACCTCTGGTATTGCAAACATCCATAGGTTACGGTAACTTTCTACCATCAGGTGGGCCGCTTGTTTGCCACCTAGGTAATATAAAATAAAAATAAATCTAAAGGAGATTGGTAGCTGAGATTTGATGAAAAATAATGACTAAATTAAATGTTTCGCGGTTGATTAAACGATGATATATTACTCCATTTGTCTTAGGGCTACAGCAGACATGCTACTTCGGAGATCTACGATTCCATTGTTATAAAGACGAAGAGACACCAAATCGCGATGCACTATTTTTTTATACTATTTGGGTGACAAACA
The DNA here is from genome assembly GCA_947095525.1 of Trisateles emortualis. Lineage (NCBI taxonomy): Eukaryota > Metazoa > Arthropoda > Insecta > Lepidoptera > Erebidae > Trisateles > Trisateles emortualis. The sequence continues at coordinate 23,595,143 of OX352729.1, read as the reverse complement.
AGCATACGGCCCGCCTGATATTAAACAGTTACCGTAGCCTATGGACGCTTGTAATACCAGAGGTATCACTTGCGTGTTACCATCGCATTTTTAACACCAGGGCTTTAAGATTAGAGTCTTATTTTCTTATCGTTTGGTTAGTGGCCAACCTGGTGACAGAGTTATTTAGATCGCCCATATTTATGCCTCTGTCGTGATCTAACGGATCGGAGTGTCCCTGGGATAGGAAAATGATTCTTGCAAACACAACTACACCGCTGTGTGTAGTTATTTGGCTGTGGTTCTCTGTTAGGTGGAGGTCCTTCCACAGTCGGGCTTGCTCGGTAGTATGGTGTCAAACCTCTCTTAGGTCAGTTTAAGCTTGCTCTATTGTAACGATTCCGATACCACGACCGAACGCACAGAGTGGTCAAACTACGATGCAGCATCGATACAGTCGCAGATCGCCGATGCTAAAACTAGCATATCTGCTTGGAGCCTTAAACGTTTGTGGCAGAGACACACTAATTAACATTTTACCGAGATCGCCTGATCGTGTGCCAACTGCAATGAATACCTATTAAGACAATTATGATTGCTAACATCTTATTTATCTGTAATTTTCTATGACATCTAACTATTCATATTACTATAATATTCCAAGATGCCAGGACTGCAAGTAATATTTGGGCACGGAACTTTTATTAATATTATTATTTAATACTAGCTGTTGCCCGCGGCGCCGCCCGCTTGGATGTCGGTTATCGCTGCAAAAAGTAGCCTATGTGTTATTCCAGACCATAATCTATCTCTGTGCCAAATTTCATCCAGATCCGTTCAGTAGTTTTTACGTGAAAGAGTAACAAACATCCATCCATCCATTCTTACAAACTTTCACATTTATAATATTAGTAAGGATATAATATTAAAGGTCGCGGACAACTGATGGACAAGGTCAGCTCAGAACCGTATGATTTGGAAAATCTTGGGGGAGGCCTATGTCCAGCAGTGGACGTCTTATGGCTGAGATGATGATGATCTCAGTATTATTACAAAAAGTTGTAGGTATAAATTTACGGCATACAATTCTTACCGATTTACCTTTTTCGATAATTAAAAGTCATGTTCTGTCTGACACATTATTAAGGTCTTAAGTTGACGTTATTCATAGCAACCTTTACTAAGTCATTCATCTACCTTATTAGTGGCCTGTTCACAATTCAGGCTCCGGTGATTCACCAGCGAAGGAGTATGTATTTGCACAGGGGAGTTTTAGTCTACCATCTCTAGGCTGAGGAGCCTGATATAACCGTCCCACTTCTACGGGCATGTACCTATGCATAAGGAACATTTTCCTCCTCAATTTAAAAACCTGTCCACAATTATAATTAATATAATATATAATTAAGCATAATAAATTGTCTTTTTGCAATAATGTATATTTTTTCACTGGAATTGAATTATTCTTATTTACAAGTTTTTATTACGCTCACAATGTATGTAAGTTTGTTTGTTTAAGTCGAATCTTGTGAGCAAGATTAAAAGCACTACCAGGTGTTTGATTAAGCTGAAATTTTGTATGATCGATGAAACTTTATTGACAATGCAATAATGTGGTACCATGGAGCTGGTCTAATGATGCAATTGGAAAGTAGACATAGGAACTGTTCAACAAAACAAGATAGTCGCGCTTGCTTGCTAGTATAGTGCTCGCTCCTTACTCTCATTAGTTCATCACATTTTCTCCAGTATATTTTTGTCTTCCATGCATAACTCATAATAATATAATCATCAGCATAGTCAGCTTTTAAACAATTTTACTTTGACAAGCTTATACCGTGATAAAAGCCTTCTGCTGTTGACTGTACATTATTAACATTGTACTTACCGAGGATAATAAGAAGTTGTGGCTAAGTAGCTCGGTGGGTTGGAAATTACTGCCTTTGTTCTTTACGAATGACGTTTAAGGTGGAAGACACACTCGTTCACTAAACGCGGTAGGACAGTTAAAATAAATAATAATAATAGAAACCCATATATTATGTTCCACTGCTGGGTATTGTCTCTTCTTCTCTATCAAAAGAGATAGTGGATTTAGATTTTAATTTGTACTAAGTCAGCGTGGCTTAGTGCCGGTTGGTAAATCAGACATGTCTTTAGAATTTTTATGACATGTGGGGTTTCTCTTGCACTAGCAAGAGGGAACCCACATGTCATCATTGATATTGAGATTGATTGAACAGTTAATAGACTCTTGGTTTCGACACATTCTTCTTTGAAGAATATGTCGAAACTATAAAATTTGTATTATGACGCGGTACCAAATTTTTGATCCTCAAAGTCCAGTTGATCTTCTTCTTGATACACTTCACAATGTCCTTAGCCTTTGTGGAGTGATGCAGACGGGACACATATAGCTGCGTCTGCTGCGTAGGTGTTACGGGACGCAGCTGTATACCAAGTCCTATCACCGCGGTACCGCACTGATCCTTACAAGTAGGCTTCTTTTTCTTCCTCTCGACCTTAATGAAGCCGTCCTTGTCAGTCTCCTTTGCCAGGACCCGCAGATTTGAAGGCTTGTGAATGACTTTACAGCGACTCTGGTTTACCCCTTTTTTGTTGCGGCCACTCCGAGTATTTATTGGTAGCGGCAATATCAGCGTAGGCCCATTTCAGGGTCGTCGTGCCTACATGATTTGATGGTTTTGCACTTGTCGATACAGGAACACATTGACACACAAAGTCACATTTCGCATCGCATGTAATGTTAATTTATTAAATTATTAAAGGTGTCACTCGCTAGTTGTGAACCCTGTAAACATTTTTTACAAATATATAGCTATTGCACTAGCGGCACGTCCTGGCTTTGCACGGATGGATATTTATTTGGTTTTGTATAGATCCTTTTTTTTAAATAACCTATGTTCTTCGCAGTAAAATTGCTTTCTAAGGCCTCATTTACGGAGACGCGGGGCGTCTCGCGTCGCGTGTGGCGTGGCATCTCGCGGCGCGTCTAAAATCTAAAATCGCTTCTAAAATCGTTGAGTCTAAAATCGCTTCTCCGTAAACGCACTCATACAACGCCATATATTTGAATTTCAGTGCGGGCCGCGCCGCTCAACGCAACGCGCGACGCCCCGCGTCTCCGTAAATGAGGCTTAATGGTATAAGAACTTTCAAAATCAGTCAAGTAGTTTTTAAGTAAAATCGTAACAAACATACAAAAAAACAAATATTTCCTCTTTATAATATTAGTCTAGATAAACCCAGTGCTATAGCGTTCTGCTGCGTTTTGCAGAGAAGTCTGTTGACCACTTAACACACTGCAAAGAGCTGATGACAAAAGGAAATTAAAATTCTTAGCCACGCCTACTACCCGTAGTTCAATAACGTCGAGGGATGCTCGTTAGAAAGCATGGAATAGAAAAGTAGGTTCCGTAGCCTATGGACGCTTGCGATACCAGAGGTATCGCTTGCGTATCTTTTGTTGCTAGCGTCTACCTTGGCGTATCGCCAGGGTAGACCCTAGTCAGCGAATTGGCCGTAAGGAAAACGTATGCTGGCATTTGTTTTTAGGCGTTAACTGGTGCTCATACTTATAATATAATATTGATCTAAATGAATAAATGAGTTTGACTGTGACTTTGACTATGCCAAATGTCATGCAGATCCGTTCAGTAGTTTTTACGTAAAGAGCAACAAACATCGATATTTACATCCATCCCCACAAACTTCACTCACATTTATAATGTTAACACCTAAAACAAAAACGATACAAGTATTATATGTATTAAGGATAGTTCACAAAAGCTCATTTTATCTTAATATATATATATATATATATATTAATTAGGTCTGGGGAACAAATCGCTACTTATCTTTCTTTATCCTTCCTAAACTCCTTCTTTTAATGCAGATTCTTTTTTCTGTGTGCTATGATGGCTAAATCTTGATTTATTATTAAGCCCCTCTAGACAAGTGGAATCGGATAAAATAGAAAACAAATAAATTTATGGGATTTGACATAAATTGCCGACATAATGACGAAAACTCGCGTCAAATCATTTGCTTTCCATTTTATTCGATTCGTCTACACTTAATGCCACGTGTCTAAAGGGAAAGGTATAATTATATATTTATTATTAAAAAAATATTTAAACAGTTTTTATTAAACAGCGCCAAGTTACAAGTCACTGTTGTCTTGTCAGTTGGACAAATAAGTATATATTATTTAAAAAAAAAAAAATACAAGCTTTTATAGTGTATTTATGTAATATAAGAGTGTTTACGCATTAAATATTATTAAAAGCGCCGAAATACGACACGGCTATCTTGTTTCGTTGAAGAGTTGCCATGGCCACCTACCGACTCCATTACCCCGTCCTGAGCACCTATGTAGAAATATAGTACTTGTCAAGATAAATCCTACCAACCAAATCCCGACGTAGCTATCTTGTTTCGTTGAAGAGATGCTATGGCAACCTTTCGACAGCATCATCAGACCAGCTCCATGGTACCATATTATTGTATTGTCACCGAAGTTACGTCGGTATACCAGATTTTAGCTCCATTAAACACCGGGAAGTGCTTCAAATCTAGTTTACAAGATATGACCCTAACATAAAAACTATCTAACTAACATACATTGCAAGCTAAATAAAAGCTTGTAAATATACGAAGAAAAAAAAACATTGTTAATACCTACAACATTTGAAGGTTGCCCTCGATTTCCCTGGGATTCCATTATCAGATCCTGATTTGGTGTCAAAGAGACCACCTCTAGAGTACCTATACTCTTTCAAATAAAAAAAGAATTTTGACAATCGATTCATAAACAACGAAGTTATCCGCGAACAAACATAAAAAAACATATATACGGTCGAATTGAGAAACCTACTCCTTTTTTGAAGTCTGTTAAAAGTAAATCATATCATAATTGACAAGCAATCCTAAGTAGCCAGCCATCATTTCCTTCGCCATATTAATGGGAAGGAATATCTATCATAGAGATAGATTATAGTCTGGAATAGCGAATAGACTACTTTTTATCGCGATAACCGCCACGAGCAACAGCTTAGTTTTATATATAGAAATCACCTGATACTAATGAAGATATTGGCATTCGATGAATCTCAGGTAAACAGGTCCAAATATGTATGTGTCACTTTATAAATAATGATCACTTAAACATGTGATGTGAAAGCTATCAATAGTTTGTTTATTGTATGCGCATTTGAATACATGTCATGTTAGAAAATAGATATCACATGTCATATAAACTTGTCCAAAAGTGAATGATTGTGTCGATGACTGAGTTTTAATTAATCAATCCTTCATTAAACACGTTTTTACAAATGGCTCTGCGGTCGTGTCGGATTGCCATGCTATAGGACTATGAGATAGATGCATCTGTGCACACTTGTTCACTAAAGTATTTCTCGCGTAGTGAGCTAATGTCTGTGGCCATGGACCATCGTTACCAAAATTAACCTGGAAGATTATTACAATATGGAATAATGTATATTTCAAATCCTACTAATATTATAAATGTGAAAGTTTGTGAGGATGGATGTAGATATGGATGTTTGTTATACTTTCACGTAAAAACTACTGAACGGATCTAAATGAAATTTGGCATAGAAATTGATTATAGTTTGGAATAGCAAATAGGCTAAGAAGAATATTTTTTCAAATTGATAAAGTGATATATCTATATATCTACATATATGTATATATACATTACTAGCTATTGCCCGCGGCTACGCCCGCGTGGATGTCAGTTATCGCTGTAAAAAGCCTATGTGTTATTCCAGACCATAATCTATATCTGTGCCAAATTTCATCCAGATCGGTTCAGTAGTTTTAACGTGAAAGAGTTACAAACATCCATACATCCATCCATCCATACTTACAAACTTTCGCGTTTATAATATTAGTAGAATATCCTACTCACTAAATTTCCAAATTCCGCTCCATCTCTCTGTAGTTTTATTAATAGATTTATTTTATTAATTATGTATATGTATATTGTTTATATAATTCATACGTGTTAGAAAATTTTTAAAAAAGAATGCAATCATTATATTATAAAATGTATACTAACTTTTTGACAAAATAACCGCAATAACATTATTAAAACTTTAATGAGGTACGATCAAATTTCGACCACCGCCACCTCTATTAATTTATTTATGAAATGAATTCAACGCTGCCATTATTGTGGTGTAATTTGACGTGTGTATGGAATCATTTAGCTACGTACGTTATTTAATTGTGACATCTGACACTGTAATTGACTCTTGTATCAATGCGAACGTCCAAAGGCCTATTACTGACTGTACTGGTTGTTAAAGTATGAGCCGAGAGCCTTATACAGGTATGCCATGTATAGGTATAATACGATCGCAAGGTTTTGCAGAAAATTGGTGCTTGGATTTGACTGTAGCCATTTCTTCGTATTTTGTATAAATACTTTTTCCAATTAGATATTATAATGAACTAGCTGTTGCCCGCGGCTCCCGCGTGGATGTCGGTTTTCGCTGTAAAAAGTAGCCTATGTGTTATTCCAGACCATAATATATATCTGTGCCAAATTTCATCCAGATCCGTCCAGTAGTTTTTACGTGAAAGAGTAACAAACATCTATACTTACAAACTTTCGCGTTTATAATATTAGTTGGATAGAGAAAGAACTGAACGCGTTACTACTTTGATACAGAGCTACGAACTACGGCGATGCGGCATACGGTAGATAATACGGAACCTTATGGTACAGAAAGAGATAGCAATAAGCCGAATGTGAACTATTAGCCCCTATTATCATCAACAATTTCCACGTGTTAAAGCAATATCTAGATAAAAGCTATGAATTTTAGGTAATTATCAAAATATTACACATTTTAGACCCGTTGTCTATTATGTATGGTAATTTTGTATTATCTGTACCAATCGAGAAGATCCAAAAGTGATTATGAATCACTAGCTGTTGCCCACAACTTCACCGCGTGATGAACGTTATCGCGATAACAAGTAGCTTATGTGCTATTTTAGTATATAATCTATTTCTGTGCCAATTTTCATCCAGATCCGTTTAGTAGTTTTTACGTGAAAAAGTAACAAACATCCATACATCCATACTCATGAACTTTCACATTTATAATTATTAGGTAGTAGGATTACTTATCATTTATTATATACGTACTAGCCGTTACTCGGGGCTCCGCCCGCGTGGATGTCGGTTATCGCTGTAAAATGTAGCTTATGTGTTATTCCAAACCATAATCTTTCTCTGTGCCAAATTTCATCCAGATCCGTTCAGTAGTTTTTACATGAAAGAGAAACAAATATCCATCCATCTATCCATCCATACTTACTAACTTTCACGTTTATAATATTAGTAGGATCTGGCGACCAGTCCCGACTTCGCTCAGTATAAACACTATACGCACTAAGGCATAGAACTCCTAGAAAATCTTTCCTAAAATAAATAAAATGTTAAGTCTAGAAAGCTGAAGCACAGAAAAGTCTTGAAGATTGCTTCAATAAGCGAATGACTGAGCTTGAGGCACAGTTGCAGACCGGAGGACCAGCAAAGGATACTGTGGCCAAAGTTGCAGAGGAGTTCCGGACATTCCGTGAGCTTATGTTCAGAATGCTTGATTTGTTACGTAGGCAAATTAATGAATGCCACCGGTCAGTTGACATGCTGGAGTCCAGACATCGGCGGAAACATCTGATCTTCCTGGGTGTACCGGAGGTCGATAAGGAGGACTGTGTCAAAACCACACTTGACCTTGTGCATGGGAAGCTCAAGCTACAGGACATCACAGCACCGGATTTAACAGTCTGTCACAGGTTGGGCACTCCTAATAAGGATCACCATCGGCCTATTCTGGTTCGATTCTCGAGGCTGGACCATAAGTCTGCTGTTTGGCGGGCGAAGTCGGCGTTCAAGGGCTCTGCAGTCACGGTCAGAGAGTTCCTGACCAAAGTACGACAGACGGCGTTCGGGAAGGCTCGCCAGCACTTCGGGATAAGAGCTTGCTGGACACAGGATGGCGTAATCTCGGTTAAAGCGCCGGATGGAAGCCGTCATAAAATAATTTCTCCTGATGACCTTGGCCCGTTGCTGGATAAATACCCAAAAGCCAGTATTACGTCTGCAGCTATGAGTGTACCCGGGAGTGGAGGCGACGCGTCTGGACTAAACTCTAACAACAAAAACCCTCGTAAATAGTGCCCTCTGTTGTTTTCTATTTTCTCGTGCTTTTTCTGTCATCTTATTGGCCGCGACTATTGAACATTTCTTATTTTATATATCTGTCGGTTTCCATTACCTTGTTGTTTGTTTATCTTCTTACATAGACTATTTTATTTTTCCTTGTATGTCTTCTACCTTCGTAATTATTTTGTAAAAGTATACTTCATAGACAAGAATAATATATTTTGACAACTGTCAGTAGTGTCAGTCAATTTGTCTTAGTATTTTTGTAAAGGTTGCGTTCGGAAACTCAATAGTTATAATTTATCGTTTTGTTTAATGTCGCGTTTTGTTTTGTCTGTGCTTTTTCACTATTTTTGTCTGTTCTCTTAAGATTTTGTGTATGTGTCTGCTGGTAGGTGGTGCAAAGATAGAAGTATTGCACATAATTAGTGAGCGTAAACGTTATTTATAATTATATATATATATATATATATTATATTTATTTTATTTATAATTATTTAATTTTATGTCATCTGACAATGATTCTTTTCACTCTGCCATTAATTCCACAAATTCTTCGATAAACGACAGTTTCTCATCATTTACAGATACGCTTGGTGACTTTGTGCGGCGGACCTTCGATCAATCCTCCAATTGCCTGTTGAATGTCTGCCACATAAATGCGCAAAGTATTCCGAGTCATTACGGTGATTTGTTCGAGGCTTTCAGTGATTCTAACGTTCATGCCATCCTGATTTCAGAGACTTGGCTGAAATCTCATCTCTTGTCTACCACCTACCCCCTCCCTGGATTCATTCTTATTCGGAATGATAGGATTGACAGGAGAGGGGGTGGGGTGGCTATTTACCTTCGCAGTTCCTTATCCTATAAAGTACTATTTTCTTCGCCTCCTTGTTATTCTGCTTCCGCTGAATTTCTCTTCCTTGAAGTTTCTGTCAGAGGAGCCAAAACTGTTTTAGGTGTTGTCTATTGTCCCCCTTCTGTTGATTACTTCTCCAGTCTCGAATCGATTCTGGAATCTTTAGGGTCAGAATATGCACATCATATCATCATGGGCGATTTCAATACCGACCTCCTTGCTCAAAACTCCCCTCGTTCCCGTAAACTCCTTCAGATCATTAAGTCTACCAGCCTTCATGTCCTTCCCTTACATGCCACTCATCACAATATTGACGGGCATGACACTTTGCTAGACTTGATCCTTACCTCGGCTCCTTCCCTAGTCCGCTCTCACGGTCAAAATCCTGCACCTGGGTTTTCCCTCCACGACCTAATTTACCTCTCCTATAACCTAAAACCACCTAAATCCCGTCCTAGAGTTCTGCACTTGCGTTGTTTTGGGCGAATGAACATTGAAAGGCTTTGTAAGGACGCTTCTGAGAGTAATTGGGATTCCCTGGTGGTGGCTACCACTGTTGACGAAAAAGTCGATATCTTCAACAGTGTTGTCATCAATCTTTATAACAAACATGCCCCCATCAGGAAAATCAAATTAAAACGCCCTCCTGCGCCCTGGATGTCCAGAGGTATCCAAATGGCAATGAGGCGGAGGGATAGGGCATTTCGAAAGTTTAGGAGGGAGCGTTCAGACGATAACTGGTCCCTCTTCAAATCTGCAAGGAATAGGTGTAATCAGATGATACGTAACGCCAAACGCCGCCATATTTTTGACAACATTAATTCCTCTTCTCCCGCTAATATCTGGAAGTTCCTCGGGACACTAGGTATTGGCAAACAGCGACGTGCAGATCAGCGGTTGACAATTGGTTTGGATGACATCAACCGTCATTTCTCCACCTCTGTCCAACTTGATCACCAAACCAGGTGTCATACTGCGAACTACATAGCTGGTTTATCCTCTCCTAACATTGATCCTTTTAAGTTTTCTCCAGTAACAGCAGGCGAGATCAAAAAAATTATCCTTTCAATCAAGTCCAATGCGGTGGGTTACGATGGCATCAGTCGTCGTATGATTTTACCCATACTTGATCATCTGACTCCAGCATTATGCCATATCATTAACTTTTCACTATATAGCAACACCTTTCCTTCCTTATGGCGTAAAGCTTTCATCATTCCTCTTCCTAAAATTTCCAATCCTACTCTCCCTGAACATTTTCGACCTATCTCCATCCTTCCTTTCACTTCTAAAATCCTTGAGGCCTGCGTTCACAAACAATTGTCTCAGTTTGTGTTTCGTAATGAACTTTTAAGTCCTCTGCAATCCGGCTTTCGACCGGGACATAGCACCACTTCCGCTCTCCTAAAAGTGACTGGCGATATTAGGGAGGGCATGGAAGACTCCAAAGTCACTGTGCTGGCTTTGGTTGATTTTTCGAATGCCTTCAATACCGTCAGTCACCACATCCTTCTATCTATCCTCTCCTATTTCATGATCTCGCCTGATACACTGGAATGGTTCTCAACATATCTTCAGGGGCGCCAGCAGTCGGTCCGCCTTGATGATTCTTCATCAAGTTGGTGCGAACTTGACTCTGGGGTTCCTCAGGGTGGCATTCTTTCTCCGTTACTTTTTTCAGTTTTTATTAATCTCCTAACCCAGAATCTTCAGTGTGCGTATCATCTTTATGCTGATGACTTGCAGTTGTACTCACAAGCATGCACAACGAATTTATCTTCAGCAATAACCAATTTAAATAGCGACCTTGAAGATATAAGGAATTGGTCTAACAGGTTTGGCTTAGCCGTTAATCCCGCTAAATGTCAAGCCATTATAGTGGGTAGCCACCGCATGATGAGCAGGTTATCCATCAGTACCTTGCCACCTCTCATCTATAATAATTCAATTATACCATTCAGTCCTGTGGTTAAGGATCTTGGATTGCTTGTCGATACCACTCTCAGTTGGCAGGCTCAGGTTACCAATGTGAGTCAGAGAGTTACTGGAACTCTTCGGGCCTTTTATCGTCTGAAAAACTTTCTCCCTACTAGGACCAAGACAATGCTTGTGCAGACCATAATCTTTCCCATAATTGACTATGGTGATGTGTGCTACTATGACCTGAATGCAGATCTTCTCAACAAATATGACCGGCTTCTTAATAACTGCATTCGATTCATTTATAATCTTCGTAAGTATGACCATGTGTCTACCTTTCGCTCTGAATTGAAATGGTTACCTATTCGTCAACGCCGTAGTTTGCGTGCCCTCACTACTCTCTATTCTATTCTCAACTCCCCTTCTCCCCCTTCCTATTTAACACCATACTTCCAATATTTGTGCTCTATTCACGATAGAAACCTTCGCTCGTCAAAGAACCTTCTCCTAGTCTGTCACACCCATAAAACTGGATTTATTCATTTTTCGTTTGTAGCCCAGGCTATTCATCTCTGGAATGAGTTGCCTCTTGAAGTCAGGATGGCCACTAACCGTTTTGCATTCAAACTGAAAGTTAAGGCTCTCCTCTTGGAGAAATTGTTGGAATTATCTCGTTAACTATTTATTATGTTATTATTTTATATATTTATAACTGTATAAGTATCTATATGTAATTACATATACATATATATATATATATATATACATACTTGTATATTTATCTATGTAGCTTAGTATTTATTGCTTTGTCTTATTTGGTAATTATGTTTAACTTGTCTTTCTTGCTTCATTGACTGCACCTACTTCGATTATCTCTGCATCACCTGTGGTAGACTGGTAGAGAATGCTTATAGCATTAAGTCCGCCTATGTACCTATGTGCATGAAGTTTAATAAATAAATAAATAAACACATAGGATATACACATTTTTACAGCGATAACCGACATCCACGCGGGTGGAGCCGCGGGCAACAGCTAGTTTAATATAATGTATCAATAAGTCGCATCTAGGGTTGCCAACTATTTTGGATAAAAAAACGTACTTATTTATTTATATTTTTTTTTTATACGCAAAAATTATGTATTTGTAAAATTTTATATTTTTATTCCCTTAAAATATTTTTTTGTTTATCTTTGGTACAAGTTAACAATTATTAGTAGGTACTACAGTACCCTGTACTCGGAATATAAATCTTAATATATAATCTGTCTTGAAAGTCGTAATTTTATTTTACAATTAAAAATTAACGTATCTCAGTAAGGATTGGAAGCAAAGTATTTTTGCATATTTTATTTTAATGTAATGGTTTTAACGAAAATAAAGTATGATACGTTATTACAAAGTATGGTTGGCGCATCATAACGGTTCTTCCCTATATCATTTCTAAGACTCTAGACAAGTGGCATAAGGGATAGTCGAATCGAAAAGTCAAAAAATAAAATGTATGGAATTTGACGTAAGTCTACGATATAATGTCGAAAACTTACGTCAAATTCCCATACATTTGTTATTTTGACTTTTTGATTCGAATACCGTTTAAATATGCCACTTGTCTAGAGACTCAGTTCCGTAACATACAAAATAGTATTGCCTTCAGTATTTCATCCGCCCACATGACAGAAACATAAAACGGTCTTGTACACTGCGCTGCACACAGATGCACACCGTGATCTCTTTTTCTTCCATTGTGTAATGTTTGTGAGCCTTAAGTTGAGGCAGCCCGCATATGTATGCCCGTCTCAAAATTAACTAGACGCCATGTTGTGTCTACTCCGCTATTGTTTAGTCATGTTTAGAATCATTTTGAATCGCTGTTCGCACCTCAGAAATATAACCTTGGTGGTCCAGTGACCGCTGTATGCGCCTGCTGTGCACGAGGTTTTGGGTTCAATTCCCACACAGGGACAAAACTTTGTGTGACCCACAAAAAGTTGTTCTGAATGTGGGTGTAATTTGTGTCCGTTAATTGTATGTTTGTAAAATCCCCCGCGACACAGAGCTTGTTCTCTAGTGCGGGAGTTGTATTTTAAGATAAATAATAATTAAGTTTGCTGCTCGTTACCTGTAGAATTAATTCTGTTAACAATGCACCTCAGCTTCATAGTTAAGTATGATTTAAGTAATTTTTGTAGTTTTGTTTGAAAGCTGAACATGAAGTGTACTGGTATTAAACCTTCCTGTTACGAATATTAATAATTAAGTTATGTTATCATAACTTATTTAGGTATTTACTTTATAGAAAGAAAACAGTATAGCTTCCAGACCGGCCGGCTGATTCTTTAAGAAACAGCGATGGCAAACTGACAGTTGTGATCGCAAACAGACAGTTGTGATTGCTCGGTGACGACATAATCTATTGACTAAACGTCAAAGAGGCTCGGTTTTTGCTCTTACGGAATACCGATTTTCAATCTGACAGCCAGATTTTGCTCGGTTGTTGCACTGGCTCGGGATTTGCTCTGACGGAATACCCCTGCGGCACAATTTGAATTTTAAACAGTAAAAACAAAGTTCAATCAATCGCTATAAGGATGTCTTGGTACAGCCTAGCACTCATTCAAAGGAGAATTTAATTAAAGTTTTTATAATTCCAGGGCTATCCAAAACACAAAGGTTTAAAAGATGAAGATGCGGCAACGCGCGAGTTATGCTTTCGGTTTAGCAAGCGTCCATATACCTACTAGTAACTGCCTACTACCAGGCGTGTACGGTGATTAGTCTTCGTAATAATATAAAAAAACTATGCATTACAATATCTCGAATAAAAGACAAAAAATTCTTGCGCTCGTAAATTAGATCATTCAAGGTATAAATGGATAACAGTGGTTGTACCTGTGATGACGACTACCACCCCACCCCGGTTTAGATCCATTTGGTTAATTAAGGATACTATATTTTTTTCTTTTACGTATTTAGCCCGTAGTTTGAAAGTTGTAACCTATCCTGTAATATTGAACCTATTTTAGAATTTCTTATAACACAGGTGGATTTCCTAATTATGTTTTTCGTCATCGTTTGCAACTAAAACAACCGCTACTAAAACAAAATATCACCTCGCGCTCAGAACGCTCGATACACGCGTAACACGCGTGAGTCGGAGTTTCCGCGACTAGCAAGCGATTTACGCGCGAGCGGCAAAACGCGCATTTGCTTGTGTCTAGACAAGCTCTAAGGTCGATATATTGATGATAGTGTTTTGTTTTCGAAGGTGAATTTGGACGACACCGATGGCAATTTGTTTTTTTTAAGCAAAGAAATTCGGGACGAACGAAGAACAAATCATACCATCATCAGAATATTTAAGGATCATATTAAAATGATCCTTTAATTGGATTTTACTTCTACGAATATTCCTAGAGCTCACATATATAATACTATAGTACGAGATTGGTATTATCTAATAATACTTACTTGTAGTCCATCGGCTGAGGTTAAACTTACTTCGAGTCAGAGGCGTGCGGTTTGGCGAATCTCGAACTAGGACTTGGTGATAACTCAATACTGAGTAATAATAAACTGATTTATCTTCTATGAACGTCTCTTAGAGGACCGATCGTATCATAGCAGCTTACTGCCCTGTTAGTCTAGTGGTTAGTGTAATTTGTATCTGTGAATTGTATGTTCGTGCAACGCGAAATCTTTAAAAAAGTAAGAGTTATCTTGGTTTTTTACAACTTTTATACCTATTATTAGCAATAACGTTAAACAACTATATTTTTTGCATCGCAGAATATGGTGGACAATAAGAGAGGTAGGTACACAAGCGAGCGAGCCTGACTGAGGGAGAACCTCCACTTTCCTAAACCGTAATAACTACACCACAGTTCTTGTACGTGATTATAAGATTGGCTTGTTGGTCTAGTGATTAGTGACCTTGACTAATGTGTTGGAGTCAAAGTCAAAGTCAAAGTCAAACTCATTTATTCATATAGATCAAATACATGATACTTATGAACGTCATAAAAACAAATGCCAGCATACTTTTTTTCCTACGGCCAATTCGCTGACTAGGGTTGGGCCTCGAGAAGAATTGGCAAGAAACTCGGGCCACTCTGTTTAATTGCCAGAGTATAACATTTACAATTTGGTATGAGTTACAATATTAGTGTTAACAAAAAGGGACGGAACCCAATATTCCATACAAAATTAAATTTAAGTAAAAACAAAAAAATTTAATAAGGAAACAATGAAGGGAAAAAATGAATTTAGCTTTCCACTGTATGGCAATGAGGGATCCTTTCCTTTTGTATGTATAAGATAGAAACGTGTCGAGATCACATTGCGTTCTTAATAAGAATCTAAAAACTATATCTTTATTATTTAAAAATAAATCATGCCAAGATTGACCAGCCACCCCAAGTAGCGCCCGTTCACGAGCATGACGCACGGACCAGCCATCTGGTAATCTCTAATATGGCGAAGGAAATGACCCGGCCAATACGACACCACAAGCAATGGCATTTCAGTGAGCATGACAATCCAGGACATAATAATAAAAAATAAAAAAACTAAATAGAAAGTCAATAATGATCACAAAACGTCTCCTTACAAATTTGTAGTTATTATTCTTATATAAGTCTGTATCAAAATTAGCAACTAACCCCATGACTTTTTATCATTTAGAAAGTCATTAATAGTGTAATAACCCTTGCTTAAAAGATGATTTTTTACTGCTAGTTTAAATTTGTGTAAGGGTAGGTTCATAACTTCAAGAGATAGTTTGTTATAAAAACGTACCCCGAGTCCCACAAATGAATTGTGGACTTTATGTAGGCGGTGATATGTACCAACAAGTTTGTGTTTGTTTCTTGTGTTTATTGAATGAATATCACTGTTTTTACAAAACAGGTGTAAATTTTGTTTAACGAACATGATGTTGGCTAAAATGTACTGAGATGCAACTGTCAGAATGCCTATTTCTTTAAACCTTTCTCTAAGTGAAACTCGTGCTCCTAAATTGTAAATAGAGCGTACTGCTCTTTTCTGGAGTATAAATATAGTTTCAATATCAGCAGCTTTTCCCCATAGTAGTATTCCGGAGGTGCGTGAGGTGGAGGATTCGATACCCTCACGGACATTTTTTTTACAAGACGATTTCCGAACTGGGGAACAAGCCCTGTGTCGCGGGAGACATTGCAGGCATACAATTAACGAACACAAAGTAAACCACGACTTGGGACAAAAATTTATGCAAATTTTTGTCCCGTGTGGTACATCACGCCGCGCAGTAGGTAGTAAATGGCGAGGTAGCTTCTGAACCAACGGTGCAGTCAGTGGGATTCATTAATTTTTTTTTTTATACTACTTGGGTGGCAAACAAGCATACGGCCCGCCTGATGTTAAGCAGTATCCGTAGCCTATAGACGCTTGCATTACCAGAGGTATCACTTGCGTGTTGCCAACCCTTTTTTTTTTTATTAATATTTGTTTCGAGTCTAGGTGTAATTTGTGTGTCAATTGTATATTTGTATAGTCCTCCGCGACATAGAGCTTGTGCGATATTGTCGAAGTTACCTTAAAAAATAGGTTACACTTATGAAGCCACAGATATAAAAAGCGTCTATAGGTTACAGTTAACCTATAGATGCTTGCTATATCGCACATATTATATCGCACATCTAACAATATCGCAAAAACATTTATAGCCACAGATATAGCAAGCGTCTATAGGTTAACTGTAACATATAGACACTTGCTATATCTGTGGCTATAAATGTTTTGAATATATAGCCCGAGTGATGCTAAGTAGTTAGGTACTGAACTGCTTACCATCAGTTGGGCTGTATGTTCAAAGTCAATGTCAAACTTATTTATATCAAATACATGATAGTTATGAACGCCATACGTAAAAATAAATGCCAGCATCCTTTTTCTTATAAATAGCTTGTATAAGGTTTTAATATATTAGGTGCCGGATATTGCCTATACTATTAATAACCTGTGTGGCTCTAATAACCTGGTTGATAACATCCGTTCTTCGGCCTTATATTATGTTTAATTTACGTGTAATGTGAATACATCCTCAGGAAATTCGATTCTAAAAATGAACAATAATTGAGATAAGTACTGTTTATATTTAGGTCACATATTAAGGAAAACACAGCGTAGGACGATTTTCCACTAGGTGGACAGGTGACCTGTTAGGCAGACGCTAGATGCAGAGGCTGGAAACCAGTTTTGTGGAAACATAGGAAGACATGACTTCACGGGTTTCTTCCATATATTTGGAGTGATATTAGCCTATTATACCACGGTGGATAGACGGCTTGGGATAGGGTTTTGTTTTGATTTTTTTCTCTCTTGCAGGGGATACTCTTACGACACCCTCGGGATGTGACGGGGTAGTGTCATTTGTATTCTTATTTGACACCACACGAACTATTACCACAGTATAAGGACTCTTTCATACAGTAGTTCGACGGACACGTCTAGACAGAGCAATCGTGCGGGGTACGCGGAGTAGGGGGGGAGGGGAGAGGTAGGAGGGAGCCCGAGCTGCATACACTCACGCGGGACAAGTCGTTCAGGGTTTACGCAATTTTAATTACCTTTTTTGTTTAATTATTAATTTCTTCCTCGTTTTATTTGTAAAATGGTACACACAATATGTGCTGTAAGTAACTGTATGTCATCATCTCGTTTAAATAAGAATTTTAAATTCCATCAATTTCCTCACACGGGCGAAAGGTTAGTTAAAATTTATTTATAATTTCACTTTCATTCAGAGAAAAATATTGAGACGGCAAAATGGCGGATGCAAATTTTTCGAAAAAGTTAATATGGGTATCGTTTTCGTGGTTTTTGGGGGTGCTGAAAACGAAAATGACATCCATTTTGTGATCCAAGATGGCGGAGGCGAATTTTTCAAAAAAACATTAAAGGCGTTGGTTCACTGTAAGAACTGTTCACTGGGTTCTTTACACTGTGCTATTACTATCTGCATATATATAAAGATTATGTTTATTAACTGAACTTCATGCAAACAAGAACATAGGTAGACATAATGTCGAATATATTCTGTATCCGTCAAATTCGGTGATGCAGAGATAAAAACAACGAAGATATTATTATGTGTGTAGTTATTTGGCTGCGTGGTCTTCTGTAAGATGGAGGTCCTTCCCCTGTCGGGCTTGCTAGTTAGTATGGTGACCTACCTCTCTTAGAAATTTAAGTGTGTGAACAAAATTAAGTGTCTAATTAAATTGGTGTTAAAACATGACAGTGATTGATTTGGACATCCACTATATTATATTGATGGATTATTTGGCTGCAACGACCACTACGATGACCTACGTCGATGCCAATGTACAGCGTGTAACTAAATCATTCACTTCGAACCAATATTGATTTAATCTATTTATAAGTGTTCTATAAATACTATGCCCTTATACATCCAGATTAAAATTCAATCATAATACATTTTGGCACGATCGATCGCACGACGCATAGCTTTTGCAATATAGACCATAGTTCAGTGTCATACTGACAGGTTTTTTGGTCTTGTGCTTGTCCTTAACCTTTTTGTGGTAAGAGACCATTTGACAAAACTTTGTTTTGCGTAGGGCCACTTATATCGTACGTAACATAACATTAAATATTATTGTTGTTTTTTTCTTTATAGCAGATATTCGTTCTAATTTTTGTTTTCGTTTTATATGTATATTGCTGGAATAAATATTGTTTTCTTTCTACTTCTTTCTTTATTGGTTGACGGCAATATCAATTACTATTAAGGTATTTTCAAATTTTAGAATTGCCGATATTAGTGGCAGTAGGCCGGGCAAATAGCTCGCAGAACTGATAGCCGTTGAGCCAGAAAGGTTCTAGAGTGGCGACCACAAACTGGAAGACGAAGCGGAAGGCTTTCAACAAGGTGGACCAATGACCTAGTAAGGTTGCGGGCAACCGATGGATAAGGTCGGCTCAGAATCGAGAGTTGCGGTTTTCTATAATATCACTCGGTATCGAATACCTTCCCAAAGTGGGCCTAGCATATCAGCGCTGCAGCGTCTGTGATGTTGCAGTCCACCCGGTTGGTTTATTTCGAGCGAAACATCGGATAACAAATGGTATGAAACCTTAAAAATATGAATTACAGAATTTAGATCCGCTCTTAATTAAAGGAATAACTAGCTGATTCTCGCAGCATCACCCGCGATAAATTTGGATTTCGTTCCGTGTCACGTTTATAGTAAATGCCATGCTGTTAATAATCGCATTATAGCGTAATGTTACTATAACCCTATAACCTTCCCTAAGAAATGGACTATAGAATGCAAAAAGATTTTTGCAAATTTATCTTATTGTTCTGGAGATTAGTGCGTTTAAACAAACAAACAGGTAATATTTCAAACTTTTACGAATGATTAAAATACAATTCTCTAGAACTACTAGTTAGACGTATTTGAAAAATCATTTTGTAATTGATAATAACTGATTCAAAAGTTAATATGATTCAAGTATAATATTTGAATCAAAAATAATTATCTGCAAATCGTGAAAATTTTAAATATTGCTATGTTACCAACTCTGATATTTAATTTAATGAAATAAGTATCTAGAAGGGACCACTAAACCGTCAGATTCCCTGAAAATCTGAAGCTATTCCTTCGAAATGTTCATCTCAAAAGTCGATTTAACAAGGTCGTGTTCGGTTAACCGTTTAGTTTATAATGGTTCGTCGAGCAGATCAATTTAGAAGCATCCTTTGCCTCGCCACAACTTGTGCATTTGCTGTGAATAAGTATGACTGAGAGATGGTTTCGGCTGAACTGTGATACGGACGACAAGTAGATATAAAACATTTATTGAAGCGTATTTTGACAGACAAAAAAAATGCTATTGTAGTTACTGACGATAGGTAATATAAATTTAAGTACTATATTTTATACTACTTGGGTGGCAAACAAGCATACGGTCCAGTTGTTAAGCAGTTATCGTAGTCTATGGACGCTTGCAATACGAGAGGTATCACTTGCGTGTTGCCAACCCACTATTTTACACCAAGGTTTTAAGATGGAATATCCCTGGGAAAGGAACACATATTTTTTCAAAATTCATCCCTAAATGAGCAAATGAGAAATTAAAGACCTGTACATAAACGCTCCTGCGTACACACAGCGATGTGGTTGTGTTCCTACACAACCACATCGCTGTGTGTAGTTATTTGGCTGTGGTCTTCTGTAAGGTGGAGGTCCTTTCCCAGTCGGACTTGTTCGATAGTATGGTGCCCTACTTCTCTTAAATAAGCTACGTTGACTCAAAAAAAAAACTGTTCCCTTAGTTACACGGTCGCTGTGACGTTTAACATTTTACGATGAAGATGAAAAAAATAATTATAGAATTAATCTCTAACCAATTGGCTAATTGAATGATCAAGAGCCTAGAGAATTGAATCTATAGGCTTTAAATTAATTTGTGTATCATTTTCATTGATATTTATCTTCAAATGTCAAATGTCACAGTACCCATGCTATGTGAAATACACTATAACCGCCCGGCCAGGAACATGTCGCTGCAGCGGCAGCGATGAGCGGCGGCGAGCGGTGAAAATAAGTGTACTTAAACATTCTATGACGCCACAAGGAGCCGTAGACTTGTTGCTGCCGCCTGCCGCTGCTCCGCGAAGTCATGGCCGGGCCGTAAGTATGCTGAGTGAGCTTCATCACCACACCTCTCCCCACTATTTGGTGGGCTTTTGCTCTTGTTAGCCATATTGATAAGTTAGCAAATATAGTAATAATGTAAGTCTTAATTTAATCGAATATTATTTTACTTTTAGAGATTATACTGTTACTAAGTAATATTTAAAAAGCGATGGTGGCCGAGTGGGAAAGTAACCGACTTGCACGCAAGAGGCGTGGGTTCGATACCGGGCGGCGGTACCAATGTAAATTTCACTTTGTGGAGTTTATATGTACTAATCAAATGATTCGCCATCTGCTAACGGTGAAGGAAAACATCGTGAGAATACCCTTAGAAGTCTTAGAAGACATGTCTGATTCACCAACCCGCATTAGGCCAGCGTGTGTGAATTAAGGCCTAAACCCTCTCTCTCTCTTGATAGAGGAGAGGAGACCCGTGCCGAGCAGTGGGGGCATATATGGGTTGCTATTATAAGTAATATTTGGATTTATATTTCTCAATTCTGTGATTTGGACTTAATTCTACATTTTAACTAACCAATCATCTACTAAAGATTATTCTTTAGTTCAGCTTACCCGACAGGTAGACGAAGCATGCAAAAAACGATTTATCATTTCTTCATTCACTTTTCATGACACACGGGAAGTTCTGGAATATATTATATAATTAACAGACATCACTCGGCGTTTTAAAATAATAAAGTAACTAACTGATAATTAGAACTCAAAGCAAATATGTTTATTTTGATGAAATGATGATTTATCGCGTTCATTTATGTTATTTATAAAGCTGCTCGACAGCGTAATCTGTTAGCTCCAACCGTTCAAGTAAAAGAGTGCCCAGAGTGTCGATTGTGGCGAGAGTGGCAATTAAAAAGAGTGTCCAGAGTTGCCAATTTGTCTCAAGGCCCTACCCTTGTCAGCGAATTGGCTATAGGAAGAAATATACTGACTTTTGTTTATTTTGACGTTCATAAGTATCATGCATTTGATTTAAATGAATAAATGAGTTTGAATTTGAAAATAAGACTTCGAGTGTGGCGTAATATGGTGGTGGCCTCGCCACTAATACTGCGCCTAGTGTTGTCGATTCGATTGCCACATATGATAAATATTTGTGTATTCCACCGATAGTTGTTTTGACTATGTCCTGTCTTTCAATCAATACAATATTTATATGATAGGTACCAAAACAGTTGCTGGATGAAATTTAGCACACAGATAGTATATAATATGGAATAGCACAATGCCCATATCACATTATATATCCTGTATATCTCGTGGTATTGTACGCTCTAGCAAAGACGCGGGCGGGGATTAGAGCATTATACGTCTTTAAAGACGGTCTTCTATGGCGCAGGGCTTACTCCTTAGTATAGGAGTTGTCATGACGAATAGATTATTATAAACTAGCTGTTGCCCGCGGCTCCGCTCGCGTGGATATCGCGGTAAAATGTCACCTTTATTTATCCTTCCCGAGGGTATTATCTATCTCTTTGCCAAATTTCATGAAGGCGCTGATAACAGCTAAGTAGCCTGACTTAAAAGATTTTTTAACAAAAACTCTTTTATTTATCACAATAAAAATTATATAGGTAATGATGTTCATCACAATATTTTCGATAATATAGTTGTTGCTGAAATACATTAAATTGAAAAATAAATACATAAAAATAATGCCAAAGTCACTCCAAACTATATATAGAAAAAAAACTCGTTAATTTATTGAATTTAATTAATTATAAATATGTTTTAATGGGATATTAGCTCATTAAAACATGTTTATAAATATTGCCGTTTTATATTTTCAATTATGCTACTACTTACATCTCAACCCATGAACGTCCCACTGCTGGGTACGGGTCTCCTCCATAAATTTGGAGTGATATTAGCCTATTATACCACGCTGGCCAGACGGGTTGGTATAGGGTTTTGTTTCGAGTTTTCCCTCTCTTGCAGTGGATATTGTCTGCCGGATTTACTCCCTTAGTGGACTCTTACGATACCCACGGGATGGAAGGGGGTGGTGACACTTGCTGTGCATTTGTTTGTGGTGCTACTACTTATTTAGTAAATATTATTTTTTTTCAATTCTGTATTCAAATTCAGCGGTGCGCCGACTCGTTCGTATTATTTGCATCTCTTTCATTACTATGCAGATCGACAGTGACCAAATGACTATTAATTCTCAATGTCGTTGGCGATTAGCTACGATGTGTTTAGACATTTGGGCATAAAAAGGTAACTAATAAACATACAGTGAGAGTACACACAAACAGAGTTATATTCACATTTATAATATTAGTATGGATTCTCTTTTCGTCAGACGGAAGCTGAAAGTAAGAATTGTTGTTCTATTTCCATGAAACCTATTTATAATCTTCTTATATTATTATATAAAAATGAATCCTTATTTCCCTTTGTCACAGCATCACGCGTGAACGGCTGGACCAATTTCGGTAATTCTTTTTTTGTTGTGATTGTTATTGTCAGGAAAAGGTTCTTATTGTAAAAAAAAAGAAAATTGCGCAGAAAATTAGAAAATTTTAAGGCCCTAAAAAGATTTCCGGGTCAGCTAGTAATATCCTTCTATTGTTATAAACGCGAAAGTTTGTAAGTATGGATGGATGGATGGATAGATGTTTGTTACTCTTTCACGTAAAACTACTGAACGAATATGGATTATGGTCTGGAATAACACATAGGCTAGTTTTTACAGCGATAACCGACATCCACGTGGGCGGAGCCGCGGGCAACAGCTAGTATATAAATAAAACCCTTTACGGTTCCGTTTATACCCACGCTGCCCTATTCTTAGTTATATTCTTTGTCTGAGAAATAACTGACAACTTCCCTATGAAATTATAATAAGGTTCTATATTATTATACTCACTCTGATTCAAAATTTGCAAGAACTTTTTCAACTACTTCTACTAAACCTGACTGTACTAATCAAGTGATTAACCGTCTGCTAACGGTGAAGAAAAATATCGTGAAGAAACCCACATGTCTTAGAAGAAATTCTTAAGACATTTTTAATTTACCAACCTGCATTAGGTTACTCAGCCGATTCTTATTAAATCATAATAATTTGCTTTTATTTACGTATGACCGCATAGTATATACAATGTAATTCTTCCAAGCTCTCAATACTACACTATTTTAAATATCAGACAGCGTAGGTACTTTGTAGCTACTAATTATTCCATTCTGTGTGTATATAGTACCGTTCCCCTTTTTTTAAAGTGAAAACTGCTTTTAGCACGGTACGCATATTTTTAGATGAGATAAAATCTCTGGATTCGCGACACCGTTACGAGACGCAGCTTGACATAAGCGAAAAATCTTTTATTGACTGTCACGTTATTAAAGCAAAGAGGCGATATATGCATGTACCTACATATAGCAGACCGCGAACGCGCCTAGATAAATAAAAAAAACATTTATTGCTATAAAATTTAAAACATCTGTTTTGCCTAGTGTTTTCATTTCTGTCGGCACTCCCGGAGTGCATTTTTTTTATTTTGTTCCAGAGTGTTTTTAAGTTAATAGCCAAACGGCTTTACTGATTTTGATGGATCTGATGAAATTGACATGAAAACGTAACAAAGTTACTTTTGCATTTATAATATATGTAGCTGTTACCCACGGCTCCATCCGATATCGATTATCGCGATAGTAGCCAAAGTCTAACTCTATGCCAATTTTCATCCAGATCCGATTAGTAGATTTACGTAAAAGAGTAACAAATATACATACATCCATCCTTACAAACCTTTGCATTTATAATATGAAAAGGCTAGGATTTATACACTATCTCTGTGCCAAATTTTATCCAACTCCGTGCAGCCGTTTTTGCGTGATTGAGTAACAAACATTCATCTATCCCAACTTACGCATTTATAATATTAGTAAGTTAGTAAGAAGTAGTAGTAGAAGGCTGTTTGTTGATTATAAGTCAGTCAGTCAGTTAGTCAATGAGTCAGGACGACTACTTAATATTCATATTAAAAATCATAGACGATTTGTAAGACTTTACATAATTACTATATTTAACGGTCACAATGTATCTACTCTATGACTCAAAATAACCATTGTTAAGTGCGGGAATCTAACCAACAGTACCTATGCTGCGCAGTGGTTACCAATCTTAAACACCCGTGTAGTATGAGTTTATTTGTGAACATTGAAATAAAATAACAAAGTTGAATTTACATAGGTGCCTGCACCGTGGCATTTATTTCAGCAAAATACCCAGAATTGCGTATTGCAGCAGTTTTCAGAAAGGAACATTACAGTTAGTCGTAACGCATGTGGACATTTACGACCTGATATGATGATTATATCCAATTTACTCCCAACAACACAATATTATTTTACATTTTATAAAGGTTCATATAAAATGATGTACATTTTTGACTATAATAACAATTTCACTAATTTTGGAATGGAATCATGATCGTTAATGTTTTATTATAAGACCAGTGGCCGTACTACGACATCCTTGTAGTGATTTATTTTTGATTTTAATTGAAATTTCGATTAACGAAAATCTTAAACTCGACGTGGGCCAGTGGCCGCAGTATGCGTTTGCTGTGCACGAGGTTGTGGGTTCTATTTCCACACAGGACAAAACTATGTGTTATCCACAAGGAGATGTTTTGAGTCTGAGTGAAATTTGTGTCCGTTAATTGTATGTTTGTAATGTCCCCCGCAATACAGAGCTTGTTTTCTAGTGCGGGAGTTATCTTTATAAAGTAAAGAAAAACTTGCTTTATGCCAATTGTTAAAGTAGGGTAGTAAAATTCGTCTTAAGAATTTTTAATTAGGGCTTAAAATAAATGGCTACACTCACGTCATGTCCACAGTAAATATTAGGTAAAAAACTAGTAATAACCCTCTAAGCTTAGCAACATTTTATATATATTTAATAATAATTACTTAACTTTAAGGAACATTTAGCACATACTGTATTTTCTAAGCCATAAATAAATAAATTGTGCCAAAAGCGTAGATTAATTAATCAATTACAATTAGTCTGTTTCAGTCCACTGCTGGACATAAACCTCTCTTAATTTACAACCTGGTCTTCCGCCTTCTGCATCCAGTCTACTCCTCTGAAGGTCATCGATCCACCTGGCCGGGGGACGTCCAACCTTACGTTTACCAAGTCGTGGTCGCCACTCCAGGACTCGCTTGCTCCATAACCATTTCGTAGAGCGTAAAGCGTAGATTATAACGTATTATTAGAAGGTCAATGTTACATGAAAAATCCTTTGACTTTTTGTTCAGTATAAAAAGAGTTTGGTGTTTTTCAATTTATGTTGGCTAAACAACGTTTAATTCATCAAAGACTTCTGATGGAACTAAATGTAAAGTTGAAAAAAATAATTTCCTCATTAAACATTTTCTTTTACTTTTCTAAGTTCTGTTCATGGAGTTGGTAATGCCAGGGACTTGGTCAAGCCGCTGCCTGCCGTCGTATTTGTGCTCTATTTAAATCTAGTTTAAAAGAAGGTATGATGTAAGCTCTGGTGAAAAACCACAGCAGGTATTTAGTTCATTCCAATGCCTACATTTGATATTATGTAGTAACCTACATAATATCAAAACTTTGCCGAGAGACTAAAGCATAGAGTTCTTCAAGAAAGGTAATATAATATAAGGTTTTCAAAGGGTCGATAAAGCGCGAGTGATACCCCGGTGTTGTGAGCGTCCATAGGCTACGGTAACTACTTACCATTAGGCGGGCTGTATGCTTGGCATACAAGCCTCCTTAAAAAACTTACAAGAACATTGATTTCAGACTTTAAGTGTTTTTGAAACTGACTGACAAACAACTTACTTGTTAGGCAAAATAGCACCGAAATTGGGGTGTTATTTACAGTCCTTGATAACTTAACAATATAATGACTATTTAATTACTTTGAAATTTAAATTGTACCAATAAAAATATGACAATTTCACTGACTCATTTTTGAGTTCAATCTCCTTGAAAAACAGGCTTATGCCCATCCGTTCATCCATTTTGTTTCCAAGCACTCCAAGACTAAAATTAAATATTATTATTATTTTATAAAATCGTTCTCAAGGGCTCCAAAAACTTAACATTGGTGACTTTGTGCCCCAACTGTACCGAAAGACATCAATTTTATAGCTGGTCATTATCTAGGCTAACACATTGGCCTTGCTTGTTACGCAATGGTGTAGCAAGCGGCCTAACGGTGTAATAGACGGACACTGTGACACCGTTAAGCGCATAGAGATCGAAGTCCGACACGAGGCGCCGATTCAGCGAATAGCCAAAATACTCATCGCGCCTTACGGATTTCGCAATCGATTAGCTTAGTTGTAATAATTAATAAATTTAAATATTAAGATCATTCTTGATACAACATCGATCAATTATCATCTTCTTAATTAATAAGTAATAATTGTAATAATTTTTAATTAATTAAATTTAATTTAAATTCAAATTGAGTTTCTTTGCATCCTCCGGCTACAGCCTTCGTAATTGGCGCAGTCGGTAGGATAGTCGAGTAAAGTCACAGTAGAATCAGTGAATCAAGACGTTCTTCGGCTATCTAGAACCTACACGTGCTGCAGCCTAGAGGAGTATCTAGCCATCGATACAGCAGAGAAATACAAAATCGTCAGATATATGTAAGTACTTTAGAATCGTTCTAAGGTTCGCTTTCCTTTTCCTTTAACTGTTCCTATAAAAACTCCAAGATTTTCCATCCAAGGCAATCTCGGTCACTTAGGGATAGTGAAAATAGATATAATTTGTTAGACGTTAATAGAAATTTAGAATTAAGTGATAGAGAAGAACCCGTCGCGAATATGACGACTGGCAATTCAATAGATCAGATTTACAAGGCCCTACGACTGGTTCCCGAATTCGACGGTAACTCGAACGTATTAACTCGATTTATAAAATTATGCGATCAGTTGGTAGAACAATATATAAGGGATGGACCCGAATATCAGTTGACTAATTTAGCATTATTAAATGGAATTCTGAACAAATGTGTCGGGCCGGCGGCACGTATTATAAATACTAACGGTATCCCGGAGACTTGGGGTGCTATTCGAAGCACATTAATTAATAATTTCGCAGACCAGCGGGATGAGACGTCCTTATACAACGATTTAGCGCTTCTAAAACAGGGTTCATTAACCCCCCAGGAATATTATGAAAAATGTCAGAATATATTTAGTACAATTATGACCTATATCAGCCTACATGAAACGATAGCGAGTATCATTGAATCTAAACGCACTTTATATAAAAAATTAACACTTCAGTCCTACTTGCGGGGTTTACGCGACCCGTTAGGTTCTCGCATTCGGTGCATGCGGCCTGATTCGATTGAGAAAGCTTTAGAGTTCGTGCATGAGGAAATGAATACATTGTATTTGCAACAGAGGAACGAACATGTACCCGACAGTAAGTTACAGCCTCAGCATCAGGTTAGTCCCAAATTTTCTTATGGCCTTCTGCTGCCCCCTAACGCTATGTTACCACAGAGACCATTTAATAACCCTTCTAAGCCTTTTAATATGTCTGGACCGTCGCGCGCGTTTACGCCTCCAGTGCAGCAACCCGTACAGCAGTGGAGACCGCAAAACGTTCAGTATCGAGGACCTTCTCGTACGCAACAAATGTTTAGTTCACCGTCACCTAATTATAGACCCCAAAGCCAAGTATTTAGAATGCCTGGACCCAAACCAAGTACTAGTAATGCACCGCAACCTATGAGTGGTGTCAGCCACTATGTAAGCAAGCCATTCCCACAACGTACATATCATGATTGGTCAAAATCTGGCAACCCACCAACTTCAAATTATTTTAAATCTAGAGATATTAATTTTAATAATTGTGGCGATCAATCTTATTATAATTATAATCAATACGAGGATTACGAATACAATAACTACTGGCCCTATGATTATTCAGAATATCCTGATTATTCGTACCCAAGTGAGTACAATAATGAGTCATACGAACCGCCTCAATGTACAGAAGGTTACTCTGTGGAGGAGGTCGGGGACAATGTGCCCACTGAAAGTGAGGATTTTCACGAAACTTCAAATTCAGACAAGTTAAGATAGAAATAAACTTTCAGACTCAGAGACAGTTGCCTTATATTAAAATAGCAAATCCTCCTATGAAATTATTGGTAGATACAGGTTCTAATTCGTCTTTTATAAGCCCACAAATTGTAGAACAGTATTTATCGCACATACCATGTAATTACGATCCATTTGAAGTGACTAATATCCATGCCACTACTCGCAATGACTATACAATTACTTTACCGTGTTTTCAGGAATTTAATGAAAACGAAAATATAACCCTTTGTATCCTAAAATTTCACGATTATTTTGATGGTATAATTGGTTATGACTTATTAGAAAAATTAGAGTCAAACCTTGATTTAAAGAATAGATTGTTAAATACGCGTAATTCTGTTAACCCACTTTACATGTATGACTCACGTAACTGCAATTTATACGAAGAAATAATACCAGCAAATTCGTCAAAATTAATTAGAGTTCCTATTAATACTCGTGATGGAGTCGCACTGATTCTTAAGCAATGTATATCGAACTGTATTATAGACAACTGTGTCACTACCGTCAAAAATAACCGTGGTATATTAGAAGTGACAAACCCGAGCTGTCATGATATAGTTTTTTCAATGGATCAACCCGTTAAAGCAGAATTGTGTAATATTCAGTGCACGCGCACTAAGCAACCGCCTGAACGCGTGAAGCAAGTTTTGTCGCAATTACGTACACAACATTTAAATGCCGAGGAAAAATCTAATTTGGAATTACTTTGTGCCAGGTACGCCGATGTCTTTTACATTGATGGCGAACCATTGTCTTTCACTAGTAAGGTTAAACATTCAATCCGTACGTCCAATGAGGTGCCCGTTTATACAAAAAGTTATAGATATCCTTTTATACATAAACAGGAAATTCAGGAACAAATTAGTAAAATGTTAGAACAGAATATTATTCGTAATCCTCTTGCTAATAGACAAAAACTTGCTCCTCGTTACACTCAGGATACTGTACTTGCCGATCTCCCCATACATATCTACACCAAAAAAAAACGTGGTCCTGTTGCTAAATCTCGCTTAAAACGTAGCCCTAAGAATACCGTATTGTTACAGGATAATATCATTGCTACTACTCCAGATGATTCGAGGACAAGAAGTAATGATTGATTCCTTAGAAAATGGTCCTGGCTTGCTCCCTTTCAATTTAGGAACGACCCGTATTATTTCTCATTATCACTCTTTTCTTAATTACGTAGACTTAAATAACATACAATCTTACATTAATACAGCTAAACTAAAATTATCTGAAATTAGATCTAAATTAAAAGATAGTAAGTACTTCTTCGTTATTTGAACCACATATGGATTATCTTACTCTAAAGTTAAATAAAGTCTCTGTACAATTAGAAGATTATTATGATATTATAAAGTTAGGATACTTTTACATAGGTAATCAAATAGTTATAGTGTTTAAGATGCCCCTCGTCTTTCTCCAAGTTTATAAATTGTCCATTATCCCTAATAAATTCAATAAAATCCTTATACCATCCTTACCCTTTCTTGCGATACCGAAAACAGATTCTATGTACATAGAGGCAGAATGTCCGAAGGCAGACTCTCTGTATCTTTGTGAGGCAAAATTCAAGTACCACATAATATCCAATGATTCGGACTGCATTCGACACCTGATCACTGAACAAGAGATTCAGCCATCTTGTAAGACAACATCCGTCATTCTAACCACAGCGGCCGTAGAGCAACTCGACGAAAATCACTATGCTATTAGTTTCCCTAAGGCGACCAAGGTGAAGATATCGTGTGGACAAGAAACTTATAGAATATTGAAAGGAAGTTT
This sequence comes from Trisateles emortualis, assembly GCA_947095525.1. NCBI lineage: Eukaryota > Metazoa > Arthropoda > Insecta > Lepidoptera > Erebidae > Trisateles > Trisateles emortualis. The sequence continues at coordinate 23,564,529 of OX352729.1, read as the reverse complement.
TCTCGCCGTCATTCCATATAACTGTTACATAAGAACGCCAAACTTCACTATAGCAAATTCAGATGACCACATCAAGGGATATGCCATAGAAATAGAAGCTTTACCTCCCATAGAAGAATTGGAATCCACAAGTTCAACACCTATCATATTGAATTCACTTAATTTGAAGAATCTACATGAAATTAACACAGAAATAAACTTACAAACACCGGTGAAATTAAACGAAGATAGTATCGACAACAGCATTTATCATACCACAATTCCAATTTATATTATATTATCCGGTGCATGTGTACTTGCAATTACACTAATGTACCGTCGACGACGAGCACAACCTTTACGACATCGACATGATCAACCAATTGAGATGAAAGAATTTAAACCCACTGGTATCCAAAAGGAAGTTCCAAAGATTGAATCAACACATCCACAAGATGTAAAGGTTGACGTCAACAATATTTCATCATCTCATCAAACTCAGATTTCGAAATAATTGCTGATCTTCGGGGGGAGATGTTACGCAATGGTGTAGCAAGCGGCCTAACGGTGTAATAGACGGACACTGTGACACCGTTAAGCGCATAGAGATCGAAGTCCGACACGAGGCGCCGATTCAGCGAATAGCCAAAATACTCATCGCGCCTTACGGATTTCGCAATCGATTAGCTTAGTTGTAATAATTAATAAATTTAAATATTAAGATCATTCTTGATACAACATCGATCAATTATCATCTTCTTAATTAATAAGTAATAATTGTAATAATTTTTAATTAATTAAATTTAATTTAAATTCAAATTGAGTTTCTTTGCATCCTCCGGCTACAGCCTTCGTAATTTGCTTCCAAATAGTTTAGGTTTAGTAGTACATATTTCAATGATGAATCTTGTTAATATCTTTGTGGTTCGTAAGTAGGCACTATTAAGATATTTATTAGTTCTTATGATATTTTTAGTGAGTACTAACCTGAAAAAAACAGAGACTGATAATAATTATCATGTAAACAAAGATCCTACCTTTGACAGACGTAATAATTAGCTTCCTGGACTTTCTTCCAGGTGGGTGACCTGGAAGAAACCTGGATTCACCGCTAGTCTTGTCCAGCAACATTCGTAAGATTTTCGTCCATCTAGCGACTTGGGTTTCCCACCCCAAGTCGCTGTCTTCAATGCTCTAGCGATCATCGACCCCAATAATATATAAAAATAAAATTGTTTGGTGGCACGTGTAGATGTTCGCCTTTTATTCGTATTCCCTGAATTTTGGCAACATCGTTCAATTATTAGGGGATTACTTTTTAATGATAGCACGGTTAATATGATGGCTTTTTATTCATATTCAATAAATTTTGGCAACATTTCATCTATTTATCAGAAAATCTGAATACTTTTATTAGGACACTTAGTGGAAATGTTACGCTTTTGAGAATTTTATGGAAAATAAGTGGACCTGGCAGAAGTCGTCCTGACTGCAAAAGCTGAAATACTGACAGCAGCGCCACCTACCGGGTCCAATTGTCATCAAGTCACCATCCACGGCCCTACCCGAACACACATACAAAATTTCATCAAAATTGGTTCAGCCGTCTAGGAGGAGTTCAGTGACATACACACGCACACATGAAATATATATATAAAGATATTTGATTGTCAAGCTCAGTGTTCGGTTTGTCAAAAGGTGACTATGACATAAAAAAGTTCGATGTCGTATTTAAAGTAGGTGAATGATCACTTCAATAAAGTGTTGTCTTTAAAAGTATATTTATTTATGAAACTTCAAGAAGCACACATGTACCTACATAGGCGTGAGCCTATGTAGGTACATGTGTGCTTCTTGAAGTTAGTGTTAGTGTGAACTAACGCCAATAGCATATATTTATATAATAATATGTAAGTATATTTAATTGAAGTTCATAATTTCGGACTATGTATGTATTTTACTATGGACATTATTCTTACGCAGACTGAATAATTTTAAAGTTTCATATTCATGATATCAACAATAGTGTTGTGCAATTTATAAAGTATCTAGTGATCTAACAAAATTACTATTGAAGTCTTTGAATTACAAATAGATTTCAAATTGATATGTTTGTTCAGATATGGTTTTGTCTAAACAGCCCCTCTAGACAAGTGGCATATACGGTAGTCTAATCGAACAGGAATGATAATGTATGGGATTTTACGTTAGTGTACGACATCACGAATATGTCGTAAACTTATGTCAAATTCAATGCATTTTGCTTTTTATTCTATTCGATTCGACTACCGTTTATGCGACTTGCCTAGAGAGCCAGATCGTTTCCATAACGTGTCGTTAAATGTAAAGTAGATTATTGTCATGGCGACATTCTGTCAGTTCTTTGATGTCGAATGATGGTCTCATTAAAAATAATAATTTTTGATTGGCCAATTTAGTTTGTTAAAATTTAAAATATACGCTATGAAAAAATATTGGCTGTGGGTATGATTACCAGCTGAAACCTCAAAAGTACTTTTGATCAAAGTATTTATTTTTGCCGTTTGAAATTGACATCGATGAACAAGGGCGCGTTCCCTTTTCAACTGACTTGAAAAAATTGGAGACTTGTATGTATTCTTTTTTAAACCGATTTGAAAATAATTTTTAGTCAAAAGGATTTACTTTCTGATTGTGTTAGATTTTCTATATATTAAATTTATTGACTGTGAATTACCTAGATTTATTATCTATGGTTAAAAATCGTTGGCCAAACTAACGCTTCCTTCTTGTTTAAAAAACGCGACACCGTCATTACTGATTCGTTCGCGACGGAGTTAATTTGTTCTGAAAAGTGAATAATTATACAGTTATAGTAATTGACTATCGAGTTCTTCTTTCAATTGGTTCCACTTTTAAATTAAGAAATTAAGTTCTAATTATAGGAGGAGAATCCATGAGGAGTTGAAGGGACTTCTCAAATACATTATTATAGGCATACATATAGAGATTTTGTTTTTTATTGCAGCAAATAACAATTTACATTCAGAAATTAATATTTGTTGAAAGTAGCTTCTTGATTAAAACTTATTTCATGGATGAGTACTTATTAAATATATTTCAATTAGAGTTGACATTACTATAATACATGTGAGGTGGAGATGTTTATTTTTTTTCTTAACTACCCCATGGTGTTGGGTATTGTTAAATAGGTCTTTTAAAAATATTGTAGGTTTCTTAAGACACGTTTTTGATTGAGGGATTCGTTTGTGATATATTAAGCTTTTATGTGATAATTTTTGTTAGAGTCAAGTGTACCCCCCCTGCCAGCCAAATGGTGTACGATAACTAGCCGATTAACTTATAAAATGTTATTGGATAAGTTAAAATTCGATTGGGTCTTGAATCAAGTCTCCTGAATTATAGAAATCTGTAACTATGGGATGTTGTCTCAAGCCTTTCTATATAATTATAATTTCCCCTATTTTTTTCGTAAATAAAAAAGTCACGAACTGTAGGAGTCAGATTTTTTGTACATCTCAACCTTTAAACGTCCCACTGCTGGGCACGGGTCTCTTCCAAACATTTACAGGGATATTAGCCAACTATACCACGCTGGCTAGACGGGTTGGTTTTGTTTTAAGTTTTCCCTCTCTTGCGGTGCATAACACTTATTCCCTTAGCCGACTCTTACGACACCCACGGGATGGACCGGGGTGGTGACATTTGTATTTTTAATCCGTGACCACACGGACCAGCAGAAATACCTGATTATATTAAAATAATCAGTAGGTTAGGTTAGAACGGCGACCCCCTCAGAATCTAATATTTAGGTTGTTACATACGAACAAGAAAAAAAAGGTATCATATAATTTTATACCTACCAAATTTTAGAATTTCAATATTCAATATAAAAAATCGCCGGGTGGAGTGACTCTCACCCTCACCTTCCCTGCGACCCTTTTAATGCGACTTATTTCAAAACTTTACCAAAATTGTTACCATTGTCCTATGTTCTCAAAAGTCATAAATGCTGAAACCACAGATACCTTACTCTTAGTCCGCATTATTGGGAATGGCAATTTCGGAACCCTACATTGTGCGTGACCCGACATGCACTTGGCCAATTTATTTTTATTATATTATTTTATGTTGATATGATATGATGATGACAGTAGAGTACCGCGACCCGACGGTTTAGAGAAAGATGTTGTCTGATGTAATGATTTATTGGTACTGAATTAACCTTAAGTAGCTAAGTATAAAAGTGAAAAATGAAACGCGACGATGCGCGCAACATGTCGCATCGTCAGCACAAATGTATCACTACTTAAACTGTACGGGTTTGCTCGTACAACGTCATTATTGCTTATCAATAGTTGCTTAGCAATCATAATCGAAACTTATGTAATCGCCAACAGTGAAATATTTATTATTGAGAAGATCAGATGGCCATCTGTGGTCTCCTTCATCAGTTTTACGAGTACTTCACCAAATTACACTTTCTGAATGCAAATATTGATTAGTTGTTAAAAATATTGTGTAATATATAATATTTGCTTTTGATGAAAACGGGACCAAACTGGCAGTATGTCCTCTCAGATAAAAAAGATTTTTCAAATCGGTCCATAAATGTCGGAGTTCTGCGGTAACAAACATTTAAAAAAAATACACACGTATTGATAAACTCCTCGTTTTTGAAGTCGGTTAAAAAAAATCCACCATCGAATGACAAAAACTATAAATATGAATAAAATATTATTTGTAGCAAGCAGCGGTGTACAATATCACTGATATTTTTTTAATAAATAAACAAAGAAATATAACATTTGAGTAAAAAATTCAAACTTCATTCTAATATACATTTATTTCCTTTTATGAGGAAATCAAACTATTAGCATAAATATTCTACGAAAAATAATCTATAAATAAGTCAATAAATAGAAAACAGGGTAATACATGACATTTTATTCTATCCAAGTATAAAATAGACATCGACCTCGATCATTGTACATTATATATAGGCAAATGCAGGAACACACATTCTAGCAAACTTATCTATCTCGAACGCATAGAACTCACGGTACCCTGAAAACTGTTGTTTTAGAGTAGAGAGTCTCGAGAGAGTATTAAAATTTGTTTAGAAAGTGACTTGTTTCTTTTCCCTTTCGGCTCTGATAGTGACTTTGGAGGAGGAAACTGTGGATTCAGAGGTATCGTTGTCAGCGACGAGCGCTCGCAGACGGGCAGCACGCCTTTCTCTAGCCGCACTCTTCTCTGACAATTCGTTCATCTCATCTTCTAAGTCCGTGAGGCGTGCTCGTGTCGCTTTCGCCCGCGCTACGGCAGCGACCTCATCATCAGATTTGTTGAGCGCAGTCCACTTGGTGAGTGCACCCTCCTCGTTGATCCTGCGTGCAATGCGCTTCTCTGTGCGCTCCTCGTTCTCCTGCAGCGCTCTCCTAGCTCCGCTCACCTCCGAATGGCCGATGCCAACGGTCTCAAGAATTTTGTCCGAGATCCTCATGCGGTTTTCAAGATTGGATACGTTGGTTTCAAAGTCAATGTCCTCAGCAAACCTTGACGCTTTCTTGCTTGCACGAAGGCGTTTTAAGGACTCTGTGATCTGAAAGTTATATAAAAAAATATGTATCAGAACAAGATTGTGTTACAATACAATTTTTGAAAAGACAACTACTTAACGCATGAGAGAATAAGCGCTGTGTCGTTTGGTATTTGTCAACATATAAAATAACGACACAAAGTACACCCAGATTCGGAGCATTTATCTTTGTATCACACAACTAATTATCTGTGTCGGAATCGAGCCCACAACACTTAGCGCTGTCACCTTAACCACCAAATTGGTTGCGCAACCAAACGGACTCCAGGTGGAGTACCCTCCATACAAGCTATGTACCCACATATTGCTGGTGGCGGCGACTGGTTGCGTCACCACTGGTATCCTAGTGAGATAGGGCTCTTAGACTATATATATGTAGGTATCACATTATAATCATCAATCTATCGCAGTCCACTGCCATCTACATCTATATATATATAAAATGAGAAGCTGACTGACTGACTAACTGATATCACCGCAGAGCCTAAAATATAAGGATTAGAAACTTGAAATATTGCACAGGGGTGCTTTTTGTAACATAATACTTTTTATCGTGATAAATAACATACATGCGGGCGGAGCCACGGGCAGAAGCTAGTGTAGATATAACAAGGGCTATTATGTGGGTGCAATAATAATATTTATTTCTCTCAAATATAATCAATATAATGAGCAGAATACACCTTGCTATTTTATGATGACTATAATTCTGCAATAAGTCAATAAACACATAAAAATATCATAGATTTTGCGTAGAATTTATTCTTTAGAAATTTAACTTATGTAAAATGTTAAACACAGTGATTTACTTCTTATACTTAATAGCAGCTAATCGTTTGAAGTTAATATTTTGTTTGTTTTATATGCTGGAATAAACATTGTTTTCTTTCTTTCTTAAATTACTAGCTCTTCGCAATTTCACCCGCGTTATACAAACAAACTTTTAAACTTTATACAATTATTGAATAATTTTATTTAGTTTTCATATTCTGAATACAATAATTACACAAAATTATAGTGTAGCATTACGAAAACCACAGCGGTTTGTAATGAAAGCTAATTTTAACATTATAATTAAAAAGTTAGCATACTGCAGAAGGGAATTAAAAAAAAAAACACAAAGCAGACTATTGTTTTATTGGCAAATGATTTTTTAATACAAATTCATTGTCCGCTCACTATTAACTTAGTAACTGTTGAGGGTGTACTATACTTCTGCTTTTAATTCATCAATATCCATGAAAAGTGTGAACTTTCTTCAAAAGCCTGGATGCATGCAGGCAATGATTTTAAGATCTACTGGCAAGTTGAGATTAGCTATTAGGGCTCTAGACAAGTGGCATAAGCGATAGTCGAATCGAAAAGTCAAAAAATAAAATGTATGGAATTTGACGTGAGTCTATGATTTAATGTCGTAAACTTACGTCAAATCCCATACATTTTCTTTTTTGACTTTTCGATTCGATTATCGCTTATGAAACTTGTCTAGAGGCTCAGTAATATGTACGAGTACCTATGTATGTTCTACAATGACTTATATATTTATCTAATATTATTATCTCTACTAACTACTATTTTTTTCTTTGTTTGTTTGTTACGAATTAACTCAAAACTATTCGGCCGATTTTAAAAATTCTTTCATCATTACATTGCTGCTACATTACCAGCGGTTACAAAGGCTATATTTTATTTTTAAAAATTACGGGATCTCTAGGAAACCTTAATTAATATCCACCCGTGCAAAGCCGCTACTTAAAAAAATAAAAATAGAGCTGTCTTTATAACTCATACAAATCATACAAAAACCTTAAACAATAAAGGCTATTTCCCAACCTAATACGAAAATAAACCGTGTTGATCACTACATGTAAGTAATAAAAATCTGTTCGGGAGTCGAGTAGCTCATGTCATGTGGATTGGCAGCCCTATCATCTGTAGTGGTCTAGTGGTTACGAAGCTATTCCGGTCTAGTTATCAGACTGACGTACAGACAATGACGGCGCCACTAATATTATTTACGATTTTAGCTATTATTCTGGCGCTATCTGATATAGGTATCTACGAGTATGTAGCTTAATTTTCTGAATTTATATTCACTGCTAGATTTAAATTGTTTTTTTAATCCATACTAATCCTTCTTAATATTGTAAATGTGAAAGCCTGTGAGTATGTTTGCGTGTATGAATGGATGTTTGTTAATATTTCCCTATTAATGATGTACTTTGTAGCAATAAATTCACCTGAAATTTATTTTATCCATAATCAGCTTTCGATTCCTGGTACACAAATTAATTTTGATAGGAGATAATGTTATATTTAATATTTTTGGGACTTCACAACCATTCAACGAGAGTAATGAGCATGTCGAGGTCACGCCAGAGGCTTTTTTGGGAAATCTAAACAACTCTGTCGTGGCATAAACGGTAGATGAATCAAATATAATCGAAAGCAAATGTATGAAATTATAAGTTTACAATATAAAGTCATTAAATTACGTCAAATCCCATACACTTGTCTGGATGGGCAGGTTGGGCACACGAACTAAACCATAAATTATTATAATATTTTAAGTAGAATATTCTGCAGTTCTATGAGTTGTGGCCCATTTCTATTTAATTAACTATGATTTAAAGAAAATATTGCACAATTTAAACGTTTTTTATTTCAATTTATTTATTATACACTTCAATGTACAACCATATACAATAATTTGACAAAAACTTTTTATAAATAAGTCTGTAATGGGCTTTATCGCTAACAGCAATTTCTACCAAGCTTATTACCAGGTTTATTTTTATTAGTACATGTTTTACCTAATTGTAATCGAGAATACATTCGAATGAATTCGAATATATCCTTTATTATTACGTACGAGTACTTAATTTGTAACTAAATACTACAGTTGCACCTAAAAGATACAATAATGCCGGTAGACTAATGGAAAAGCACCAACATGGCGAGACAAAACCGCAACCGTCGATAGTTGGATCCCAACGTACAATTGTGTTACAAATAGAGGGATGTAGACAATGTGTCATTACATTGCATTGTTTTTATTTTTGTGATATATTATGCATTATTTGGAGAATCTTTTATAACATGTGCTATGATTTTGAAACATAATTAAATACTAGCTGTTGCCCGCGGCTCCGCCCGCGTGGATGTCGGTTATCGCTGCAAAAGCTATGTGTTATTCCAGGCCATAATCTATATGTGTGCAAAATTTCATTCAGATCCGTTCAGTAGTTTTTACGTGAAAGAGTAACAAACATCCATCCATCCTTACAAACTTTCACATTTTTAATATTAGTAACAATTAGCTGAGGACCACGGCTCCGCTCGCGTGGATTTCAGTTTTTTTTTGTTAGCCTGTCTTGTCCCACTGCTGAGCAAAGGCGTCTCCCATTGACTTCCTTTCCCGTACGTCCCAAAAAATAGAATGTGGCCGTATTCTGGGCAAGAACGTTTATGTTAGTCGAATAGTATTATGAAGTTACTTAGTCCGTATTTAATATCAAAGTAAGCACCTGAAGATATGGTCACATTTTGTATCATTAATCAATACCAAAGTAATTTACAATTACAAATTCGTCATTACAGTTAAGTACTAATAAATACAAAATTTTATCCACTCCGAAACTAACACTGCACAGTTAAAGATTTATTTTTCAATTGTGTGAAAATACCTAATGGTTATTATTAGCGTAGGTAGGGTGTAGCGTCTGTACGGAGGAAGTATTCTGACACCGTAGAAGTACCTCCTTAGTGTAGCTCGTGTGGGTAATTCGAGAGAAAAATCCGTTCCCCCTCTCATTAGATATCGGCGCGTTTGTAGTCAAGTTCCAGAAACGACTAGCGTCTTTCGACCAAGTAAATAATATTTATTTAAAGGGAGTTAGGGCAACATACAATCCAGCAAGCTCGATTGGGGAAGGACCTCCACCTCTGTGTGTGAGTACAGGTTTTCAACGCTCATTAAGCGATATAACAAACAAAGCCCGAAGTATATACCCTAGCTTAGATTTTTATGTATGGTCTTTCTTTTATACAATGTTTAACACAATAAGTACCTACCTAATTATTGTTATGAAATTAGGTTTGAAGATATTAATTTATTCAAGTTACTTATAAAAATTGGTTTAACAGCCGGTAAAATTGTAAGATTTACACACGAAAAGTATTTTTTTATAGATTTATACAAAACTAGGTAATAATTAATGTCGTAATATTCATATATAATCATAATTTTATAGAAGTTAATTACAAAATAATTTATAAAATAAATTTTATAAATTTATTTTGTATGTATATATTAACTCTTCACGTGTCACAACACGTGAGAAGTAAATTTATTTTATAATTAAATTTCCAGGTAACAACATCGACGTCAAATTATAATAAAACTCATATTTCAATGTTTACTCATTTAAGTGAATCTGTCAAAGGAATCCTTTGCAAGTATTGTACAAATAAATTGTACCGTACTACATCAGAAATGTAAATAATCCAATTGCAACTACGTTTTCCAGGTAACTCGTATTTTTCATTTGTTTGTTTGTTTAAAACGAAATGGTAAATTAAAAGAGTACGATTTAATGTTTATATTCGTCATATTTTGTTTCTGTTTTGCAACATTATATTTATTCTTTGCCAGAAATACCTAGTAGTACTATTAATACTATATACGATTAAAATAAATATGTAGTTTGCTTGAAACATATTATGTAGTTTTGACTGCAAATCATACATTAAAAACAAACAAGATAAATGCACTTATTACAATGTGAGGCAGTCAAAATAGAAATGGACTTTAAAACTATCCAGCCTTTGCATCAATAAATTGGTGCTGTGTCTACTAGCCTTAGTATAGTATTAGCTTTTTTTATTTAATTATTACTAACAAAAACACAAATCGTTTCTCTTTATAATATTATTATGTAATAACAGTAAGCTAATTACAAGTTTTCTTAATAGAGTATTTATAGAATACGTATTAAAATTTGAATAATAGAAACTGTTTTATAGGCCAAGGCAAATGTATTTGTAGCTGAAGCGTCAATGCCGATTTACTGCCAATGTGTGATCAAATTACTATAACTATAATATATTAATACGTGAACGCTTGAAGCGAAAGCTTGGGCTTTTTATCCTTAGGCAGAGGTCATATAAACATCATTAGGGAGAGGGCACCATACAAGCTAGCAAGCCGGCGGGGAAGAGCCTTCATCTTACAGAAGACAGGCAAATACTACCACTATACACAGCGTTGTGTTCATTTAGGAATGCATTTGTAACGTACGGATTTAAGGTCAGACCGAATCATGATCTTATCAATAAACTAGCTGGGTTACAAAGTTAATAAGTAGGTATGTTAATTTATTTAGGGCCACGACAGAATTGTTACTTTTAACATCGGTGCTGCGCCTAAACATTCCACACTTTAAAACGCCTAACACGGCTTTTGAGTCGCTTTTGGAAGCATGACCTCGTGACGAACGCTTTCCTCCGCACATAATTGAATGCCAGTCACATCGTTTTGTTTATTGTTTCATATACAATGAAGAGATCTGCGACCGAATGTAGTGAGTCGCCAAAACACGATGCAACATCGATACAGTCGCAAAATTGCTGATGTCAATTTAATCGTTTAGAAAGGCTGAAGTCCAGCCCCTCTAGACAAGTGGCATAAACGGTAGTCGAATCGAAAAGTCAAAAAAGGAAATGTATGGGATTTGACGTAAGTTTACGACATTATATCGTAAATTAACGTCAAATCCCATAGATTTGCTTTGACTTTTCGTTTCGACTACCGTTTCTGCCACTTGTCTAGAGGGGCAGCAGTGGCTCTTGGCGTCTTTCGGCTTAGACAATAATGAGAAGCCATTTTTAAAATAAAAATTTAATTTCGATTTCAATTCAAATCTTGAAATCGAAATGTACTCTCAAATCGGGCTAAAAAGATAAATTACATTGATTCAGTTAAGCACCAATGCGAAATTCGAATACTAATACTATTGTGTTGTACTTACAGCATATAGATATTTAATAGATTTTAGTTTGCGTCTGATTGCGTCTTACATAACAATATGAAGACACTGTATACATTCACATCAATGCTCTAGAGATATTTTGCCTTCACGTTGAAATTCTGTGATTCGACCGGCGGGGCGCGGAGCCGCTCGTACGTAACAAAGGTATGTGGAATCCAATATGCTGAATACCTTCATTGACTTTGAGTTGGGGCGGTGCATTTACTATGGTCATATTATAAGATACTCTTTAGTGACAGCCCTGTATGATTATTATTGAGACGCTTGAGAATTGAACGAATAGTTTAATTTGTCAACAAAAAAAAAACTTATATTCAATAAAAATGAATGTATTAAATGTAATAAATTACAAAATTTGCGATTCAGGATATTAATGTTCATTTTCTGCAAATAATACATTTACTCGTAGTACGAAAACACTTAACTGTTAACTAGCAATGACGTGTAACGTAAACGTCACAAGAGTTCACTAGGCGGTGTCCGCATCATGTCTGTCAATATTAAAAATATTTGTAACTTTGAAAGTTTTTATAGCAAATTGAATTTTTTGACATTTGAACTTTATTGTGACATAACTAACCGTAAAGTGAACAGAACTTTGAGCGAACTTGTATTTCTAGCAACTCATATAATTAGAGAAAAGAGTTGCTGAAGTTTAGATTGGTACTCTGATCGTGGGCGAAATCACACCTTATCTTATGTCAATCACTTTCCCACTCGACTACCACTACATTTACATTTAACTAATAATATAATCAAATACCTTATTTGGACCAAAAGTAACAATGCCAATGCTATATTTGGTCTTTCCTTAGGGTGGGTAAGATATGTGTTTTTGAATGAAAAAGAAAAAATATAGATTATTACTAATTGTTAATTAAAGCGTTATTATTATTATTATTAATGAATGCTAGAAAAAGCGTTGACCTAATAATAATATCAGATAACCTAATTAGTATATTTCATGAATATAATTATGTAGAAAAGTAGGTATAAAATCATGACGAAGTAATAAATAAATACATTAAAATTTAAAAAAATTAAAATGTGAAATGTTTATGGTACTGTTTTTTTTTTGGAATTGAAAGTGCTGACGTTTTATTTCTATAATTTGGTATACGTGTCGTTACTATTAGAGTACTTATATGGGTACTTACTGCTATTACCTACTCTATGCGAGTATTTTAAGATTATAGATAGATAATGTTATTATTATTCAAAAGGTTGTCGATTTTATGAGTTTTGTGTGCTAATTATGAATAATAATCCTTTCAGTTACTTAGTTTATTCAAGATGATAAACTTGTTCATCTTTCCAAATAGCTAAATAATTAGGCAAACGCCCAATTTGCTCGACGATTGCTGTTTCGGACAGCCGTCCCGCTTCTGCAGCGTGTTCGTTTGGAAACCGATTGTCTATTTTTCCACTTGACATTGCCCTATCCTCAAATGAAATTCGGATTTCAATTTTTAGTTTACGGACAATATTCAGTCTTGGTAAATTGGTTTTGAGTACATTCTTGTTATGAAAGAACCACAGATCTGTCAGCTTCAAAACTATTTTCATCGTTCTGACGTGTTCTTATAACTTAGACGGAATCTTCTAAAATATTTATTGGAGATAAAAAGTACCTTCGCTGTCAAGAATCAGCACATAGTTACTTTTTTATATTATTTTTACCTAAGGCTGCCAGTAAGAAATTGCTAACATCCATTGTATTTATTTATGTATGTTATTTAATATTAAAGTATACTATAGTAACATCAAAGGAAGGCGTTAAAAATATTCATCTTGTATCGAATACATTTTTAAACAAATGCAAAATCTATCTGAACGATTCTTCTTCTGTTACTCGCAGTTCAGTCAAGCATTTTATTTTCAGCACATTTCTCAGGTGCTCTCATGACTTTGTTGGGTTATTCCGTAGAAATAAAGAACTAAAGCGCAAGCGTAGGTACGGTTCGCAGTTCATTTTCCGTTAGGAAATAGAATAATGGTAGAAAAAGACAAGACAATATTAGGTACAATACCCACTTAAAATTTATTTAAGTACCGTTTCGAAAAAACATTAAAAAATACTAGTTAAAGTTTTGTTAAATCTATAAAAAATAAGGTTTTGTCAGCTATTTTTTAGATTTTTAAAATAATAAGCAAAGCTTCATCTAAATACAAAATTTGATCCGCAGCAGTTTTTGAAATAAACGAAATATTTTTATAGGTGTATAAGTATTTATTTATGCAAGAGTTTCTTGTTTTGAGTAATAAGATAGTTCCAAGTAAAGGTTCAAGTTTGTGTAAATCATCCTTTAAATATAGTGTCGTTTAAAAATAAGTGTTTAGCTTTAAGGAGCTATCCTTACTAATATTATAAATGTGAAAGTTTGTGAGAATGGATTGATGGATGGATGGATGTTTGTTACTCTTTCACGTAAAAACTACTAGATGGATCTGGATGAAATTTGGCACACAGATAGATTATGGTCTGGTATAACACATAGGCATAGACATAACACATACTTTTTGCAGCGATAACCGACATCCACGCGGGCCAGAGCCGCGGGCAACAACTAGTACTTAATAATTTTATTGGTATGGACTTCTCAAAATCAAATAAAAAATTGCAATTATAGTGATTGAGATATTTGAAAGATTTATGGCAATCTAAAAGCTTGTTCTTTACTAACTACTCAAATATAAAAGTTTAAGTAATGTATTTCAATAAAATGACCACTCACTGAAAAACATGAAATAAATAAAAAAATAACGAGAATAAATAATAATAATAACTGAACTAAGGTGCAAAGTGAAATGTGTATTAAAAAAAAACAATCTTAAAAAATACACCGAAATAAATACTATTTACTCCCTATACCAATGTGAATTTCATTTTGTGGTTTTTATTTCAGTTTATATGTAATAATCAAATGTTTCTCCATCTACTAACGATGCAGGAAAATATCTTCAGAAAACCCACATGTCGTAGAAGTAATTCTAAATACATCTCAGATTCACCAACCCGCATTAGACCAGCGTGTGTGAATGAAGGCCCCTAAGAGTTAACCCTCTCTCTCTTGATAGAGGAGAGGATAGCCGTGTCCGACAGTGGGACATATGGCTCGCTATTATTACTACCTATTTGGGTTAGTACCGACTTCCATATGTAATTTAGATAGTATATAAGGTCGGTTTTTTATTTACAGTGGCTATGGCTACCTTTGAACATAATAATCACAAAGTAAACTCTACCTAGAAGTATGTATCCGTCAAGTTAAAACAACACAGCTATCTTGTTTTGTTAAAGAGTTCCCATGGCCACCTTGCGACTTTATCATCACGTCCTAAACTCCCACCTGAGAATATAGTAGGTACTTGTCAAAATAAATTAAAAAAATCCAAATACGACACGGTTATCTTGTTTCGTTGAAGACTTGCATTCGCCACCTTCCGACTCTATCGCCTACTGTATCCAGCTCCATGGTACCATATTATTGCACTGTCACCGTAGTTACGTCGATATACAAAATTTCAGCTCAATTAAACACCGTAGTGCTTCAAATTTAGCTTCCAAGATTTGACCTAAACAAACTAACACACTAACTATTAAATAGATTACAAGCTACATAAAAGCTTGTAGGTAAATATAGAAAATATTTATCAATATTTTAAATAATGTTTGTACGTCTGTATCAAATTTACTCTATGTCCATTCTACCATAAGAATGGAAGCGAGTTAATTAAAAAGCTTTGTATTGTTTTTTTTGATACCGTATATGATGGGTGCCGATTGTTTTCGCTAAAATTCCTGCTTTGTTTTTTCACTTGTCCAACGTATGCACCGTGTAATTTTCAAATACCAAATACACAGATGTAAACATAGCCCGGTTGCTTTGTTTTATGTGTTCCATCTCGTGCTGAGTGCCCATACTACAAACAATAGGTAACTCGATGAGGTACGCGGTGATTTTGAAACTCTGTCTGTGGTACGAGCAAATAAGGATATGATTCCGATATCGTCAATTTTTTATTAGTTTACGAGCGTTGTTGGTGGTTGATTATGTACAATTTAGTTACAATTAGATCAACATGCTGGCTCGTTTCTCTAGTAGTTATTGACCCTGAGCGTATAGTATAGATGGAGGACTTTGGTTCGATTCCTATTCAGAGCAAATCTTTTTAATATAATTTATCAATTATATGTATTGTATCTACTTATCCTACTAATATTATAAAACTGTGAAAGTTTGTGAGTGTGGATGTATGAATGTAAAAATAAGTAATAATACAATAATAGATATTACAATACATACAGGTATACATAATATATATGAATGAATAACACAATATAAAATTAGAAGTATTATCTAATGTTGTAAATAGATGATGCGTATCAAACAGTCGTGTAGGCTGCCAAAGCTGCTTATTACAGCCGCTATTTACGTCACTATGATGATAAAACAAGCAAAGTATATCAAGTTTAATATCACTGTACCTAATAGTTGTGAAATAAAAACTTATTTTTATGACATTTTAATAGTACGAGTAAGAGCGTGTTTCCTTCGTAGTCGTTTCAGAAATAAACCTCACTCACAATATTTACTAACATTATAATTTATCATTGAAATATCTCTCATTTATTAACCCTGTTCTATATTTTTTTCTCTTTTAGAGAGGCAGCCATGCTAACCTTTTTGTACATCGCGAGAAACCTCTCTAAAACTTCACAGTATGTTTAAAAAAATCTCCGTATTACTTTACTGCTTGTTAGAGACACATTTATATGAACCACATCTAGTTACCGATTAGATCAGTAACCGAGTGCTGGACCTGTCCATTCCCGAAGCGAGACTTAAGGCAAGACCGAAGACCACGTAGACCAATGTGTTGCGTAGAGATATGAAGGCATGCTATGTTTTTAAAGACGTTGTCACGAATAAGGCGAAGGGGAGGATGTACGTGACAAGAGCCGAGCCCACCACTATGTGGGATAAATAGTCGAACAGAGAAAGATAACTATATCACCCAGTATTATTACAATATGGACTAAAGCCACAAAGGTCAAACGAAGAACTGTGTACACCTGCTAAGAGCGACTCATAATATTAAATATAACATTCTATTTCAAAGTCATGTTTGCAGTGTTCTTATTTGGATGTTCTATTAATATTTACCTTCGAAGGGTGATCAAGTTTTATTTTAAGTATCAACAGTAATCATGTCGTATAAAGATTTTAATGTGTCATGTCGTCATGTCATATCTTTAGATTGTGTGTGCTCGGCTCAGTTCCAGATCATTACATTGTAGACACGTGTAATTTGTAACGTGCACATTTCTATAATTATTCTAAATGTTTACTAACACATTTTGGCGCATTTTATCAGTATCTAGAGTATATATTTGCCAAGATTCAGTATGTCTTATGTGCTTAGTAATCCTTTGTCTGTGAACAGTCTCGTGGTCTCCGATTGCGACTGTCACTAATCACGAGGAGGGTTCTGACTCTCGAGTCAGGCCAAAAAATTGAATTATAATTTTCTTTCAAAATAAATATATGCATGAAAAAAAAGCTTTGTACCACTTTTGAAGCACATTGCGCGCAGAGGAGTGCGAGATTTAGCATAGTAAAAGTTCATACGGAGAAGGACTGCAGAAAGCAATTTTGTCACATTTAGCCTAATCCTACTAATATTATAAATGTGAAAATTCGTGAGTATACATGACTATTCCTTACTATAAATCTCTACTATGCTAAATTTCACAAAGATCCATTCAGCCGTTTTGGCAGTAAAGTAACATACATTCATATATTCATCGCATTTATTATATTATATTAGTGATTACATTCCGGAATAAAAAGATGCGTAGTATGTACTATTAGTTACGTTTGTTTATTTCCGCAAATCATTTAGAAAAAATACAAGAGAAAAACTTATTTACCACAAATACAAATGTTAGTGTAATTGTATTAGAATCTGTCTACATAAGTTTAGGGATTGTCTGTATCAAAGAAACATTAAGTTCCGCATGCGTCTCATGTCTGATCTTGTAGGTAAGTTTGTTGCCTTTGATCGACAATGGAGACGTAGTTTCAGCACGAACAGGCTTTAAGAGGATTATGTTCAACTTACTGCTTATGGTACTTTACTGAAGCTTTGGGTGGAAGGTAAACGCTCACGAAAATGAAATCTGGTAGTAGTTATAGAAATTCCTAAATTATAGCAATTAAAATGTTTATTATTTTCGCACAATTTTGCTAAAACAAAGCCGCCTACGTGCGAGTTCTTTAGGTACCATCATACTATATGCATACCAGAAATAATATCACATATTAAATATATATTAATATTTTCTGAAATTTAAATTTAACCATTTTTACTGAGGTAGGTATAATATAGCATCTTTTATCGGTCCTGTACTTTTTAAGTTAATTAGAAAACAATACAAACAGCTAAAAATCTTTACTCATAATAAAATTCAACGTAAGTATATCTTATGTACTAGCTGTTGCCCGCGGCTCTGCCCACGTGGATGTCAGTTATCGCTGTAAAAAGTAGCCTTTGTGTTATTCCGGACCCATTCATCCATCCATCCATCCATTCTCACAAACTTTCACATTTATAATATTAGTAAGGATTGGAACTTTTTAGTATTTTGTTCGGAGCATAAAGTAATTATAATAACAACCATATATCACTGCTGGGCAAAGGTCTCCTCTCCTATGAGCCGAGAACATACTTACTTACTATCTCACCTGTCAGTACATGGGAACACAAATTTCAAATTATAGTTATTTTTATATGTAGGTACCTACATCGTAACTAAATAAGACTATAACTTCAAAAGTATGTAACAATATTTATTAGTTTATTTTCATATAAAATATACTTTTGAAAACAAAACCCTGCTTAATTAGTGATCATAAATAATTGACACTACACATATGCCAAAATAAGAAATACATTATGAATCACGTTGGAAAATAATTTAATTAATTTTCTGCTGGAAATGTGAAATTCAAGTCTGTACCTACAGAATTTTGCATACAATATAAATACCCGTGACATACGGATGGATGGATATTTCATTTTACACTACAACGCTAATTATAATTCAGCCGAGTGGCGGGGTCGACGGCCAAGGCTACCCGCCACCTGAGCTAGTTCGGCGCCCTGCTAAATACCTACACACCGCCGCGGTCGGCAACCCGCGAATCAGAAGCATGTAAATCTTTTTCTTTGCAACCAGTACCAAGAAATAAGGCACGTTTATTTGTTTTATCTTTACCTGACCAAGTTTTACTTATGCAAATATTTAATAAACGGTGTTGCAGAAACTAGGTATTACAGAAAAATCGCAACGTTTTTTTAAACTGGAAACGCAGCAAAGTTTAAAGCATTCTGGTTTCAACAGAGCAAATAATGGAAATGCTTTTTAAATCCCTTATGTATCGAGGGGCTTTTTCAACGTAAATGAAACCGTACTTTTATGAGGCCGCCGCACGCTAGCGCTGGCCTGTATGAAGTTTGGCGAGTTATAATTGAAAGAGCTAGACTATGTTACACATATGCAGAATGCATCAATATCGTGGTTCATTTACAGAACAAGTTTTACTCTACTTGACTTTTTACTCAAAAGGCTGGTGTTAGGTAGTAGGTGAAAACAAGAAACTTGTGAATTGTATTGACGAACGCGTGCGGTGACGATGACGCGAGTTTCCCGTTTTTGTTCAACCAAAAAGTACACATATAATACACAGTATACATATACCCCATGGAAAGCGTTCGGGACGATTATTGGTTCACCCAAAAAGTGCTCAACGCATCTAAAGAATTTTCCACTTCAAAAATATTTTAAATGTAAAAGGGTTATCTTATCCGGTACCTACAGAAGTCTCGATTATTATCCTTACTAATATTATAAATGTGAAAGTTTGTGAGAATGGATGGATGGATGGATGTTTGTTACTCTTTCACGTAAAAACTACTGAACGGATCTGGATGAAATTTGGCACAGAGATAGATTATGGTCTGGAATAACACATAGGCAATTTTTGCAGCGATAACCGACATCTACGCGGGCGGAGCCGCGGGCAACAGCTAGTTATTCATATTCTAATCACCTTTTAATCTTAGTTAAAAATATACCTAATATAAACACTATTTTATTTTTTATTAAAAAGGTACAAGAAATAGCAAGGCCTATTAAAAAAACTTAAAGGAATTTAATAACGATAGTAATTTAAAAAATATTCATGCAATATTACTAACGTTATTGATAGATAGATAGTCGTTGACATTGTACACCCCCACTTTACCAAAACACTGTGCAATGAAATAGTAATATTTGCTTTTCATCTCCTATAAGCCCAATAACAGACCGACGGCGACGCCAACCATACCCCACAAAAGCTTTTACCAAACAAACTGCACATCCGACACTTTATATTAATGTCGAATGACCAGCGAAGGCTTACAAAGTAGTGTCAATACTAACACAGCAAAGCAGCAAAATGTAGACGCAATAAGCTATCATTTTCTTTCAGGAAATTTCCATTCAAAAAATTTAATATTCTGCTACTGACTGACGTCACTCCAAGACGTAAAAAACAAGCGGTGGACAAATTCGAACTCTGGAGTAGGAGCTCGGATGGCACAGTTGGTAGTGCGCTGGGCCGAAACCGAGAGGCGCAGGTTCGAGTCCTGCTCCGGGCTCGTCTTTTTCCATATTGCTTTAATATTTAAGTATATTCTGCTACAGATTTGCTGAGATATTATATAATCTTGTATTAATATTGATACTAGTATTAGGTACATTGAAGTTTCCTTTAGATTAATTTATATTGAAACCGTTCTCGTACCTACATAATAGTGCCCTAGCTCTGAGATGTAAGTAATATCAATTCGATAAGTCCTTTGACATTGAACTTTTCATATCATGCACATTTTATTTGATCGTGCTGTCGTGTAGAAATAAGTTTATGGTAATATTACGTTATACTAATATCAACAAAGCATCGCGTATTTATAATCAAATAGGTAGGTAGTAGCTATGTTAGGTCATATTTCATATTTGACTGCCTCGGTGGTCCAGTGGCCGCAGTATGCGACTGCTGTGCACGAGGTTGTGGGTTCGATTCCCACACAGGACAAAACTTTGTGTGACCCACAAAGAATTCTTCTGAGTCTGGGTGTAATTTGTGTCCGTAAAATTATATGTTTGTAAAGTCCCCCGCGACACAGAGCTTGTTCTCTAGTGCGGGAGTTGTCTTTAAAAAAAAAACAAAAGTGTAAACTTATGTGTTTATATGTAAACTGATGATTGTAAGCATTTTTTTGTTGTCAGAGAAAAGCTTACTATAAACGGTTACTTTACCCGATGTGGGAAAGGAATCAAGCTTCGGATATATACAACTGCGCCATCGAGACTGATTATAACGCGCTTATAGTATACTAGCTGTTGCCCGCGGCTCCGCCCGCGTGGATCTCGGTTATCGCTACAAAAAGCCTATGTGTTATTTCAGACCATAATCTCTGTGCCAAATTTCATCTAAATCCGTTGACTAGTTTTTACGTAAAAGAGTAACAAACATCCATCCATCCATTCTCACAAACTTTTACATTTATAATATTAGTAAGGCTATTCACCTATGGACTACAAAAAATATATTGTGGATTTTTCCTTTTAAAAAGACAACTTGTGCTAAAATAGCAAGTCCTATATCACGTGGAATTATATGAATACTAAATTTACGGACACAAAGTACCTACGTCTTGATTTGGCACAAACAATTGTGGGATTGAACCCAGAACACGACGCGCAGTGCCAAACGTCAAAGTAACCACTTAAACCACTATGCCACCCGTGCAGTGTCATGTTCTTTGTTTAATATTGTTGCAGTTGCAGTATATAATAAATGGTCGGCAATGAATACTTAGTCTCATATGATCCACGTTGAAACCGTGACGGGGTGATCTAACAATGACAGAATAAAATATCGTCGCTTCGTCGTCCAAACTTGTTTATACATAGCTGCCATGCGGTCGCCGAGCCTTATGTAAAATGCATGCACATTTATTCCCGTCACTCAGAGCGAGCTCCCGTAGTGTCGTGTGAATCGGTATTAAAGCTGCAATATTCGCTTTTGAATTTTGCTTTCTATTTTATATCAAGTATTCAAAGGTTCATACAAACTTGTACCTACTCGGGATCAAATCCATCTATACATCAAACAGTTCGTGTTGATAAACAAATTAATATTCGGTTTGTATTTGGTTAGTTATAATATCAATTTGGTGTTGACATGTTCGATTTTAATTAAGTAGCTTTACTGTTTATAGTTTATATCGTAACATTTTTCAATTATAATATCTGTTTAGTTTTGGTCGGTGAAGTTATTCTTATAAAAAAAATAGATTTATGAACCAAGAAGGAAGTGCATGCTAGTGTGTACAAATACGTCACGAGTGGGCAGTATATATGGGCAGTATAATAGTAAACATTTAATTGTTTTATACAATATAATAATTACGTAACTTAAGAAAAATTTCATTTTGCCCACAAAACTTTAGCTATGCCATATCTCACACACAATTCTTTTAAAAAGGAAACCGTAGTTTTCACTTCATAAAATTATAACAACCTACAATAGAATATAATGATTCATGAGAAATAATAACAAAATTCTATATTATATCGTTAACTAAAGTCAAGGTTTGAATCGTCTATGTTATTTTCAAAATTCACTTCGATTTCATCATCATCATTTGACTCAATACGTCGAACCGGGCCTGATATGAAATTCCTTTCCCGGTGCACAGACTCAGGTACGGCACAAATATTCAGCTTTGAATGCAGGTAGTAATATCTAAAATACTGGCCGCTACAGAATCAAGTTTGTGTCAAATATCTTACAGGTTATGAAAATATTCTATTTGTATCTTCGCTAGTTTTTTTAAAGATTTCTACACATAGGTAAAGTCAAAAGATCAGTGCATTTTTTTTCTTTTGATCAAGAGCTTTATATAAAACTGAAAACAGTTCTTTTTCCACATGATCGATTTATTAAATTAAAGACGAATAATATTGACCACTAGGGTGACTTCTAATTTTATTTACTGGTTACTATTTTGTATAAAGTAGATGATCACAAATAGAGACGAAGAGTAAAATAAACGTATGAAGTAAATACAATTTTATTACATATAATGCCACTTTGTTCGATCCCGCTTCAACAAATGTTTAATTAGTTCAGTTCATGTCATGTGATATGTTTCATTAATTAAAGTTTTTTGTTGCCCTTTTAAAACAATGAATAACATGAATACGTTAAATAATGTTAATAAGTATCACCATACTCATTGTACGTAATATTATGGATTTTATTTTGTGAGCGCTTTGCGTTTCTTTTGTAAGGAAATATTATAATAAAAAATCTTTTTTATACTACGTGTGGTGGCAAGTAGCAAACTAGCATACAGTCCGGCTAATGGTAGGAAGTTACCGTAGCCTATTGACGCTTGAAATAGCAAAAGTATCACATGCGTTTTGCCAACCCAAAAACAAATAGATTTATGATAAAATCAAATGTTTCTATACTTGTTAGACGATAATTCGAGTATCGTTGATTGGATGTCGTGACGTCGTGAAATTTGGTAAGCGAATTAATGTGACATAAAGAATTTTTAAGTTGAAACATGAGCCAAATCGGTCAAGAGGGAGTCGCGCGCGAGTTCACAGTTCGGGGCGAACCAATGGTATTTTTGACATACTATTGCTAGTTATTGCAAGAAAGAAATGTTTAGTTTTTGTAACATTCTTTTTATGCATTGTTTAAAAAAATTGGTTGTCTGTAAAGTCCGTTTACTGACGATAGTTGAACGTGACAACGTCATAAGAATAGCCGATTGTGCCTCTTTGTCGCTCGTTTCGCGCTCTCGCTTGCACAATAAAACGCCTCAGAGCGAGGTAACGCCGCATACGTCATCTATTTTCGTGCGTGCAGCCGGCTCCATCGAATTATAAGACGTTGTCTCGTCAAAAATATGTACTTACATCATCTGAGAGTTCATCATTGTCGAAGGCAGAGGACAGAGGTCTGCCTCTCTGTACCCTGCCGCCTCTGGAGTCGAAGAGATCGTCGGCAGGCGCTTCAACCTCATCCAGTGCGGTCTTTATGCGGTTGTCGACATCAGCACGTATGCGGTCACGGTCGGGTTCAGCGGCGCGGGCAGCAGGCACCTTACCGTCGAGCCTGTCCAGGACTGGACGGTAGTAACTCTCACCCTTGTTGAAGTTGCAATCGTACACACGAGTGCGTCGGGTGCGTCCTACACGACTCATTTTGCTGTCCTGTGAATTTTCATAAATTATATATAGTATTTGTTGTGTGTTGTGTGTCTGGTAAATTATATATGGTTTATTTAGGTATTCATGTACATATTTATAATTACAAATTTACATAGTATGTGTTGTAGTAGTGTGTGAGTTGTTTCAATATAAATATTATGTAATTGCTATAGATCAATGGGCTACAAATCAATTATTGCAAAAACAAGCGAACTTCTCCAAGTCTATAGTAACAATCCGCCGTTTTTATGTACGTTTAAATATTTGTTTGCCAATAAATCGAGTATCGTTATTCGGAATGTTATGTCAAATTTGGAAAACTAATTAATGAGACAAAAATATATAATAATATTTTTATGGTCGAACATGAGCTATATCGGTCAAGGGGTGTTGTCGCCAGTTTACAGTTTGGGGCGAACCACTATTATTGACGGATTAAGCGAAGCAAGCGCAGTTCTTAAAGTCTACTGGAACAATCCAGCGTTCATATATGTACATAATATATGTATATATGTTTGTACGACGATAATCCCAATATCGTTTATTGAAATGTCGTAAATTTGGAAAGCTACCTAATTAATGAGACAATAAAATATATTTTTTTAATTTTGAACAAAACACTAATCCTTCAAACAGTTTGGGGCAAACCACTAATTATGAAGTTAAGGTTTAATGATGAAATATTCTGTAAAGTGGAGGTCCTTCCCCAGTCAGGCTTGTACGCTTGTATGGTATCCTACCTCTCTTAGTTCCAAAAACGTTTCAAATAACAAACTCTTTTGTTAAAACCTAAATAAAAAATTGTAAAACTAGCTCAATTTTTTTACTAGTGTGTGTCTAGTATGATATCTAGGCAAATAGGTCAACAAAATATTTTTAAAAGAAGAATGAATAAATAAATACCGTACCTACTTACGTTGTTTTTATTATGCTGTCATTAGTGACACGTAGCGGCACATTAGCTTTAAAATTGAGATTGTATTTTTTTTCAATATGCGCTATTATGTCCTTCACCTAGTTATATTTTTCAAAGAAAAAAACTAGAATCATAATAAATCTATTAGCCGTTAATAATATTGACTTTAAAATTATTGTAACAGTTTGAAAGATGTGTGGCTGTGGAAGTTTAATTCTATTGCTATATTCTATTACTAAGGTGCTTACTGTAACTGCAAATTTGCCACAAAGTAGTCGTAGTAGTCACCTGTCTGACTGCACGACAGCAAAGTCACGTACACAAGACCAGACAACAGTACTACAGAAGTACCAATAAGAGAATATTTCATATAAGTGCCTACTCCACACCACCCTCAATTAGCAGGTAGTTCAGCGGTACTTTTGATGTACTGAACGTGAAAGCTCTCTACAAATCGCACTGTCAATATCGAGCCCCGTATGAACACCGGGCACAATACACATGAAATTATGTCACAGCTAATGCCAAACAATTTTCAACTTTATTTATAAACATCAATGTGTATAATACAACCAGTAGATATTAACAGATAATAATAAGTAATAATTTATGTTTCCAAACATAGGTGTGGTTAAACTGACAGCTAGAAGTACGTCAGAGTATTGTGATTTATTATGTTTGTATTGGCATAGAATTTACTGTAAGTTATTTCTACACGAAATATGGAAGACCAACTCGTACCGCATTAGTTTCGTCTTCTGACGTTTAGAATTTTCTGATTACTTTGCAATATTTACTAGTTTTATGATCATGAAATCAGTCATTTCCACGAAATTATGTATAAAATTTACAATTTCACGTCTAATATATTGTTTCCTGATGTTACCGTGCAATAATACTACTGAATGTATGATTAATATAACAACAACAGTAAAAAGCTACTTGGTTTTTAATTAACCTTCTCCATATCCATACTTATTCCTGTAAGATCTCAAGAAGTCTTAAACTACAACAAAATGATGTCATATCTAAGATTCCCTAAATACATTTCACCATGTCAATATTGGCAGGGTGTTGATTCGTTACTAACTAGGGACTTGATTTAAAATATCGATGTAGACGTTAGTGTACCACGAGCCCCGTCTATCGTAGTAGGTACCTACGTATCCCATGCATAGTATTCCAATTATGAATGATTTGTAGCTCTTATCGAATTACATGCCGAGAGGAGACTTGCCCCGGGCAGCGCAATTAACATAACATTCGCTAATGGGTATTATACTTAACATTTTGAATATGCTTCTATGTACGTCAAAGGATCGGATTAATTACGCAGATGCTTTTATGCTGTCTTTAAATACTCGATTCTCTCTCTATACTACATATGAAAGGTAAGTAGTTTTAGCAAAAAGAGGGTTGGCTCGTCCATCTGTCTCTTTGCTGTGTTTATGAAAGCAAAGTTTTGATTACATTATTTTTAATGGACAGTTATTTATTTGTTATTTTATTTTATGTTTGTTTTGATTTGAGTTTTGCCGATTGGGAATTGAATTTTAAAAATCCTGTCTTAGTGCTCACTTGCATCATTTAGGCAACCGTTGTGCAAATTTTCAAGTTTGAAGTTGAATCAGTTATTATAGTCAGTACATACAAGTAATTATGTATGCTTAGATAATATATTGTTCAAATAACATAATAAAGCAAAGTTTTCGATTATTTGTAAACATTTGAATGCCCCTTTGGTAGCTATGGCAACTAAGTTTCCCAACCACTTGTAACGGTAAAGGGTACTTAAGTGTTTCTTTATTCTTGGCAACTAATCACAATAGAAGAATGTTCATTTCCTTAGTACGTTACAAGATATACAAAAACAACTGATGTAAACCCTAACAACTGTAGGATGACGCAAAGTTTTTAATCCACTTGATATTCTCGAATACTTTGTCTATTTTTAATTATTTACAAGACTATTGCAGATACTCTAACGTTTATATTTCAGCATTGAACAAATCAGAACATTATTTATGTCCGTGACCGTGTGTTTATAGTACGAGAAATTCAATTTATATTACGCGCGAAAGTTATTTGTATCTTGTTTATGTTCTGTGTCCACTCATTTTCGCTTCCAGCATCTTAATATTATTTTGGTTAATATTAGTTTTTTGACATGTTTTTGTTTTATAGTTACATCATATTATTCTGTCCACCTGATGATAAACACTGGGAGTATTTTGGTGTCGTTTTATACTGACATATTTCTGTTGTATGTTACAACTGAAAATTTCACAAGCCCAGTTTGTTTGCGAAACTATAAAAAATTCAGCTTGTATTTTTTATAGACAACGCGTCAGATACATCAAGTTCTTTGTAAAAATAATCTTTTGAAAACATTATGAGCAGACACGACGTACGGTAACAATAGCTACGTAATATCCGGCTGCTGACTATAAAAGATTTTTTTAAAACTATTTTACTGCTTTAAATACAAATATCGCATAAATAAAAATAGCTTCAATTTAACAAGACAGACAGTTTTCCGACATATTATTTTGACGTAATTCTCCGTAGTTAACCACATGCGCAGCTCCGGATTCTTGGCATGAAATTACAAAAAGAAATCAATGAGCATTTTACTTCAATGAAATTTTATAAACATATTAATGTTTACTACTGCGAATGTAGGTGACCGCGAAGGCACAACCAATAAATTATGTATTCAGTAACAGCGGTGACCATAATGGTATTCGTTTCATCGATCATGCGCTCCTGATGGATTATCTCCTCTAGCATCGACGCGTGCGTCGAACAGTGAAACAAATTCAAAATAGAATTCGCAAACATTCGATATGGGGATATTTTTAGTAACATAAACCGGGTTTTCTGTCGGACACAAGGTATTGTAATATGCACTCGTTCAACGGTGAACGGCATGGCTAAAAATAATCACGCATTCGGAATTCGAACACACATTACCGGTAACCAATCTAAGATTAAAGTTTTGAATTATATTGGAGAACAATTTGTAAATAATAAATAAAACAATTGCCAAATCATAATAAAAATATCGCACAGCAAATGTAGAATTGTTTGAGATAATTCGCTGAGGTGGCAGTAAAAGTAAGTTAAAATTTGTACTAACCTGGAGCGTGTTTAGGCGACGAGAAGGAAGATGGGACTGGGCAGTTGAGCGGCGGCGGTTCGGCGTGTGAGCAGCGTGGGCGAGACTATGTTTAACCGTGAGCCACACAGAAATATACTGACTTTTGTTCCGAATGATTTCCTTGTCGAAAATCCGAGGCGTGACAAACACAGGAAGCCGAACGATCGCGGATTTATGATAAGGTGCATTGCAAATCTCATACAGTTTAATACTACCTATTACACAATACATACAAAAAAATAATCGAATAAATATTGATACCAAAATTCTACATATAACATAAGTTATTAAATATGCAGTTCGTTTAGGTAAAATAGATGAAATTGATTTCATAGTAAGTCGTTTTTAGATTTTAATCCTCTGTTTCAATGAAAGTGTTTTTACTGATAGATATTAGTTACCAAAGATTTGTAGATTATACCTGGAGTATCACTCACATGTAGTTGCCCATCAAGTGGTGGAGTAAAATCGGGGTTTTGTATTATAAATGTGGAAAAAAAACATTTTTCTATCCAAAAGAAAAATTCTAGAAAACATACACCGCTGTGTGTAGTTATTTGGCTGTGGTCTTCTGTGAGGTGAAGGTCCTTCCCCAGTCGGGCTTGCTCGTTACTATGGTGCCCTACCTCTCTCAAATATATAACATTAATATAACAATAAA
Organism: Trisateles emortualis; assembly: GCA_947095525.1. Lineage (NCBI taxonomy): Eukaryota > Metazoa > Arthropoda > Insecta > Lepidoptera > Erebidae > Trisateles > Trisateles emortualis. The sequence continues at coordinate 23,535,818 of OX352729.1, read as the reverse complement.
TAATAATAGAAAGCCATATACATATGTCGCACTGCTGGGCACGGGTCTCCTCTCCTCTGTCAAGAGAGAGAGAGAGAAAGAGATAGAGGGTTAAGGCCTTAATTCACACACGCTGGCCTAATGCAGGTTGGTGAATCAGATATTTCTTTACAATTTCTTCCAAGACAAGTGGGATGACGATGTTTTCCTTCACTGTTACCAGATTGGCGAATCATTCGATTTAGAAAATTTACATTGGTGCTGCCATTCGGGATCGCACTCGCACCTCTTGTTTGCAAGTCAGTTACTTTCCCACTCGGCCACCACCGCTTAACCGCTATACCATGATATCTAATCTGATATTATAAACAGAAAAGATTTGTTTTTTTGTTGGTTAACCCATCCTTACTAATATTATAAATGTGAAAGTTTGTGAGAATGGATGGATCGATGTTTGTTACTCTTTAGACTTCTTTTTGCAGCGATAACCGACATCCACGCGCGAAACCGCGGGCAACAGTTATCAAGCAATCAATCAATCAGTCTATCGCAGTCCACTGCTGGACATAGGCCTCTCCTTACACGCGCCACAGCACACGGTCCTCCGCCTTCCGCATCCAGTCCGTCCCAGCGACCTTTTTTAGGTCGTCGGTCCACCTAGCTGGGGGCCGCCCACCGCCCTACCTTACGCTTACCGAGTCGCGGTCTCCACTCTAGGACACGTCTGCTCCATCGGCCGTCGGTCCTTCTACAGATGTGACCAGCCCATTGCCACTTCAACAACAAGTAATAAATATATTATTAGGTATAAATATTTTCTTTGTTGTCTAATACCATATTAAATAGTAATGCAAAGCAAACCATCATTGAATATTTTGTACAACTACCAGAATGGTATTCTAACATGTCCTCACTGTGTACGTATATTTATATTTGAGAGTGTCCTAATGTCATTTAATAGTAATGTACACGGCATACTTAACAAATGTGTTTATGCGGAATTGAGAGATGATAGGCTGACGTCAGACTGACTACAATACAAAGCGCCGTCACTTGGCAATGGATTTCAATGCCTATATCCACCCTATTGTTTCAGGAATCATAAACGCTTTTCCAATACATTTCACAATACGACTACGTTCTGTTATACTTAAACAAAGCAGGTACGTGTATCATATTTAGTCTTACATCTGATCGAATTACTTATTTATAGGTATTATTTAAGAAACTCAGGGTAGGGTCTTTTCAGTTCAAAATATGGGAAGTTTATTTAAATCTTGCTTACAAGATTTTAATCTAAACAAATTAAACAGACTTCAAAAAGCTAAAAATAACTGAATATAGATGGAAGTCGGTGCTATGTTCATCCTGCCACCTAATATTTAGCTTGGCACCAATTTCAATCTGCATTCAGTTATTTTTAGCTTTTTGTCATTTAATCAAGTCTTTTTAACATATAATATAATAATAATATTTTATTTACTTATGGCAACTTAGCCCAATCTGTTAGTAACAATTTTTTCTTAATTCTAATGATAGTAAATAAATTTAAAACACAAATTCCTAAAAAACTGATGCCGGTTTGACCAGTAAAGCTACAGCATGGCTCAGCCATGGTGCATCCAATTTTTCACTTAACATTTTCAGGACACCGTTGGAACTCGACCGCGCTCTTGTAAGCATTTAATTTTGTTTAATTTTTTTTCATTAATTTTGTCATATTTCTATTTTTAGTGATAAAAAAAAAAATATTGTAAAAAGTAAAAACATTGTCAATACCTATAACATTTGAAGGTTGCCCTTGATTCTCTGGGATTCCATCATCAGATCCTGACTTGGTGCCAAAGAGTATAGTTTTTCAAATAAAAAACGAATTTTGGGAATCGGTCCACAAATGGCGGAGAATACGGTGAACATACATAAAAAAAATACATACAGTCGAACATAGGACGTCCTCCTTTTTTGAAGTCGGTTAGTTAAATTGTCCCTCTCATTCGTCTAAGTAACTGTTCTTTACTGTGACATAGATAAACGTACATAAACACAGACATATACATACATACACTTGGGGTAATTTGGAATATTTTTTTTATATTTTTTGCAACATATCTCACTACTGCTCCGCTCCTATTGATAATAGCGTGATGTTATGCCAATAGCCTTCCTGGATTTCCATCATTGTTAAAATCTTGTCAATGGTGTAATTTCATTTTTTTAAATATATAAGACATACACACACACACACACACACACACACATACACATTTTCTTATAATTATGTTTAAAACCATATTTACTTATTTTGGATCGACAAGGTGGTAGAATATTATTCCAGCAATAAGTGCTAGTAGTGCTAGTGTAGAGTATAAGTACCTATAGATATACGCGCCATACAAACAAAAAAAGAAAACTTTCCACCCCTCGGTTTTCTGCGTCGGGTGTTAAAAATAGACTGAATAGAACGTACTGCATTGAGCGGCTCATGTTTTTACTGCGACTCACTTGTTGTTTTAATTGATGGTACAGTCTGTAGTGCGGTATATTCCAACAAGGTTGCAACAACAACATGTTTGTACTATTTTGTCAATACACGCTCCCCTTGCTGTAGTTACACTTTCACCTCCGGCGATAGTGTTTACATTTAAGTACGAAACATGCAAAATAATATTTATTGCAATTTATTTGAAAAATAATAAATAAATAATGTCAATGTAAACTATGACGACAACCTGGTAAAGGTTGCAGGCAACCGATGGACAAGGTCGGCTCAGGATCAAGAGTTGTGGGAATGATCTCAAGATGTCCATTGCTGGTCATACGTCCAGCAATATACATCTTTTGGCTGAGATGATAGTGATGATGAATCTAAGAATTTTAGATAATTTACCGTCTCTTCAATCTTATTTTTGGTGACTACGTTGCACATTGTGTTCTTTTTATGCTGTTCTTTAGGTTTGCATTTGGGATCAGATGGCGTTGTGTGGGTTGTCCCGAAAAACAATCCAACAATCCAACCGTCTAACGAGAGCCTCCTAAGGTGTTAATGGAGGTTCTTGGCGATCAGTCCATTGACCGATACAACTATCGGGACAATGATCGCTGAATCTACCTCCCACATGTCAACAATCTCGTGAGCCAAATCCAAATACTTAATCTGCTTTTCTTAATAATATTAGTAAGAGTTGTGGACTATTCATAAGTCTTTGATATTGTCAGATATAGATAAGTTAAATTTTTAATACCTTACTTATAATCAAGATAACGGCACTACTTACCTATTATAACATATTGGCAGAAATAGCACTGTAATCATTAAAATCAGATTTAGGACAAAATTCCTTTAAAAAAGAGACAAAAGTCATAAGGTTTTAAGGCAACGCACGAGTGACACTTCGTTCATTGGCTACGGTAACTGCTTGCCATCAGGCAGGCCGTATGCTTGTTTGCTACCATAGTAATATAACAGCTCCCGCACTAGCGATCTAGCCCTGTGCCACTGGGGATTTTACAAACATACAATTCACTGTCACAAATTACACCTAGACTAAGAACAAACATTTATGAATCACACAAAGTTTTGACCCGTATGGGAATCGAACCCTCGACCTCAGGTTTAGCAGTAAGGGCCACTAACTACAAGACCAACAGATAAGTCTACCCCAACGGCCATCAGTTCTGTGAGCTACGTGCCTGGCTCAATGCCACTTAATTAATTTAGTCAATTCTTGAAACTATTTCGGTTGCTTTGGTTTTCCAACGGATCTACTCGTTTCTGGTTCAATCTCGCTGGGAAACTCCAAGCATTGCTCTTCGGGTTACGATGAGCCTTCGCAATTTTGGCATATACTTAGTTTGGCCATAAATATACTGTTACAATAAAAAAAAACATAATATTACATTTGAATTTGGAATCTATCATTCTTATATGAATATTCATTGTGTTTTCTTATTTTTGCGCCAATTGGTTTTAATATTAACATGGTGTGGGGTGATAAAGAGAACCGAATTGCTGTGATTGCATTACACAAAGTAGATAAGGAGTCTCCATTCGCTTGGTATTAAATTAGTCGAATGTTTGTGGACTGGGCTATTGATAGGTACAATGAAACCTCCTCTGTTTGTGACAAAAAAAGATCTGGCTCTGTGCTCTAAACGTCATGATAATTTAGAGTCCCTAAAACAATCCATAAGATTGGCAGCGAAGAATTTTTCTATGGAGAGAGTGCGTATTTTTATTGATAACTAGCCTCTACGTTTAAAGGACTACATATAAAGTTATTATATTAATGTAAAAAACTAACACACATTACAGTAATAAATATTTTATGCACTTAAAAAGAAAAAGAATTTTCCTTGTAACAATATTTATGGCAAGACTAGGTAAATAATAATATTTCTGTCGATGCCCTTGATATTTGATTGATTTAGTTAGACCTTCCTGACGTTCCTGAGCTCTAACAAGGCCTACATAACGTTGTTAGGGTTGATGCATGAAATTTGCAAAGTGAACTGTGTTGCTGGCTTGTGCCAACAGCATATTAAATTATGTGCTTCGATTTTACATAAATTACGGGTTCGTGAAACCACTAGTCTGTCACTCGGGAAACTGTGTTGTTTTTCTAACATAAATGTAAAATAATTTTAGGTATTTTTTAACTTTAGTTTACTATTAATAAGTAATACCAGATGTTATACCATGTACGGACCAGTATAAAAAAAAAGACGTGTGGCACTCGGGGACTGCCGCGGTAAAGCTATTTCATATTTTCTAGTATGATTTTTTTATCGAAACAAAAAGAAATATTTTATAGAATTATCTAAATCATTTTATTTTATTCTCAATGATTCATAAAAATATATAATAATAAAAATGAATACTTGTAATAATTCTTTAAGGCTCCTTATACTATAATCTTTTCACATTAATATTCTCTTAGATCAAAACCTCCTTACACAAATTTGACATATTATTATTGGCCGTTTAGAGAATTCGTCATTAAAAAAAGTATCACCGCTGTGCCGGTCGGAGTGTTAGGTTTATTATTTTCGTTACGGAATTTCTGGATTCGGTCTCCACGCCCAAGGTCCGCAAAAGAAGCTATGCAATAGCTTAAAAACTATTGACTTTTTACTTTTAATATTATTTACGCTCGATGGAACTAGCTTACTGCCATATTTCGTGCCCAATTTTAGTCCCCATGATGATACTGAGTATTTGCCGTTGGATTTACTGAATCTCATTTAGTGAGAGGCTTTACGGCTGTCACACTCACTAAACATTGCGTCACTGAGCGAGTTACAATTTTTACTGACATATTACATTGTCGATAATTTGCTACAAACAATACTAGGCCACCAAAGGGCTCTCTTGATAGAAAACGGGAGACTCGTATCATCATCCGTCAGACATGTATATATTTGTTACCTTGTATATATTTGGTACCTATGCTTATTATTAGTGACGGTGGTCGAAATTCGAGATATATTACACCCAGACACGATTTGAGATAAAATACAATAAGACTTGTCCTAGGAGGAAATTGACCGTCGGCTTAGGCAGTCAGTGCCTTAACCTTAACCACTTCAGAATAGACCATTAAAGCTTTACCTCACTAAGACGCATAAATGTCAATGTTATGATTACTTATGTAAATATAATCATGGCCTAAGCTGCTACCCGTATTGGCTGCCCTAAGAGTCCTACCTCACAGTGACGCCATAGCGAACAATTAATGTTGAAATTTATGGCAGTTAACTCCCTTGGCGACGGATTGGCAACGTCGCGGTCGTGGTCAATATGAATAGTTTGCATACGTAGCCGGCAACGTCTCTATAGCGTCTGGGTGAGGTAGGGCTCCTAGGGCAGACAATATAATTATATTTTCAAAAATAATTACAAAATTGTCATTTTTAATAGCATTGTTGTGATTACCTTCATAAAACCTTTTAAAATTTCAGGACTTGTACACATATCCGGAGCTTCTGTCTGTCTGTTCGCCTAAAACTCAATAACTACCAAAACCAAATTTTCAAACGGCTTTCACTAATGGATAGAGAGATTCATGGGGTAGGTTTCAGTCTATATAATAATAGACAAAGGGGTCTAAATTGTGTATTATTTTGGTATGTGTATGTAAGTTGACCAAAAACTCGAGTAAGAAAAGGTATGAAAATGTTCCAAATATAACACGGTTGCCTATAATAGTAATAACAATTACGTTTATGGACACGTCTTGAGCTCTATGCTATATACAGCATAGTTTGTTTTGGATCACCATACTAACATGACTACTTAAAAATAGACCGAAATTTAGCGTGTCTAAAAATTCTAACACGATCTGTACAGTACTAATAATATCTAGTGCATTCCTGATCACCTGGGCCCCAATTCTGCTAATTTAAGGATGGCTCAATTGAATCTGAATGGATTCTTAATTGAATCTCAGTAGTATTTTTAGTATTCTGCTAATAAATTTAAAACGAATAGTTGGAAAACCATTGGTCTTAAATTATTTAGCAGAATACCAATAATGTAATATCAAAAATGCTAATAATTTAAGACTAATAGTTTTTCAAATATTGGTCTTAAATTTATTAGCCGAATACCAAAAATGCTACTGAGATTCAATTGAGAATGAATTCAGATTCAAGTAAGCCATCTGTAAATTAGCAGAATTGGAGCCCTGGGCGTGTGATTTCTGTTTAAAAATAGATGCATGTGTTTCTACCTATACTTAAAGATAATAGGTATGCAGGATTTAGGTCGAAAAATAGTGTATAAGTTTGATGCCTATATCCGTTTGTATGTCTATTTGGTATTTTTTTACTACTTAGTAGGCAAACAAGCATACGGCTCGCCTAATGTCTCTTATAATTGGTTGTCTGTCTATTGCATTGTAAAGTCGTTTTTTTTTGTTTGAAAAATTAAAAACATAGTTATGTAGAAACATATTATGACCAACCCGATAGCTAAGGCATCAGTTATGTTTCATGAAAATTGGTTAAGCCCGACTGGGAGAAGACCGCAGACTAACAACCACACTTAGCGGCGTAGTTATGTTCCTGTGTGTAAGAACAGATCTCCAGCGATTATTTTAGAAGAAACTTATTTCTATTCCAGGGATACAATACAATCCTACTAATATTATAAACGTGAAAGTTTGTAAGTATGGATAGATGGATGGATGTTTGTTACTCTTTCACGTTAAAACTACTGAACAGATATGGATGAAATTTGGCACAGAGATAGATTGTGGTCTGGAATAACACATAGGCTTCTTTTTACAGCGATAACCGACATCCACGCGGGCGGAGCCACGGGCAACAGCTAGTAAAATTATATTTTCCAACTTAAATTACTATGTTAAGGCTAGTACAATCGGCAGTCTTACCGCTAGCGGCGATTTCTTCCAGACAACCTGGATGGACAGAATGAATGGAGAAAGGCAGTTGTTGGTGCACTCTAGCACAGTAAACAAACAGTAAAACATCTTCATACAAACGTGCCGCTCTCGGTTTGAATGTGTGCGTGCGCGCCGCGCGCCATGTCGGCACGCGATTTCACGCACACGCTAGCATAATATAACGTAGGAATAACGTGGCGGCAGTGCGGGCTGTGCAGCGCGCTTCGCGACTGTGAGCACGCGCGTACGCTACATGACCGCTTGCGTTCGTCAACTCTCGCCGGCGCGGGCGGCGGACACTTGTCGTAAATTACGAGTATCATGACTTCAAAAAGGGGAAAAAAATATTGTAGTGTTTTCGGGTGCCTCAATAATGATTTCGCAAACCCGGACTTATCATATTTCCTACTCAACCAGAAATATAAGTACCTACTTATACTTAAATATTATTAGAAAATATGGTATTGTATTGTTTATTTCACGAGTCGAGTCGCATTTTTCTGAATACTATGTTTAGAGCTAAAGTTTATTTTAAGAAGTCTAGTTTTACTATAAAATAGAGGATTGAGTACGAAACATCGTTTAGGTAAACATATTTTTCGCATAGGTATAGTTGTAATAAGGGCAATTTCACAATAATTAATATTGCAAATTAATTACTTTTGAAATTATTATTTTTTCTATTGTCTGATGTGTTGTTCAATCCAAATATGGTTCCGGTAGTCTGACGATCGACTTATATACTTGTGTGTACATCGCATTTTTTTGGCCGGCGTTCGGGTCGGCCACTTGACACTTGTTTTTGTTTCGCTTACCTATCGTATGAACAACCCTGGGTATCAACGCAAGAGTAGGCTAATAACTCGGCGGGCGGCCTTAGATAACCTACTGTTTGTTTACTGTGACTCTAGTTTATGTTAATATTTACCTTAAAATTATCGGAAGCTATTTGGAAAACATATAGGAATATACATATACATGCATCTATCTACACATCACTCATAACATACTAACTTAACATAAATATATGAGAACAATATAAATACATATATATATATATATATATAAATACGTATATAGGACAAATAGTTAAAATCTATCTATCTAAATCTACAATAGGGCTATTTCACAGATAAATAAAATTCTTTAACTATTTTCTTAAAAAAGCCCTGGTATATAAAAATGGGCTGGCAACACGCAAGTGATACCTTTGATATTGCAAGCATCTATAGGCTACGGTAACTGCTTAACATCAGACGGGCCGTATGCTTGTTTATCGAAACGAAGTAGTATAAAAAAGCTATTTTAAAATTATGAGTTTCATTCCAAATACCTGTCTCTAGCGTTAAGAAAAAAACGATCTAGACGACGGAGATATTTTTGAATATATTAACATAACTTTTAAACTATGGCGTTGCATGTATTACAATCTATACTATGTAATATCACAGCCTACGAAACTCCTTAGTCTCGGGAACTTTTTTATAGAGTTAAAGAGTTCTTTACACTGTACTAATATTATCAAGAGAAAACAAAACAAATATTGTTTGTAATAAACAAACGCATAAAATACTGAACCAAATGCTGCCTTGATGGGTACAGTATGTCCACTAGGTTGTGGGTTCGATTCCCACACAGGGACAAAACTTTGTGTGACCCACAAAGAGTTGTTCTGAGTCTGGGTGTAATTTGTGTCCATTAATTGTATGTTTGTAAAGTCCCCCGCAACACAGAGCTTGTTCTCTAGTGTGGGAGTTTTCTTTTTAAAAAAATAAAATAAGAAATAAAAATAAATTTTAAAAATGCTTTCACCTATAAAAGTATATCAATAAGTAACATAGGCTTATTTTACAATAAAAAATAAATAAATGACTGCACCTTCGAAGCCGGGACATGCCACTAGTATCAGGCCTCCGTCACTCGCTCAAGGTTACGCGTTATGTGCCTACCGCTATGTAGCTCGTAACCGAGCCGATCGCCAGTGGGGCTGCCGCACACGACACAGAGCGCACACAGCACGTTTCCCGCTCAAAACGCATACGATATTTACGTACACTACGTATATTAAGTTAATATTATTAAGTTTTGACTAACGACACGATGGTTAATTATTGTGAAGTCGTTGGATGTCATAGTCAAACGAAAAATAAAAAAATGACTTTTTCATTGCCGAAAGATGAAGAAAGGTACGTTACGTTATTTGAAAGTAGGTACGCATTTCAGCTGGCTTCAGTTAGTAGTACCTAGTAATTTCTCTCACTCTAACTCTTTCTTAAAAATCTACGAGAAAGTTAGAAAGACAACCCTACCGCATTCGTGCGATGACGAGCTTGCACGTGAGTCGCACGGCGGGCAACACAATCTCGACTCTTTGTTCGCGTGCTTATGGTACATTTCTTTTCGCTGCGAACAGCAGGTATTATTATTAAGAATTTGTAGGCTATTATGGCGTAGGTATTTTCGGTTTTGTATGGGAGTGATGTATCTGTTACGTAGTAACTATTAAGTAATCTGTGCTAGTATTCTATATTTATCATGCATTATATACAGAGCCTCTAGACAAGTGGCATAAGCGATAGTAGAATCGATAAGTCAAAAAAGAAAATGTATGGGATTTGACGTAAGTTAACGACATTATATCGTAGACTCACGTCAAATTCCATACATTTTATTTTTTGACTTTTCGGTTCGACTATCGCTTATGCCACTTGTCTAGAGGCTCAGACCTGCCATTTTGAATAGGTTACACTGACCGTAGTCACTTAAAACTTGAGTAGATCGTGGAAGACTAAGAATTTAAGTGTTCTATAAAAATATATTCTAGTATACGTAAGACACACATTGTTTATATTTGCTACTAACTGTGCCTATGATTTATGATTCAAAGATGTTTCATACAAACAAGCAAGCCCAGTTGGTGAAGAACCTCCACCTTACAGAAGACCAATTTCTTTATAGATATCTCAAATAATAGGATTAAAAATACTTCGAACGGAAACGGACAAGGTGTAACCTCTACGTTAGAGAAAGTCAATTCTAGCATATTTCTTAAGCCCTGTACTCCTCATGAAGTAGCCACTATCATACGACATCTAAAAAGTACAAAGTCCGTTGGCTACGATGAAGTTTCAACAATTATACTTAAGTCGTGTGTTCGTGAAATATCCCCAGTCCTATCACATCTTATTAATATGTCCTTCCTAGATGGTATTTTCCCTGATAAATTAAAAATATCGATAGTAAAACCTCTACATAAAAAAGATTCTCCCCTTATTTTAAATAACTATAGACCGATCACTTTAAAACCGGTATTCTCAAAAATATATGAAAAAGTTATGCATCGGCGTTTAACTGAATTCCATACTAAATTTAACGTCATAAAAGAAGAGCAAAACGGTTTTCAAAAGGGAAAGTCCACCACACTAGCAGCGTTTTCCCTACTTAGCACTATTACACAAAAAGTTGATACTAAAGTACCTGTCACTGCTCTCTTCTTAGACATGAGTAAGGCATTTGATCTAGTAAATCATGCAAAATTGCTAGAAAAATGTGATCGCTATGGTATCCGAGGCCCAGCTCTGGACTGGTTGCAGGGTTATCTTAAGAACAGAACTCAATGTGTAGAAATATCACGTGTTGATGATAAATTAATATCAACATCGTACCGTTCATCAGTAGAAATAAATGGAACAGGAGTACCGCAAGGCAGTGTCTTGGGACCACTTCTATTTCTATTGTACATCAATGACTTACCAAATGTTACCAAGCACAAGTGCGTTTTATTTGCCGACGATATATCCATACTAATACCAGATGAAGACAAATCAAGTAATTATGAAGAAGCAGTAAACTCAACGCTAGGAACTATAATACAATGGCTTCAAGACAACAACCTAGAAATTAATGTATCAAAAACGAATTATGTCCAATTTTCTAACTATAAACTGAAACCATCTAATTTAAATATAACCCATTCAGGAGAACTCGTTAAGAGAGAAAGTAGTATTAAATTTCTAGGTATATTTTTAGATGAAAACTGTAATTGGAAAATACATGTTGATAGGGTATGTAAAAAATTAAATAAGTTTGTGTATGCTCTAAAACAGTTACGTATAACTACAAATGAAAACTCAGCCCTTGTAGCGTACCATGGCTACGTCAATTCTGTCCTCAGGTATGGCCTATTGTTGTGGGGTAATTCGACTCACATAGACAGAGCGTTTATTTTACAAAAAAAGTGCATAAGAGCTATTTGCGGAGTAGGACCTCTTGAATCATGCAGACCTCTTTTTAAGAAACTAAACGTAATGACTTTGGTATCTCTGTATATTTTTGAAATTGGTGTCTTCGTAAAAAATCATGACATGTTCCCTAAAGTTAGTGAAGACAGTAAGTTTATACACAGGGACCCAACTAAGCTTAAAGTAATAAATTGTCAAAGTACTTTTAGAGCTAAAAATTGTGCAGTTATGGCAATAAAAGTATATAATACAATTCCTCAAATGATTCGTAAATTACCCTATCGACAATTCAGAAACAAATTAAAGAAATGGTTGATAGAAAAGTGTTTCTATACAATAAAGGATTTTATGGACCATAAAGTTTCTGAAAAATTTAATTTGTAATTAGATCATTGAACTTTTAATTTAATTTGTAATTGAATTTTTAATTTAATTTGTAAATGAATTTTTAATTTAATTTAATTTGTAATTTAATTTAATATGTAATTTAATTTAATTTGTAATTTAATTAGTACTTAATTTAATTTATTTAATTTGAGCTTTTTTATACCCAACTCACTTGTAATAATTGCCTAGTACAAATTGTAATTATTTATTAAAAATAATATAATGCAATGTTAAAAAACCAAATGTACAATTAATGTACTTATTTAAATAATATTTGCATGCCTTTAAAAAAGGCGGAACATTATTTGTACAAACTATTTTATTATTAAGAACTTTATAACACATGTTCCTGCGAATAAATGTCTATTTCTATTTCTATTTTCAAGTGGAGTCACAGGGAACAGCTATTTGTTTATGTCTTATAAAAAATATTATAAAGCTGAAGAGTTTGTTTGTTTGGTTGTTTAAAATGCTTCCAAAAGAGAAACCGATTACACCTTCTCGCGAAAAAAAACCCTAATGACCATAATATTAAAGAAACATAATAATATATTAAATATCGTAATATCTGTAATCAGACAGCCAAAACCCTGAAAACTAACTATTATAAAAATAAATTTTACCAGAATTATAATAATAACAAAGGTACTTGGGATACAGTCAAGGAGTTATGAAATATGAAAAATAAAAATGCTCAATCAACTGCTTTACTAAGCCTTTTACCAACTCCAAACCAATCTCTCGACAAAGTAAACTCTTTTTTTACCTCAGTTGGTAAAGAACTCGCAACAGATATACTGAATAAACTAAACACGAATGAGGATCAGTTACTGAAAAACTTAACCTGTACCAAAAACGTTGATTCCATGTGCCTATACCCTACAGACTTTATAGAAATAGACAAAATTATCCGTAATCTCAGAATTCATAGCGCACCAGGAATAGACTGCATTACATCTACTATCCTTAAAAATTCCCACGCTATTTTATGTACCATGGTAGCTCATCTTTGCAATCTTAGTGTTTCCGCTGGGATTTTTCCTACTATTTTTAAAAAGGCACTAGTTGTTCCAATATAAAGGTGGAGGTGAGGATGAAGTATCAAATTATCGGCCGATATCATTACTCAGCACAATTAGTAAGATTATTGAAAAGTTTATTAACATCCGTCTAACTAGCTTTCTAGAAACTAAACATCTATTAGCCGAAAACCAATATGGATTTCGCTCAGGTAGGAGCACAGAAGACGCTGTTGCCGATCTTTCCCAAACAGTCACAAAAGCCCTAGACAGAGGAGACAAATGCATAGCTATCTTCATAGATCTCAAAAAGGCATTCGACACCGTGTCTATTTCAATACTTTTACTGAAACTGGAGGATCTAGGGATACGTGGGAATGCACTGAACTGGTTTCGCGACTACCTGTCCAACAGAAGCCAAGTCGTGAAAGTAGGTGACGTACTCAGCTCTAGCCTCCCTGTCACTTATGGCATTCCGCAGGGAAGCACGTTAGGCCCTACCCTTTTTTTAGCCTACGTTAATAGCCTATGCAATCATGAAATAGATAACTGCAAAACACTAGCCTTCGCGGACGATACGGCTCTCATTTTCTGGGGTGCATCGTGGTCACAAGTAAAGAAATCAGCGGAGACGGGTCTAACAACAATAATGAAATGGCTTGATTGTAATCTCTTAACTATTAATGTTCCGAAAACAAAATATATATGTTTTAGAATTTCTGAAACCACCAAACCCCCGTCCGACTTCAATATTAAGGCACACGACCATCATTGTCCCAGGGATGCCAATTCGGGTATTACATGTCATTGTCAAAATCTTATCCAAACAGAAACTCACAAATACCTAGGAATTACAATTGATAAAAATATGAATTGGAAACCACACATTGCTGCGCTTAGTAAAAGGATTCGTAAACTTCTCCATGTTTTCAGAAACCTCAGAGAAGCTGCTGACGTCAAACTCATTACAAATATTTACCTTGCTCTTGGCCAATCACTCTTATCATACTGTATACCCGTGTGGGGGGGAGCCGCTACAACGCACCTCATAGAGCTGGAGAGAGCGCAAAGAGCTGTTATCAAAGTTATGTTGCGAAAGCCTAGAAGGTACCAAACGGATATTTTATATCAGGAAGCCAACCTCCTGACAGTGAGACAACTTTTCATATTTCACTCGGTTTTGCGCCACCATAAAACAATTGTCCCCTCCCAACTACCCCAACACAAAAGAAGAATACGCACGCATGTCCCTTCTTTCAATACCACTTTCTCGCGAAGACAACTGTCATATACTGGGCCATACCTTTATAGATACATCAAATATTTAAAACAAATTTTTAAAATGAGCAGATTAAGGCTAAAAGAAACTTTGAAAAACATTTTGAAAGGGCTAGGTTACCGGGAAACGGAAAATATCGTCAAAGTTATTATTTAAATTGTTAAACATATTCACAGTGATACACACTCACGCACACATACACACCCACACACACACACCCACACACGCCCTGGCACATACACACTCACCTTTAAAAAAAAAATATATATATATATATATATATATAAAGGCATAAATACATACACACTATATTGGCATAATTCTTCTTAATGTTACTTTAGAATATATTTAGTTGCAGTTAGTGCTAATATTGTATTTGCTGTAATTATCAAAATATCTTATATCTTATAACTTGTACCACGCACCACTCACTGGCTGCTGTGGTCGATTTTGTTCGGCGCGTCGATATAATCGAAAACTACCTACTAAATAAAAAAGTAATCTAAAAAATCGTAATTTTCAATGTACACTTAAATTAGACATAAGTAGGACCATTTTAAAGGAGTGGAGGGTTGATAACCTGAGACACAGGAACCATCCTAGTTCAGGTATCAACCCACCATAGTATATATTGTTGTGATACTATTTATGTGTACTGTAGAGGTTTATTGGTGGTCACTAGCTGGCCACATACCAATGTTGAAACCTCTGACGTTTTAGAAAAGCAAATAAGAAGATTTGAATAAAATAAGATGAAGGTTGTCAATTGGAGACAGGTTCGGGCTTCGTTGAAGCCAAGACATGTATTAGGAGTGAAAATAGAAGAATGAAATAAATAAGTTATTATTACTTAACAAAGTGTTATTCATTTACTCAAAGTAAATAGGTAATCGCCGTATAATAAATCCTAGCTTCGACCATTGAAAGGCTACGTCCCAGAAGCCAGCTTGGAGGAGAAGTTGCTGACGACGGCGAGGGCGCTACTTGGTGGAGAGCGCGAAGAGGATTCCAAAACAGATACGTATAATTTGATTTACTATTATGGAAACGACGAAGTTTGATGGCGTCCATCATGATGTGAAAGACTTTTTAACCCAATTTAACATCGTATGTGCGGTGAATAAATATAATGATGATGGGGTAAAAAAAATAGTATTGGGGGCATACTTGGCTGGGCCTGCGTTATCCTTCTATAAAGCAGTTGTAGAAGAAACTACATCTTTCGAAGATATTGTAGAGAAGCTAACAAAAGAATTTACATCGACACAGGACTACGTGTCACTCTTTTATGAGAGACGGCAGAAGCCTAAGGAGGATGGATTGAGTTTCTTTTATGCCTTAAACCTTCTGGCCGTTAAGGCGAATATACGAGATGACGTCTTCATTAAACAATTTATAAAAAGTTCAAATTTTTTTTATAAGTCAAAATTGATGGCGACTTTGTTCACGGATAAAGAAAATTTAAAAAACACTCTTATCCAAATAAAATCACTTCAAGATGAAGTTGACAACGCACCATTAAATTTAAAGATAAAATTAGACAACGATTCCGTTTTTTATACTCCTTCGGAGGAAGTCATGAGAATGCCAAGGTATACGCCTTCGATCCCAACACGACAAAATAATGTACACAAGTATAATTTTAGAAGCCGCTCGAATCAACATGATGACGTGGGACCGAATGACGGTCGATTTGGAGGTGCAATGATGCACCCAGACGCAGGACGGCACCAGAAACAGATGTGGCCGCCTACGAAAAACGTCATGTCAATGACATCGCCGGACATGACTACCGGTGGGTTCAATCCTTTTATTTTATGCCAAATTAGAGGTATTAGTACTCCTGCCCTTCTTGATTCCGGCGCATCGGTGACAGTGGTTTCCGACGTCTTTGCAAAGAAATGTCGTTTAATAGCACAAGAAGCAGGTGATGTCACACTCCGCTCTGTGGATGGAGAACAACTCTACGTAGAAGGACGCTCTAATATTAATATAGTATTGGAGAATGTTGTATATAGTATTAACTGTTATATAGTACGTAATGTTAAACAAAACGTAATTATTGGTCAAAATTTTTTAATTAAATTTGACGCTATTTTGAATTTTAGAGATAAAACTCTAGTGATGCCTAAAGGAGTATCAACATTTATAAACTCAGACGAGTTAAAGGGTAATGATGATGAAATACATTTATGTGGTATTGTAGATGAACGAATGAATGATGAATTATGTGAACCAGAATGCACATGTGATGGCGTTGTATGTAATGATGTTGGTTCGAATTTAGTATCTTTTAATATTAATAATGGGGATTTGACTAATGATGGGTTAAATGGGAACGAAACAAAAGCAGTCGAAGTTTCTAGAGTGCAACAGAGAGATAATCTTTTACGTTGGCATCAGCGATTAGTTAATAGCGGTCGTAACCGTTACAAGGGGTATTTCTTGTATAATGATTTTTTTTATAAGGTAATAAACAAAAATGGGGTAGTTAAAAAACTATTACTTTCTTCGAAATTATTAAATACGGAATTCATGCGGGTGATACGTGATGATATTGTAATGTGGAGGCATTTTGGTTTAAAGAAAACATTGGGGAAATTGCGCATACAATATATAATAAAAAATGCGAATAAAAGAATTAAAAAGTATGAAAATGGTTATACAAAATGCCAGAAAAGAAATCTGGGTGTTGTGGCTGCCACACGTTGTAATAAGAAAGAAAGAAAGAAAGGAGTACGTAGATTTGGTATGAGTTTGAGTGTGGTTACCACTCAAGATTCTCAAACCCTAAATTTAATGGAAAGAAAGGGAAAAAGAAAGATTTATAAGATGTTGGAATTAATAGGACGTCGTTGTAAATGTGATATGAAGATAGCAATATGCAATACATTTTATCTTAATTGGTAACTAAAATTGTTTTTTTGTTTTCATGTAATGAATGGCGAACTCCAAAGAAATGAGACTGAGGACTGGTGAGGTCTTCAGAAGCCCAGATGTCATTCGTTAAGTTTTTATTGAAATGTTGAACTTCATTAAGGTTGAATTATGATTCAATTACGTCGACCATGGATCAAATCCATTACAATGTTCTCAAACATTGGGTCTCTCTTTTGTTGGGAGGGGGTGAAGTGGAAGACGTATTGAACATATGTTCAAAGAGTACATTTTGGTATGTGGTTGACTGTAAGTTGGAAGTTGTGTATGAAAATCCAGGAAATGTGGGCGTAAAGTCTCTTTTCTTTGAAGTTTAGACACGTTATTTCTGAAGTGCATCAAACATGTAATGAAATGGATTCGTTTAGTTTTCTATTATTGTCTGTTTTTTATGTCGAGTAGGGACGTAATGTATGGGACCGCCCCTTGGGTTTTAGTGGGGTTTTGAAGAGGGGGGATTCCGGGTCGAGAAGTTTGTAATATCAGATCCCTTATTTGAAAGTAGCCTGAAGATCTGGTAGATCAGACACCTCGATTCGGGATTAGTTTTATTAGAAGACCGGTTCGTGCCCCCACACTTTAGCCTTAGAATAGGAATGGGGTATTGTAACCGAACCTTTCTCCAAAAGGGTGCCCCCGGGATGTAGAGGTTTATTGGTGGTCACTAGCTGGCCACATACCAATGTTGAAACCTCTGACGTTTTAGAAAAGCAAATAAGAAGATTTGAATAAAATAAGATGAAGGTTGTCAATTGGAGACAGGTTCGGGCTTCGTTGAAGCCAAGACATGTATTAGGAGTGAAAATAGAAGAATGAAATAAATAAGTTATTATTACTTAACAAAGTGTTATTCATTTACTCAAAGTAAATAGGTAATCGCCGTATAATAAATCCTAGCTTCGACCATTGAAAGGCTACGTCCCAGAAGCCAGCTTGGAGGAGAAGTTGCTGACGACGGCGAGGGCGCTACTGTACCTACCTGTATTGTACTATGGTGACAAATAAATGATTTATTATTATTATTATTATTGGTTGAACGCGCTAATCTCAGAAAGTACTGGTTCGATTAGAAAAAAACTTTTTGTGTTGAACAGTGCATTTCTCCAGGAAGGCCATAAACTATATAACATCACGCTATGATCAATAGGAGCGGAGCAGTAGTGAAATATGTTGCAAAATCGGGGAAAATATTCCAAATTACTACGCGGACGAAGTCGCGGGCGATCCCTAGTGTCTTATAAACAAATAGCTGTAACGGTATTTTTTACAAGCTTTTATTAAGCTTGCAGTGTATGTAAGTTAGTTTGTATGGTAGGTTGTCTGATGATGAAGTCGGAAGGTGGCCATGAAAAATCTTCAATGAGACAAGATAGCCGTGTCGTGTTTGAGTATTTTGGATTTATTTTGAAGAGTACTATATTCATAGGTGGGTGTTTAGGACGTGATGATGAAGTCCGAAGATGGCCATGGCAACTCTTCAATTAAACAAGACAGCTGCGCCGTTTTTGGATTTGTTGATATAGTTTGACGGCTAATATATTTTTATGTGGTTTTCAGTGTGTGATGATAATGTGCAAAGGTATTCATAGAAACTTTTCAATGAATAAAGTTAGCCGTGTCGTGTTTGAACTCTTTTAAGAATATAATTCAAATTCAAAATTCTTTATTTTCAAAAGGGTTAGGGTACTAATTATACATATTTCTGAGACCCTGCTAGTAAGCTTATAAAAAGCCTGTGGCAGGGGATCTCGCTCTTCATAGACAATTTTTATTTTTTTACTTAGGCCTAGCAGAAAATAACACGCTGTGCGCGCATGTATAGATGCATGTATGTGTATGTGTGTGTTTGTGTGTGTGTGTGTGTGTGTGTTTGTGTCTCTCTGTGTGTGTGTGTGTGTGTGTGTGTGTGTGTGTACATATACCTAACCCCAACCCTACGATTTGATCTTGGGATCGGAAGTAATAATATAATGCATAAACACCCATATAGATATTAGGTACATAAATCCTTACTAATGCCCGCTGCTCCGCCCACGTGGACGTCGGTTATCGCTGTAAAAAGTAGCCTTTGTGTTATTCCAGACCTTAATCTATCTCTGTGCCAAATTTCATCTAGATCCGTTGAGTAGTTTTTACGTGAAAGAGTAACAAACATCCATCCATCCATCTATCCATTCTTACAAACTTTCGCATTTATAATATTAGTTAAGGATGTGAAAGTTTGTGAGAAAGGATGGATAGTGTACTAGCTGTTACCCGCGGCTCCACCCATATGGATGTCAGCTAACTCGATAAAAGTATAATATTTCCTTCTCCAAGATACAGTCTAGCGTCTTGCTAAATGTCATTCAGATGTGTTGAGCCATTTAGTTGTAAAAAGGTTACAAACAGAGCCACTTTTACATTTATAAATAACTTGGATAACTTAACAAAAAGGTACGATTCTAGTGCCTACTATAATGTTTTAATACTTATTACTTTGCTATAAACCCAAACACATCATAAAATAACACTTTCTAAACTAACCGTCTAAATAGAGAGGACTAGAAATTATAATAAACGTTTATTATCCAACAGTGATTACTTAACATTAGTTAAGTAATAAAGGATAATGGAAACATACTTGGACCTCGACAGAACTATTCAATGTTCAGTGAAGTCGTGGCCACATTCTAGTCGAGGGATATAGACGTAAATTAGCAAGTTTGCCCTGTTGGTGCTATGTTATATCTATGTTACCAGCAATATGTATAATCGGGTATTTAATACAATACCTGGCCAATGTATATGTCGCAGGTTAATCATTTAAAATGGATTTTTCCAAAAACCCTAGAAAGGTTGCAAAAACTGGATAATAGGACTTACAAATATTTTGGTTTCAACCTAGATATTTTTAGAAGCATTGCAATAAAACGGATTTGCTTACCAAGATAGTAAATGACAAATTGATGTAGCCGTTATCCAAGCGTATCTGCTAGTGTGTTTAACGTTCATTCGGTCATTTACCGGTCATAAGTTATGAAATGGGAGTGTTTTATAATTATTTTTGCAAAGATCCTAAAAATACCTAGCATGATCGCGCAATTCTATCCTATAATTCTATGATCCGGTGAATTCCAACCTTTCTAGGACTTTTGCAAAAGTCTTCTTTATCAGATTATTCTGTGACATATTATAATGAAAGAAATAAAAAATATTTATTTTGTCTTTACAATATAGAATGGCAATGGATAAAAAAATATATACATACTTTACTTAGCTATTCTATATAATATCGGGACGTTTACCTTTATGATTGTAAAGATAATGATGATAAATATCATTATATATCCGTGGCTGACTTAGTAATTTCATTTGTACGTCATTTTATGGGATGGTACTTAACATTGATAAAATACAGTACAAAATCTATTTACTTTACGCATTGCCGGTTTGACACGCATATATACATACAATCCCTGGGCATATATGTACATTACTTTGGTAAAGTATGTAATAGACATAACACTTCATACATATGCCTGGATGCCTTATGTATACTATACATTTTTTTTAAAGACATCTCCTGCACTATAGAACAAGCTCTGTGTCGCGGGGGACTTTACAAACTTACAATTAACGGACACAAATTACATAGACTCAGAACACCTCTATGTGGGTCTGACAACGTTTTGTCCTGTGTGGGAATCGAACATACAACCTCGTGCACGGCAGGCGCTACTGCGGCCATTGGGCCACCAAGGCAGTCAAACATGACCTAGGCATTGTTTAGAATACCTGAATTATACAGATTGCCTGTAACATCTACACTATCTACTAGCTCTTGTGTTGCTTAGATTCACTAGCAAACTTAAGGTTGGATAACTGTAATAATTCATTACAAATTTGATTGCATGAGTGGGGTTGTCTCACCACTAATGCCGATCCTAGCGCTGTATGTTCAAGTCTATTTATGTGGCAGGTGAATCAAAGCAGCTGAAGCCGAGTGAGAGAGTTACCGTCTTGTTCACATAGTGTGAGTCCGATTTCGAGTGGTTATAGTAATGTGAATTATACTAACTGGGTGGCAAACAAGCATACGGCCAGCCTGATGTGAAGCAGTCAGGAGTTAAGTTAGGAGCCTACGGGCGCTTGTTATATCAGAGGTATCACTTGCGTGCTGCCAACCCATTTTTTACACCAAAAAAAAAAATGTATTATCTCTAGGATAGGAAAACGTTTCTTTTAAAACGCATTTCTAAATGAGCTCTAGAGACCTGTACGTACTCACAGAAAAAATACTACACCGTTGCATGTAGTTAAATGGCTGTGGTCTTCTGTAAGGTGGAGGTCCTCCCCAATAGGGCTTGCTCGCTAGTATGGTACCCTACCTATCTTAATTGTGCATGAGTTGCGGTTACCACTTGCCATCAGGCTGGCCGTATACTTATTTGCCATCGAAGTATTATAAAAAAATGCAGCCCAAATTGGGTGCATTGAAACGGAATGGCTTGAATAGTGGATAAGTAGTGGTGCGCCTAGAACTGTGACCTTACGACCCTACCTAAACCGATTTGGCTCATGTTCGGACTTAACTATTCTTTTTGTCTAATACTTATTACTTTTTAAGACAATTTGTAAAGAAGTAAGTTATGATCAACAAAATCGAACGCTTTACTCATATCTAGAAATATAGCTGCAAGAGGTACCCTCACATTAACAGTTTCTGTAATGTTTTTGATTAGTTCAAAGAAAGCTAGTGAAGTAGAACTGTTTTTACGAAAATCGAACTGTTCCTGTTTTAATATTTTCTGGCTGCTAATGAAATCGTTAAATCAGTTTAGCACTAACTTTTCAAAAAAATAGAAATTACAGGTCATTATCAGGGTAACTGGTCGGTAATTGTTCACGTCCGTCTCTTCTCCTTTTTTATATAATGGTCTAACAATTGATTGTTTAAGACAATCAGGAAAAGTTCCTTCCTGGAGGGACATATTTATTATAAAGCTCAGTGGTTCACATATGTTTTTAGCGCTAAGTTTAAGTATTTTGGTGTTAATGTCATCAATTCCTACAGAATAAGTATTATTGAGATTATTAATTATTTTATATATTTCCATCGGATCTGTCGGGCTTAAAAATATTGTATTAAAATTATTTATGTCCATTGTTTTATTTATATTATCATGTTTGAATTTAAAGTCATTTTCGTTAGTTAAATTAATAAAAAAAAAAAAAAATTGGTTATTTCATTCGCATTAGTATGTTCCTGATCATTATGTAATATTTTATCTATGTCTGTTTTACATATTGAAGATCAGAGTATCTTCAATATTTTCATTTTGATCTTTTTTAAGTTGGTACGAATCGGTACGGAACTCTTCGTGCGCGAGTCTGACTCACACTTGGCCGGTTTTTATAACCCAACCCGCAAAAGTGCACATCAAAATCAAAATATTAAGGCTGAAACATTGGTGTTATACCAAACCGCTGCACTCGGTTATTCAATACAACAGTATAGGGTGTTCGGTGGTCCAATGTTAGTGTATATAACTGAGTGTTGTGAGTGACCGGCGAACTTCGTACCGCCATTTTTTTTCTTTTAATTTTCTTCTATACAAACCATATCCTGACAATAACAAACACAAAATAAAAGAATTATCTAATGTGGTGTAGTCGATCAGAAATTATGCGTGTACATACATTTGGGGGTTTCATTTATATACATAAGTAGGTACACAAACACTTTGACTTTAAAATAGTAAAGATACATGAGAGGTCGTGCCAAAATAAGAGAGCAAGTTCGATATTCATTTTCTTTTTTTAAAAAACACAACTCCCGCTCTAGGGACCAAGCCTAATGTAAGTGATTTGGGAAGAACCTCCGCTCTAGAGGAAATGTGAATAATATGTGTGCTTATATTTGAGACCAATCTTGTCCAGGCCTAAGTTAAAGTCCAGTGTCTAGCAGAGTATTATCTGTCACTGGAATCAAAACCACTACACCAACAAGGCAGTTTGAACAATATTAAATTTACAGCTATGGTCACAAGAGTGGCGGTAAATATTAGTACATTAAAGTTTTATAATTAATGAAATTGCGTACCGTAATGAAAACGAACAGTAATTTAATTTCGAGCGACAATAGGAAGCAGAGTAAAAACAATAGTTTATTTGTAGTTGTCGAGTAGTGCCGGTATTACTTCGACCGGCATCAAGGGACTAGTCTAATATTTAGTTACCGTTACCTGCGCAAAGGGATCTAGAATTCTAGATATAGCGACTCAAATAAATAAGAACATATTATAGTTTTCTCACAGCCGTGTAATGCATTTGATACAAACGTGCCCATTAAAGCATGAGTATTACAGTGACCCTGATACAATCTTTAACCCTCTCCAAAAAGAGGAGGTTATCAAATCGTATGTTGTTTTTTTATGTTTGTCCGCAGAACCTCGTTATTTTTTTTTAATCCGTATTTCGCAAATAATGATTTGAATTTAAAAATAAAAATACATTTAAGAAATTCTCATTGACTTGTTACATTTCTTTCATCTTATTTTTTGTATAATTCAGATTAAAAACAGGAACAAAGGGCGCCTATGTATCCCTGATTGCATATTTAATATTTAATTTATTTTTGCTTTGCTTTGTCTCTGGTAAATCGTCAACATTATGAAGCACTACCAAACTCAGTTAATGGCACAGGTAAGTAATCCTATTAACTTTCTCTTTGTCGACCAAATTGCCACCTAATACCTATGTTGATACGCTTGTAGAGCTTAGGCAGGTACTTACAAAAGGTTGTATAAAATATTGTAATACCCCCTTCGTCATTAGCAGAACGTACCATTCGAAGGTAATTAATTCGTACGATAAAGGGGCTAATTATATTCATAATCTTTTACGCATGATGTCGTCTTCGCGCAACGTAAGTGGTGACTTAATAATACAAGCCTTGATACAGGCATAATTTACAATGACTTATAGTGATGACTGGACATATGCTACGCGACCCCATTAACACCCTCACCCTCTGGCAACCAAGAAACGGCAAAAGAGGTAGGGGTCGTCAAGTCAGGAGATGGGAAGACGACTTGAAACAGACAGTGGGACCATTCTGGATGAGAGTAGCAAGGGACAGGACCCATTGGAAGGAATTGGAGGAGAGGCCTATGCCAAAAGGCACACCGAACTGAGAGACCTCTTGTAACCCTATGTTTAGGAATAAAAGGCTATTATTATTATATAGTGATGACTGTTGCGTGTCGATGACCCCGACAACCTGGCCTGTTTGTCCAACTTTGGCAAACGCCTTCTCCATTTCCTTTCACTCTGTTCTGTCTCTTGCTTTTCTAGTCCATGTTATCCCTGTAGCCTTTATTTCGTCTTCCCATCGTTTCTTAGATATTTGTTTCATTTGTCAATCCCTCTTATGATGTGAACTGTCCTTTTCCACTTTAGTATTTTAGTTTTTAATGTAATGTCTTCTACTTTTGTACGTTTGCTTACTGATGGTTGTATTTTTATTTTTAATTTTACCCAGTTTCTTTATATTCAGCATAGTTCTCTTCTTTGCAGAGTTTCCTTTCACAAGGATAATTTAGCTTAAATAGAAACTTCAATTGTAAAACCTGTACCAAATTGTAGAAAATGAAATAAACATTTTATTTATCATTATTTGTTTGTTATTGCTGTCTGACAGGTTTCCAGTTTTGTGTATTGTATTTAAGTGTGAAGGTCTGACAAACAAGTTATCTATAACCAATATACACAGCGGTGTACTAGTGTTTCTTTGTGTGAGCACAGGTCTCCAGCTCTTCAGGTCTATTTAGGGATGCGTTTTGAAAGAAACGTATTTCTATCCCCATACTCCCATCGGAAGTGGTGCATCTGGTGCTACGACTGTATTACTGGCAAGCGTCCATAGGGTACAGTATCTTAAGCAGTTCAACATCAGGCGGGCCATATGCTTGTTTGCCACCCAAGTAGTACAAAAATATATATAAATAACACATAATATATTCTTACCCGTCTTCTATTCTTCTTTAAAACTTAATTCATGTGTCAATCGGTATTTATCTATTGTTTTTTGTCAGTTATTGTCTGCGTAACTGTAAGATTCAAATTACATAAACCAAATGTTACTTGAGCTCTCTAATAACGAACAACTCCAGACGAAAACACGATACTGTATTTGACTGCACGGTTGGTTCCGTGGCTTAAATGGTTACACAGCGCGACGTGTTATAGATTCAAGGCCCTCGGGACAAAAAATGTTTAATCCATAAATGATTGTATCGAGTCTGGGTATACTTTGTGTCTGTTAATTAAAATGTTTTAAAAGAACCCCGTGACACAGGGCTACAAATAATTTTGTCTGGCAAAAATTGAAAGCTAAAGGGCTTATCAATTTGTTTTTAAGTCATTCAAAGGGCAAATAAAAGTTGCTACATTTATCTTCGTAGAGACCCAGCAAACGTTGTTTTGCTACTAAAATAGTAATATCGCTATTAAAAAATTGAGGTTGATCGTAGAGGGGTGAAAATTAGGGGTTGTACGTATTTTTTAATGCTGAATCACAAAAAAATAAAAACAAAAAAAATTGTCTAAAAAAATAAATAAAAATTTTAGGGGTGGAACACCCTTAATATTTAGGGGGATGAAAAATAGATGTTGTCCGATTCTCAGAGCTACCCAATATGCACACAAAATTTCACGAAAATCGGTCGAACCGTTTCAGAGGAGTTGAAAGTTGAACACTATGACACAAGAATTTTATATATTCGATAGATTACTCGCAAAAGTTAACTAGACTAGTGTCCCAGATAGCCAGTTGTGCCGACTCTCTGCCTATTAAATTCGTTGTAAGAAAGACAAAAATGTATCAAAAAGTTACCTGAAATAACACTTTTTTTACAATGCTATCACATCTGTCGTAGGTACTAAGAACTCTTTAGAGTTGAGACTGTAGTTGTATATAAACAATGACAAACTGAGACTTCACTGACTTTCTGTCATGTCAGTAATATTATCAAGATTATTTGAATAATATTAATTTGTCAGATTAAGTTCTCGTTTCATTTATATTTTATCATTGAATATTAGCATTATGTTTAAAAGACGACACACATTGAGTACAGCTTTGAGTAGTGGTGTTGTGCAAAAAGCAAGCTTAGAACACATTGTTAAAATACAATGTCGAACATCCGTGTCTACGGAAAAGTTTAAGTTATCTGCTAGACATGAAGGTGGGGACACTACTATGTGGTGAGTAGGTAATTAACTTACTGTCCGTGTGGTGACGGATTAAGTAATGTATGCGGTATGTAATGCGGTGGCGTAAGAGATCGACTAAAAGAGTTAGTCAGGCAGACAATATCCAAGAGAAGGAAAATTTGAAACAAAACCCTTTACCAATCCTTAGGACCTAGCCGCCCACGGCTAATATCCCTCCAAGTGTATGGAGGAACCCCGTGCGCAATAGTGGGACGTTGATGGGTTGAAATGATGATGATCAGTGTGACTTAAGTTTTAAATTCCATCTATCCAGACTGTCTGAAATAAATCGCCACCAACCATGAGACCGCCGCGTGCGGGACAGTTTGTACTAAATTATTGATTTTAAAATACCTATATAAACTACCTTTTTTATGTTGCACAATAAACTTATTGTATAGTATTGTAAAATCTTCTAGGGCCAAATTAGCCGAACTGGGTACAAAGTACAAGACAGCTGTGAACCTTGGCCTTGGAATGCCTGATTTTTCTCCACCTGAGCGTTTTTTAAAGGCATTATGTAAGGTATCGATTAGTGAGAATCCATTAGTTCACCAGTACACAAGAGGATTTGTAAGTACATACATGCATCACGACTCTAAGTATGGTATAAGGCCAATTTTCGGTTTTTATTTTAGAATAATATAAGTGTTTATAATATGAATACGAACTCCTGTGTGACAAAACATCCTACCCTCTGAGTAGTGAATTTTTGAGAAAAATAACATTTTTGGCGGATATGAATAATTAATTTATTATAAGATTAATAAGTAATTTGATATATGGATGTATAAAAATGATAAAAGCTGCATTGTTTAAAGCCATTTTGAATCTTATTGTAAAATAAAAAGCACATGTCTGAAAAGTTGGCCCTATACCATACTGTGCGACCGTATCCCATTTGAACATCATGCTTTAATAACAGTACGCAAATTGCTTCGATTCAAAATAAACTTCAAAACTAACGTACTCACATTAGTTATCTACGAGTCTTTCAGCACAACAAAACAAACAACAAAAATCCAATGAGAACGAGAATGTGATTGCATATACACTCGTACTAAATAATATGTCTCACGCAATTACCAGTTTAGGGATCAGAGACGAAAATCTTGTCACAGATCCGCTTTGCCATTGGCTAACTGTAAATACGCATTTGAACAGCGCCATTTCCTATAGGGGCAGCATCCTGGTGCACTCGGACTTTGCCCCTGTAGTTGGAGCCCGCGTTGCGTAAGCCTTGGCGGTGGGCTGCTGAAGTTGTATCCAGTTCTCTTCCTATCTGTCAATACGAAGTGTTGGTTCTCAGAGGAGGTTTTGTCGATTTTCCGGCCACCTCCCATTTTTTGGAGCGAGAGCCCGACGTAACTCCTTTGCTGCTCTAGTCGGGACGGTATGCATAAAATTGCATTTTCACTCTCAACAAAATGGTACTTTAAATTTGCCTTTTACCATTTGCTCGTTTGCTTAAGGACTAAATAAATATTTTAAACAGACATCATAGTGGGCCTTGGTCTCGCTGTGCTTCTGACACTATTGATGTCTATAACTGGCGGATTATTTACAATCAATAGGGCTACGAGTGCTGAGACTAGGGACTTTACAATAATCTTTGTTTTATTTACTTTTGGAGGTTTGAATTACTTTTTTATAAAGAAATTGTATTATTATATTTGTGTTAATTTTTTTTAAATAATCTTACAGGGTCTACCCAGATTAGTGCAAAACCTAGCAAAACTTTATTCGCCATTGATTTCCAGAAACATTGACCCACTGAATGAAATTGTGGTCACTTGTGGGGCTACAGAGGCTCTGTATGCGACTATGATGGGTATTATTTTTATTACCAATTCAACACATCTATCTATCTATACTATATAAGTGAGTTTGTGACGTTGTAGGGTGTGACCTTTGGAACTTCTGAACCGAATTTGAAAATTCTTTTACCAATAGAATGCCACGCTATTTATGAGTGTCATAGGCTATGTTTTATTGACAAAACATTATTGGACCTCGGGAAATACCACCCATGCGAAGCCGGGGCGAGGCGGCTAGAAGGTAATATACTTTATTCGATTTTATACACTGACACTTCCAATGATTAGGTATCTATAGCTACATCTTATGTCCTAGCAGTCTAACAGCTTCGTTACGCTCTGAAGCACTGGTGTCTTGTTCTTCTTCTTCTTAGCGCGTCGATGGCAATCTTAATTGTGTCGGCCCAGAACCTAGCTACGAGTTCATATCTACATGATAATGTAGAAACCACAAATAACACTACACTGATTTTACCCTGGTATTGCAAGCGTCCATTGGCTACAGTAACTGCTTACCGGGCTGTATGCTCGTTTGCCACCTAAGTAGAATAAAAAACCCATTGATAGGTTTTTAATTATTATCAGAAATAAAAATGTGTTCTGTTTGAAAAATGATAAAACATATTAACCAATTCATATTATTAAACATTGATAGGTTTTTAATTATTATCAGAAATAAAAATGTGTTCTGTTTGAAAAATAATAAAACATTAACCAATTCATATTATTATTATAACAATACAACCCGTACGACTGACTTGCAGTCTATGTACAGTTTTATACACAGCTAATGGTCTGGAAACTTTATAACTATGACGTTTTCCTTTCTATAACGACGGTGAGCGCAAAGGAAAGATTATTGAAATTTGATCTTGTATCCTGTTACTCATTGCATCCACTTTGGGAGCTTATTAAACTCGCGCGTCATATGGGTATCTATTCTCTTTTTTATAACATGATAGGAAGTCATGAGTACTAGATATTTAGAAAAACAAACAAGTAAAACTTCACATTTTTTGGTAACTTTAAAAAAAAAATACGAGGTCCCTACGAAAACTGGCACACCCGGGACGTGCCGCTAGTACCTACTATGTATAAAATAATAGTGTTATTCATATATTTCTATTATTCTGAGATATAATTATAGTGCTTAAGTTTATATATCATGTTCAATTATAAGTTATTATAAATATTTATAGTATACTTATGTACTCGTATAACTAAGAATTTAATGAATTTACGTTTATAGTTATCTTCAAAATTGGCCAATGCCTGATATGATATATATTATTATGTAATATACGTGTATCTAACCCAGTGTCCTACGAGAGCGACGATCGCAAAATCTCACCGCAGACGATAACATAGGACGCAAGCAAGCAGCCGTTGTTTCGATCGCGTTCGTCGCGTTTTCAGCGTCGTGTTTGTCGCCCACGTAGGACACCGGGTTACGTAGTACACCGCCTTAATATGTAAAACTGGCAACAACGGTTCTTGTACAATAATATTATCTCGATGGCCTTTCTATCTTCTTTCATGACATAATATTCTGTGGATATTGGGATTGTCTGTCAAGAACAATACACATTTATTTATTTATTTATTTACAATTGCAATAGATGACTAAAGTTTGGGAAATTGCTATGTTTACACTACCGTGTCTTGGATAGCACGTTAACGTTTCTTCTACGCCTAATCTCTATCCGGTCATGTCGTATAGCCATGCCATCGGACTATGAGGAAGCAAATATAGAGCTGAGTTTTTGCGCATACACTTCTGGATTAGTTCACGCACTCTCTCGCGTTAATCACCATAGAGATAAGCAGCTGGAACCACGAATTTGGTTTTTCTTAAAATATATGAAGACTATAAATATATGGCCGTTGGAGCAGAAAAGTTCTTGAGTGGCGACCACGAACTGGAAGACGAAGAGTGGGCAGGCCTCCAATAAGGTGGAGCGACGACCTGGTAAAGGTTGCATGCAACCGATGGAAAAAGTCTGCTCAGGATTGAGAGTTGTGGAAATCCTTGGGGGAGGCCTATGTCCAGCAGTGGGCGTCTTTTGGCTGAGATGATGATGATGATGATGATATGAAGACTAGCGGCCCGCCCCGACTTCGTCCAGGTTAACCTATTTTCAGCGCAACTTTCTTTTTTTACATAAGAACCTTCTCCTATAAATAACAAACACAACAAAAAAGAAAACTGAAATCGGTCCAGCCGTTCACGCGTGATGCCGTAACAAAGGGAAATAGAGATAAATTTTTATATAAAAGAAGATACAGTTGTATCTTATGTATTACAGGTCATCTAGACGAAGGTGATGAAGTTATAGTAATAGAGCCATTCATTGATTGCTACTACCCTATGTTCAAGTGTGCTGGAGGATCTCCGAAGTATATTGCTCTTACTCCTGTGAGTAATATTGCATATCTATTCATAAATTAGTTGTTTAATGGATTCCTCACGTCATGAAAGTACACAGTAACCTCTTTTATATAAAGTTAACAGTTACCGTAGCTTTTAGACGCTTATTATACCTAAGGTACTTGTTGCCAACCTAAATTGGTCTAGTGATAGGAAGAGTTATAGGTCTTTTCGCCCGCCATTTGTTCGCCCGAACGGGCCTCTCAATAACTCGATAGGATATATCTTATAAAGAAATACCTGTATTTGGCATTGGTGATCTGTACCTACTTAAGGGTTAAACTACCAGGGGCACAGTAACCCCCTAGCTAGATGGGTGACTACAACTATGTAGACGCTCAGATATTTCCTCTGAGCGTCTCTGTGCATTAAAGGCCATGTTATAATCTATTCCGACTGTTACCAGTTCTTAGATTACGATAGAGGCTTAAATATAGTGATCTGAATATTTCTGTCACCGAGTCGGCCCCTAACCAAACGATAAGGACAATTACCTTGAACCAACAGAGAAATTCAAGTGGCAATATCACCGCATCCGACTGGGTACTTGACGAGAAGGAGTTAACTAATCTGTTTAATGAACGCACAAAAATGTTTATATTGAACAATCCCCACAACCCTACGGGCAAAGTCTTTACTAAGGACGAGTTGGGACTCATTGCCAGTTTGTGCAAAAAACATAATGTTCTGTGTGTATCTGATGAAGTGTACGAATGGATGGTCTATGAGCCAAAAAGTCATATAAGGATCGGTGAGTCATTTTTAAATTATTAGCAAACTGTACAAGTAATTTCGAAAAACATCGACTAAACTTAATATTGTTCTTAATTGGTCTATGTATGGAACGTTCTAAAAAAACTTACCTACATATTATAATTTTCAAGTAGTGCGCAATCACATGATGAATAGTACTGTCATAATAAGCGATTTATATTATTGACCACCCCCGCGTTAAGTAATAATCTCTTGTGTCTTACATTTCGGACAAATTTGTGTGTTGATGTGTAGGTTCTGTGTGTCTGTAAAGTGTACGTTTGCAAAGTCCCCCATGATATAGGGCTTGTTCCGTAATGCGTGAGTTGTCCTTTGTAAAATTAACTGACACTCAGACTACATTTCTGGAGTGAGAAACCACAGCACTCGGCGTAGTAACCACCACTATAATAATAATAATTTATTTTTCACCACAATATTAGCATGACTACCATATTACCAGACTATGACCACTACGCAACAAGTCTAATCTTTGGCAGATTTGTTGTAGCTATATCGTCTGCTTCGGGCATAATGATTTATGACATTCCATCGAGCAATTTTTTTAGATTCCAGGACAAGTTGAAATTACAGAACAGTATAAAAGTTAAGGGGTTAATTCGCATGTGTAGATAGAGATTATAATTATATTTGTGAAATCACTGATCAATAAATTTCAATACGTTATGCTGGTCTAGTTTCTAGAATGTAAAACGTATATTTTTCATCATAATTTCAATATTTTCATTCAGATATATATAAATTCATAAGCTTTAAATGGGTTATAAACTGTATTTTAAGTCAACATGAAATTTGATAAACAAAATAATCGAAAACACAAACAAGAAACATTTGTTTTTTTCTTAATTGTATTGTTTTAGGCAACAATTAATTAGTAAGAATAAACCTTTTTATTAATGTTGTGTTGTCCACAGGTAGTCTACCTGGCATGTGGGAGCGCACAATAACCATAGGTTCTGGTGGCAAGACGTTTTTATTGACGGGGTGGAGGTCAGGCTGGGCATACGGACCAGCCAGTCTCATGCGTAACGTACAAATAGCGCATCACACATGCGTCTATGTTTGCCCAACACCTATACAGGTCAGTTTTATAACTATGGCTGTTGCTTACTAGTTATTTGCCTTTATACTACAATACGTTCCCAAATTCGCAAGAGAATTGAATAGCCAAAATAATCTTAATCGACAATGTGTAGGACCTTATGGTAACGAACAAGTGCATTTGAATTTTGTTAGTGCGTATACTGACTTATAACTAGACTATTATTTATCACGATAAAAAGTATTTTCGTCCCCAGGATACCATCTATCTCCTTGCCCAATTTCATTAAGATTCGTTGAGCCGTTTAGTCGTGAAAGCGTTACTAACAAAAATCTTTGCAAACCCCTTTTACCCTCTTAAGGGATGATTTTTGAAAAAATGTTTTATATTTGTTTTATGACTTTCATGAAAAACCATCATACTAAATTTCACTCGAATAACTTCATAAACGGAAAAGTTTCATACTAACTTCATACTCCCGTTTTACCCCCTTAGGGATTTTCAATAATCATTCGTTAGTGCTTCCATACGTTATAAAAGGAAACCCTGTACAAAATTTCAAGTTCCTAACCCTTATAGTTTTGGCCCTCCGTTGATATTTCAGTCAGTCAGTCAGCTTCTCCTTTTCTAGTATATACTTAATATAGATGTTATTAAATGGCAATAATAAGATGTTGGAAGAGGCCTTTGTCTAGCATTGGACTGTTAATAGCCTGATTGATTGTTTGATTGAAATGGCAATTCATATTTATAATTACAAAAGAAATATTACACTCTGAAATTATATTTACAAAACAAAATAAATACATAATATATTATTATAAAACACTCTACATCACTAAAACTAAAAAAATGTTTTCAGGAAGCGGTAGCGAGTATGTTCGAATTTGAGCTCACCCGACGAGACGCTCCAGACTCTTACTTAAAATCATTAGCAAGAGAAGCTTTATGTAAAAGAGACATAATTGTAAGAGCACTCCAAGAGAATGGATTTATTCTGACGATTCCTGAGGCTGGTTTTTTCATTCTCGCTGACTGGACACAATTAGGTAATACTCTAAAGCGTGTCTATACTGTGTACTATGTCTACGAATACATATTTGCTAGCTCTGTCAAACACGCGTACAGGTAGATACGTGTTTTAAAATTGCTTCAATTAATCAGTCACATCAGCGACAATAATTTTCGCTGAACGTCAAATTTACATTATTGAATGGTGACAAGATCGTACGCGTAAATTGCATTTTAAAATCGTAGTCTAGCCTAGGTCAGTCGTTAGTTCGTCAGGACGTGATGGTGACGTCTAGTAAGAAGTCAAACAGATTTAGAATCTAAATTATAAAATGAATACTTTCGTATTCATTTTATAATCGACTGCCTTGGTGGTCCAGTGGTCGCAGTAAGCGCCTGCTGTGCACGAGGTTTTGTGGGTTCGATTCCCACACAGGACAAAACTTTGTGTGGCACACAAAGAGTTGTTCTGAGTCTGGGTGTAATTTGTGTCCGTTAATTGTATGTTTGTAAAGTCCCCCGCGACACAGAGCTTGTTCTCTAGTGCGGGAGTTGTCTTTAAACTAAAAAAAAAAATAGATGAACAACCACCTAGGAATATAGTTAAATAAATTAAAAAATCTACGCACGACGCTGCTTTATTATATCATTTAAGAGTTCCTATGGCCACCTTCCGGCTGCATCATCAGACTAGCTCCATGGTACCATAATAGTACTAGTCACCGAAGTTACGTCGTTAACGGCGATATACGAAATTTCAGCTAATTCAAAAACCGGAAAGTGCATCAAATCTTGCGTACAAAATTTGGCCGTGAAGCTAAATAAAAACTTGAAAAAGGCGAATTGTTTAATATAAGCAATGCCGCGCACGTCGAGGCAACAATAACTGCCGAGTGCTTTGACGCTTGAGGGTTCGTTGCGAGTGCAGCGGTGGGCACCGTCACTCTTCCCGTCTTGCATCTCTATAAACAACATCGTATATTGCCGTATATTTGTGTTTACGGGTGCGATGATAAGTGCCGTTTCACGCGCCACCACGCCGTGAACAGAAAATACGTTTGATGCGCCGCGAGACGATGCACACACGATGCGCGGCACTCCGCGCCTCCGTAAATGAGGAAGGTGTTAAGTCGGCAACATATTAGTAATGCCCTAGTTAAGTCACTTCTTACTATTAGGCGGTTCGTATGCTTGTTTGCCATCTAGGTAGTATAAAAACTACCCGAAATCACCCAACGCTTATTATGTTTGATAATCATGATGTGATTCAGATAAGGTAAGTAGTAGCAATTAGCTTCTGACTACGTACAGTCAGCGTCAAATAGATAGTGACACTTAAGGTATTCAAATTAATAAACGCAACCAAAAAGTCAATAATATACAATATAATATACATAGAAGGAAAAAAGTGAGAAATTCATTGGAATAAAACGTTTTACCGAAAATAAGCTCTAGTAACAGTCAATAACGTTGACTTTACTAGAGTGGTGGTTTGACTGAACCTATTTTAATGACATTTTGAACGTCTCGACTTTTGAACGCTTAAATAGTTAACAACAATATGGAAACTTTGCTTGTACCGATATTATTGACTTTTTGGTTGCGTCTATTAATTTGAATACCTTAAGTGTCACCATCTATTTGACGCTGACTGTACCACCAACAAGCAACTCATTACTACGCCATAATCAGTATTTACTGTATGTAATAATAGTACATACAATAATTACCTCTGCCATCTCACTCGTGGTCGCCCGATTACATAAGATGGCGTGACCGGAGAAAGATAAGATACATTATTCTATATTTAAATTGATTACGTTTGACGACATTTTCTTCATTTTTCCTTTTCAAAGGTTTTTAATGTTGTAAGTAGGTATAATTAAACTCCCAAAACATTAAAACTTCGTTAAAACCGACATTGTCTTGTACGGGAAATTTTCGTCCTGTTTACTTGCAAAAATATGTCGAGGGATTTGTATATACGAAGTGATATCTCATAAATTTATGTCATGCATAACTTATTCATTTTTGGTGCTTAGGTGTAACACCAATAAAATGGCAAAGAACGGAAATATAAGAAAATAAAATTTAAATATTTTCGAGCATTCTTTTTCATTAAAATATGTGAATGTAATGCATGTAACCAGGTCGATATATCCTTATCCTTATATTATATTACAATACATTCTTTATGGTATTTATTATACACTAGTAGGTACCACATATTATAACTAATAGTTACAAAAATAAGAAAGGATAGCAATAAAATAAACCTAAAAGAATGTACATTGGGCGTTCTTATCGCTAAAGCTATCTCTGGCAGACAACCTTTAGATGGACTCAGCGGTCAGGAAAAGTGGCTGTTGATGTAACCTAGTTAAATAAAATAAATATACTTCAAATATTTTATATTCCGGCGTAGTTATATAGTAGGTATCCACTTAAGCTGATAAAATTGAAATTGAATTATGTTATTTCTAGTGAAAAAAGTTGACTTATTATCCACTGAAAAGGGAGAGAATAAAGATTTCCTCTTCACAAAGAGGCTCACGAAAGAAGCCGGTATTCTCACCGTCCCGCTCTCGATTTTCTACTCCGACGAACACAAACACCTTGCGCAAAAGTATATCAGATTCTGCTATATTAAGGTAACCATTGCAATAAATTAAATACTGTTTTACTTACTATTTAAGAGAGGTAGGGAACCATGCAAGCAGGCAGGCCCGACTGACGAAGGAAAGAAAAAAACTACACACAGCGGTGTAGTTATGTTTTTTGTGTGTGAGTACAAAGCTGCACGCGGTATATGCACACGAAACCGTGATCATATCGTCTTCTATATATAAATAATTTATTGGAACAAAAAGAGTTAATGTGTTTTTTTGCACGGTAATAACTGCATTAGTTTAAATAACTGTGTCGCAGTCATTAACGCCCACTGTCAGGACGTTTAGTTTAGTTCCAGCTTACATAATAATAACACATAGACCTGGCAGACGTCGTCCTGCCTGAAAAAGCTGAAATACCAACCGCAGCGCCACCACAATTGTGAATCTAAACCATCCAGGGTCCTACCCGAACACACACACAAAATTTCATCAAAATCGGTCCAGCCGTCTAGGAGAAGTTCAGTGACATACACACGCACACAAGAAATATATATATAAAGATATGTGTGTGTTGTCAATTGCGCCTATCTTTACATATATAATAACTTGTCCGGACATCCCAGAGCCTTTTGCTGCAAACTTGATATTTTGCTCGTCTCATAGACGTAACTGAAAACTAAAAAAGGAAATTCAATCCCTAAGCATTGAATGCAGGCAGCTCAGGATTGGCCATTGTGGAGGCATATGAGGGAGGCCTACGTTCAACAGTGGACGTCAGCAGGTTGAAATGATGATGATGATGAATCCCGAAAAACATGTTTAACCCGGGTAAACTTGCGTCGAACCGAGGTATCGTTTTTATTTATTGCTTATACATATATAATGTATAGCAATGGGCTCGCTTTCTTTGTCATGAAATGCAACAAAGCTAGCCAAACATTGGTCTCATATACCTGCCTTCTTGCTGAAAAATGCGTAATGCTAATAAAATATAGGTGCCTATTTACTTAACTGCAATGCATTAGACATTACGCTAACGGCTTCGCACTATTCGGGCGTGATAGTTATTTAGCTGTTTTGTTCAAATTATATGTAAATATCTACGATATCCTCATTTATTATCACTCGTTCTATCAGTGAAATCCGTATCAAAATCGGTTTAATAGTTTGACTGAAGTAAACGAAGACACATACAGAATGGGACAGTGAATTTGTTTTAAAATATATAACTAAGTATCTATAGGTTTTTTGATTTTGTTTACAGAAGGACGAGAATCTGCAATTGGCTGCAAATCTTCTGAAGAAATGGCATTCCGATCAATTAACTGCACATTGATAGATAGGGTAGTGTAGTGTAGGTTATTATTATTTTAATTTTAAATACAAATAGTATTTTTTAATGACATTTTATTTAAATAAAAAAGAACTTAACAGTTTTATTAGTTTTTTTTTTCAATTAACTAATAGTATGATGAAAAAAAGGAAATATGTTTTTTTTTTAAATGTATGAAGTCCCGTTTTGTTTATTATTTCATTAAATTCTCGGCTTTTCGAAGCTCTATATTCGGATATTATAGATTTTAAATATAAATTGCTATGAATAGAAACTGAAAAGTTTGAAGTTAGTTTAGTAGCTTATTTGATGAAATAGTGGGTTTTGAAATAATTGGAAAGCCTACTTAACTCGTACTTTACCAACTAATCCTTAAATAACTGGAACCCTTGACGAAAAAATACCTAAATGAATTTATGATAATTATCTTAGATCTCCTCGCACTAAGGTACATAATGCGATAAGATACTTATATTGTTTTTACAAAAGTTGCTCATACTTTAACCGCGTGCAAGTTTACAACATCACCTAAACCGAAAGACGTTCTCTGCTTGACATAAATCTCCCATTTCCACAGCAATCGAGTAGTGATCACGAACCGAAAAAAAACAGCGTGGGCAGCCCCTCAAGTTAACATAATTGATATATATTATCTAACATACAAAAACAAACAGAGTTGTTTTGTATTTGGAGCTTTATACGAATTATTCCTAAGTTTGCACGTTTTTGTGTCTATTTTAACCGGGGTGTAAGCCAAACATGGGATGGGTACACAAAAGTTGGTAAACAAATATGCAAACAATTGGGTGCCACAGTACCGGATTCAATATGTTTACAAACCTAATGTTTGTTGAACGTGTGCTTCATGTGATCCGCTTTCTTCACTTTGTCGTCGAAATATATACGAACTATGTTATTGTTAAGTATCGGAAAATCGGAAACTTCCTAACCGTTCCGCTGTTGTATTGTTAAGTAGTGTTGAGATAACGTTCAATGTTCACCAAGGGTATGATTTATACGATTTATTGGATTGATTATTGATTATAGCAATTTAAAATCAACAATTTCCCAATTTCCTTTAATCTACACTAATATTATTATTATAAAGAGGAAAGATTTGTATTTTTGTATGTAACGAATAAATTCAAAAACTACTGGACCGATTTCAAAAAATATTTTACTATTAGAGAGCTACTTTGTCAGCGGGTAACATAGGGAATATTTTATT
The DNA here is from genome assembly GCA_947095525.1 of Trisateles emortualis. NCBI lineage: Eukaryota > Metazoa > Arthropoda > Insecta > Lepidoptera > Erebidae > Trisateles > Trisateles emortualis. The sequence goes on along the minus strand of OX352729.1, from coordinate 23,497,070 downwards.
GAAAGGGAGTTACGGGGTATCTACGAAAACTTAATAAACGTCCACCCGGGACGTGCCGCTAGTAATTAATAAATAAACAATTTATTATAGACAACACTATGTATTTTTTATAATAAATAATAATAATAAAGCGACCCACCCCGGCGTGAAGCCAGGTTAAACTAAATATTTTCTGCTCATTTTGTTTAATGTAAGAACCTTTTACCAGGTATTAGCAAACTTTAAAACAAAAGATAAAGCAGCAGAGTCGTTTTCGTGACCGAGGGAAATAGGGACTCATTTTATATTACATTACATTTTATTTTTATATTTTATATGGTATATACACTATGTAGATAAGCCTCCGCTAACGAAATCGATGGACATGTTCAAGCCACGCGTTAGCCTGATTCCGATTACATGATAAAATGTTACTAAATTATAGATAATATCTTTAGTGTATTTTTATTTTTAAGTAGCTATGGCAAGCTGCAGTTACTCTGTTCATAGCCTTAGCACAAAATACTTAATAGTGGCCGTAGCTACTCTGTTCCTTGCTTCACGATGATTTTCAAAGAACTTCAAAAAAGAAGATGTTATAAATGTTTGTATTAATTTTAATGTTTACCGTTGAACTCCAACATTTATAAATCGATGTGAAAAAAATAATAGCTATAAATCATCAGATAAAAAAAATGGAATAAGAGTTTTGTAAAAGTTCATCTTGTTTAAATACTTCAGAATGGTTCTTGAAATTTCTACAACTAGCCGTATTGAAGTCGGTTTATTTTTTGTTTAAATTATTGCGCAGTCACTTGTTTTATGTTTTCTTATCTCACGAATACTCCATCGTAAAGCCCTGTTGAAAAAAATTGGGTCGGCAACACGAGAGTAATACCTCTGGTATTGCAAGCGTCCAGGAATACGGTAACTGCTATATAATCAGACGGACATCATGCTTGTTCTCCACTTAGGTAATATAAAAAAAATGTATTTTCTAAAAAGGTTTATTCAATAAATTTAATTTTCCAAATAATTATTTTCCATTGTATCACATTTAAAGTCTATTATGGCATAAACTTCACTTTTGATTGAAGCCAATTGTGAGATCCTAGGTTCGATTCTCCGGTCGAAGAAATTCAAGTTCTTATTATAATATTCCTAGTCGCTACACATTATATATTCTATACTAATATTATAAAGCTGAAGAGTTTGTTTGTTTGGTTGAACGCGCGGAGCAGTAGTGAGATATGTTGCAAAATTGTGGAAAATATTCCAAATTACCACGCGGTCGAAGTTGCGGGCGACCAATATTTATATATTATAATAACGATTGGCTAGCCCTCTATTAAGTAAAAGATCTTGTGTAACATGTAAGAGCTTTTATACCAGGGGATAGAACCATAGGAATAAGCTTAAATAAGGACAAATTAATCCGGAGTAATAATCAAATTGAATCTACAACCTAAATTTGATTACACATTTCACGGTGCATTGTTAATCCCTCCTAAAATTGATTGTGTACTGTGTGTGCTAAAACTAAACCTATTATACTTCGAATAGTTCGCGAAATAGCGAGACTTACACACAATCCCTTAAATTTTGTTTATTAAATTGTATCTACGAATAAACGTATAGGTACTTTATATAATTATAGGTCGCTTATTTAGGGATGCGTTTGAAACAAAACGTATTTCTTTCCCAGGGATACTCCCATCTTAAATGGTGTTAAAAATGTTTGTCAACACGCAAATGATACCTCTGGTATTGCAAGCGTCCATAGGCTACGGTAACTGTTTAACATCAGGCGGGCCGTATGCTTGTTTGCACCCAAGTAGTACAAAAAAATGGTGAGTAGTGGTACCTGTATTTTTAAGGGAAGGTCCGCCGCAATTGTGCAGAGATTTTGCCTCTGAAGCTGCAAGTACCACATTTTTAGAAGTAGTCACCAGTTATGGGTGATCGCATTACCCATAACTGGTGTCTACTTCTGTGCGGCACGAGAGATTTTATATATTTTTAAAGATATACTAGAACGATAAGACTAATATTAATTTATACGGTTTTCCGTATAATATTTTAGTCGTAATTCCATATTTGCTCCTGAAAAATTCAATTGTGTACCCACGTATACCGACTCCGTATCAAAGTTGCGACAAACAAATATTTATTTCGCTCTATCATTTGTCGTATATACGATAAATGATAGAGCGACAGTTGGATATCATATCATAATTATCATAATGACATATCGATTTAATTTTAACGGCTTCCTTTTAGTATATCTTTAAAAATTATAAAATCTCTAGTGCCGTACAGAACTAGACACCAGTTATGGGTAGACCCATAACTGGCGAGTACTTCTGTGTGTCACTAGAGATTTTGAACTGTCACCTTATCACTTTTGTCGTATATTTGTTTGTCGCAACTTTGATATTCTATCACGTATACCACTCATAAGTCGACACTGTCGTAGAACAATGTCAGATGTTATGATACTACGAAATCGTGTTTTTAACACAATTGGCTTCTATAAACGATTATCTTTCCCAACAATTTTTTTTTATTTTTTTTTATGCAGTAGTTTTGAAGATATTCAATCGAACAAAATCGTACTTGAACATGATTCCGAATGACAACATCGCGTGCCGACATGCGCTGTTGTCTCTTGTTCGTCAAGAACGCGTATGCGCCGGCCGCTGTCTATTTAACGTCACATGCGGCGACGTACGACGGCAAGTGGTCATGTTTCTTAATGTTTTTAAAGATAATGCCTAAACGTATTTAAAAGCTATTTTTATAGTTTTAATGAGTTTGTAATATAACAAAATCAATACAAGATGTCAAGATCAAAGCAGATATTAAATTTAGTTCTAAATAATAAAGAATGAATTAACCGCTCAACCGAGGAATCAAGTATTTCGACTAATTTAAACGAAAGTACACATAATCCTGGTAAGTCTGTTATAATAATTACTGTTCGTAACAGTAATTAGTGATATTAATATATATTTTATTATTTCGAACCAGTAAAAAGATTTTATTCTAAAATACTCAAAAATCATGTCGTATTGTAATGAACGACTATGTTCTATGGAACTCAAAAATAATCATTTATATTATTAAATCTTATCATAGTGATGGTGTTAATACGTATATTACTTTATTTTAGCAACAATATTTATTTCTATAAATTTTGTTGTATCTTAAAATAGTGTCGTTTTATTACAAAGTTCATTTTAATAATTGAAGTCGGTTGGGCAAATACGACGCTGTACTACGGAATAAATGTCACAATTTTTTGTCGTACAATTAGAACCGACCATATTCTTTGGCGGCTTTCGAATACAATTTTGTTCGGCACTTTCAATTATAAAAAAGTAATAGATTAAATTAACAGATTTTTTTTATTTCTTGTATTTATGATTTTGTGATATAGACTTCTGATTCTAACATGATTTTTTTAAGACGTTGCAGATTTGGAGGTTGATAGATCTTCATAACCTATACCACCAGGTGCAGATAAAATCGTATATGAACTAGCCTACCACTGCCTGATTATTCGATCAAGTCCCCGAAATTTATTTTCCGTACCAAAGTTCCTTATTAATATTATAAATGTAAAAGTTTGTGAGTATGGATCGATGGATGTATGGATGGATGATAACTACTGAACGGATCTGAATAAAATTTGGCACAGAGATAGATTATGGTCTGGAATAACACATAGACTTTTTACAGCAATAACCGACAACCATGCGGGCGGAGCTCTTGTACATCTTGTACATTTATGATACAGATATTATTATACTGCGTTTTATTCTAGATTAGCAAGTATTAAAAATAATAAGTTTATATCTAATAAGTTTTTTATAAGCTCTAAATCCCCATGATTTAGAGTTATAATATTTTGTTAGTATACAAAAGACATGTAATTTACAATGTGGCTGTCTTATTTGGACGCAATGACCCTCAGGTGAAGCAGCGCGTTTACGCCTAATCGCTGCAAAACTGTCCGTGTATGCATCGGCGAACATGTCTGAGGCGCTGCACATCCATGGCAGTCCCAACAGCATCCTGAGTGCATTGTTGTATTGGACTCAACGAGCACTGATGGTCTTCAGCGTACAGCTAGTCCAAAGACTGCACGTGTAAAACGTTTGACAATACGCTTTAAAAAGTTTTAATTTTACGTCACATGTGCAACGTGCAAATCTTGGTACAAGCATGTTGCTTCTGACCGCCAACGCTCTTCGTTCCCTTTCTACATCCAAATCATCTCTCATGTTTTCTGTAACTATATGTCCTAAATACTTAAACTGTTGAACACGGTTTAAGGTATTACCCATTAAGGTAAGGTAATTTTGCCCCGAAGACTAGTATTTCGCTCTTTTTGGCATTGTGCTCTCCAGCATACCTCTCACACACCTCCAGTAAGGCTCTCAAACTAGCAACTGAGGGGCTTAGTAAAGCCATATCATCGGCATAACTTATATTATTAAAAGCTACGCCATCTATGTAGCAACCTGATTGCATACTGCTAAGCTCACTAATCAGTGCATCAATATATAAGTTAAACAATATTGGAGATGTTAACCCACCTTGTCTAACCCCACATTGCAGCCTATATTCCTCCGATTCAGCATCTGCCCATTTTACAAAGTTTATTTGGTGCTGATACTCATATTTAAATATGTTAATGTCTAATGGAACATTTTAATTGGACATTTTCTCCCAAAGCTTGTCGTAATTCACCATGTCAAAAGCTTTGGACATATCAAGAAAGCATGTAAACACAGGCGTCTTTCTATCGGTGTAGTACCTCACTGTCTCTTTTAAACATAAAATTGCCGTTTCGGTTGACACACCCTGGCTAAAACCGTGCTGTGCATCGTGTAAAATGATATGCTTCTGTAAAAAAGTGTTCAAAATACTATCTTTGGCAACATTTTTATTTAACATTTTATTTTTTTGTGCTATCCTACTAACATTATAAACGCGAAAGTTTGTAAGTATGGATGGATGGATGGATGTTTGTTACTCTTTCACGTAAAAACTAGTGATCGGATCTGGATGAACAGAGATAGATTATAGTCTGGACTAACACATAGGCTACTTTTTACAGCGATAACCAACATCCACGCGGGCGGAGCCGCGGGCGACGGCTAGTGATACAATAAAGAAAGTTGATTATTATTATATTTTTGTTTTTTTTTTAATTTAATAATGAAAAACTTAACATACAACACCAAATAAGCATGAAATATCGAAGAACAAAGTGACATATGTACGTAGGCAACCTCATTTCCCGTAGGACAACGTCGTAATGTTACATAAGCTATCTAGCGTAAGTAGAACAATGTTGGATGATAACAAAAGAGGACTATTTTTTTTATAATAAATAATATGTACTTGTAATTTTCTGGGAATAACTACAAATATGATAGCAAAAGCTATTTGAAAGTTATAATATGCCAAAATAATTAGATAAAAAAATATGCCGAAAAATCTGAGTTCAAAACTTTAAAGTGCTCTCCTGTAAAGTAGCTATTTTGTAGAAGCGACTTTGTTCTATGACAGTGTCGAAGTGAATGCTGTCAGTTATTTTCTGAGATAGTGGCAGCCTTCTATATATCTTTTCGTTATTCACATCATTATTTTTGCCATAGGCCTGTAGTCTAAATACGCTTTTTGCTACATATAAAGTAAATTTGATCACGTCCAGGCCACGCCGATTACCGCCATGCGTAACTTGGCATAATGGTAACTTAATGGAGTGAGATGAAACATACTGCAAAGCTAACTACCTACTAAGTATTTAAACCTCTTAGTCTATTGATTCAAAGGGGTATTACTCAACTACGAGTAGAGCTAACATTTAAATGCTGTCGTATGTCTTAAGTCTTACTCAAACGTTCAATATTTGAAGCGTATTCTCCATATATGCTAAATACAAGTTGCATGGATTGCATATTGTGGAATGGGCATTTTTTTCTTTAAAGCAATTTCCGTACTAGGTAACAAGCCCAGTATCACAGGGATCTTTACAAATATATAATTGACGGACACAAATTTCACCCAGACTCAGAACAAACATTTATGAATCACACCATTAGACCAGAACGAGCCAATCCTTCTTCATCTTAATTGCGTAACTTGCAGTGAAACAGAATCAGGTCTCCAGCGCTCATTTAGGAATGCGTTTTGAAAGATACGTCTTCCTATCCCAGGGTTACTTACATCTTAAAGCCCTGGTGTAAAAAAATGGGTTGGCAACACGCAAGTGATACCTCTGGTAATGCAAGCGTCTATAGGCTACGGATACTGCTTAACATCAGGTGGGCCGTATGCTTGTTTGCCACCCAAGTAGTATAAAAAAAAAAGAATGAAGTCATTTGATATATGTAAATTAAAGGCTAGGCTAAAGATTCCTAATACACATCGTAGACCATATTCTAAACCAAATTGATACCTTTCTGTAACTCGAAAAGCACCCAAAGCTATTGGTTCAATGCCTGATCTCTCTCCGGTCGCGATCTGTAATCCCACCGCACTATGAGACTGAAGGCATAAAGAGTTCACCTGTGTATATGCACACAATTGTACACTAAAATATATCCCTAGCAGTTCGCTAATCTCCATTAATACCAGACTACTCCGACCGAATCTTAAACGTCCGAAAAGTTAAAGACTTTCACACCTTTAAAAAGATAGGGCGTGACACGGATGCTACTGGGGATGGACCGCCCGGCGCTTTACAGAAGACCACAGCCAACTACACGTATATATTTGTATTTTTGTCATACAGGTACGTTGTGTAGTTCAGTACTCATTTAGGGATGAGTTTGTGAAGAAAAGTTTTTCTATTCTACATAATATAACATTACCCTATCACTAAACTATAATGTTTAAAAATACAAAAAAATTGAACATCTGGTATTGCCACTGTGTGTCGATGTGAGATTCCATTGAATAGTTAACTAGCTGCTGCCCGCGGCACCGCTCGCGTAGATGTCGGTTATATACAAAAAAATCCAATGTTTTTAATAGTTGTTCTGCTATTCAGAATGGAGACAAATCCAACAAAATAAATACCATAAAAATTGGTCCAGCCGTTCTCTGTTCGAAGAAACCCGACTTTGTTTTATATATTATGATTGGAATTTTAATTAAAGAAGGCATTTTAATTTAATTCTAAACACTGGTAATAATATTACCCTGTTAAGTCGGTTAATTCTCAAAAGGACATATTCTCAAAAAGACAGATAACATGCACGCAGTAGGTACAAGAAAAACCAAAGATTTTAAATAATATTGTAGTCAAACTCATTTATTCATATAGATGAACTTGAACTAAGTAAAACAAGACAATCAAAGTACAATAGTAACTGGCTTTATATATACATATCCAATTTCAATTTGTACGATTTCAATTGATCAGATTAAAGCGAATCGGATACCAAATTATGATGACGCGAACCTCAAATTGGTTTTAGGATTGTTTTGATGTAGGAATAACGGTGCGTTTACACTCGTGGTGCAACACTCAATTATTGAGCTAAAAAAGGGCCAAATTAAAAGTACCCAAAACCGACTTTATGCACGAAAAGTTTGAGAAAGCGAAAGAAGTTTGTCTGGCGTAATGATAATATATGTATACCAATATCCCAATCTTGCAAATACTTGGGAAAAGCTCGACCGAATTGTTTATTTTGTTGTTTTGTCTTTGGGTGATGTAATAAAAATAAAAATTAAGAAAAATCCAAAGGAACATCTGGAAGCTTGTTTTTTTTTCTAAGTATGTATGGATATTACTTGTTAGTATAATGTCATCTGTTGTTCAATTACAGGTAAGCATTTACTGCATGCATCCCATGGACGCTTCTAATATGTTACGGGGCTTTCGCGTTGTTCATCCAAAAACTGCTCAACGCGCCTAAATAAGTTTTCACTTCAAAAATTAACAGCAGGGTTTTATGATGGTGTGACTCTGAATGGGAATAAGCATCTCTAAAGTTCAGTGCAGCTGATAAATCTTTAGCAGCAGTTAAAAATAGTTCGGACTTCAAGTAATATTCAAAGCAAATAAGTAGGTACACGAAACTCAAGTATTTCAATTACATCTTAGTTTGCAATATTACCTCAGCGACCTCAGCGCTCAACTCAGATATCACTTCGCCATCTAGAAACACAAATGGTGGTTAAATTGCAATAGTTATTTACTCATCTCTCCGAGAAGCTTGTACAGACTTTGGAGTTTATAGATACAGAATATTATTTGTACTTAGGAATATTCTGTAGCAAATATAATTTGCTGGTAATACTAACAGCACTGTTAATACATATTATATTTGATACTTGTGGCATTTCACAATCTGTTGTTTCTTGACTGAGATAAAAATGAATCCCTATTTCTTGTGGTTACCACAAAACTTGAAAACGACTTTACCGATTTGGTTAATTTTTAAAGTTTTCTAATACTATGCAAAAGTTTATTACAAAAAATAAAGAAAATTGCGCAGAAAATTGTTTAACCCGGGTAAAGAAATAATAACTACTAAATATTTTCCGCAGTCAAAAGACGATAATTATCTCTTATTTAATTTTAATATTAATACACAGTAAAAGGTATAATACGAGTTCGTATCTATAATATAACACGACCAGTTTACTTGACCTGCCCTTTATACGTCTATCTAGTAGGAAATTTTTTGGACTTAAATTACCTATCGTACATCCCACCCACCAGGTTTTCGTAACGTGAGACTTCGTAATTAGTTCGCGTGAACGTTAGAGAAGTGAATTAATAAAATTCCCCACCCTAACGGGCTCTTACGGGCTCAGAGAGAAAATAAAATGTTGGGACCCCTAAAATATGAGCCTTCTGAGAATTCGTTGAGCCCATTTGTTAAATAGGGAACTTTTGAAATATAAAGGGTATTGTTTTAATCAGAGACATTATGAGCTGAATCTGCATATGTAGCCGGTTTATTTAACTATTATATCTAGTCCGTTGTTTTGCTTTAAAAAAAAATAGACCAATTTAAGCTTAGATTTGATAGGTATTATGAGATTTAAACATGAACAGATTAAAGTTATCGATGTTTAGTAACGATATATTTTTTAAAGACAACTCCCTCACTCAACACTAGGATTATTGCGCTAATTATGGCGGGGGACTGTAAAAACATGCAATTAAACGAACAAAAAGTACTTACACCCAGACTAGGAAAAACATTTTCAGCATTAGTGGAATAGAATAGGTTGAGTATTATTATAATAGTCTGTCATTTTGTCATCAGTAATTTGAATTCCGAAAGAAGAGGACGAAACATTGCGTTACTACTCACTCGCTACACAACGTTTATTAATAAAGCAGTTAAGTATCACACAAAGTTTTGTCCCATGTGCAAATCGAATACCCGGTGCGATGGTAGTGACGAAGTGATCACCATTAGACCATACGTACATTAAAAGCGTGGCTGAAATTGATAAACCTTGAAATATAAAAAAATATGATAGACATTCGAGTCTTATCAATTACGGTAGTTGAAAATGTGTTTTTTTTTTCAGTAAATACTAATCTATTTTCCGGATAACTTCCAGTCAACACAAGATTGCTGCAGCGGTAAATAATATTCCGTTTCCACCAATATTTGACTACCACCACCAGGATTGGTTAATTTATTTCAATAGATACTTCACCATAAGGCAAATTAATTTGAATACTAAACTTTACTTAAAAGCAGCGCAATAAGACTCGAAAGTTATTTAGTAGCTTGGCTGGAATGAAAATCGAACTCTTAAACTTAGTTGCGATACCAGCCGGAGGTTCATTGTTCAACTCTGAAGGTAGGTTTTACTGATTAATTAAACCCCCAAAGTTGAAGGAATAATGTGTGTCTGTCTATATGTCTGTGGCCTTCTAGTAGCCAAACTTATGCTCCACGTTGAATTTCATGGGAGTAATTTTAAAGTAAGATAATAAAATAGAAATATAATTTTTATTTTATGAATATATTATAAAAATAGCAACTCATATTATACTGCTGGGCACTAGCCTACTTTCCTCCACTAGTGACTTACTAAGTTTTGTCCACACCCAATGCGAGTTGGTGGATCAGGCATGCCTGATTAGAATAGAATTTCTTCTAAGACAGGTGGGTTTACTCATAATATTCTTTTTTCTCCTTTAACGATGATAGTAAATCACTTGAATAGACACATTATCACAAATCACATCAGGTTCTAATTAAGGAATACGTTTCTAACATATTTTTCTTACAGTCAGTTGTTTCCTTCCTGCCATTTGGGTTTAAGAAAAAAAAATACAGAAGTATGTTCTCGTATAACGAAATTAAAAAATGGGCCGCTAGTGTTTAAAAATGTCCTATGTTTAGTGTACATAATCTTTATATATGTATATAATTCTTCTGTACCTACGTGTCTAAGTTACTGAACTCTTCATAAACCTCTCGGCCGATTTTAATGAAATTTTGTGTGTGTGTTCGGGTAGGGCCCCGGATGCTTTACATTCACAATTGGACCCAGTAGGTAGTACTGCTGTCGATATGTCAGCTTTTCCGTGCAAAACGATGTCTGCCAGGTCCGCTAGTATATTATAAATAAATTATTTCCCTTTTTTTTCTATGCATTTTCGCATATTTCAATAATATTTCAAAGTCTTTGCAAATAATATCAGGAGCAAACGTCAGTGGAGAAGTTCAGAGTTTAATTCTTACAATTCATTGTGCGGATGTTACATACTTACATATCAGCTAAGGGAAATTGAATACGATGTTGCTGTCACGCTTCAAGCACGGAACATTCTAGTGCAACTGCTAGAAATGCTTACTTCCAGGGTTGTCAAATATTTATGGATTAAATTTGCGTAGGTACCTATTTAATTTTTGTTCATCATGATACATAACTACATCGATTATAGAAACTGCTTATTATGAGATGGGCTGTATGCTTGTTTGGTACCATATAAAAAATACATCTTAAACATTGTAAAATAAATAAAAATAAAATTTAAACCATCTTAAAAAATACCCATAAAAGCTGAAGAAAATAACAGATTGAATTACATGCTTCATCATTTCAACCCATAATCGTCCCACTGCTGGGCACGGGTCTCCTCCATGTCCATACACTAGGCAGGATAAATGCTTAATAGTATTTTACTAAATGGTGCTTTTCTATAACAAAGCACAAGTTTCTTTTAACCTAAATTGCAATAGTTGGATCTATAATATTTGAAGAGTTCCTTCGATCCCCAGGGTCTCACAATCAAATCCTGACCTGATTACAATGGCTGACAACCGTTTTAAACAATAAATGAATATCCTAAATCGGTCCAGCCGTCTTGTATTGTGACTAATTGGTAACTTCCTCCTTTTTGAAGTAGGTTAGGAATTAATCAACAATTAGGTATATATACTAACATATCACCACGCGCTCGTATACCAAGGGTAGGATCATTTAACAAATAGTCGTAACCTTGATTATAAGTATTTACATTATATTGTACTTTTTTGCAAGCGTTAGTAAATCGTGTCAACCTTATGAGCGCAAGCGAGGTCTTGGTCACAAAAGAAATTTTTAACACGTTGACGCCATGTCTACTTTGAAAAATTTATGAGTCGTTAAAATGTTATATACAATTTGTAACAAAATAAAAATATATATTTTCCAAAGTTTATTCAGTTTGATACAGTGTTTACTTCAATCATATTTTAGTGTTAGTTTACGTTCATAGACAATATTTATTTTTTGTAGGTTTATACAGCATCCAATAAGTGTAATTGCATGTTCAACGTGTTTGTGTGCATATGATGGGTTCCTGTGTGTTAGTACAGGTTTCCATCACTTAATTTAGGTGTGTGTTTTTAACGAAACGTTTTGCTATCTCAGGATTACTCCATCATAAAATCATAGTGTAATATTTTTATGTCTGGTATTGCAAGTGTACATAAGCTAGTAACTTAAGAGACTAGCGAGGAAGTCTGACCTCCAGCTTACAGAAGACCCACAGCCAAATAACTACATACATGCGGTGTAGTTGTGTTACTGTTTGTGAGTAGGTACATGTCTCAAGAGCTCATTTAGGGATGTGATAATGTGAGGATAGGAATATGTTTCTTTCAAAACACATCAATCCCTGGGTATCCGTGGGGATACTCCCATCTTAATACGCTCTGGTATAAGAAACTGAGTTGGCAACACGCAAGTGATACTTCTGCTATTGCATGCGTCCATAGGCTACGGTAACTACTATACATTAGGCGGGTCGTATGCTTGTTTGCCACTCAAGTAGAATAAAAAAATACTACTTACCATGAGCCAGGCTATAAGCTTGTTTGCCACCTAAGTAATATATTTAAAAAAATAAAAGACGTTACAGAATTTATTTTGCATCCATAACTGAGTTGCATTTTACCATTGTTTTCCCGCACATTTTTCGATGAAAGGTTGAAATTCAAGCGAGGGATCAATGAGTGAAAATACGCGTAAAACTGAAAATAAATTTATACAATTTAATTGTCACGTGCGTGCTTTGCATTTTACTGTAGTTTGTAACGACAAAAAATCACCATTTGTATTGTTCGATGAAAGATTCCAATGGATTTTTTATTGTGTTAACTCCCTTTGACTGATAATGTAGTCAGAAAGCGGTTTGTTTGTCATCTGTTATACTTATTAATACGCTGAATGAAAATATAATTAAGTTTTTAACGGAATATTCATTTTACTGGCATTAAAGTGGGTTCGGCTGCCACTTCTGCAGAGTATCTCAAACGGCGCAAATATGAGTCTCGGTGAGACTTACATTTTTGAGCCGTTTGGGATCGAAACTCTAGGACCATGGGGTCCATCGTGAGATATCTAAGCGTTTAGTAGAGTCATCTCACGATCCTAAGGCTAGGCTTTACTTTGGCATAATCAGATATTGTATTTAATACCTTTAACTACAATATCTGATTATTATTTTGTAAGGAGTTTTAGGTTTAGTTACTTTTATTAAATATCTTATGAAATAAATGTATAGTAGCGGTTAAAGTATGAAATTACAATTTTAATGTAATAGGTATTACAATAAAATGGTAATTTCATACTTTTTCGAATTGACATAGAACCTTCATGGTTTGAGATTTTTAAGGGATTTTTTTTTCACATGGTACCTATAAGGTTCTTCTTTTAAAAAATGTGCATCATTCGATTATCTACATATTATTTTTTGACTTTTCGATTCGACTATCGCTTATGCCACTTGTCTAGAGGCTCTGAGCCTCTAGACAAGTGGCATGATGGCATGATTTGACGTAAGTCTACGATATAATATCGTAAACTTAAGTCAAATCCCATACATTTGCTTTTTTGGACTTTTCGATTCGACTATCGCATATGCCATTTGTCTAGAGGCCCTGGTCAGCAACCGGCGGCGATACCGCGCGTCTGCAACTGCATGTGCGTCCACCGTCGGCTACACGTGCTGCTGTAGCGGTGCTTGGAAGCCATTTCTTATGAATACATATAAAACAGTCATGCAGCTGCGGCCAACTATAAATCAATTTCACATAGCATGGGTACGGTGACGTTTAGCGTTTAAAATATCTAGAGATGTATAATGATAATACCGAATTTAAAAATATCGATTTAATAATTTAAACGATTTAATTTACTTTGAAGTAAGAATCGTTTTCACGATTAAATTTAGAAACTAAAATAAAATTAGTTTAATATTTTTAATTAATTATTTATAAATAAATTTCAATAATTCGTCATGCGAATAGTCTGCTGTGGTTTTATTTAAAAAAAAACATGCAATAAAAATATTTTTGACAAAATAACCTGATAACATTCAAATTAAGCTTTAAAGAACAGTCGAATTGCGATCACTAGGCGATCATTAATAATTCATTACTTATCGTAATTGTTTTAAATATTTAATATTAGGATACCGATTTTGAATAGTTTATAAAACACTTATCGATTATAACGATTTCATTGTGTCAATCCCCACGGTGTCACGTTCGATTTTTTTCATCCGTCATTTCTATTTGGATTAAATGTTTTATTTTTTTAAATAAGTACCCATAATGTAATTACATACAAGGATCGACCGTTTAAAGTTATAAGATTGACTTGGTAATTACACAATATTATATATCACACAGTATTTGTATGGCAGACACGCTTTAAACAAAAAAAAACTATTAGAAGTCCGCACCACGTCCGCACAATACCAGTTGAGTTCTGCAATTAAAATAGGACTTCAGAACGCTTGTTCACTTGCCAGCAGTTAAAGGTTTATGTTTTCTGCCATAAGAATCACCAACAGAGACGACAGATGAGTGCCTGGCAAAAAAATACAAGTGCTAGTGAAGGTATATTTAATTATTAGCAGCTTGTCTTCAACGACTACGCCTCTGCATTTATTTCTCATATTGCTGAGAAATATTGTAGTCATTATTTCTCATTTTATTTTACATACGTACGTACCTACTTTTCGTATTACATAAAATCGCTGATATACATACTTATATAGTCAAATACACAGTGATGAGTGTTTGCGGTAATATTATACAAGTGCATGTCGGGTCACGCACAATGTAGGGTTCCGAAATTGCCATGCCCAATAATGCGGACTAAGAATAAGGTCACAGATAAGAATATCTAATTTCCACTATTCGTGTTTTTTTATTTATAAAAAAAATACGGAAAATTATATTTATATAGAAAGGTTTGAGACAAAAACCCTCAGTTACAGATTTATATAATTCAGGACTTGATTTAAGACACAATCTAATATAAACTTATTCTATTTAATTTTATTAGTTAATCGGCTATTACTTTAAAACTTGTTAAGTCTACTTAGCTGTGATAGTTTTCCTTTTAATTTCGTTATATATACTAGTGAATTTTTTCACATTTCCAAATATCACCATTTGTCAATGTCAGCCAAGTGTGTGTGTCCCCCCGGGGGACACACATACTTGAGTCTTAATATTAAAAGCTTAATATTTCACAATCAAAAAAACTGTCTTAACAAACCTAATATTTGCAAAAAATCTATTCAACAATGGAGTAGTTGAGAAAACAAATAAACATATCCATTTTACATGTACAGTAGATACCCTAGAAAAAAATATTTTATCAAGATTTCATTTTACCACTTTGTGTATGACTAATAATTATGTGTATATTCGTGTCAAATTACAACTTTCTAGGAAATCAGAAATTATTCATTTGCAAGAAATGCGGTACAAATGAAAGTGTTACAAAAAGTGTTGAATCATCACATTTCACCAGTTTTGGCATGCAAACATTATAGCAGATATATTTTAATTAGATTAAGGCTAAGAGTCTTTGAGCAAAGCTGCGGACAGACGGACGAACATAGCGAAACTTTGTAGTTCGTTCGTCTGTGAATGTTTTCGAATGTAGTTTTTAGGATTCCGAAGTAAAAAAATTACTTCGGAGTTCTAAAAATTACATTTACAAAACCAAATTTGAATTTTGTGTTAGCTGCCAAGTGTCATGGCGTTCGTCGGCTATTACACAACCAATGGTACAAACCCATGTCAATGTGTGCAATATTTCCTGATTGGTGGCGATTCTTACCTATGATCACGCAGTTATTCAAATATGTTATCTAAAACAAAACTTGATGGTAATGATTTACCATCTGCTAACAATGAGAGGAAACATTGTGAAATTCTAAAGACATGTCTGATTTACCAACCCGCATTAGGCCAGCGTGTGTAAATGAAGGCCTAAACCCTTTCGCTCTCATTCTTTTGAGGGAGAAGAGAAGACTTGTACCAAGCATCCCACTGCTTATTTGGGTTGCTATTATTATTAAACTTGACAGTATATTAAAAATGATTTATTTATGGTACTAAAATTTATAAAAACAACAATCTCATGAAACTGTAATTTTATGCGCAATGTCACTTAAAAAGCATTTTCACTCAAGTAATGCTCGCAATTGGCCATAATGTACGAGGAGAAAATAGGCACTCGGGCCCTAGGGAGGTGCGGGCCCACCTCAAAACTTAGTTGGAAAACAGTAAATTATTCTACTGGCTGCGATGCTCTGGGGAGTCGAAGAATAACAGGAGAAGGTAGCACAAGGCACTGCGTAATCGATTGAGTTGGGGCCCATTGATTTGTTGTTTAGTGATACACGACTTTGTAAATTCATTTTTTTACTATATGAATACGTTTCAATATTTTTGGTCTACGAATACGATATATTGTAAAGTTTTGACTTTGCCTATGTTTATATTAAATGATTTTTTTATCCATTTTTAATTCAGAAATATTGTACCTAGCCGAGTAGATATTCTCTAAAAGGTAAAATTGAAAATTTGTCTTAAACGTTTTCTTTTTGTATTAGATGTTGTAACACAGAAATAGATCAGGATAGAACAGCGAAGTAGGCGCGGCACGCGTGCCAAATCTTTGATCGAATGTTCGTATTTCACATCAAGCATCCTCATTACGCCGTGCGACTCTTATAGCTGCGTTCGGGACATACAAAATTATTAAAATCTACAAAAATATGCCATGCTGCTCGGTCGCAAATTGTAAAAATCGAAGTAATAAAGTAAACAGGAAGAAAGGAGGCATTTCATTTCATCAAGTGTTTAAATATAACTAAAAACTAAGTTTTACAAGAATCAAAATTATTATTTCACCTTTACCATGTTTGACAAGAACGATCATAAATTATTTACTTTTCTTTAAGCTTAATGTCCATTATTTTCGTTGTACAATGTTCTTACTCATAACCATTAATTGAGCGCGCAACAAACATCGAAAAAAATGAGATTTACAATATTTTCAAATCGATAATGAGACGGCAGTCCTTTGTTGTGCATTGCATCGAATGCGCTAGAGTCGTTGTATATATCTATAAATAAATTATTTATTTTAAGAACACAATCATGCTCTTAGCCCATCTATTTATTTATTATATTCTCTTTGTGAGTTACGTAACAATTTAAATGAAATTAGTTTTAAGCATGCATTACATCGATGTTCAATAATAAAGTTATTTTATGACGAAAACTATAAAGTAAATGTTAGACAACTTTAGTTTAAAATGAAAATCCTTTTAATTTTGACAACGTAAATTAAAGTAGGTAAATATATTATAGATACCTGTTTGCCATTGAAACAACGTTAAAGCGCCCATATTTTTTTGGCATAGTCATATTAGGAACTTTTTTAAAAATTGTTATTAAAAAATTGAGTTAGTACCTACTTAATGTAACTTATCTAAAATATGTAGTCATATTTGTAACTTATCTAAAACATTCAGTGATATTTCAGGTTTCATAAGTATCATGTATTGGATCTAAATGAATAAATGAGTTTGACTTTGACTTTGTATTTTATATTGACTTTGATATTGAAAAATCACGAATGTCAATCATTAGAAAGGAAAATCCTTTTTAACATTCATAAGTATCATGAATATTTTTATTAAACGTTTTAATTAAAGTAATAAGTTTTACTTTTCTATCATTATAACTTGATAAAATTTAAGTAATAACACGTAAATACAATTTATTACGTAAAAATAAATAGGTACTTCAACACTCCACGTTGCTTAGATGGCTGTCGATAATTGGGTAAATGTGTCTCCTCACTACTTCGGGCTTGCTAAGAATCGTTGACCCGCAAAGTGGCTGTAGCTTGTTGAAATAGTGACACGCGCGAAATATATGCAAAAATGTGTTTATCACCGAATGGTGAGATCGAGATAGAATTATCTCGATCTATTTCTGTGTGTTCTAATTTAAATTTTCTGTATACATTTGTATATAAGCGAGACATGTGACCAAGGGTCTTATTTAGTAGTAATCACTACTCAGAATTATAACTATGGAAGGAACGAAGGATTGGTAAAGTACACCAATAAGAACACGACAACGCCATTCTGTCGAAAATTAAACTCTTCTTTATCCATGCAATATAAAACCTATTATATTAAACTTCATAATAATATATTTATTTTTAAAGAACATCAATGTCAAAGTTAAAAATAGACTATTATGATACGTTTATTTTTAGTGGACTATTTGGAATCGTATTATTTGTTTGTAAATAAAGAGAATATTTGTTACAGATATTTGTAAACTAGGTATTAATTTACAATAAAAATTTAAAGAATGTGCTTAAATAAATCTTCTTCATTTTCTTAGCTCGTTAATATTCACTGTTGAACGTAGGCTTTCCCCAAATGTTACCGCAAAATCCAGTCTTGAGCGGCCTGCTTCCAGGGGCTGGCTGCAGCTCAGAGAGACCATTCAGTTATTTGTGAAATGATTTATTTTTCAGCTTTTCACAATGGGGTGTATGTTTAGAAGTGACAAAATGTCACTTTGTGACATATACCTTCAGCCTGAAATTGCGTTCAACCTTCTATCCCATCTGGGGGAAATGGGATGTGTACAGATAATTGATGTAAGTGCCAACACTACAATTTTATTCTACTATAGTGACTATTAAGTATACGGCTCATATGATAATAGGCAGTTGCCGTAGCTCATGGTTATTTGCAATACTAGCCTGACTGCCGCGTTGCTGTTCCTGCATTTCGTAACATCACAAAACCTTATCTGCTCTCTTGATAGAGGATACGAGAACCGTGACCAGCAGTGGGACACAAATCTGCTGATATTATACTAATACTTGAGTGCTGATTGCAGTCGCATCCACAATTACAACTGTTCCAAAAGAATTTCGTGCAAGAGGTTTGCCGTTGTTCCGAGATGGAACGTAAGCTTCGGTACATGGAGCGTGTAATGAAACTACATAAAATACCAATGCATAGTTTACAAGAACAACCTAAAGCAGCGCCTGTTCACGAACTTGTTCAGTTTGAGGTACGGATTTTATCTGCACTTTTTTATTAGTAAAAAGCAATTTCACTCCTGCTGTCTGTACGCTAAAGCCCTTCGTACACAATGGTACAGAAGACTTCGATACCAATATATTATGCGAATATCTTGTAGCACACGGTTCGTAGTCATGGCAAGACGTGACTTGTCTATCAGCTATTATAGGCGAAGCAGCTACACTAATCACACTAATTTACAATCCTCCTTTCTCCGCAATCTTTAAAATCGTGGCGACGACGTTTGTATCGAGGATCTCAAACGGCAGATAGTGCACGACTGGTGTCGGCAACGCATGAACAAAATGCCAGCGATGCGTACCTGTGTACGCACCTCAATAAATTCATATTCCGGTAGACACATATATATTAAAATCGTTGGGTATCGAAGATTTGCGTAGCGTTGTGTATAAAAGGCCTTAGATCTGAACTTCGCAACGGATTTTAATGCAATTTTTAAGCAATAGATAAAGTAATTCAAGATTTATATGTATAATTATACATGCATATTAAAAAAGGAGAAGTCCAAATAAAACCGAATCGAAGCTAGGACGGGTCACTAGTAGGTATATAATATATTACTTATAATGACTGCACGGTTGGTTCAGTGACTTAATTGGTTACCATTTACCACTGCACAGAAAAGTGGGGGTTTGATCTTCACGCGGGACAAAAAAAACTGTGATCCATAAATGGTTGTCCCAGGTCTGGGTGTACTTTGTGTCCTGTTGCTCTGAACGCGCTTATCTCTGTAACTACCAGTATTATATATTTTAGCAATCGATTGCCCAATTTCAAAGTCGCTAGCAGTTTTGATAAAATAGTTTACTATTTTATTTTTCTTGATAAGAAAATAGCAGTACTATGATAATCAAGTTTCAAAACTCTCATAATTCGTCTAAACGCATTTTTTGTTTATCACTTAGCTAAAATAAATTCCAAAATAAAAACAAAAATTTAATACACAAGGTGCCCGATATGCGCCAGGTATTTCGCAAAGTTCATATTAAGATTTTGTTTAATATTCGGCAACGATATAATGAAAAGCCGAATTAATTAATTACCGTCAAGTTACCGGGTGTAAAGAAGTACGTAGGGAAGGGAGGACAAGAGACAAGCAAGGTTAAGGGTCCCTGTATTTATACACGATTGCTTGTTTTAGTCATGAAATATAAATAATGTTGTTTTTCCGCACAGAGAGTTTTTTTTAGCTGCCATTTTAACGTGTATACACGTTGCTGGTGTCATAAGATCCATGTCGCACCAGTAAAAGAGTAACTACACCACTTGGCCAATCGAAACTTTACTTGAAAAACAAAATAAGAACACCGAATATCGTAGTTATATGACACGGTCGAACTTCACGGTAATAATGTAACAAGTAACATGGTACTCCCAAAACAGACTTAGGTATATCTATAGGACTATCACGGCAGCAAGACTCTCGTTTAGTGCCTAAATATAAACCAATCTTGTAACTGTCCAGTTGGAACTGTCAAAATCATTAGGTTAGGGTAATTGAATTCTTCCACCCGCGTCCTATCCCTATCAGTACGGTCTGCACTTTCATGTCGTCTGCGCTATTTGAGTTATTTTATCCCTGTTTGATATAAAAGAATGATTTTTATTAACATTATTGTAGATACATATTAATCAAAATGTGTGTGTTTGTTTCAATGCAACCAATTTTGACAATCACAGCTGCACAGGTAAAAAAATTGTCAAAGGTGAGCACAGCGATATAACTTATATCTCACTTCTCTCGCTTACAACTACGTAAACGTATAGATAGATAAATAAATCTTTATTATACACTAAAATACATATTGTTAACATAGTTTTGTTACGGCAGCAGAAAGATTTTGGGTCCTTAATATGTTAAGTATTCTACAGGGATGTCCAGTGCTAATGTCAACTTTTGCCAACATATTTATCAAAATTGGACCGCACCACCGGGGAAACGATTTCATCGAAAAAGGTTTTCATTCAAAAAGTTTTCCATCCAAAAAGATTTCTTTTCTTTCACTTATGTGTATGGAATGAACTACCATCTGCGGTATTTTTCAATCATTAATGTCTTATTTCAAACGAGGTGCAAAAAGAGCACTAACTTTGTAAATAGAAAATCGGTATTCCGTAAGAGCAAAACAGAGCCTTTTTGACGTTTAGTCAATAGATTGTGCCGTCACCGAGCAATCACAACTGTCAGTTTGCGATCACAATTGTCAGTTTGCCATCGCTGTTTCTTAGAGAATCAGCCGGCCGGTCAGTACGGTCTGCACTTTCGTGTTGTCTACGCTATTTGAATATCCATATACCTCTTTGATATAATAAAAATGATGTTTATTCAATTTATTGTACATACCTATTAATTAAAATGACTATTATATAATTATCATTGAAATTTTGTTCCAACGCAACCAATATGGCAAAATAATAATAGTATTATTTACTAATATTGCCCCTTTTTAGAGTCAAGGTCCTCTTTTTTATGTTTTCATCACTACTAAGCCTGAATCTAATCCTTACATTACAATATTAAAATTACAATATTGTAATGATAATTGCCAATATAATATTACAATTTTAATAATAAGCAGCTAAATTTGACGGAGATACTACGCAGGCGCACAAGTGTGTGCACAACCACATATGTATTATTTACTAGTACAATATTTAGTGCATTAGTCAAATGGTAATCTTAATCCAAAAGAACCGATGCGATGGTTTAATTTTCTGAGGTATAACACAGTTGATTGTCGAAGATCTCTGTAGCAGAACTCCTTTTTGAACATTATGGACTCAACTACACTTTGCCCATCTTGTAAAGGTAAAAAATCCGGAATCGTGTATATTCATATTCTCCCGGACTCTTATCTGAACTAAAATGTATGTTATTCAGGCTATGATAGAGAAGTGGAAGCATGATATAAAGGAGATTACCAAGAACGAGGAATCCTTGATGCAGAATTATTTGAAATTAACAGAACTGCTTTATGTGTTGCAATACATTGGACCTTTCTTGGGACAGGCCGAAATCTCGACGATAAAAGCACAGTAAGAATTTAAATAATAATCATTCAATATTTGTGGCAAAGTAAGTAAACCCTAAGGTATTTGCTTACCATCAGGCGGACCGTATTGATGTTAAGCGTTCCTCATTGGTATCAACATAAGGCTATGATATGCCCCTCTATGCACGCCACCTACCGTGATCTTCGGCTTTTCGCATCGAGCCATACTTAATGTAGGCCGTCCCGAGGCAAAGCGGAGCGACGGTATGCGCAAAGCGGTTAGGAACAGGTGGATGTGAGAAGCTGGGGACCGTACGTTCATATCCCACGTACAATTTAGTTGTAGAATAAGCTCCTTGCCGAGGTTTTCCCGAGGGAATATAGAAAGGGATGCTTCAAGAAAGGAAGTTATAAGAATTTTAAAGTGTCTGCAACACGCGAACGATACCCCCGGTGTTGCAAGCGTCCATAGGCTACGGTAATGTATGCTTGTACTTACACCGAGATTTCTTTCTGACGACAACTTCGCTATCTCATACATGTTTATTACATTCAAATGATTTGACATCTAAGGATGACATACATATTTTTACAGAAAGCGCCAAAAGGCGTTAGTCCCTGGAGAAATACAAACTGGACGACTGAGCATCGTCACTGGAGTGGTAAAGCGCAAAAAGGCGTTTGTTTTCGAGATGGTACTTTGGAGAATATCCCGCGGTATGATCTACTACAGACAGGCAACTGAAGATAAAATTCTTATAGATCCTCGCACGGTAAGCGTCTAGGAATAATTTACCTACTCGTAGTTATAAATGGACTATCAAATTACTTTTTACTATTTTTATCATACATACATATCATCACGCCTGTGTCCCTGTGGGATAGGCAGAGACTATGGTACGCCAATTGCTTCGATCCAAACATACTTCCTTCGCCTCCTCTACATTCATCAACCTCTTCATGCATGATCGTCGATTCTAGGTACTTTAATTTGGACCTTTTTTTTTAGCAAATCTCCGACTTGGTTGCAGTATGTTCTCCTAGGGCGGCCTCTACCGACATCTCCATTCATTCTTGCACGATATACCTCTTTTGTTATTCTTCATTCATCAATATTTACCAGTAGGTTCAAAACAGATTCATTACAGAATTAGCTAAATCTGGTCACAATTCGCTGTGGCTCAGTCTGATATACTTGGGTTTACCTGTTTTCGGACTTGCACGGGTTTTCAATTTTTGCGCAAAAATTACACCCCATAACACCTGCCTGTAAATTCCGTTAAAATATTACAGCCGTTGTGGAGATGGCGGAGACAGATTGAAAATTGCATTTTTATTAGTGTAAAAAGTAATATTAATTTAGATGAAAGATGTTATGTACATGTTACAAACAAACACTTTTATTTATATGTCCATCAAACATAATTAACAACTGTATCGGTTAAACAAATTTTTAAACAAAGTAGATATTCATTAAAACTCATGCATTTGTTTGGAAAAATGTAGAGAGGTTTCATGGAGAAAACATGATTGTGCAGTGTGGCAATCCAGAAAACAAACTCACCGTTGTCACTCCTCAATATTATTACTGTAATGGTGCGTCGCGTTGTTTATTGTAAAATGCCTTTAATAATAGGTAAGTTGATTTTTAACGCAGTTTTGTGACGTACGCACCATTAATGATACTATTATCATTAATAGTACCTACGTCACAAAACTAATGGTATATCCTATGAATATAAATTCATAAGATATACCATGAGTTATTTCAGTTCTTTTAAACGTTGACGTATAAGGGTACCTATAATGTATGAAAACTCGTGTGGATAGATGTATGATATTTTTCTTGGACTGTATTTTAATTTTATTTATTTGAACTTTATTATACATGCTTGTACATATAATATAATGTATAAAGACGGAGGTCCACCCAAGGTGGTGTAGAGATAAGTCAAAGTAGGTGCATATTAATAAATTAAAAATTGGAGAGAAAAATAGATAATGGTTATTAATACATAGATGCTATAAAATATATATAAACAAATTTATATATAGTAGTATAGTAAAATATATAAACATAAATATCTCACATCTTAAATATAAATAGAAATAAATATAGATTATTGTCGAGATGATTCTACCAATAGTAGTTTACGAATTTTAACCTTGAACGAATAACGGTTGATAGACATCCTGATTTCAAGAGGGCGGGCAATCCTGGAAAGACAGACTGGATAAGGAATGTACCTAATCTATAAAACCTGTGTGACGCACCAGCAATAATGGTATTATATTCAACTGTGATTTTCATTATATTTTATGTCAAACAGCGTCGTGAGATAAGAAAAGTGGCATTCTTAGCATTATGCCAGGGTGATACTTTGGCGGCTGGAGTAACAAAAGTATGCAGTGGCTTCAAAATAAATACATACCCTTGTCCAAACACATATGTCGAGAGAGAGGAAATGATTGAAAAACTTAAGATTAGAATTGAAGATATGGAAAAGGTAACAAGAATATTAATAAATATAGTTTGTTCTGATCGCTTGGTACGGTTGGCAACGGAAATAGATAGCTGTACGAGGCTGACATGTAAAAAATATTTTT
Organism: Trisateles emortualis; assembly: GCA_947095525.1. NCBI lineage: Eukaryota > Metazoa > Arthropoda > Insecta > Lepidoptera > Erebidae > Trisateles > Trisateles emortualis. Next base: position 23,472,557 of record OX352729.1, on the reverse strand, counting down.
TTAGGAAAACCAATGTATGATTTTGTGTGAAGTATATTTTTATCTGTGGGCTTAGTCTAATTGCACTCTGTTACCATGTACCACAGAAATATATACAACGGTTTTCTTAAAACACTAATCATCTTAAGCGGCCCTGCCCCTCTAGACAAGTGGCATAAGCGATAGTCGAATTGAATCAAAAACGCAAATGTATGGGATTTAACGTAAGTTTACGACATTATATCGTAGACTTACGTCAAATCCCATACATTTGTTTTTTCGACTTTTTGATTCGACTACCGTTTATGCCACTAGTCTAGAGGGTCTGTACAGCTATCTCCGTTGCCGTTCGTTGATGAACGCAGCTTTGTTACTTGGGCATTGAGTAGCTTGTAACGGTTGAATTAAGTTCAGAGTGATGCCATCGTGCTTAAAAGGTAGCTAATGATGACTTTATAATGTGCGTTGCATTGTTAAGTGTTTTTATGTTTACTATGATTTTGTGACTATAAATTAAATTTATAATTATTATGCCGTTAATACCAACCTGTCTGGCCAGTGTGGTACAGTAGGTAGGCTAATATCCCTCTGTGTGGAGGAGACTCGTGCCCAACAGTAGGACGTTTATAGGTTGAGATGATGGTGATGATGCCGTTAATTAATATGCTTATAGGTATTGGCAAATACACGATTTCTGCGTTGTAAAGCGCTATGGACGGTAAGTAAACAATGGCAAGGATGGATGGCTCAAGTATGCAAATCAAAAGCAATTTATCATCAAATGAACAAGTTCAATTGGGATATAAGCAAAAAATTTCTAATTGGACAAGCCTGGGTGCCTGATACGGATTTAGAAAGGGTTACAACGACTTTTGCCGATTGCTGTGTAAGTATGATATTATTATTTTACTTTAATGTAAACAACTATAATATTTTTCACATAGCATGGGTACTGTGACATTAGATATATAATAGCGTGTACAGCTTCGTCTCACACACACGCACGCACGCACGCACGCTCGCACGCACGCACGCACGCGCGCACACACGCTCGCTCGCTCGCACGCGCGCACGCTCGCACGCACGCGCGTGCGCTTTTCGCACAAATCTAATAACCTGATATTTTAATCGAAGCCTATCCTGTTAAGTAACGTTTATCGACATCATTTGTGCTGTATTCTAAAAAATCAGGTTGAGGCAGAAAGCTGTTATTTCGATATTACAAATAGACACTTTAATTTTATTTATATGTATAGAAGATGTATAGATGTCGTCACGAATTTTCTAGTTTCCATCCCATTAAATATGACTAGTACCTATATAGATTATAGTTAGGTTACAATGTGCTACGTAGCATAAGTAATGTTCAAAACCCAGCTCCGGAATCCATGACGTAGCAAATACCTTCTAGGAATGCTTTATAAGATGAGATTCTGTTACGGTATACAAGATCCGAAGGAGTATGTTGGCTATATATTTTGTTATGAAAACTGTTTGCACCTTAAAAGAAAGTTTCGTGCCATAAATTTAAAACAATGCTAAACCTTTATTTTTAACTATGGTTCGCCCGCGACTTCGTCCGCGTGGTAATTTGGAATACTTTCCCCGATTTTGCCACATATCTCACTACAAATCCGCTTCTATTGATCATAGCGTGATGTTATATAGCCTATAGCCTTCCTGAATAAATGCACTATTCAACAAAAAAATATGTTGAACCAGTAAGTACTTTCTGATATTAGCGCGTTCAACCAAACAAACAAACTATACAGCTTTATAATATTAGTATAGATAAACTATATCATTAATGGATATATGTGCCCTAAGCTTTTTCCAGCAGCAAAAGCCGAAAAAAATTTATTCATATTTGGATTTTGTTTGAGTCAAAGAGACAGACTGCAAGATTTCAGTAACACTTATGCAGGTCATAAATTATGAATGTGGCCCTAGAAAGATAATGTAGAACTAGCAAAAACTCTGGCCACTCTTTTAATCGCCACCAGATAGTGACTAGTGAGAATATTTTGTAAATAACAATATGGTAGCATGCAAACTAATGCAGTTAAAACATCTTAGTACTGGTTGTGCCTGTTATAAGGAAAATAGTATACCATACAATCCTATCAAATTACATATTATAAAGGAATTAATTTTATTGTTCCTATATTATTTTATGCCTGTCTGTACTAAACGGAATGTGTAATAATAATATCTTAATCCGACCGCATTTACCTACTAAAAAGACAGCTGTTTAGTTTTGTACCTCGGTGCGAGTTGACCCATTCCAAAAAGTTTTTAGGCATATTGCACCGCGGTGCGATATGACCCATTGAAAAAGAGCTCTTAGGCAAGTCGCACCGCGGTCCGAGTTCCGTGTGGTGCGAGATGCCTAAAGACCCGGAATTAAGCAATATGTGATCGGTGATAATTATTATTATTAGATAAGTAAACGTTTGTTTCCAACTAATAAATAAAGAAGCAAAAGTAAATGCAGAATTATCACAAGAATCCACAATGGTGCTACATTTCCCATATGACATTTAATAATTGTATGTATATAAACTTGACTGCCTTGGTGGTCCAGTGGGCGCAGTATGCGCTTGCTGTGCACGAGGTTGTGGGTTCGATTCCCGCACGGGGACAAAACTTTGTGTGACTCACAAAGAGTTGTGCTGAGTCTGGGTGTAATTTGTGTCCGTTAATTGTATGTTTGTAAAGTCCCCCGCGACACAGAGCTTGTTTCTCTAGTGCGAGAGTTGTCTTTTTAGGAAAAAAAAGAAAAAAGCTTTAATTATAATAGAAGCAACTATTTTTTTGCAATTTTGTCATTTAAATATTTATCTATCTATATAATTATTATAAATGCGAAAGTAAGTCTGTTTGTTACGCTTTCACGCCTAAACTTTAGAACCGATTCAAATAAAATTTGGTACAGGAAATACTACTACTTTTTAATGCGAAAAAGGGGCTGTAAGGGGTTGAAATAGGGAATGACAGTTTGTATGGAAATTACAACAAGAAATTTTAAACTTATTTTTTAGGTTTTCGATTAGATATAAATAGCAGCTCAACTTCCTTTTTTTACATAATTCCTGACAATAACAAACATACCAAAAAAAGAATTCGCGAAACCAGTTTAGCTGTTCTCGAGATATTCGCTTAGCAACACAGATTCATTTTTATATAATAGAAGATAGTGAGAGCTACCAGAAAGTGGATGAGGGAAAGTTTAAAGTAACTCCTGACAATAACAAACATAGCAAAAAAAGAATTAGCGAAATCGGTTCAGATGTTCTTGAGATTTGCGGTTAGCAACATATTCAGCGATTCATTTTTATATAATAGAAGATAGTGAGAGCTACCAGAAAGTGAATGAGGGAAAGTTTAAAGTTAAAAATTCAGCTTGAAGGGAATTAATGTAAATTAAAATGTCCTAGTTTTGGACTATTTAGCGCATTTTACCTCAGAAGTCTTTATCTCCATTTACACAACTTTAACATAGTAGTACGTGCAGCGCAAAAAAATAAACGACTGTACCACGGTCAGTCTTAGGATAAACGACCATATTGACCATGCTCGTATTTACTTAATGAGTAACTGTAGGTACATAAAATTAAAACAGTAACAATAGTAAATATTCAAGATATGTTAAGAATATAAAATTAATCTTTACTTAAATTATAAATACGAAAGTATGGTGAATGTTTATTACGCGCCAGAACGGCTGAAAAGATCTGTATGAAATTTGGCACAGAGATAGTGTACACGGAAGCTAATTGGTTGTTAATAACCTTTGCGTATGAGATTGTATTCGATGTGTACGCATATTAACAGCTTTTCGTTAGCACCTTTTAGGTCCATTAGGCCCATATTTATTTAGTACTCGGGATATATTTGAATGTTTTGACTGAACCTTATAATCTTTTTATTTTAAATGTTTGTATTTCAGCAAGCTCTTCAAACGAATGTCGAATCGTTCATAAGTAAAGTAGGCCATAATTTAGAACCGCCTACCTACCACAGAGTAAATAACTTTACTAGAGGTTTTCAAAATCTTATCAACGCTTACGGTACTTCCTCCTACAGAGAACTTAATCCAGGTAATGACTTTTAAAGACCACTCCCTGTATATCAAGGGGTGGGAGCACCTTTTTCACTGACGCATGACGTACCATGCAGAGATCTAACTCACACATAATAAATTATACATACATTATGTATCATCACGCCCGTCTCCCAGTGGGATAGGCATAGACTATGGTACGCCAATTGCTTCGATCCAAACATACTTCCTTCGCCTCCTCTACATTCATCAACCTCTTCATGCATGAACGTCGATACTGGGTACTTTTAACTTGGCCCTTTTTTTAGCAAATCCCCTACTCATAATGTGTGAATGTAATGAGCGATATTTTAACCTTACAGCGTAGTGGCTGTTTTCGTTTACAGTACACACAGTGGTTAGTCATGTGGATAGTGCCTCCGACTGCTAAGCCGAAGCGAAGGTTTGATTTGGTGATTAGCATGATTCTTTGTGCTTGAGTCAAGTAATTCGTCTATACTATGTATGTTTAAAAATATATATGTTTACCAAATTCTAGTTTGCCTTAGGTATACATAGACTGAGCCTAGTTTGGCTAGGATTGAGTGGACGTGCGTGAGTTGTTTCAAGATAAATATATCAACTAAATTGGTACTTTACAGGTCTCTACACAGTGATTACTTTTCCTTTTTTGTTTGGCATCATGTTCGGCGATGTAGGGCATGGCACCCTTATGTTTACATTCGCCGCTTGGATGTGTATAACTGAAAAAAAGTATATAGGAAAAAAAACTGATAACGAGATATGGAACATTATTTTTGGAGGTTACTATTTTATTACAAATTAAACATTAAAAAAAAGAGTCAACGTCGTCATGGTAATTCCAGAGAACAATTAAGGTCTAACTTCATTATTAATAATTAAAGCGAAGATGGGAAAAAATACTTTTTCCACCGGATCTGGCTGGCGAAGCAACCGTCGCCTTGACTATTGATTGCAATGCAAGCGGCGCACACGGCGACAGCGACAGAGACAAAAATGTTGTCGAGCAATTAAGTTCGCCTTGCAATAGTCTTCCAAAGGCCCGTGTATTCTCCTTGAAGATATCATTATTTTGTCCCTCTTTGTAACGAAATAAATAGAATAATAATATATTATAGTCTAACCATTGTGTCCATTGAAATTGTTACAATTTAAGGACCTAGTATTGCATTTTTTAGAGGACACAATTTTATTTTTGGGACATGTGTCAATAGAAAGTCAACCCCAAGTTTGTGAGGTTGCCACCCTTATTCCCCGGCCGCCATCTTGGAAAAAGGGGTGCAGACACCTTTTTCGCGATATCTCAGAAACTATGCGTCCTACAAAAAAATCGTTAATACATAATTTGTAGCAAATCGCTTTGCCTACAAATATGTTCCTATAATTTTTTGCCCTAAATTTAAAATAAAAGAAGTTATAAGATTGAGAAAAATTCTATAAAAAAATTCGTTTTTGCTCCATAACTTTTTTTCATACATTTTACAAAAAAATACCTCATACCAATCTTGCAGATGGTTTTTTGAGAAAAAATATTGTCCATATTTTTTTTAATTTCATTCATTTAATTCGCTGTTACAGCGCTACAAAGTTAAACCGGGTTCGTCAATGCTCATGAGAATCCGGTCAAAACGAAAACTTTAACTTAGTTTTATGATTTTTTTAAAATGTAAATATATAAATATTATACATTCTTAATTTTTTTTGTTAAATCCGTACAACTTTACCTATTGATTCCAGTTTTCCTTACTATATAACTTCCCAAATTATTGTTTCTTATAGTAATTTCTAAAAGGAGTGTACATTTTCGATTTTCGACAATGTTAAGCAGGTAGATAAGGTCCGAGTTACCGTTTAGGGACAAATGAACATCTGCCTGTTACGACTATTATTATTATTATACGTAGCCCTCGAAGGTTTAGCTGTTTCTTCTACCTCATTTTATTCTTTTAGTTGTGCTACATATTTTGCCACGTGTAGACGTATTGAAAATTGTGGATATTATTTTCAGATGTTTACATTTAGTTATAAACATTGCGACATTTTAAAGCGTGCGCTTTTTAAAATTGTGGATATTATTTTCAGTTTAATCAATTAATGATTAAACTGAAAATAACTGGATATTGTTTTCAGTTTAATCAATTAATGATTAAACTGAAAATAATATCTACATTTTCAAATTTCAATACGTCTATCCCAAAAATAAAATTGCGTCCTCTTAAAAATGTAAAGCTCGTGTAACATTTCAATGGACTTTGTGGGAGTGTGAGATTGTTGAATCTGTCCGAAACAATCGTACTCGTGCATTACACATGTTTGCTCACTTTTTAAAGATTTGTTATTTATTATTAGGTCGTTACGTGATCTTATTGATGGGAGCCTTTAGTATCTACTGTGGAGCTCTTTACAACGACTGCTTTGGATTAAAATTTACTTTTGCACCATCACATTTTAAGAACCATTTGTCTTGTGCCAATCTAGAACGTGATGAATTTATAGATTTAGATCCGGGTCTGGAAACAGGTCCTGTTTATAAATACGGCTTCGATCCCATTTGGGTGGTGAGTTCTTGTTTATTTAATTACTGTTGCCCGAGGTTTCCCGACCTATAGCTGAACTCTGCCCCTCATGCTATATAATCTATCGGGAATGCCTCGTCTCATTCTACAGCCTTATTATATATGTGGCAGGTATTTCATGCTGCGTCACGTTTTTTTCCCTGCCGTCAATAAAATTGGGTTATCATCTTTTTTCAAATCAATTTTCATAGATTATCGCGTTATAGTAGGCTAATATCCCTCCAAATGTGTGGAGGAGACCCGAGCCCAGCAGTGGGACGTTTATGGGTTGAGATGATGATGATGATCGCGTTATGACAAAAATATAAACTCTTTAGCTTTTGATATTAGTATTATATGTTTTATCTGTGGTATAGGTAAATAACTTTTGACTCTCAACCCACGCAATGAGGCACGTAAATGTTGAGTTACACGAGCGGAAGAATGAGAACTAAATCACATTCGGTTAAACGGTGACAACCGAGCGATTTTAGAATTAGTTACCGGGCAGATCTTATTTTTGGCATGAACATCTTCATGCTTAAGTAGATGCTCATAAAACTGTCGCGTCATGCTTGAGTGGAGCCTAGTGCCTAAAGGTATTGTACGCACTAGATACATAGAAAAACATGATAACGAGATTTGGAACATTCATATTTTTATTTATTTTACTAATGAAACGCAATAATATCGTAACGTGTGATCTTCAATGTATAAATAATATTGCGTCATGATGTATCGCTTTATGAGTAGTTGTAGAACCTACCTAATATACTTATTTGTTGCAGTTGGCGAAAAACAAGATTATGACGGAAAATTCTATAAAAATGAAACTTTCGATTATTATTGGGATCCTTCACATGATATTTGGTGTTTTACTTAGTTTGGTTAATCATTGGTATGAGAATATGTTCTGTTTTTATGTACTCGTTAAATGCTGTTGTAGTTCTTATAATGACCACCAGTGGACGTATTTAAGCTCAGATAACGATGATGAATCAGAATAAACTTAGTGGTGTAGCGTCTTCCTTCAACTCTTAGTCTTGATAACTTTTTACTGTGGAAGTTTTTAACCTATATCAAGCTATATGACAAGCATTTCATTTGCGTAGTTTTTCCCGCACGATGATGGTAAGTAAAAAAATAAAAGTGCCGCTAGAGCCGCGTGTATGAGTACATTTTAATGTATTGTGCAATTGTAAAATTAAAATATGGCCCGTTAAAATATGAGTGTCCTACTTTAAACAATTTAAGGTTTAAAAATTATATGATTGTACTCGAATCTAGAATCTATTGGTGATTCAGAACAAACTACTTTCAGGATTATCCTATACCATGAATAGGGTAATATAATTTGTAATTTAGAAAAGAAAGAAAGAAAGAAAGAAAAACTATTTATTTTCACAAACAAATGACGCACAACACACAAAAAACACACATTTAGACAATGGACAAAACAATGCCTAATAATAAATTGTGTGGCGTACGTCACACGCATGCAAAAAATGGCCACCGCTCAGCATAATGTTAATTATATGTATTTGATAAGTATGCTATAAAATCAAAAGTAGTTATTAAAATTACCTGGAAAATATGTTGTATTTGTAACAAGATATATTATTTACCTACTAAATACTCATTAAACTTTCAGTTACTTCAAGCGTTACTATTTAATATTCCTAAGATTCATACCGGAGATAGTATTTTTATGTTGTATTTTCCTGTGGCTGGTGATTATGATTTTCTACAAGTGGATATTTTACAGTGCGAAATCAAGTAAGATCATTACGTACTATACTATACTTAACTACATTCATTAACGTTATTATTTCACTTTTTCTTTGAAAGTAGCTAGTTTATGCAATGTACACATTTCTGATGTAAATTAAATATCCCAAAGTAGTAAATCTTAATTTGTAAGAAATTTAAGTAGCTTATAATTATAAGCTTAACTTTTTAAACTGTATTCAGTAAGTGGTCACATAATGGCCTACGCCTAAGTGGAGGTGATAAGATAAGGGAACTGTTTCCATTAACCCTTTGTAACATTGCACGGTTAAAAATATGAAATATAAAACAAAGTCGGATTTCTTCGAACAACTCGAGAATGGCCGGACCGATTTTCATGGTTTTTTTTATTGGATTGTGTCCATCCTGAAAAGCAGAATAGGTACACTAAAACACATAAAAAAAAAGTGTATAACCAACATCCACGCGGGTGGAGTCGCGGGCAACAGCTAGTTATACACTAAAATAAAATAAAAAATATTCTATTGATTTAATTAAAGTAAAAATATGTTATACCTTTTATAATTAAACTGTAAGCTCTTGTGATACGCCTGTGATACAGGATTATTCTATCCTAGTAGAGGCAACCTAACATTATAATACCCATATATTTTATAAGATTATATTATTATATAAAATTGTACCTCTTATGAACTTTATTAAAGATTTATTATTATTATTAAAATATCAGAACAAACATCAGCAAAAAAAAAACGTCAACTAAAACATGTATTGAAAAATTCTCATGCAGTAAAAAAAACATTCTTAATGTACTTTTGTAACCCTGGTGTATAACTCACCCCCACATACCTATTTTGCAACCAACATTTTTTATAGGTTACAATGATACTATGATATTTACTATAAGTAAATAGGTTAAATGGAAACAGTTACATATTGCTACACATCTTACAACAGGCATAGGTCATAAAATAACCACACCGTATCTAAATCATAAGTCTATAGTAAATATAATTTAATATTTATTATAGACTTATTCTTTAGATTAATGTAAGAGTGGTGTGATAAATGCAATTGTAACCCTTGTGTCATCGGCGCTAGGAAAAGGGTTAAAAAACATTTTACTAAGTGTCAGCGAGTAACATAGGCTGTATTTTTTTAAAATTTAATCTCTACGAAAATTACAATAATGGAACCCAAGATTTCAAAAATTTGCCTTTATGTCATTATTAGACGTGTGCTGATATTTGGAAAGTAATATTACAGAAAGAGATAGTGATGATGAAATGAAGCGACTACTACTTATGACGGCAACAGTTTCCGCGCGCTAGGGCGATATCTACGTCTTTCTTACTGTAATATCATTGTGTATAAGTGTAAAAAAATAATTAAGGGCGTTAGTGAGTTGCAAGGAAATATGTAGATAGTATCCTATGGAAGGATATAGGGGGGTACATAATTTTACCTCGACAACCAACAGCCACGCGAAGGGAGCCGCAGGCAACAGCTACTGTATTATAAATATGTATCACTCTTAGGGCCGGCGCACATATTCGTTAGTACACGTTGGACTCTTAAAAACTGCAAAACAAATGCCTATGGTGTGACAAGTATGCGCAGCCTAGAGTATACTCGCGCATCCGCACGCATTCTTGGGTTGTAATTCGCCTAATGTGTCAATCGTTAAGAACATTTCGCATGCATGCCTATTCGCTTCTTCGCCATATTGTGTGCGGCCGGCCTTAAAATGAATACCGAGATGGTTCCATTTTTGAAAATTGCTTCTTTAAAATAACTTTAACCTTTACTTATGGTTACTCATGATATGATTAAACAAAATGGAGGATCGTAAATATTTGTCCTAGAATTAGAAGAGTCTATAACTGCTGAGGACGCGAAGGCAGAACGGACCATACCTTTGTTAAACATACGTGTTTATACGTGTCCCTAAAACCCTGTGACTTACACTGACTGTTCGATATATACTTTTTTTTTGTCAGCTGATCCGGAATATGGCAGTTCTTGCGCACCCCAAATTTTAATAATATTTATCGATATGACGTTATTCAAAACAAGTGAACCTGTCGAAGAAAATTGCAAATTGGCGTACATGTTTAAGGGCCAACAATTGGTTCAAATGATTTTAATCCTCTCAGCTTTATTAATGGTGCCCCTTTTATTATTTGGAACTCCAATATATTTGCACCGTCTACAAAAGAAACAAAGAATTGTGGCTTTGGTAAGTTGCAAGTTATTGTAACTTTATTCTCATTGAAACAATTTTGACCACATGCAACAAAAAGAAGTCCTACCAGAAAACGCGTACAATTACACACGGATAATAATAATAATAATATTTTTTATTGGCTCAAAAAAACTTTTACACTTTTTCACAATCTTAAAAAGTATACAGTATAAGCTGAACAATGTACAATTGTGTCAATTATTAGCCTCCGTAGCCGAACTAGGTGTGAACCTGTGCTTCAGCATACGGCGCTCTCTACTCCTCGGGTTGGGTTACATTTAATTTAGCTCACATCACAGAAATACAAATAAAATTAGTGAACTTCATGTGAAAATAATACTAAAAGTACTTAATAATAATATAATGAAAATAGTCGTCCAGGCCGATTTTGGTCACGGCGGATCATCCCAACGCAGAGCCAACTGCGCAGTACAAGTGCACGACAGGAGGGAGATCAGGCGCTGGTCCAACGGCTTTACGTTCTTTTCGAGGCACAGAGGGATCTTGCTGTTTTTATGAAAATTTCACTCATCTACAAGCTGACCCCGGCAAGCTTGCATAACTTTGCAGATCAATCGATCCGCGTTGCTAACATCACTTCGTGTTAACTTAAAGTCCCAGAAAATATTTAATACAAAATAAGTAGGTACCTACATACTTATAACTGATTTTTTTTATAGAAAAACCTAGAACAATTCAAATTTAGCAGTGCGCCACAGAACTACGAGTATGCGAGAAGAATGGAAGAATTAGAAGGAGATGTAAAAAAAAATTCTGAGTCATTCGGAGAACTGATGATACAGCAAGGTGTGCATACGATCGAGTATGTACTTAGTACCATATCCCATACGGCGTCATACCTCCGGCTTTGGGCTTTGTCCCTAGCCCATGCACGTACGTTTACCAATTATTACATAAATTATGCAAACTAGATTAAGTTAAAACTGGAAACGCATGTGATATTTGCTATCTCACTTATAGTTTATTTGTTTTTGTACAGAATGGTCACGGACTCATAATAAGTATAGGCATGCACAATAGAAAAATGATAATCTAACTATACATTTTTATAACCTTACGAAACATTCGTATAAGGCGAAAAGAATGTTGGTTCCTTTAAATGCTAATCTCTGGAGCTCAGTCAAATTTCAACGTTCCTTTATTGATGACAGTTGGATCGATAAAGCAACATTGATATATCCGACTATACCTAATCACAAAAAATACTGTTAACCAGTGAATCGTTGTACTCAGACATGTTCACGTATAGAGCTTGAGTTTAGCTTGAATAAGTATAGGGATTTACTAGATTTTGCCCACGGATTTAGTTATTTGAAATAAAATATAGTCTGTGCTATTCTGATGTATAAACTAAAACTATTTGATACCTACTTACATTATGTTAGTAGAGTATAATATGTAAGTATAAGTAGAACAAAAATATCCTGTCGGCTTCGACTGGCCAAATGTCTTTTTACACATATTATGCATATTGATCCAGTGACTCACGTAGTCACAGTCTACTCTATGACCAATGGCTATAACAGCCACTGCCGTGTTGCGACTGGCATGATATCTGCTAAGCGTAATTATTTATTTATAAAAAATCTGCTTATGTTTGTTTTGAATTATGTTTACATGTCCAATACTAATAGGAATGATATGTCTATATGTTTGTGAAAACTAATGTCGATTTTATTTATTTTAGAGCTTGCGGAAATGTTGTATAGTATGATTTTAGTTAAAATGGCATTAAGCGATCATTCGCGCATTGGAGCTTTTAAAATATTTCTCATATTTGCTATGTGGGCAGCGTTCAGTGTGTCTATCTTAGTAGTCATGGAGGGACTATCTGCATTTCTACATACATTACGTTTGCACTGGTTAGTCATTTTATTGGTGTTCTTTTATCATGTATTTATTTATTATGGAACGTTGGTCAAATCGAAGTTGAAAGATATCTAAAAATCGGTCCTGATTTTAAGGTATAGATGTATACAACTCACTATGTCCAGCAGTGGACGCCTTTTGGCTGAGATGATGATGATGATACAACTCACTTCTAAAGTTGCCTTCACTGTGCACAGGAACCTATAGGTACAATAAACTCCTAAGGCTGCCTTTTACTGTACATAGTACACCTGTCATTTAAACATGACAATTTTGTTTCAGGGTTGAATTTATGAGCAAGTTTTATGAAGGTGGTGGCTATCTGTTTCAGCCATTTTGTTTCAAGACAATGCTTGACGAGGCCGAGCACAATAAAACAGAAGCTGGATGCAAAAAAATGATGCATTTATTGTCAATTTCAGGTGACTATACCAGCGACACTGGTAAACATAAATAATTAATATATTTTAAGAATATTTATTTTGTCCTGGGTGAATCGTGACTTACGACCCTCTAGCTTACTAATCACTTACGATGTGTTATTACATGAAAGAAACGTATTCCTATCCCTAGGAGAATAGAAATACGTTTCTTTCAAAACGCATCCCTAAATGAGCGCTGGAGATCTGTACTCACACACAGGAACACAACTACACCTCTGTGTGTAGTTATTTGGCTGTGGTTTTCTGTAAGGTGGAGGTCCATCCCCAGTCGGGCTTTGGTATCCTACCTCTTTTTAATATTTTTTTCACTATTTAAAAAAACCCGTTTGTGCTAGGGGCTCAGTTCCAAAGAATAACTGTTTGTATTCCTGAAAGTATTGGGATCTTATGGATCTTGTTGGAATTTCCGGAAAGATCCAATTTAAGAATCATCTGGAAGACAAAGCCAAACTAACAAGAAAAAAGGCAGTCGTTTTTAACAGATCTAAGCAGTACTTCACGGCAAATGTGTATTGTATAGATTTCAAGTAAGACTTGCACGTGGATTTTTGCTTTCATCTTCGGACAGAAGATCCTTAATATTAGCTTGATTCATTTTACTACCTGCAAAGGCGAGTCGTACGAATCGTTAGCTCATCCCAATCTCACAGACAGACTAGATACACTGGCAAAATTAATATTCTCAATAGATTTTAAAATCGTTTAGGTTCAATGAGGATTTTTGAGGTGAATAAAAATTGAATCATAGCTTTAATTTTTTTAAATATATTTCTTTTGCTTTGCAGATGAACAGGAGCACTGAAGTAAATATAATTACGCCAGAAATGTGTTTTTGTTTTTACGTCTGATGATTTTATTATAGTAGGATAGAATGCGTACTTACTCCTGTATTATGTTATCTACCAGTTAATGTTATTAAACATTTCGTACCTCGACCGCCCCAGTATGCGCTGCGACCGCAAAATTGAAAACATCTCAACAATCTAAATCTTTGAGTATATTAGTACGCAAATGAAACGTAATGGAATATTTTTCCACATGGTTTTTTGTAGTGTTATTAGTTGTTTAGTAAAAGTTAAAAAGTATAAATTCCATGAAACTGTTGTTTTATGTAGCATAATACATAGTTTCGTGGGACTTTTACTTTAAAAAGTGAAGTGTACACTTATCATCCATATGTAGGTATGTAAAAACCTAAAACCTTTTGCTAGGTAAAAATGTACAGCACAATACTGATGGAAAATTCAATTGAAATAAGTGTGATTTTAGTGACTACCATATGGTTTTTTTTTAGTTCTATCAACTAAAAGTAAACTTAGTAGGTAAATCACTTTTTGTAAAACAAAAAATGGAATTTGTATTAAAAGGAAACAACCTATCCGGTTACTGGGCTATGTTTAAAATTCATTAATACTATTGTGGGTGGTAAAATATCTGCCATAGGACGAATAAAAAAAAGCCATAAAACGATTATGTCGTAACGAGATTCTATCTAAACCAGAATCTGTCCTTAAACGAATAAGGGGAATATAAGTGTTAGCAGTAAGAGACCACACTGTAGCCTGCATAACCTTTTAATACGAATTCCATTATTTGTTTTACATAAATGTTTTACTAAGTTTACTTTTAGTTGATAGAACTACAAAAAAAACCATATGGTCGTCACTAAAATCACACATTTCAAGTGCAATTTTCCATCAGTGTTGTACTGTACATATTTACGGTTTCCATAGTTGATTAATAATATAATCAAATACAACGAACTGTGAAGCAGGTACTACAGCTGCGGAATTATGACGAATTTTAGAAGGTGATGAAGTATTTATATATGGTCTGATATAGTCCTACTTTACTTGCAAATGTGTTATTTTTAATATAATAATAATATAAAATAAATATTTCAAGCTTTACTATCGATTTATTCAATTATTCGCATTTGGTCGTATTCGTAAATTGTCGTATTCAATAAACCCGACGGAATGATAATTGACAATTTGCATTGAATAAATGAATCTAAAACTTTTATAGCTTTGAGCTTAACGCACTCTTGGCTCGTTATTGATATCTGTGGTCTGGCAGAGCATTAAAAATGCAACGATATTAAAATAACATTTATTATGTAACCATGGCTCATGCCTAGTTAGTTTTTTACTTGGGTAGCAAACAAGCATACCCGTGTAATGTTAAGCAGTTACCGTAGCCTATGGACGATTGCAATGCCAGAGGTATAACTTGCGTGTCGCCGACCCATTTTTTTTACATGATGGCTATCCCTGGTATAAGATAGCTGTACCTACTCACACAGAAATGACCACTGTGTGTAGTTTCTGTGGTCTTTCTTAAGGTGGAGGTCCTTCTTCAGTCGGGCTTGCTCGGTAGAATGGTGCGCTACCTCTATTAAAACTACCTAACAAAACTAGGTAACCTATTTATAAAGTTATTCGCTATTGCATGTGCGTTAGGACCACGGGTGTACACAGAATTGAACTGCTCCTCTACACAAAGATGGTACCTGCAGTGTACCTCAGTGTTGAAATCTGCTGTACTTCTTTTGATAAAAAGATATATAGTACAATATGTAGGTACACCCGCCATCCTAACGTTAGGACTGCGGATGTGCATTTTTTTTCTCGGTAAGGAAATGCATATTTAACTTTTCTTTTATTTTTATTATGCGTACCTACTGTGTACCTGCATATAAACAGATGCACTGTATGCCGAGAAAAAAAATGCAGTTCTAACCTTAGAATGGCGAGTGTACATACTTAATTGTATAACATTTTAGCTGAGAAGGTAAATTGAATTTAATTAAAGGTGTACTAAGGTACACTGCAGGTACACATATTTACAAAAAAAACATATGTAAAATACGCATCTCCTGATAGGAAAAAATGCACACCCGCAGTCCTAACGGCGTCCGGCCGGCTGATTATCTAAGAAACAGCGATGGCAAACTGACAGTTGTGATCGCAAACTGACAGTTTGGATTGCTCGGTGACGGCACAATCTATTGACTAAACGTCAAAAAGGGCTCTTACGGATTTTCAATCTGACAGATAGATTTTGCTCGGTTTTTGCGGTGGCTCGGTTTTTGCTCTTACGGAATACCCCTGCCGGTGCTCTTGTAATTTTACTGGCGTAAGTTTTTAGCCAGGATATTTTTCTCCTTCCAACACTGCGTTTACCTATACTCTACTGTCAAGTGTCAATTATGTATTGCGTTTTGTTGTTTCTTGTTCTCAAGTATTTTGTTATATTATAATAAAATGTAGTAAATTCACTTTCACATAAGCACACAATTACTAAATAAGTATCGCTAGGATTAATATATATTTTTTTACAAACCTAAAACTTGACGAAGTTAGTTATGAAATTAAAAATTAAACGTTTCGGAGGGTCTCGTACTCTAGATAACTGTTGTTAGACTTGCACATATTTTGTTATTGAGACGGCTGTAACAGTTAATTTATAGATTCCTGTTAGTGTGTAAAACTCTAGTCGTTATTGAGACCGGCGGAAATTAAAAAAAGATAGATAGGAATAGTTACTACACGTATAGTTACCGATTTACCTGTCGGACGTCTTACCGCTGACCAAAAAGATTAGATTTTCTAGTTTCAATATTATTCGACAGAGTTTCTATATCAGCTGTCATTTATTTACTTTTAAAAGTTGGATGGATAATCACAGGTTTTATTCATGTAGTATTAAGAAAATACATTTTGAAGATGCATTTTTGTATTAAGAAGGCCATCAAGCTCTTTTGCAATCACCTTCACCAGAGAGATTTATCACAACATTGTCGTTTAATTAATGAATTGTACAACATCGGCCCAACAAATTTCAAAATGCTCAATACTCAAACCATCGTGATCCGATGATTTACCTGTATACATCACATTTATTATTCGTTTTATTTCATTGGTAGTAAATATAACGGGTAATAAACCCTGATGCTAAAAAATGGGTCGGCAACACTAATAAGGTATAGCTACGGTAACTGCTTAACATCAGGCGAACCGTATTCTTGTTTGCCACCCAAATAGTAAAAAAATAATATATAACCTCCGGGTTACCATGGCCAAGAGCTCTGGGCACCAACGAAGAGGGACCAAGTGGTGACAAAATATTATAATCGTTACTAATATTACTAATGTAAAAGTTTGTGAGTATTGATGTATGGACGTTTGTTACTCTTTCACACAAAAACTACCGAACGGATCTGAATGAAATTTGGCACAGAGATAGATTATAGTCTGGAATAGTATATAGGCTAGACTTTTTATCGCGATAACCGACGTCTACGCGGGCGGAGCCGCGGGCAACAACTAGTGTTCCATAAATAAGTTAGCAATGTGCACATCTAACTTATTTAATGGAAACCGGGCGTACTATTTTGACCTTTGCCCAAGAGCTGTGTTGCTAGTGCTGAAACCAGCACTGTCTTTAATGGCATAGTATAGCAATGGGTTTGGTCTGAACTTGGTCTACCCATTCAATCATATTACCACATATTACTTAATACAAACTGAAGTACTCGAGTGATCTGACCATAGCACACTATAATCACTATCCTAACTATAACAAGTATTGTCGCTCGATATCGAATGCAGCGTAAGGTGATCGAGTGTCTCAGGGTCAATTTCCACTAGGTGAAAAAAAATCGTGGATGATCTGCTCAAGTCACGGATCGCCACTAGACCGCCCTGGCATCCTTAAAGACATATGAGCACACCCCGCGCTACCGCAGCTCCATTGTTCCCGGCAATATGAACAGAGATCATAGCAAACTTGCGCTTTGTTGACTAAAGCGCATTCTCGAATGTGAATAAAAGAGCATCCACGAATACGACTTGTACAAACTCGTGTATATAAAATTAAAAATCAGTAATATTCGCAATGTTTTATTTCTAAAATAATAAAAACTTAAAACAATATTTAATAATAAAGTTACAAAATAATTAATATAATTTTATACAAAGTAACCGACTAAAAATATTAACTAAATAAGTACTAAAAATAAATAGAAAATAACTCTAAAGCTGCATCACAACAGGTATCAAACCCCAGAATAAAAATAAATGCCAGGAAGACATTTTAAATACAAAACTAACAAATTTTATATAATGTGAACAAAATGTGTTATTTTCCCATTAAATCTTGACCAATCATAACATCAGAGATGATCATCATAGATTATTAAATCTACAATGGTGACGAAAATATTATTAGTTACACAGTTACAAAATAATTAATATAATTTTATATAAAGTAACCGACTAAAATAAATTACTAAAAATATTAACTAAATAAGTACTAAAAATAAATAGAAAGTAACTCTAAAGCTGCATCAGAACAGGTATCAAACCCCAGAATATTTTGGGGAAAAATAAATGCCAGGACGACATTTCAAATACAAAACTAACAAATTTTATATAATGTGAACAAAATGTATTATTTTCCCATTAAATCTTGACCAATCATAACATGAGAGATGATCATTATAGATTATTAAATCTACAATGGTGACAAATAACATTAGTTTCACAGTTACAAAATAATTAATATAATTTTATATAAAGTAACCGACTAAAATAAATTACTAAAAATATTTAACTAAATACTAAAAATATTAACTAAATAAGTACTAAAAATAAATAGAAAATAACCTTAAAGCTGCATCAGAACAGGTATCAAACCCCAGAATATTATAAGGTAAAAATAAATGCCAGGACGACATTTCAAATACAAAACTAACAAATTTTAAATAATGTGAACAAAATGTATTATTTTCCCATTAAATCTTGACCAATCATAACATCAGAGATGATCATCATAGATTATTAAATCTACCATGGTGACAAAAATATTATTAGTTAAACAAGACATAATCTATGATAATATAAACATAATAAAACTATAATCTGTGTTAGTACAGGAAAATCAATTGATTAAACTAAACTAAAAACTAATAAGTAACTTTTCATTTAACCACTATGCCATGTGCACAGATATTATGGGCGTAGCACCAGATTTAGTCGCTTCTGTACATACTTCTGCTACTTCTGACTTAATTTTCTTCCATTAAGCGTTCCATCGAAGAAGGCAAGATTGTTATATTGTCACTACAGTATTTAGTCTCAGGGGGTAAATAGATCCCAAAACGATCCTGAAATAAATATTGCATCAGTATAAGTATATAATATTATTATGCTAAAAGAAAGTATACCAAACTATACCGATTCTCACATGCAATGCACTTGAAAGGTATTCTAGGACCTTTCAAGTGCATTATATTGACCCGGATTGAATCGGTAAAATTTCATAAAACTAAAAACTTGCCCCAATTCTACTTGTTTATTTAACAGTCTTTACAAAGTATAACAAATAAAAATAAAACAAATATATGGTATGTATGTATAAGATATTTCCTAGTTTTGGTAAATAAGTAATAAGAGGAATCAATAATCTTATGGACTGAAGGAGCCATCACACGGCCTTCTTATAAATAATAAGGAATCACTCTTTTTTTCATTTAGAGATGCTTTTATTACAGAAGATATGAAGTGTTAATATGTAAATGTGGTATGCATGACAATCAGTATAACATGTTTTCTAATACTTTTTAAACTCATACTTGACATCTCTTATTATGAGTTCCTGTAACTTTTTGGGTAGGATCTTTGTTATAAAATGTATCGGAATGAGTCAGAAATAGCGTGAAAGAATCGCAAATTTTATGGGCAAACCACCGACGCGATTCTTTTACGCTATTTCGGACCCATTCCAATAATATATTTTTGAATTTTATCGGTGTTGATGCAGAGTAATATTTTCTTAAACAGAATACAAACTCTTTTTTCTAAACGGAGTAGGTTTCTTTAAATACGCGTTCCTAAGTAAGCGCTGGAGACATACTCACACACAGAAATATAACTACACCACTGTGGTGCAGTTATCTCGGGCTGTTGTCTTCGGTGGTAAGGTGGAGGTGTAACCCCAATCGGATATGGTTGTATGGTGCGCTATTTCTGTCTTTAAGAATTATGTATATAACCTCGAAGATTGGCAAAGCAAGGAAACTTTTTGTAGTAGTATAATTAGACCCACAAACAGCGAATACCAGACGGTGCATGGCTGAGCAAGCAGTACCTACACGCTCTTTGGATATAGATAAAAGCGCCTCTAACACCATAATATACTATACAGATAGCAAACAAGCATACAACCCGTCTGATGTTAGGCAGTTACTGCAGCTTATGGACATTTTCAATGCCAGAGATATCACTTGCGTATTGCCGATCCATTTATTAACACCACGGCATTACGCTGGAGTATCTCTAGGATAAGATGACGTATCTTTTAAAACACATCCCTAAATGAGCGCTGGAGATCATATACAGGAACAAAACTAAACATAGTAATTGGCTGTTGTCTTCTGTATTGTGGAGGTCCTCACGCAGCCATTTTTAATTTTCTCGACACGTTAGACAGTGACAGCATGTGAATTGCCATTTAAAATTTGTATGGCGCTCAATAATGTTTAGTTGAAACAGTGAGAAACGATACATTCAAAATTGTCTGCGAACTGCTCGCGAACTATAATCGTCAAAATACGCTTGCAAAACCAGAGAGTCGCGTATTGCCAACCCAAAAAATATAGAACCTGGGTTTTATTTCCCAGGGATAGGAAAACATTTCGTCAAAGATGCAACCCTAATTGAGCCCTGGAAACCTGATAACTTATTACTAAACGTGTTGAGACAAAACATTAGCCGGTGTAGCGAGTGAACAGATATGTTTTTAATTTGTTTGTGAAATTCTATTATATATAAATGATAGGTAGATGCATGAAATATTCCTAACGATATTTAAAACTAGCTGACCCGGCAAACTTCGTACACATACAATTTTTTTTTTTGAATATTTTCTAAAAATTTCTTCTCCCTGTACAAACCTTTTTCTGACAATAACAAACACAAAAAAATAATTATCTAATTTGGTGCAGTCGATGGGAAGTTATCCGCGTACATATATTTGGGTTTATTTTAATTTAGGTATATAGATTTATAGTCGTATTCTTTTATTTCCATTTACTTAAAAAGGCGTATGACCTATAGTGAACTGCGACAAGCTAATGAAGATGATAATGATATTCATTTTACTTTGGCAGTATATGTACCAATACATACCTTTGGATATCTATTGTAGTAAAACTTCGGGCAACATACGCACGGCCGCACTAACGGCCTTTTGTAGCTTTCATGTGACGAGGGCAAACTTTTGGGTGTCGACGGTGGAGTTTCATATCCTGCAGTTTTAAAAATATTTCCAATTGTCATTTTTGTGCAGGTTATTAGCAATGTCATATACAGAGCCAGGCCACAGCAAATCATATTGTCTGCTAGTATTTCATTAAAAATTATTATAAAAAAAGTCAAAATATTATTTACATTTTGCCTGTATGCATAATCCTTTTTGTATTTGATAGCCCAATTACTTAGGCAGGTTATAGGCTAGTATAACTAGATCGTAGCAATTGGCTTTGCGTCAGTCCTACCCCAATGGGAGACAATTATTTAACATCACGCTGCGGCTCAATGGGACCATGGCAATAACAATTAACGTTAGAAATAAAGAAATACAAATCTAACGCAGGTTAAATGATTTCGTGATTTTACCCGTATATATTTATTTTACAAACCCTTAAAGTTTTTCTGTCTTCTCAGAGTCCTCTTTAACTTCTTTCTCATCCTTCTTTCCCAAGCAATTTCAGCAACTGAGGAAAATAATTTATACTGTATTAAAAGGCGCTTTCAAATCAGTTGGTAAATCACACACACACACCAGATAAATTATCCTAGCACCTGGACGTGTACCAGTTAGTACTTTCATACTAACTGGTACACGTCCGTCAGACTCGATTTTCGTCAGAGCGTTAGTAATATAAGAATAATATTCCTCTTCGATTGAGAGAAAATCACAAATAATATTAGGTATATCTATTTTCTTGGGACAACCTATATATGACCATTTGATTTCAAACAGATAAAGCCACTAATTATGGCAACCAGCTAACTTGTAATATTTTTTTCTAAATGATACTATATTAGGAGCGGGGCCTAGTTGTAACAGGAGCAAGTAGTAACAAGCATTTTTGACCTAGATAATAAAAGAATATTCATTTGATTTTCCTAAACCTAACCTATTATTTAATACGCATTCTATCATTATGAGCGCGATCAGTATCCCGCTGGATGTTGCAGAAGGCAGTATTGTGCAGGCGCTCCAATAAGACCAAGTAATGGACTTTGTTTTATCATACATAATTAAATTTTTGATGATTTATTTAAATAGATTTTGCATTTATTTATTTCGATTATGTTAACTGTATTTTTACACCAAACAAGAAATATATTTTTTTATAACAGTTATAACAAAAATCCATGCAGTGGATTATGTTGTAACACTTTCATGTGGAAAGTTGTAACAAGTTACTATTTCTATGAAATTACATGGGAAATACTTAAATTTCTTCTTTTCATAATAATAATACTAGCAATCCGTATAATATGTCCCACTGATGGGCGCGGGTCTCCTCTTCTTTTATCAAAAGCACACACGCTGGCCTAATGCGGGTTGGTGAATCAAACATGTTTTGGCTCACTATGCGTATTGGGCAACTGTTAGTATAGTAAGCAAATGAATGTAAATAAATAAATAAATGTCATTAGAGTTTCATCTAATACATGTGGGTTTCTTCACGATGTTTTCCTTCACCTTCAGTTGGTGAATCATTTAAGTATTTTCTTTTCATGTTTTTAATATTTTTTTGTTAAGCTTAATTCATTTTATATATTTTAGAATGAAACGCTATAAAAGAATAAACTGGCCAAGTGCTTGTCGGGTCACGCACAATGTAGGGTTCCGAAATTGCCGTTTTCAATAATGTGGACTAAGAATAAGGTATTTTAGAATAAGGTTTGGTTTCAGCATTTATGACTTTTTAGAACATAGGATAATGGTAACAATTTTGATAGTCTTGAAATAAGTCGCATTAAAAAGGTCGCGGGAAAGGAGGTGGAAAAGGAAGGGGGAGGGGAGTCACTCCGCCCAGTGATTTTTATATTGAATATTGAAATTCTAAAATTTGGTAGGTATAAAATTATAATTATGATACCGAATGTGTTTTTTCTTGTTCGTATGTACCTACCTAAATATTAGATTCTCAGGGGGTCGCAGTTCTAACCTAACCTAACCTACTGATTATTTTAAACCATATTCTTGAAAATAAAGTATTCTATTATATTCTATTCTTAATATGATCAGGTATTTTTGCTGGTCCGTGTGGTCACGGATTAAGAATACAAATGTCACCACCCCTTCCATCCCGAGGGTGTCGTAAGAGTCGACTACGGGAGTAAGTGTTATGCATCGCAAGAGAGGGAAAACTTGAAACAAAACCAACCCGCCTGGCCAGCGTGGTATAGTAGGCTAATATCCCTGTAAATGTTTGGAGGAGACCCGTGTCCAGCAGTGGGACGTTTAAAGGTTGAGATGTATGTATGTATGTATTTCTGCTTCTACATATATTACAGACTACGAAAAATTACAAAAAATCAGACTCCTACAATTCGTGATTTTTTTTATTCACTAAAAAAATAAGGGGAAATTATAATTATATAGAAAGGCTTGAGACAACACGCCACAGTTACAGATTTCTATAATTCAGGAGACTTGATTCAAGACCCAATCTAATTATAACGTATCCAATAACATTTTATAAGTTAATCGGCTATTACTCGTAAACTTGTGAAGTCTACTTAGCTGTGATAGTTTTCCTTTTAATTTCGTTATATATACTACTACCATGGATTTTTTCACATTTCCAAATACCACTATTTGGCTGGCAGGGGGGGGGGGGGGGGGGAAGGACACTTGACTCTAACAAAAATTAGCACTTAAAAGCTTAATATTTCACAAACGAATCCCTCAATCAAAAACCTGTCTTAACAAACCTATAATATTTTTAAAAGACCTATTCAACAATACCCAACACCATGGGTTAGTTAAGAAAAAAAATAAACATCCCCACTTCACATGTACAGGAGATACCCTAGAAAAAAATATTTTTCAAGATTTCATTTAACCACTTTGCCGGCATGAGTAAGATGTATATTCGTGCCAAACTAAAACTTTCTAAGACTAAGGGTCTTTGAGCAAAGCTGCGGACGGACATAGCGAAACTATAAGGGTTCCTTGTTTACTTCGGAACTCTAAAAACTGAACGTGCTTTTCCCAAATCCAAGATGTGTAAAACATTTTAACTTGTGTCATGTGTTGATATATAGATATGTAAAAACAGAAGAGTAACAAATTTCTATCAGTTGGCAATGTCAAACCCAGAATAGTTTTTAAAGAAGAAGAAGCTAAAATATCTGAGTAGCTCCAACATCTACTTTGCATTGCTTCATTTGGAAGTCAGAAAGTTGGCATACCAGTGTGCTGTTATGATTGAAGCAATTATTAATAGATTAAGGATAACATTTTAAAGTCCAAGTCTGTTTTATTCTAATGCTAAATATGCTAAATAAATTGTTAAACAATAGAAAGCTGGTTTTCAATTTCTACTGTTACAATTTGCCCCAAGCCTGTTACAACAAGCACCAATCACGGGGTACTCGTCACTTTTTTAAAGCTATTTTTACAAGAATTCGGCACAGGTTTGATTGACATTTCATTTGTAATCGACAGTTGAGTAATAGGCCATTCGATTCGATTCAATTCCGCTGCATTTCCTAAATACCCAACAAGTAAGCTTCCATATCCAAGAATCGAGAAAATGTTACAACTAGCCCTCCGCTCCCCTATAGATTTATTACACTCAAACACTGCACTGCTTGGGAATCGAATCCATGATCTCTGTTTGTGCAACAAGGTGGACCGACAACCTGGTACAAGTTGAGGACATCCGACGGACAAGGTCGGCTCGGATAGAGTATCGTGGAAATCCTTGTGGAAGGCCTATGTCGTTCAGCGCATGTATGAGTTACTGCGTATAAATTCTATCAAATGCAATACACATTGTCACTGCTACTTGAGACCAACACTTTTGCGTACCAGTCAGTTGTTTTTGTACTACTAAGGAGGCAAACAAGCATAAGGCCCGCCTAATGGTAAGGAATTACCGTGGCCTATGGACGTTGGCAACACCAGCGGCATTAATCGTGCGTTGTCTTTTTTAAGAAATAGCTATAGTCTCTAAGAAAAACTAAGGCAAAGGGAGCTCAGTCCACAACCCAATCTTGCACTTTTTTCTTTTCTGGATATTATCATAATTAATATATATTCTATAATACTCACGAATTTTAGCCTTGATATCTAACTCAAAATTGACCATATACATCATTCCTTTTAACATTTCTTTTAGATCTTGTCTGATTGGTATGACAGGTATTTCCATGGCAGCTTCGACAGCTTTCATCAGTTCTACATAAGCAGTGTCATATCTAAGATCTTTATCATTTACTTGGGAGTAAATTGCTTTGTCCACCTGCAGTGAGATCATGTTGTAGAAAATTTGTTCCATCGTTAGCTCAGGTACTTTTTCTGGTTCTGTGAAGTAAAACATATGTATTATATTAATATATATATTTATATGAGTACTAATATTAAAAATACAAAACTTTGGAGGGATAGATTTATGGATGTTTGTTACTCAGGCACGCCAAAATGGCTGAACGGATCTGCACGAAATTTAGCATAAATATAGATCATAGCTAATTATTATCTAAAACTAGTATTTTATAAATCTAAACCAACTTGACTCATTGCGGGTTCGAGGATCAGGCATGTCTCAAAAACAAAGGCAATTTCGACATGTCACTTTGTACCGTCGATGTTATGTAGTTCTTCACAATATTTACGATAGTAGCATAGTTGTCTCTGAACTTCTCCGAATATATTTTTCAAATATATTTGTCGGAAAAATATCTCTTTTATTTATTGAATTTCATTGGTAATATAAGGGATATTAGCTGATTATAACATGTTTAAAAATATTGCCATATAATATTTTTAACAATGACGCTATTTATTTAATAATTTCTTTTTCAATTCTGTACTTAATTTCAGCGCTGCGCCCGATATGTTTGTATTATTTTCCTATCTTTCATTCCTATGCAGATTGACGATGACCAAATGACTATTTAATTTACATTAATCAGCTCATTTTCAATAATCATGTTCGATCGAGAAAGAAGGACGTAGCTATACGTGATATATAGCTCCGTCCCCCTTTTTCGCTCGAACGACTGACGTTTTAACATGTCATAGTACGGCCTCACGCCATTATTTTGTAATATTTGAATCATTTCTGAAATAGCTTAAATATATATGTTAATTACCAAAATTGCACAACCATATTTTGTTTTCTTTTTATATTTACAATTAACATCAATAACGTAAATTAAAAAAAAACCTGCATTTTGTAAGCATTTTCATACTAGTTATAGACTAGTAAAAAATTGCATATACTCGTACTTACCCGGACTAGGTAGTGTAAATGTCGATGTATTGGCAGATACGAAGGAAGAAGACTCGGTAATGAGTGTTGAGGGTGGAGGAGTTGGTACTACTGGGTGCTTGTCTGGAAAATACTTCATCCTTATTTTGGCATAGTCGTCAAAATGATTATAGTCGAAGTAAAATCCGGTATGCTAAAACAAAAAAAACATACGAGCTGTAAATAGAAGATAAATCGCTATAAAGACGTAATGGCATAGCCAATACTAAAATATAGATTAAAGTATTTTAGATTGTTTTAAGTATTTTTTGAACAATCTTAAAACAACAATACTCGTAATTGTTATTCTTTGACTATTTGAACAAGCTTAGACAATGATAATATAAAAAAGGTATGCTGCTTTCATACTGAGCAACGTTTTCTGTTATGTTCTCATGTTTCAGTGCGTAATTGCTTATAGATTTCAAGTATGAATGGAATAGATAATACAGAATATAATGATACAGAAAAAGATAGAGGTAGATAAAATGAAGCAACTTAACTAAGTACTGTTAACGGCAATAAATTTATGCGCGCTAGTGCGATATCTACGTCTTTCTTACTATAATATCATTGAGTTTAGCCACAAAATGAACAAAATATATTTACCATGACCATCTATCTATCTACACCTAGACACAGAACACGGAATTGCACTTACCACACTGTACTACTGTTGACCTAGTATTTATATTATCATTTATTTATTTATCCACGACATAAGCAACTTACAATCATTAGATTAATCAAAGCAATGTGAAAAAGACGAGCCTGGAGCCAAGCGCACTACCAATTGGCCCATCCGAGCTCCTACTCCGGAGCTCGTATTTCCCTGCCGCTTTTTACATCTTGGAATGTCGTCAGCAGTATATGGGTATTAACATAGACTTTTGACAGACTGGTATCTACACTAGGAAACCTTGTCACACAGATTATCAAACCTCCTAGAACAGTGTATTGCTAGATTACAGGTGTGTTTATGTGTATGTGTGTTGTGTGATAAAATATTAGTTACCTAAGTCAATGATTATAATTATGATTAAAATTGTCTTTATTTAACAACACTATCATTTTTGTAAAAATAAGTCGATTTAAAAATACGTGCTAACAAAAATTCAAATTCAGCAAAACATGTAGTCGACTGTTATCTTTTAAGGAACTGATATTGAAAATGCATTTTAATTGAAAGGATTTTTAAGGATTTACTTTAAGATTGGTTCCATTTTTACAAAATCCAGTTCTGATAAGGAATCCACGAGAAATTGGGCAAGTTCTGAAATATTATAGGAATTACTTATATACATTGCGATTTTGGTTAAAAAATTTCATTATGAAAGTATCATTTGGTAAAGTTATTTATTTGGAAAATGCCCAACAAAGTAGGCACGAGTTCAGCTTATATCGTATAAAAGAATTATTAATTATTTTTGAGTTCATCCCTTAGAGGTGAAAATCAGCCAAAGATTTTATCATCAGTTGTCAGAGTTGCAGTAGATGCAAAAGGTAGCGGTAGCCCGTGATGTTTAAAAATAAAAAAAACGCAAACGAAGTCGCGGGTATCAGCTAGTATGTGAATAAAATGTGCGTGCTCTCTGTAGTTTCTTTACTTGGGGACGATAAGAGTGATTGCCACTCGCGAGTGTTTTGAAAATTCATTCATGACACACACATACGTAGTTTATTGTATTTTTTAAGATTTTTTTAGGAGAGGTAGGGCTCACCACCTCTTTTCGCAAGATTCCAGCATACTAGCGAGTAAGCCTGATTGGGGAAGGTCCTTCACCTTACAGACCACAGACAAATAGCTCCACACAACGGTGTAGTTGTGTTACTGTGTTGTGTGTGTGTGTCTCCAGCGCTCATTTAGGGATGCATTTTGTAAGAAACATATTCCTATCCTAGGGGTACTTTCATCTTGAAGCCCTGGTGTAAAAAAAATGAGTTGGCAACACGTAAGTAATACCTCTGCAATTGCAAGCGTCCATAAGCTACGGTAACTGCCTAACATCAGGCGGGTCGTATGCTTGTTTGGCTCACTAGTATAAAAAAAATATCCTGGTAGTCATTGCATTTATTTGGGGCCGTTTCAAATATGCATTTTTTTAAATTCGTTTGGTCATAACTTGTATGAAAGTCTGATATTTATATCAGGTTAAAATTTTAATGCTTTCAGTTTAAAATCCATAAAGGAAAATCAGGAATCGTTTGTATGAAAAAGGGGCAGTGGCAATCGCTCTTAAGAGGTTTTCAGTTGAGTCGATAGAAAAACTAGTTATAAATTTATCATTAACCGACTTTTACTTTACTTTTATTGCGTTTGTGTCATGTCATATTGTGTGTAGTCACTAACCACTAGACCCAACATGCTGTTTAAAATTCATAACGTAACGCTCAAACTCCATCTCGTTACGATAATGGGTAAATTATATCTACGTAGCAAATCAACTAGTGCTTTATGTTGTCAGCAGTGGATGCGTATGTGATTTAAATAAATAAATGAGTTAGACCTTGACAATATGTTCTCTAATGCACAGTAAAAAGGGAATCTCCAATAGCAATCTGGCGTTCGCAGCCAAGATCGGAATAACCGATTTTTCTAAACCGATCGAGAGTATAGATATACTCTCGTATTCTACATACAATATTAGCCAAAACAGAAAAGTCACCGTAGCCAAAACCGGCTTGGAAGATATATGTATATAATTAAATATAATATCTATACTGTAATACAACACTAGTCATTATATATAGTATTGATAGTAATAGAAAGAGAATTTAGTATGTATACCAAGCAATTAGTAAGTAATTAATTTCGTAAATACTTGAGTTGTAACTGTATTCCTTGGTCAAATAAAGGCTTTTTTATTTTAACTTATTTATTTATTAACAAAACACTAAACTTACCTTAGCATAGGATTCTTTAGGCGACATTTTAAGCACTTTTCTTATATCCGCATCAATTTCTTCAACTGGACGTACCATTTTTAAAGCTAATTGTTTTAACTTTTCAACATCATTTTTGCAGGGACTGTTTCTTAGACTTAACATAAACTTCAGCAGGCCCGTTAACTAAGAAAATAGGGGACAAAACATTAAAAAAATATTAATTAACGATAGTTATCTTTTAACAGATGTTACGCAAATAATACAGCATCACATTGAACGTTTTAAAAGAACTAGGTATGAGATATACATAGATAATTGCGTAAAACATCATTATATCTTTATATATATTATCATTCTGTGCATTTGTATATCACTGGACTCCTCCTATACGGCTGGACCGATTTTAATGAATATTTTTATGTGTCTTCAAGTGGATTCAAGAATGGTTTAGATTTACAATTGGACCCGGACGGTGGCGTTAATTTTTCGGGCAGGACGACGCATGGTCAGGTCAGCTAGTATTATACTACAAGGTGGCAAACAAACTTACGGCCCACCTGGCGATGAGCATTTACTGTAGCCTATGTACGCTTGCAATACCGGAGGTACTCGTACCACTTGAGTTTTGCCGATCCCTTATTTAAACAAGACCTTTAAGATAAGTATCTCTGGGATAGGAAATCGTTTCTTTCATCCCTAGATGAGTGCTGAAGACCTGCATTACACTGCTGTGTGTATTTATTTGGCTGTGGTCTTCTGTAAGGTGGCAGTCCATCCCCAGTCGGACTTGCTTAAATAAAATTGCTTAAAGAATATCTTAAAAACTAAAGTTAGCAGTCCAGAACTTAACAAAAAGCATTTATTTTCTTATAAATAAATAACACAAGATTTTATTTACGTTTAATACGTCATGGCAAGCTCCAGCACGGGCTTTATACAATACAATTTATATAATAAATTATCAAAAGTATTACCTCCGTATGACTTTGCATCCAATAATTGTTTTCGATCTGGTCATGCATATTATACCGCGTGATACACTCCATCTGGTATGGAGACAACACTTCATGATCGTAATTCCAAATACCGTTAGGCGCATCGTGTGTTACTATTTCATTGTAAGCTCGATAAAATGGCATCGATGAAGTATCAAAACTCGACATGGTGACAAAGTAATAGTATTGTACTAATTGGACTAAATTATAGCCGTGATTTGTTTATCTTATAACAGTTTTAATTAACATCTAAATCTAATTCTAAAAGATGATTTTATTTTTCTCCCCGATTACACAAAAATAAAGGGAAAATAAACATTAAAAATAAATTCCGTCCTATACATAATGTAAATAAGTTAGTAATATTTTCAATATTTGTCAAAGTTTAAAAATATATACCTAGTGGCAATTATTGTAAGCCAGTTATAAATATTGATATGTATTTTATGTCTGTGGATGTGTGGTTATAGTGTTTTCGAAACAAAATAGTAAAACGTAAATATATCGATTTCCATCTATATACATATATCATTTCTGTTCATCCTAGGTTGTTCTAGGATATAGATATTTATAAAGTGAGCAGTTGGATCTTGCTAGTAGATCGAAATATAATATTTTTACGTTTTACTTTTTTGTTTCGAAATCACTATAACCACACATCCACAGACATAAAATACATATCAATATTTATAATTGGCTTACAATAATCTCTTACAGACAGCTTTTAGCCATAAGGTCACCCATGGCCATGGCCCGTGTTGAAAAAATTATGGGTCATTTGAACCACCAGGTGACCTATCTAGAACGATTTTTCAACACGGGCCTGTAGTCTATTACCATTTAAGCAAAACTATGTACGCAATATGTATTTTCCTGTACAATAAAGAGTTATCTATCTATCTAAGACGGCACCCGATTTGTTTGTTTTTTAACACCAATATGACAAACAACCGGCCCGCCTGATGGTAAGCAGCTACCGTGGCCTATCTGAATGCTTCTAATACCAGAAGCATTATTCGCACATTGTCGACACACAAGAATTTTGTGCTGGGAAAACGGTTCCTTGGGATAGGGAAAACGTTGTACTAAAAACAGTATATTTTAAATAAGCATAAATACACTACTGTGTTTTATCTGAGGTATTCTGGAAGTAGTTGGTCCTTACCCTTCCAGGCTTGCTCGCTTGTGTAGTGCCCTACCTATCTATTCTGTTTGTCGCAGTTGCGTATTTTGAAAACTAATAGTAAATGTCTTTATTATCATAAATTTTCTTAGTTTATTAATATTTAATTAATTGTTGCTGGATGCGAGAGGCCGAGACCGTGTCAAATGGTGTAACTTTTAAGGATGCCTAAGTCCAATAATGGATTTTGATAGGCTGATGATGATGATTATAATTCTATGTATTTTATCTTCCATGTAGCGTTACGACAAAACCGTACCAAAGCATGATAGGGGTCAGTAATCCTTACTAATATTATAAAGGTGAAAGTTTGTTACTCTTTCACGTAAAAACTACTGAACGGATGTGGATAAAACTTGGCAGAGAGATAGATTACGGTATGGAATAACACATGGGCTATGCTTTTACAGCGATAACCGGCATCCACGCGGGCGGAGCCAGCAGCAACAGCTAGTTAATTATAAAAGCATCCATGGGCTACCAACGCAGTTTACCTAAGGATTTCAGGTTCAATCTTTTATCAATGGTTACCCTAAATTCGTACCAGTTAGATAATACGGCCGGCTGATTCTCTAATGGTGCGTACACACCGCGCCAACGAAGGCCAACGAACGTTTGCTGACGTTTGCTGCCGCACGCTCGTTGGCCCTTCGCTGCGGCGTACACACCGGGCCAACGAACGCTAACAAACATTCGCTAGCATTGGCGGATTAACCGCGCACGCACGTAGGTACAGTCAGCGTCAAATTGATAGTGACACTTGAGGTATTAAAATTAATAGACGCAACCAAAAAGCCAATAATATCGGTACAAGCATAGTTTCCATATTGATGTTAACTATATAAGCGTTCAAAAGTCGAGACGTGCAAAATTACAAAGATAGGTTTAGTCAAACCGCCATAAAATAAAAACCTCTTTATGTAATATAATGTCATATCAATGTCAAGTGGAATATTAAACCAAGATAGAATAAAATATTGGAAACTTTGCTTGTACCTACTGATATTATTGACTTTTTGGTTGCGTCTATTAATTTGAATACCTCAAGTGTCACTATCTTGACGCTGACTGTACGTCAAAACACACTCTATGGTCGAGCAAACGTTCGTTAGCACCGATTCTGGCTTGCATTCCCAATTTGATCATAGACGACAAAATAATTATAATTTATATTAGGTACCGATCTTTGTTTTGCTCCATAATAAAAGTAAAACTTTTTTATTTACCTGCGTGGTAAACAAGCACCCGGTCCGCCTGGTGTTAAGCAGTTACCGTAGCCTATGGACGCTTGCAATACTAGAGGTATCACTTGCTTGTTGCCAATCCATTTTTTTATACCATGGCTTTAAGGTACGAGTATCCCCAGAGATGTTGAAATAAACATATTCCTATCCCAGAATAAGAATATGTTTCTTTCAAAACGCATCCCTAAATGAGAGCTGGAGAGCTGAGCCTGTACTCACACCAGGAATACAACTACACCATAGTGTGTAGTTATTTGGCTGTGGTCTTATGA
The DNA here is from genome assembly GCA_947095525.1 of Trisateles emortualis. Taxonomy (NCBI): domain Eukaryota; kingdom Metazoa; phylum Arthropoda; class Insecta; order Lepidoptera; family Erebidae; genus Trisateles; species Trisateles emortualis. The sequence goes on along the minus strand of OX352729.1, from coordinate 23,439,468 downwards.
AAGATGGCGATCCTTCCCCAGTCTTGCTTGCTCGCTAGTATGGTGCCCTACCTCACTTATAAACTAAACGTACTACTACCAAAATAAACGTGCATGCCTTATGCATAGCGGGAAATATTTAAATAATGTGAGGTGAGATTCTCAGAATGACGCCAAAGGTCAACGAACGTACGCTGAAAGAAAAGCAAAGCGTCCAAACTACTCTGGACTACGTCTACTCTTTGGTCTTTCTGACGTCATGCGGCGGCCGTCCATACTGAATTCCTTTGATGTTGCCGCCACGCTTCGGATCGCCGACACACGATCGTTGGCGTTCTCTTATCCGTCCACATAGGACCAACGAACGCCTTCGTTGGCGTTCGTTGGCGCGGTGTGTACGCAGCTGCGCGCATCGATTTGCCGGCAAACGCTAACAAACGATCGTTGTCGTTCGCTCATCCGTCCACATAGGACCAACGAACGCCGTCGTTGGCGTTCGTTGGCGCGGTGTGTACGCACCATAAGAAACAGCGATGGCAAACTGACAGTTGTGATTGCTCGGTGACGGCACAATCTATTGACTGAACGTCAAAAAGGGCTCTTACGGAAAACCGATTTTCAATCTGATAGCCAGATTTTGCTCGGCTGCGGGACTTGTAAAATGTGAAAATTGTATTCTAAATATTTTTTACCTTTGGTTCTACGTCAATGAACATAATATTTGACTAAGATTTGCAAGAACACTATTTTCTTTTTATTTCGAGAACAAATCAATATCTACTTGCATTTTCAAGGTCTGTGGATACAGTTATTTGTATTTTGGACGTTTGTTGTTTGATTTGATAGATAGACTATTTTAAAATAGGCTTATTTCTGCCACGGCATGCGTCGCAATTTTTTTCCTTATCTCACTGTATATGCAAATAGCGATCGTTTCGGTACAAGTTTCCTTAGAAGAATTCAATTTCTTTTGTTATAGTCTCTTAACAATCCTACTGCTAATATAAATCTTAACGCCATTCGTGAAATACTTATCATTGAGAAGTTCCTGCGGCCATCTGTGGTCTTGGTGCAAATGATTGACTTGTTGCAGAAATTACCAAAATCGCTTCAATTTATGCCCAAAATAATGTAAAAAATGATAAAATGGGACCAAACTGGAATTATATTCTTTCAGAAAAAAATATCTGTTCAAATTTTTAAATGTACATCAATCGCATTCGGCTGAAAATTGGCAGGAATGTTCGAAACACCATAAAGTATTAATAAAATGTGAAAGACCTGGATTACACAAAATTGTAGATCGTGCAATAAAGTAACTACTATTTTATAAATAATGCATGCATGATCTACATTTCGTTTGACCTAAATTTATGATCAAACTTACCGTTTGGCTGAAATACGCAAAAAGCCTATATTTATATACTTTTTTTTGCAGACATGGGATCCACGGGGACTTTTTACATTTCATTTATAATAGTGTTCCGAAAATTCGTATCAATTTTCAGACGTATGCAATTTATGTAATCTTGCATGAATTTTTTGACCGGGCTAAAAGGAGTTCTGCGGTAACAAAACAAATTGAGAAGTCAACCTAAAAGTGTTAGATCATCATGTTTCACTTGTGCTAAGAAGGTTTAGCCATAGTATTAAAAAAATGGCTTAGGCAAATATCCACACACGTACCTTTCAAGTCTGCTACCATCGCATGCATTTACAGTATACATATGTATTAATAACAACAACAATAATTACACTAACAATATTTTATTAATTTATCAAATAATATTAAATGTATATAGAATAATAGGGCCCATCAGAGCAACTGATGGATCTTTAAAGATTCACCCATATTCAAAAATCACTGACTGGTAAAGCCAATGTAACATAAACATAACATATAATAAAATCTAATTAACATGTACATATATGCGTACCTATACCTAGTTAGTGGCTATCCTAGGAGGTAAATCATAACACATACAAACATATTAATTCCATTTAAAATAAAATAATAAATATTAAAGTTAGGTACGATAATTATTAAGTTCATAAGTTAAAATTATAATTAACAATGACAATTAGCTAGTCTAGCTAGATAGTTAAGCATTTTATAATAAAATTACTACAAACAATTGTCTAAATAAAAGTAAACTAATAAGTAAATAATTATGAAAATCCGAATATTGTTTATTAATATAGCCTACATGTCAATGCTGTTACCTACTGGACGATTCAAAGTCATGTACCGTAACATGACTTTGAATCGTAGCGTTCTGGTGTTAATGTCTCCTGTTAAAAATGTTACACTAGGTCATAAGTCTCAGACGATATTGAAAGACTCACGATTATCTTTATAGCCACAATAAAATGATCGAAAAGACTATTCATCAGTTGGGATAAAAATTGGTTGGCATTCAACGAATTTCGAAAATTGTATAAATTAAGTTCATTTATTTATTTAGGTTACGTATAAAATACATGGTTATTCTAAAAATACCTAAATTAAACCTATCCTATATTTTTCTTAAAAGGAAATAAAAGAAAAATATACATAATTACCTAAAAAATATATATTAATTTATGCATAAATCGGTATTATTACTGTTTATTAATAAAAATTAAATAATTTTCATAATTTTATTCTGATGATGTGATTTTTGTTTAAGATAATTAAAAAAATGCAAAAATAAATCTTTGCAAAACTGATGAAAAATCTTCTATGGCAGTCTATTTGTAGCTATAACGACAATAACCTATAGCGCTATACGTTAAGTTTCACGTGTATCCACGGGTATATATTTTGTGTTATTTTTAACAACCAAAGATTCATATGAACCTCCAGTTTTTTCTTGCTTTCTTGGCCATTTTCGTCTCCACCTCTTACTACATGGCACATATTAACAATTTATTTTCTTGAACTTGGTACACTCCACTGCAGAGGCATATTACAACCCACTCAGATTTTCGCGATTATCTATTATTAACCAACGAAAAATAAGAAGGAGCTTTTCATTTATTCATTCAATTCATCAAGCTCCAAAGGAGGAAGTGTTGTAGAGCATCGGTTATATTTAGTATCAGGGGGTAGATATATTCCGTAACGATCCTGAAAATAACACATACTTATTATGCACGGTCTAGTATTTAAGAGGGCCTGGCACTCACGAATGTTTTGAAAATTCATTCATAACACATACATACTCGTAAATACATAATTTATTGTGTTAACATTAATCCATTTCTCCGTTAGCAGATGGCGAATCATTTTATTAGTACATATTAAACTCCACAAAGTGAAATTCACATCGGTACTGCCACCCGGGATCTAATTCGCACCTTTTGCATACCAGTCGGTTACTTTCCCACTCTGCCACGATTGCTTATTTGTTTAATAGACGTTTATTTGGAGCGGTTTCAAATAGGTATGCCTTTTTTTATATTTGTTTGGTCATAACTTTTATAAAACCTGTCTATCCAAAAAAAACGAAACCGTGCGTCATTTTCAAGCATGACTTCGCTCAAAATCCAGGAAGGAAAATAAGGAATAAGTACACACATGAAACGTATGGACAATGGGCAGTGGCAATCGCTTTTAATCTATTGAATGGTTTTACACATAAGCTTAAATGTATAGATTTATTTTTCTCCGCTAAAAAGTTACTATTACTCTAGAAAACAAACCTACGTTGCGGAAGACTTCACAAATATTCAGTTTACGGACGTATAATAAATGTACATCCAGACTCGGAACAAATATAGGTATGACAGTCATACAAATATTATTGGCGGAGGACCGTGTGCTGTGGCGCGTGTTTGAAGAGGCTTATGTCCAACAGTGGACTGCGATAGGCTGATTAATTGATACAAATATTAATTGTCCCACTCGACATCAATTTGGAAGGTCAAGTGATCACCTTGACCGCAAGACAACACGATCGTGCAGTCAGCTATCTTTCGTTCCTTTGATCGGTGTTCATCGGGCAACGTCAAAAATGGTGTGGACAAAACCATAATATAACCATTCTTGCAGTCCAGTATTGGAATGGTATTATGTTTATTTCTCCCCTCCACGGTTCTGCTACCGTAAAAGCGGATTCACATTGAATTAGGCACAATAACACATTTGTTTTCGAGGGCGTAAATATGCTTATTAGTCGTACCTCACCCAAGGGGACTCGTCCCCGTACTCAAGGAACCAAAGCAGAGGCTCTCCGGCCAGCAAGCCGACTAAAACTCCCATGTGAAGCTATCCCCACCTTCACAGGAGGACTACCGGAACCGGATATGACATCTTGACCTCAGACATACTTCCGCTCAGACCAAGCAAAAATAGTTTAAAAAGTGGATTTCATATTTCTGTTTCTATTTGATGAGACCTTAGCTCAGATTTTCATTTGTTTAGAACTAGGTCTTAGTAAATATTATAAAGAAAAAAGATTTTACTTTTTATGTTTGTTTAAAATGGATGAAGACAACCCTACTCCACTAAAGATCACCTATAGATAGCTACTCGTACATTTATGTTTCGAGTAGCTGCGCCTGTATTTTATTTTCATTATAAATTTCTACTAAATCAAAATAAATGTATTCATTCAAAGCCTTCTTGGTCTGCTAGTATAAGACAGGATGGTCTGCACACTACAGAGGCCCAATGTATAATTTGTGTACAGTTCCCTTAAATATACAAATTAGTTGTATCATAATAAAAATGCATACCTTTGGATATCGATTAAATTTCCACTTTGGATGACATACGCAAATTCTTTGCGGTGACAACTTGTAGCTCGGGTGTAACGAAACCTCACTTTTTGTTGACGGCGGAGTTTCATAACCTGTATTTATAATAATAATAATATTTTATTACGGCTTACACATGTCATGGCAATCTAATTCTAAACTAGTCAAAGCCTGTAGACTTACTAACTAAATGACTTTTATATTTATACATACATACCTATAATTTTGAATGAGCATGTAATTAACTTACGACCGTGTTAGATTAATGGTATGTGTGGTAAAATAATAATATTGAATCTAATATTTATGAACAATAATAAAACATGACTATGTTTACAAAATAACCTCACTTTAATATCTAATGTATAGAGTGATTTATAAACCATACATTTACAATTGTATGTACCTAATATTCATTAAAATCATAGTATACGTTAAAAGTTATATATATTATTTGTATAATTTAAAGAATATAACGTGTTTTGGCACATAAATTGACACAATCTTTCATAATCTATCAACCGCATGTAAAATTTTACATGGGGCTATTGGTTATAGATGCACCTGGTTAGCACGGGGGATGGTTTTGGTTTTTTTTTTTGGTTTTTTAAAAAGACAACTCCCGCACTAGAGAACCAGCTCTGTGTCGCGGGGAACTTTACAAACATACAATTAACGGACACAAATTACACCCAGACTCAGAACAACTCTTTGTGGGCCACACAAAGTTTTGTCCTGTGTGGGAATCGAACCCACAACCTCGTGCACAGCAGGCGCATACTGCGGCCACTGGACCACCAAGGCAGTCACTGTTTCAATTTTACGAAACTAACAACTATAATCGAGCGCGACCGCATTATTAATATGCGATGTTGCACAGTGGCGCGATCGATGTCTCCCCCCATCCCGCGCATGTTAAAGGAACTCAACGCGCTACTAGAGTCAAGTCCTGGACTGGATATATTTGCTGATGAATGGAAGATGATTTTGTTTGTTTGTTGTTTTGTGAGGTGACAGAGTGAAAGGTTTATTTTCATTAAGTAATCAGTGTAATTAATGTTTTGTTGTACTGTTTATTATTTAATAAATAATATACTATAGTTAAATTACAGTAGACATATGAAAAAATCACGCTACTAAATAAAGATTTGTCATTAGTCAGCTGTACTAAGGAGGACTAACCACTTAAGCAAGAGACTATATGCAACCAACTAGTTATTCGTTTTGAAATAATAAACTAATACATACTTTTGTAATAGCTACATAGTATGACATAAGAAAAGTTAATTCTTTATATATATAATTGTAATAATTCACTCAGTAGAAAGAAAAGGAATGAATGCTTTCTAAGTACCAATAAAATCTGTCGAAAGTAAAAAAAGACTGAGTAGTTAAGAAAGGTGAATATTCTACTAATATTATAAATGGGAAAGTTGGATGGATATTTATTACTATTTCACTTAAATACTACTGGACAGATCATGATGAAATTTGGCGCAAAGATAGGTTATAGTCTGGAATAGCAATAAGGCTACTTTTTATCGCAACTACTGACATCAGAGCGGGCAGAGCCGCGGCCAACAGTTAGTATATATACAAAAAATTAGCAAACCTCTAAAGTTCTTTTGCCGACGTAATAATCTCTTCAACTTCTTCCTCATTCTGTTGTCCCAAGCAATTTCATCAGCTAAACAATACAAAATTACGTCAGTGATATCTATCATATTGGGTATTTAAAATAGAATCGCCTCCGACCCAGAGACCAAAATCGAATCTCTGCACGACAGTTGCACTATCAATTCGCAGTCAGTTAGGCAGTAAAATAGCAATAGTAAACAATCATACGATCAGTAAAATTACCGAAATTAGTAACCTATGCCTGTTTCCCAAAGGGATGCGCAAAGACCACGGATTTATGTCTGGATTTCTAATTTCCTCACTGTCATACTCCGGACTCCTATCAATTGTGAATTTCTTGACAGAATAACCCAATGTCAATCGTTAGCCCGACCCGGGAATCAAACCCGGGACCCCATGATCAGAAGTCAGACACATGGACCACTGAACCATCAACGCAATAAATGCCGATTATAGGCAGCCACTGGGTTGTGGGTTTAGCCAATTGTTCGTCCGACATGCGGAAGCGCAGCCCAGTTCCATTTTAATGTAGCAGCTTTTCAAGTGAAGTCAGTTTTTGTTTACAGGTTTACTAACCAGAATACTTTGTTTCATAGCTCTATGGAAAACCGCGAGCGTAAGAATGAGGAGAATCCATAGAAAAATCTAGTTATTATGTAATTTAATGCTCATCAGCTCAGGATCGGCCATTGTGGAGACATATGAGGGAGGCCTACGTTCAGCAATGGACATTACCAGGCTGAGATGATGATGATGATGTAATTTAATAATGCAGTTTTTTTATTTTGTAATGAAATATTTGGCGCAGAAAAACTTCTTTCGTATTAAATACTGAGACACCACAAGTGGTGTCTCAGTATTTAATACGAAAGAAGTTTTTGTTGAAGCGCAAGCGCTTAATAAATACCTATGTATCACTGCGGTCGTCGATCTCACATATTGCAATAAGATTCAACTACATTACTAGGCTCTTTATTATCCTAACAAATTATGTTCTTACCTATTCTCTGTTTTTCTATAATTATGGCTTCAAATACACGATACGCCATATTATACATAGTAGCAATATCTTCTTTAATATCTGTGACGGTTAATTCCATAGCATTTTCAACAATGTTCATTAGTTCAACATAAGCAATGTCATATTTGATATCATATTCGGTTACTTTAAGCATAGTAGCCTTATTTACAGTGTTGGAGATCAGAATGTAGAATGTTTGTGATAAAGTTGCCATAACAACTGGTTCTGGTTCTGTATAACAAAAAAAATATATTAGTATACTATTTTAAATTTGGAATCGGAAAGATATTTTTTACCATTTCAATTTTTTTTTTTATACTACCAAGGTGGCAAACAAGCATACGGCCTGCCTGATGGTAAGCAGTTACCGTAGCCTATGGACGTTTGCAACACCAGGGGTGTCACTCACGCGTTGCCGACCCTTTAAAAACCTTATAACTCCTTTCTTGAAGAACCGCATGCTATAGTCTCTTGAAAATGTGCTGTTTAAACTTTGATTTTAGAAACTTTAGTGACAGTCTTAGAGTTACCAACCCAAGCAATAGCCCTAGGGCTCACGGCCGCTTTTGCAAATTGCGTACTTTTTACAAATGAAAGGGGCCTCAAAGCACCATATAAGCCTAAACTTAGCAAACTTATACATTGTTTTTTAAGAACATTAATAAAACACACACAGTTTTGTTCTGTAGGGGAATCAAACCCTCGACTTTCGGCTTAGCAGTCAGCGTCACTAACCACTAGGCGAACATTCCATACACATATACCTTCATTCGTGCAGCAATTCTCTTAAGCAATTTCAACTGTTTCCACAATAGTACAAGTGTATGAAATTACACATAATTTAGTACAAGTGTATGAAATTACAAATAGAAATTAATAAATTTTACGCAATCCACAAATTACGCTTATAATATTAATTAATGTCTTCTATTTCATAGAAAAGTAAAGCCAAGTATAATAACATATTACTAGGAATTAATTTGTCAAACAGGTTTGATAATCATGAGATTATATTTTACCTGGAGTAGCCGGAGTAGATGCTGAAGTAGCACCCGACAAAAAGGAAGAAGACGTGGTAACAGAAGACGCTGGCAATGGAGAAGGAATCGGTGCACGAAGCCTTGGATAATGTTTCTCTATTATCCTTACTAAATCATCCAGGAGATCAAATTCATCGAATTTAAATACATTGCCGGTCTTCTATAAAAAACAAACAATTAAGATATAACAAATTCAATAAAATATTAAGGTCAGTGTCCATAGGCTAGTAACCAGGAGCAGGCTAGCGCGTATTTAGCGTACTTTTATCTAAACTTTTTTTTGTAACTTTTTCACGACAAAATGGCTGAATATGTTGTAATAACATTTGGTGACCGAATGGAAAACTAACAGATTTGCACGCATGAGATGCGAGTTCGATCTCAGGTGGCAGTACCTACCAATGTGAATTTCACTTTGTGAAGTTTATTATGTACTGATCAAATGATTTACCATCTGCTAACGGTGAAGGAAAACATCGTGAGGAAACCCATATGTTTTAAAAGTAATTCTAAAAGATATGTCAGATTCACCAACCCGCATTATGCCAGCGTGTGTGAATTAAGGCCTAAACCCTCTCTCTCTCTCTTGATAGAGGAGAGAAGACCCGTGGCCAGAAGTGGGACATTATATGGGTTGCTATTATTATAAGTAGATACACTGGAGAAGAACATAGGGTACTTTTTCTCATAATAACTTTACTGACATCCACGCGGGTGAAACCGTGGGCGATAGTAAATTTAATATATGTACGTAGATAAAGTTTTTCTCATTTATTACTACAGGAAACTCAACACCGAAGCTTACGTAATTAATCTGTGCAGAGGGGCGTGCAGTATTATATTGCTAGTAGTTTTGTTGTTAATGATGACGTTGCACATTCAAGAAAAATTCTTTATACCAGCGGTTTAATATCTGATTACAAGTCATTATTGCTAAACCTTAAATCTCATTGAAATTTTCCAAAATTTGAATTTGATTACCTTCTATTCTCCATATTGAGATATCTACCAAATAATTTATCCAAAAACATCATACCACTTTTAGAAAACCGACATTTTATTTGACTTTTCTTGCAGCCTGTATTAAAACAATTACGTTATTTACTTGTTCTACTTCTTCTATTGCTTTTAAATCCATTTTTTGAAAATATAAACACGTAAATAAGCCTGAATCGTAGTATTTTTATGATAATACTAGGTTTATACTAGGGTATGGGCGCGTATAACTTCAGAATAACGATTGTATGAACAGAAATGTCAGCGCTATACTTGGTATAAGTTATTCTTTGTTTATTTGTAGACATTTTGCTAATTCTCTGTTTATACTCGAGTATATTGTTATATCACGTTTATTTGTAAGGCTGTTAGAAGATAGTAGGAATATTTCGCCACACACGGGCCACAGGCGACAGCCACAAAACTTCGCCACCGACCTGTTTTTAACCGATTCAAAAAACGAGGAGGTTATCATATTTGTAGGTTTTTTTTTACCATAGAACTCCGTCATTTATAAACCGATTTGAAAAAATCTTTTTTTCTGAAAAGACATACTTCCAGTTTGGTCTCATATTTATCAAAACAAAGTTCTGATGATGGGATCCATGAGGAATTGAGGAAACTCCTCAAAAATTATAGACAGACATATAGCAATTTCAATATGTTTAACATTAAATCAAACATTTGCATTCAAAAAGTGTAATTTGGTGAAGTGAAACTGATGAATAAAACCACTGATGGCCACCTGAAGTTTTCAATGATAAGTATTTCACGGATGGCGATTAGATGAGTCTCATAATATGTTGCAAATTAAAGAAGTTCAATTGAATTAATATGATGATGTAGCCGGAAGGTAGGCCACGGAACTTCGTAATTCAACAATGTATTCTAGCCGTGTTTGGGCTTATTTAATGGTCATGAGATCCACATTAGCTATAAATGATCAAATTAAACAAACATATTCAAGGGAGGAAAATGGAGATAAGAGTTTGTTTCAAAGTTCATTCTGTCTAAATACTACTTTACTGGACTAGAATATGTCTGACATGGAATTTTTAAAGTTTTTGAAAATTCTATAACTTGCCGTTTTGAAGTCAGTTTTTTTGTTAAAATTATCATACATTTTATTTGTAGCGGGACACCATATAAAATGTATGAAATCTACAAGAATAGGTCGGTGGCGGCATTTTGTGGCTGTCGCCTGTGGCTTGTGTGGTCACACTTAGTAGTTCTACCTACATATGTAAAACTGTGCGTGGTCACCACTTCAGAACTTTCTGAGCCAACAGATATCAGTTCTGCAAGCTATATAGCTTGCAATAGGTGGGCATATGCCCACCTATTGCCACTTAATTAGTGGTAGTAGTTTGAGCTATGTCTAGTAAAATTTGCGGGTATCTCAAGCCCGAATGGTGTATGTATGAATGTAGCGCATTATCTACTAATGAGCTACCTACCTAACTTCTGCTCCAGAAAGAACGGAAAGTTTAAGTTTTCGTAGTCAATAACTATAATTAATTATTATCTCAGCGACAACGATATTTTATTACTTTATAATCAAAGACGATGAGTTCAAATGACTATTTACATACAGTTGAGTTTAGATTGTTTTACTTTAGTTGCAAAAGATTCGAGAAAGAGAAAGAAATCAAATTTCGATTCGTAACATACTATCAAAAATTGAATTGTTTGTTATGTTCTCACAGTTATATCGCTACATCTCAACTCATAAACGTCCCACTGCTGGGCACGGGTCTTCTCCATTAATTTGCAGGGATATTAGCCTACTATACCACGCTGGCCAGACGAGTTGGTATAGGGTTTTATTTCGAGTTTTCCCTCTCTTGCAGTGGATATTGTCTGCCTGACTTACTCCCATAGTCGACTCTTACGATACCCATGGGATAGAATGGCTATATATCGCTAAACTGTTAATAATAATTATATTTTTGGACTAGCGGCACGCACCGGCTTCGCATGGGTGGACATTTTTTTAGCTTTCATAGGGACCACGCAATTTTTTTTCAATAAAATATAGCTTATATTACCCGCTGGTAATGTAACTTTCTAATGATGAAAATATTTTTAAAATTGGTCAAGTAGATTTTGAGTGATATCGTAACAAACAAACAAAAAATCAAACCTTTATAATATTAGTTTAGATAACTCAAACACTGACATCTGCTTTCAAATTAAGCAAATTGCAAACTGGTAAGTGCACATACTATACTTTTCTAAATACATACATAGGTACTATTAATAAATTACATTTAGACAGAACAAATAAATATGTTTATCACACCAGAGCTTGTCCTGGGTGGGAATTTGACTGAAGACCAGGTCCAGGTAATCAGGGTCACTAACCTTTAAACCAACAGGCCAGGCAGTAATAATTAATACGGAGATAAGAAGGCTACCGTAATATAACCACATTAAGAATTAAGAAACTAATATGAATATAAAAGATAGTACTCACCGTCCCGTAAGCCTCCTCAGGAGATAAGTTTAACAGCTTTCTTATTGCTTCGTCAAGTTCTTTTACGGGTCTTGTAAAATGATGCGCCATCTCACTTAATTTCGCCGTTTTTATAGGATGGTTCATTTTACGTATAAGTATTTTTAACATTGCTATTATCTATTAGAACGACAGAGAAAAAGTATCAATAATTTAATTCTTCTACTATAAAAAGAGAAAACAATTGCAGTGATAAAATTTAATGAAGTACTAGCTTATTCTTTTTCTTACTTCTTGTCCTTTTTGTAAAGGACTACTTCCGCACTTTTCGTAAGTGCGGAAGTAGTCCTAGTAGTCCTAGTCCTAAGTGGTGTGAACAAGTGAAGTGGTAAACAAAAATACAATCAGAAGGAGGTCAAGCGCCGGACTATCGGCTTTACGTGACGTCGTGGTCGTTGACTGGCAGATCTCGCTATGTTTTTTGAAACAAGGTCTCCTATCAACGCCCTACCTTGAATTATTTTCATTTTTAAAGACTGGTAACAAGCAAAATGATGCTCCTTAGATTGTAGTTGATTACAGGCTGGCTGCATGTTAACGTACATGCGATATCCTCGCATGTACGTTAGCATGCAGCGAGCCCGCGTTTAATTTGAACTCATTACCTCTGGATTGCGCATCAAATATACTTCTTGTTCCATTAGTAAGGTTCTATTCAAACGTTGAACACATTCATATTGACATGGATCGAGTACACTTTTAGTATCTTTGAACTCGTACATATATCCTTCGATATCATTATGGTGCAATATTTCCATTTCCTTCAAATGCCGGACAAACGGTCTGGTAGCCATGTTGTTAATATTTTAATTAACTATTTAATTATTTTTATTTAATAATCTTGTAAATTATAGAAAACTTTCACAGACGCTTATTATAAATAAAATTATTGTAACTAATTAGCAGTAATCTATGAACTTGCACAATTGTCATTGGTATGCATCTTAAATAAATAAAGTCAGGTTTACACTAAACTTACATATACGTTTACGAACGTAACGTAATGTACGTAAACGTTTTGCATTAAAAAACTAATAATTAGGTACTCGTAATTAAGAGAGTGTTTAAGAGATTGGATTTTCTGTATATGGTTGTCAATCCATTATATTCAATAATTTAAATATGATAGATTGACGACTATCTCCTCGCGATCTTTTTTTTTTTCAATGCAAAATGATACGATATTATTATAGATAGCAATCCATTTTTATGTCCTACTGCTGGGCACGCGTTTCCGAGAGGAAACCACCAAACCTCTCTAAACCCTCTCTCTTTCTCTTGATAGAGAAGCCTCTATTAAGAGAAAGAGAGGGTTTAGGCCTTAATTCACTCGTGCTGGCCTAATGCAGGTTGGTATATCAGACATATCTTAAGAACTTATTCTGAGACATGGGTTTTCTTTCACCGTTAACAGATGGTAAATCATTTGACGAGTACATATTACTTCCCCAAAGTAAAATTTCATAGGTACTGCCACCCGGGATCGACCTCACTACTACTTTCCCACTCGGCTACCATAGCTCATCACATTTGAAGCCGTTTTATTTTTTGACATTTGTTGTATAGGAGCAAACATTCTTCAGCAGATTGTGATGAGATATGAAAGAGAAGAACAGGATATTCTTTATTTATTTATAATATTATCTAATGCATGTTTTTAATTCTACTGAGGAGGCGAACAAGCATAAGGCCCACCTAATAGTAATCAGTTACCGGCAGCAGTATGTTTAGTGTGAATGTACCCTAAATATGGACTCTTACTTTGTTTTAAGAAAACAACTAAATGGTTAGCTTGGCCAGTCTTAATAAGTATATATGTTACGGTAAGAGTGAATAATTGAAGATTATTAATAATTATCTATTATTATTAATAATTACCGAAAGTCGTGGTTAAACTGATAAATTAATCACATTTGTCGGTTATTATTAATAATTTAACCCCAGTAGTGATAAATGTAATAAGTGGCCAAGGATTGCGGGGCGGGGCGGTGTGTGCGACGTGCGAGAGGCGCGGGGGGTTAGGTTAGGTTAGGTTAGGTTAAATAAATAAATAAAAACCTAACCTAACCTAACCTAGGTTAGGTTAGGTTAGGTTTTTATTTATTTTATAACTTTTACCAATATGTGTCGTGAATTATTAATAATTACACTTGACTACGGCTCACATAAGGTTAAAAACCTAACCTAACCTAACCTAGGTTAGGTTTTTTTTATTTATTTTTTAACTTTTACCAATATGTGTCGTGAATTATTAATAATTACTACTAAAAGTAATAAATTTCGATCGATTATTCACATTTACCAAAACATGTGGTTATTATTAATAATTTTGTAAAAATATTAATAATTTTCAATTAATCAGATTTACCGTAACATATATACGTTTGACTATCAATATTACTTTACGTCGACGTCTATGCATGCCGCAACCATTCAGGGTTTAAGTAATATACCCGCTTAAAGACTCAAGATTCTTACGATATAGGGCGACAAATTATAAGATTTCATTTCAATCAGGTATTAAAATGCAAAATACATTTCCACTTAAGATTTGGTACATAGTACACACACGACAACTTTGACTATTTTATAAGGAACATCTTGAGATATATAAAAAAGAGATAAAGACAAGGCTTGTAAACAAACAAGTTATATGCCTCTCTCTCGTCTTCTTGCTCTTCTTCCTTTTGTCTTTTTGATATATTTTTTTAATGTTTTGGATAACCATACTCCGTACTTTTTAGTTTTTGGTTATTTCTTACATTTAATAACTAAAACGTGGCGATTAGTTACTCTGTTTTTAAAAACATTATGTCAATGTCAAAGTCATGTATTATTTAATTTTATTCCAAATAAATTATAATTAACCACATGTTAATGAGGTCTTGTAATGCATTATCTCAAGTGTGTTATTCTTCTGCGCATGTGGGCAATCTTTAATCCAGTTATATTTTATGTGATATTCACCATCAGCTACTATTAATAAACTGCATTTTCTTGGTGTTAATGTTGATAGCTGTCAAGTACGCCATGCTTCGGTGTCTGCCTTTATTGCTAGGAGTTCACTGGTTTCTCAACTAATAGAAATCTATAAGAATATTGGGTGCTGTTACATGTGTATATGTTGTGTTTTATATTTTATCAATGTTTTATATTACCAATTAATGCGACTGGAAGAGCAACAATAAACAGTGGAAGGCGTAACCAACTGTAGCAATGAGATGAGCTACGGCGTAGAATATTTCCAACGGCTACAGCAGCGTAGCGTCGACCTCGTTGTAAAGGCTGAACTCTCAGATCCTCGTTCCTGGTTTTAGAATTGCAATAAGGTTTTTGTTTTTGCCGTGAATGATACGCCTGTGTTCATCAGCCATGAAGCCTTTTCACTGCTAAATTTACATGGCACTACACGTTTTGACTTTTACAAATAATTGCATTTGTTTAAGAGGTCTACAAAGTGAACCTATGCGAAGCTGAAGAGTTTGACGAGGCAGTATTGAGATCCTGATGCGCAAATTCTGATAGCTAGTACCTATCAGGGATTTATGATGTATATATTTTTATTTAAAATGTACATATTAATAGTTTGTAAGTCTATAGTTATTTATATGAAAGCTTGTTTTAATGGTGTTATGGATGTAAGCTTACAGGTCAACCAATGTGTCTTTTCGAAGGAGAACAAGGCTTGAAAGTACACATTTGTAAATGTCATAAATCCAAAAATGTACTTTCTATATCCGCATTTTCACCAACGCAACTAGTTCTTTTTGGCAAGCTACGAGTATAGAAAATTAAAAAAAATAGTTTCAATCTACTGTTAACCAAAGTTTCATCGTTTAGAAGATGTTCATGGCAACTTGGAAAGTCAGCCTGCTGGACGCAGGTTAGCGTCATTATAGTGAAACTTGATAATGAAAGGCACCACAAAACCACTACCATGAACGAGCTGAGTTACCTGACAAGAGGTACCCCAAGGTTTTGTGACCTTATAGATCACCAAGGTCAAGCATGCTTGCCACGGCCGGTCTGTCATTACTGCGCAATTGGATTTTCTTTGAAATTGTCCGTCGTTACCGAAATCGGTCTGGACGACTATGGTTTTGGGCAATTTTATTACCAACCCCTGTCTCCTGCTTCCCATTGTTCTCGGTAACTCTTAGCAATTGTCGAGTCAGCTAGCCTCCATGTTCTGCCCCTGCAATTCTCTCACCAAAACACTCACGGAAAGGACACATGGCTTGACTTAATCCTCAGCTCTGCTCCTACCTAAGCCTAATCCCATGATACACTTGTTACTCCAGGCTTCTCCCGCCATGACCTAATTTTCCTTACCTACTGTCTACTTTAGTAGTTACCTATGCATTGTTTTAAACGTAAAAATGTTACCATTTAGTGTACAGCCCTATCGATGATGAAAAGGTCAAAATCTATAACAGCAATGTAATATAGTATATTACATTAAATTTTAATACATTTTCAACGACTCCTCGGTTTCTCAAGTCATACGCTTTTATGGAGGAGAAAGTACAGAATTTTTGTGAATTTTTGGATCGCCGCATCAAAGTTTAGATATTCGACATTCTCAATATCACATAGGTACCTAGTTTTAAAATTGTAACATTGCTCCACAATATGTATATTTTAGGTTTAAATAAATAATTACTAATACCTGTTTTTTCCTTTTATTTTTTTCCATCAGAGTAAAATTGATGCATCATCAATTTTACTCTAAACCTATTCAAGTACAAAATTACTTTTAAATTGACACATTATATAGTAATATACTCTTATTATTAGAAATTAATTAAAGTTGAACAGTGTTAGAAATTCTTAGGGGTCAGCCGAAAGAAGTGAAAGCTATATATATAGCTATATAGATAGCTAGCTATTAGTTTAGTAGTTTATTAGACACTAGTTCCATGTGATATTTTGTTCACTTTTCAATATGGAAACTGTCTACGATGGAAAACGTAGACAGAGAAACCTAAAGCGTTCGGGACGACACGAGTTCCATTGTAAGACCCAAAAAGTGCTAAACGTGCCGAAAGAAGTATTCACTTTAAAAAAATACAACATACATAGTTGTAAATTTCTACCCATAGATACTGTACTTTACACAAACGTATTAAGCTTCCGAGCCATTTCCGAACCTAAACAACAGGTGTTCAAACTAACTTTAGTTAAGTAAACGTTGATGCCATTTAAAGAGTTTTTTCTCAAATGGACAGATTCCAGAATCGTCCAGTAGAATAAGGTACCTGTCTATAGATGGGACTAAAAATAAAACCTTTTGGTTCTATTTTATCCCTTTTTTCCATTTCGACAGATTTTTGATGTATGGATCTAGATTATGGTTCTAAGTGGAATGATCCGATTTTACGGATTTTACATTTCGTTAGGTATTTAAAACTATTTCACAGAAGATTATGTCAATAAGAAAAATACGAATTAAGGGTTTTTAGCCGTGGTCAAACTTTCTAGTCAAACATAAAACCAATGTCACAAAAAATAAAGCAACATAAAATTATATAGAAATTGAATCGGAGTTATTTTATTTTGCTCCAACTTTGCAGTATATTTTTTTACCTTTTCATCAAATGCTATAACAGAGTAACGATTTTTTTTTGTGAAAAGAATAAACAGTTATTCATTATGTAATCAAAATGTTTTGACTTCTTTGTAATTTTATGTAAAAACATTTAAAAGGTTGCATGTTTAGGAATTCTGACGTTAATTCGATGATGCCAACCTTCATGAACATTAGTAGTGTGATGTTTAGCACCAAAATAACTCATTATTTCCATTGGTATTTTCTTCAGCCACTGGTTTTTTAAAGTATTGTTGAAATTGATCGATTTTAGGACTCACTCGCACAACTCCCAATATATCTACCCAACATGGTCGTATCAAGTTTGAAGGGCAGAGCTGTCGCCAACCTTATAAGCTTTAGTTCTTCACTAGTTTCACCTAACTTTAAACTTTTTGCTTTTTTCTTTGTGGCCTTTTGAAAGTGCAAGTAACATCCTGATATTTTAGGGAGAGCGCCCACGAGCAACTTAGTTGCACGACAACTTTTCTTTGTGTCTGTCTCGTCGCAGACATTGGACGATGCGCACGCGGGAGCGACAGCGACACAACTTTTTCTTTAAATTTTGACGCATTCATCATCATGGATTTCGAAGACGGCTGTATTCTGTGCGCTTGTTATGAGAAATCGAAGACGACAACGAAAAAGACAATATTGGGGCCATCCATTATTGCATGACAGACTAACATTAGTCATTAGTAAATTTTCATACAATGTTATAAAAATTGAGAGCATTCCCAAAAAAATTGGGAATGCAAAACGGAATTTTGACGTACCCTCGAAGACCAACAACCGTGCGGTAGCCAACACCATGATCGTTCGTTGGCCGGCCGGCTGATTCTCTAAGAAACAGTGATCGCAAACTGACAGTTGTGATTGCTCGGTGACGGCACACTCGATTGCAAAACGTCAAAAGACTCGGTTTTCGCTCTTACGGAATACCAATTTTCAATCTGACAGCCAGATTTTGCTTCGATGTTCAATCTGACAGCCAGATTTTGCTTCGTTTTTGCTTTCGCTCGGTTTTCGCTCTTACGGAATACCCCTGCCGGTGAGTACGCAGCAGAAAAGACGCTTTCTATAAAATCAGATATAAAAAACAGTTTGTGTAGAACTGAAAAGGTTTATAGTGACATTAATTGTTGCCCGCGGCTCCGCCCACGTAATGTCAGTTATCGCGATAAAAAGTAGCCTATGCTATTCCAGACTTAATCTATTCCTGTGCTAAATTTCATCCAGATCTGTTCATTATTTTTGCGTGAAAGACTAACAAACATTCATAATCCCATTCTTACAAACTTTCACATTTATAATATTAGTAAGGATATAATATATATAGACATGGAAGACGCAGTGTGGGCAGGCCTCCAACAAGGTGGACCGACGACCTGGTAAAGGTTGCGGGCAACCGATGGACAAGGTCAGCTCAGGACCGAATGATGTGGAAGACCTTGGGGGAGGCCTATGTCCAGCAGTGGACGTCTTGTGGCTGAGATGGAATATATATAGTAGTGGAAATATTATATTGAGTGAAAAGCCCTTTCCTAGCATTTCGACTCAAAACAATCGTTAACAACGCATTGTGCACTTGCGCTCTAACTCTGTCGTGATATGGTTGCATCAACGAGGGCTCAGAACATGTCATAGGTTTTCTACGTTGCCATTACGCGTTGTCGCAACAACAATGACAATGAAATATCAACACAGTCATTTTATGAAGTCAGTTTATTTTGGATCGGCAACACGCAAGTGATACCTCTGGTTTGGTAAGCGTCCTTATGCTGCGTACACACCGCGCCAACGAACACCAACGAATGGGTTCGTTGGTCCTGTGTGGACGGCTAAGCGAACGCCAACGATCGTTCGTGCACGTGTGCCAGCGATCCGAAGCGTGGCGGCAACATCAAAGAAATTCAGTATGGACGGCCGCCGCATGACGTGAGAAAGACCAAAAAGTGGACGTCTGGACGCTTTGCTTTTTTGTTCTTTCAGCGTACGTTCTTTGACCTTTGGTGTCATTCTGAGAATCTCACCTCACATTATTTAAATATTTCGCGCCATACAAAAGGCGTGCATGTTTATTATGGTAATAGTACGTATAGTTTATAAGAGATGTAGGGCACCATACTAGCGAGCAAGCAAGACTGGGGAAGGACTGCCACCTTATTCAAGACCACAGCCAAATAATAATAATAATAATATTCTTTATTGTACACCATACATAATTTATACAAAATTCTGAACAAAAATATTTTTTTAACTAGCAGTATGTACAATGGGCGGTCTTATCGCCAAGAGCGATCTCTTCCAGACAACCTTAGGATGGACTTTGTCGAAAGAAAGAGCGTTGTTGATGGTGTAGGTATAACATACCGAAATACTTAAAATATAATATATAAGTGATAATACATATAAATATATGTGTTTATATATAATACTAATATACTTAATAAATATAATATACATAAATCAATATTTATATATTTCCTATAATGACAAATAATAATCTTTAACTAAGGATTTAAATGTACTTAAAATCTGAGCGCGTCTAATTTGCAAGGGCATTCCACAAACGTACAGAGATAACTGTGAAGGAGTTGTCGTAAAAAATTGTGGAATGCAACGGCATTTTTAACTTTAGATTTTCTGATGATCGTAGGGACTTTATATGTGTGTCGTGAAGGAACTCAAAACGTCCTTTAAGATAGGAAGGTGTAGATGGGTTAAACAATATGTTGTATAGCAGAGAAAGGATGTGAGCATTCCGGCGAAGTCTGATTGGTAACCACTTGAGCTTTTTAATGCAATTGTGGTCCCCAAGATAAATCTCGATCTATGAAAATCCCTAAGTCCCTGACTTTGTTACTAAAGGGTGTGCCATCAAAGATAATGTGAGGTAGTTGAGACCACTGTATTCTTGAGACCTTCTTTGAGCTGCCAATAACAATGACCTGGGTCTTTAACGGATTTACTGTAAGTCAAATTGGGAATCGGTGCTAACGAACGTTTGCTCGACCATAGAGTATGTTTTGACGTACTTACGTGCGTGCGCGGCCAATCCACCAATGCCAGCGAATGTTCGTTGGCGTTCGTTGGCTCGGTGTGTACGCAGCAGCGAAGGGCCAACGAGCGTGCGGCAGCAAACGTCAGCAAACGCAAGACGATGTGATGAGACAAATAATTTGCAGAGACAAAGTTGCTAGTGGGCGGCCCTACCTTAGTGGTTGGCTTACTATCATAGACACAAGCATGAAGTTTATATGTCGAAGGTGATAGCAGTACCTATTTGACTCTCCAGTGAAATTAAAGGCATAACGGATGCGTAGGATTGTACGAAAATTTAAAATCTTAAATTCTTAAATCTACAGGCAGACAATGATCAAATAGATCCGTATTTACAAAGTTAAGTTTCGTCAAAAATATATGCAGAACACTATTGTTTTTTTATTAATCTTTTAATTAAAGTTGCTTATCTGTCGAGTTGAGTTTCTGTCGAGTTTCGTATCAGTCGGGTTGCTTTTCTGTCGTACGTAATACGTAACTGCCGACATGTGTTTTCTGGCGAAATGCGTTTCTGACCAGTTGCGTTTCTGACGACTTGCTACGAGTCAGATTTTACGGTGGTAGGAAAGAAAAAACACCGATCGGATCGCAAAAAAAATCTTTCACCATTGTTTTTTCCATCAACTAATTTCTATTTATAGATGTAAAAAATATTATTATGTTTATTAATCTTGTTAGTATAATAGAACGTACTTATGCGTAAAAATGCATTCTTTTTTCTACCAACCGATTTCTATTTTTTTTTTTAATACCAACTCCCGCACTAGGGAACAAGCCGTGTCGCGGAGGACTTTACAAACATACAATTAACGGACAAAAAGTACAACCAGACTCCGGACAACCATTTGTGGATCACACAATTTTTTGTCCCGTGTAAGGATTGAACCCACAACACGCCGCGCAGTAGTAAATGGCGAGGTAACCACTTAAGCCACTGAACCAAACGTGCAGTCGAATTTTGATATCTAGCGGTCCGTCCTGACTTCGTCCGGCCGGCTGATTCTTTAAGAAACAGCGATCGCAAACTGATAGTTGTGATTGCTTGATGAAGGCACACTCGATTGCTAAACGTCAAAAAGGATCGGTTTTCGCTCTTACGGAATACCGATTTTCAATCTGACAGCCAGATTTTACTCCGTTTTCACGGTCGCTACACATTCAGCGATTAATTTTTCTATTATGAATATAAAAACCTATTGTATGACTCCTTTTAAGCAGTCCTTGCCTTTTTTCATAAAGAGTTATACGTATTTATATGTGGAAAGTGACCATAGAAAAATATTTGTAATTCTTATTTAGAACGCCTTCAAATTTGTCGCTCCGTAGCAGCGCGGCTGCAGCGCTGCGACCACGCCGCGTCTGCGCTGTTTACTAAACCCATTAAATAAAAAACGCGTGACTGCAGGCGCGGTGCGACCGCACTTCGGCGGAGAAAATTTGACACTAATAATACTCGAACCAAGTGACAGCCGCTGGCGGCGCAGAGACAGCGTGGCTTCAGTGCTGCAGCCGCGTTGTCTCCACGCGGCACTTAAACACTTATGAAGTTCAAGTAATACTTATGATTATGGTCATAAGTTATGAATAAGCCAGAAAATATTTCTACGGCTAGTTCGCTGACGTGGAGCCATGAGAAGAACGAGTTTTATTTTAAACCATATACTTACGCAATATCTTCAATATCTGCGTAAGTACATATATGGTATACTTACGCAGATATTGAAGAACCCAAGAGATCACTCAATCCACACACCCCCAAAAGTGGTCGCTTGTTTAAAATTCATATATTTTCTTTATTGTTTCATTTAGTACTCTTCTGTCAACCAAACTATATTTTAAATATAAAAAATTGCATTTTTTAAGATATCAATCAATAAAACAATTAATAGATATCACAAAAACATTTTAATTAAATTGAAGCTTTAACTGCAAGGACAGAAAATAATTGTTCTATTTTACTAAGCTGCTGCATTGTCGGCCTTCTCTTGCTTGGCAAGTAATATTTCTTTAGATATTTTGAAATCCTTTGACGGAGGACTCAATGTAATATTTCCACACGCAAACGTAGTTTCTTGTGGTAAATAAATGCCATAACGATCCTAGAAAAACATCTAGATTATTTGCCGCTTGAAACATATTTAGGTAAACTATAGACCAAAATATTTGTTAAAATCAAAAGTAATCGCGGAAAGGTGCCGCGATTCAAACGTTGCCTTTCACAAACTTGAAATTATGCATAATGACAGGTTTTTATAACTGCACATGGAGCTGTCAATAACGTTAGGTTGGTATGATTGAATTCACCCGACCGCTTCCCTTCCCTTCCTACCTTCTCGCAGGCCATTTCCTGTCAATACTATTTGCATTTTCCTGTCGTTTATGGTATTTGAATATTTGTATCCATATCGCTCTTTGATATAATAAACTATACTAATACTGTAGTTATCAATATACTGTAACTACCTATTAATAAAAATGATCATTTTGTTCCAATTTAACCAATATTTTAACATTGACAACCTTGCACAGTTATAAAAATCAGGCTATACTGCTGTCCTTGTTTAAAACGCAGAGAAAGATAGAACATCATAAAGATTTTTATACTTCGGCTCATACAAGAAAAAAATCCTAAGACGGTATCACCTTGAAATCGGGGAAATGACATATGACAAACTGTACAAAACTTGTGCAAATAGAAAGCAAGAAAAAGGACCCCTCCCTATTTTTAGGGTTCCGGAGTAAACAAGAAACCCTTATAATTTCGCTATGTCCGTCCATCTGTCTTCTCTATTTTTTTCTCAACTGCCCCAATGTGTAGGGTTTTTATGAAATATTGAATAGGCTTTTATAATTTAAATATATCAAAAAATCTTATAATAAAATAATTGTCTCAACAAATGTTTGACGGGATTCGTTTATGAAATATTTAACTTTAAAATACAACATTTTGTTATAGTTAAGTGTATAAAAAAAGTGCCAACATTGGTGGAGGAGTGATAACTTTTTACCAAAACTGTTTTCGTATGTTTTTTTATAAAAAGATATGATGATGAATCCATGAGAAATTAAGGGCCTCCTTAAAAATTATAGGCATGATAATGATGATATGGTAATTTCAATATTTTCTACAAAAAATCAAAAATTTGTATTCAGAAAGTGTTTTTGGGTAAAGTGAAACTGATGTAGAAGACAGAACAGACGGCCACCTGAACTTCTCAATGATAATAATTTCACTGATGGCGAAGCTGGAAGATAGACAACGGGACTCTATAATTAAACAATGTAATCTAGCCGTGTTTGGGCTTATTTGAATGATTATCAGATGCGGGCTTTAGCTGTAAACGATCAAATTTAAAAAAAACGAAAAAGTGAGATTTGAATTTGTATGTATATAAATTTGAATTGGGATTTTCAAAACATCTTATTGAATATTGAAGTCAGTTTTTTTTTTTGTTAAAATTATTCGTTTTCTAGTTGCACAAAAAGAGATTTCGCCTGGGAAAATTATTTCAGAAGGATGTAATACGAAATATGCAATATGTATCTTACCTTCGGATAACGGTTATAATTCAGAGGTGGGAAACATTTGCAAGGTCGCATAAGTGGTTTGAGGTAGCTCTCGTGCGACGAAACAGTACTTTTTGGCGTCGGTGGTGTTACATAACCTAATAAAAACAAAAACTTATATTTTTGTGATTTTGTTCTCAGTTGGATCTCGGTCATGGCGACCTCACCCTGGTCCCGTACCATGGCATCCTTATAGTGATTTATTTTAGATCTTAATTTGAAATTAGAAACTATCAACCGTGTCAAGTGGCGTACTCTTAGGGAGGCCTATGTTCAACAGTGGACTGTGATAGGTTGATGATGATGATGATAAACTTACTTAGCTTTAAAAGTTGTCATAGTTTGACATTCAAATAAAGGGCGAAAATAAATCGTTATGCGGCCACTGATGCACTGCACCCTCTATTTCGCTACCCTCAGTCAAGACTGACTGTAGTCTGGCATGACTGGAGGGAGATCTGGCACAGGGCCAACGGTTTTAAGTACCTACTATCTTAACCACGGAAACGTATGTGTATTAAAAAAACGGCCATCAATCCACGGCATAACCTCAATGAGCGATTAGAATTTTTCTCGCTCTTAAGTTATAACAGTAATTAAAAAACAACTCGTAAGTAAAATAGACATGCAAGTTACATAAATTCCTTACGGCTGAAAATAAGAACAATCGCCCGGAACACCATTATAAATGAAATGTGAAGTCTCCGTGGATCCGACGTCGTGAAAAAATTATTCAATTTAAGTAAGCGGTATGTTTGATTATAAAATTAGGGTATACAAAATTGTAGATCGTGCAATCCTTACTTAATATCATAAATGTAAAAGTTTGTGAGTATGGATGTATAGAGGTTTGTTACTCTTTCACGCAAAAACCACCTCAGTTATCGTTTCAAAATTTCTACGTACATATAAAGTACGTAAAAATTTTATAGATAATTACATCATCTACAACTTTGTACCTATGATTTAATTTTATGAGCAAACTTACCGTTTGGCTGAAAAACACAAAATACCCTGCGAGCTTTGACCTTAAATATTTTTACTTGCTGTTGTGGTATCGTAGGGGAATTGGTATTTCTAACATTCGTACCAAATTTCAGCCCTGTGCGATTTGTGTAACCTTACTTACAAGAAACTTAGCAAGTAAGCACAAGTATATCCCTACATTTTGTGCTAACTTAACCGGGCCTAAGTTTCCCGATCTTCTCAGTATGATTGGATAAATTACGTGAAATTCAGGTAAATCTATTATCCAACCTTTAAAATTGTCGCGTAGTCTGAGTCCTTTTTTCAATTTCTTCCTCATTCGCTTTTCGTAAGCGATGCGAGCGGCTGAAATAATAAAATTATGCCAGTGTTAAATTTTACTCCAAACTAGAGAAAATGTATGATTAAATCTATTCATTTAGGTTTTAAAATAATATTTATGGGGGTCATTAGTTATGAATGTAACAGAAAAGCTGATGTAAGCCATAAAAACTATTTATATTAAATACCTTCTAAGACTACTTTTTGTGTACGCACAAACGCGACGCAAACGCCTTGCAATCGCAAGTAGACTACCCATTGCGCTAGCGTTTGAGCGTGACGCCGGGTTTTGACATTGTGAGGCTGCTTTGTGAGATTATATATCAGTCAGTCGGTCTGTTAGGTAACATTCAAATTGGCTCGCGAGGCAGACGCATCATCATATCACGAGGCTGCCGCGCGCGCATTTAGATCCATAAAAAAAGTTGTTTTTTTTCTTTCAAAGGCGTAACTATGAATTAATTCTTTTGACTACTGAAATTCGTGACAAATTACATGTAGCGGCAAAAAATATAATGATAAGATTTGCCAATATTAATAGTAATTACACAAGATACATAGCTGCGAGATAGCATTGGATGCCAGCTACTCAATGTCGACCATTGTGGAAACATATAAGGAAGGCCATCAGGCTGAGATAATTATGATGATTATCAAATATATAAAGGCGAATAATGAACGAGCTTCTTTAGAAACAATCTCATATTAAAAAATATCTTTCACTAATCGAAGGCCTCTGCATATTTACGACTGTTAAAATACTATTTTTATTAAAGTTCCGTACAAACAATGCACCAAGCAAAAGTTTAGTCAATTTACAAAAAGAATGCTCATTAAAAATTGTTGGAACTGATTGTTGTTATGAAATGTTTATTCTCTTATTGCAGCACTAGCAGGTATTCCGTTATTTCCTAGTGTAGCAGAAAATCTCAGACAGAGCTTATAATACCGCAATTAACAATGCGTAAACAATTTTTGAGCTTACAATGGGTAGATCATGTATAAACGTGTTTGTTCCAGTGCATTTGTTTATCTGTTAACCTTATTTTACACTAGTGTGGGGGTATATGCGTATGTTATAAATAAAATTAACTTTCGCATAAAGTTTTTACTTGTGTAGAGTGAAAGCGCATGTAATTAAGAAGTTGATTCGGGTATTGCTGTAAATACATGGAGGTGGTTGGTCAATGACGCTGTATGGTGCGCCGGTGCTTGCGGAGGTTTATCGGCGGGCAGCTTATATTTGGACAGGGTGGTGGTCAACCCCGCGAGTGGCGCAAAGCCGCCTGCTGAGTCATAATGGCCCGATGGTCATGTCGAAGGGGCAGCGTCCCCGGTGCACCCAGACGTGGCTGCTACGCGGTTTCCATCACGAGTGACAGCACTGGTGATAGAGCCCGCGTAGAAGCCACTTAGTGGACCACTAATGACACATCAGGTGCCGGTGGTCCAGCCACGAAAGTGGGTGTAGCTGCACAGATAGCTTTCAGATATGAGGAATTTCTTGTGAAGCAAATTGACAAACTTAACTCGAAGAACAGCCTAAATTAAGTGGGAATAAGTAGGAAACTGACGTATGTGGCCATTATTCTCATAAACGATAATACAGCATGCAAAATGCGATGTTATGGTTAATGTACAATTATACATAAAGATTTCCTTCTTCGTGCCTTTACGTACGTGGTTGGTATATGTATAAAATATGGATAACAATATGAGAGCTAGCTGGTTATCTGTCGGCGAGGCGAAAATTACATATTGTTTTTACTCTACTACTATATTAGACTTAGTTTTGTCTCTCATGCTTAATTAACTCCATTTACTCAGTAATTTGTTGATATAAAAATATTTACCAATACTCTCCTTATTCTTAATAATTGTTTCAAAATTGTCAAAAGCAGTTTCGTAAAGAGTAGCAATATCGAGTTTGATTTCTTCAACAGTCAACTCCATAGCGTCTTCAACGGCTTGTGTTAATTCCACAAAAGCAAAGTCATAATGAAGCTTATGCTCGTCTAATTTTGCGAATATTGCTTTATCCAAGTTGTAGTAAATGTTAGATTTTAACATTTCTTCGTAGCTTATTTCAGGAGGTTCCACTTCCACTGTCAAAAAATTCAAAATTATTCTAACTATACCAAAACGAACTATATATTTGGATTAATGAAGAGAAATCTAATTATAGTGTAACCAAATATTTTTATACTATCTTGGTGATAAACAAACTTAAGAATAAGCAGTTACCGTAGGAGAAGATAGGCAACTGGGACTCAAAGAACTGGAACCGCGGTACCCACCGCCCAATAGAATTTACGAATCACCCGATTGAAACCGTAGACCAAATTGACGAAAATTGTACAGACAACAGTAAAACTGTGTTGTATTCTTATGATATCTATCATATTTAATATAAAAATGATTCCCTATTTTCCTTGGTAACTCCTGAATGAATGACTTTACCGATTTTATTCATCTTTTTAACCGACTTCAAAAAGAGGAGGTTATCAATTCGTGTGTATTTTATTTTTTATTTTTTTTAATGTTTGTTACCGCATAACTCCGTCATTTATGGACCGATTTGAAAAATTATTTTTTTGTCTGACTGGACATACTTCCAGTTTGGTCCCATTATCATCAAAAGAAAGTTCCGATAATGGAATCCATGAGGAATTGAGGGAACTCCTCAATAGTTATAGGCACACATATAGCAATTTCAATATTTTTAACAACTAATCAATCATTTGCATTCAGAAAGTGTAATTTGGTGAAGTAAAACTGATGAAGAAGACCACAGATGGCCATCTGAACTTTTCAATAATAAGTATTTTACTGATGGCGATTAGATAAGTTTCGTTTATTGTTGCTAAACAACTATTAATAAGAAATAATGACGTGAATGAATTAAGCGCGGATTGCACAGATTAAATATTGCTTTTAATACCTACTTGACCTGTGTTCAGCCCGACGCTCAGTCGATTTTATTCGTTTGTAACAAACAAATATCTGAAAATTTTACAACTTGCCGTACTGAAGTCGGTTTTTTTTTTTGTTAAAATTATTTTAAAGTTTCTTTTTATTTTGTAGAAGGTTCTTATAGGAAAAAAAATGCGAAGAAAATATATAAACCCGGGTGAAATGTGACGGGGCGCTAGTTGTAAATAAAAACATTTTATTCACATTTGCGAGTCAAACATACCAGAAATTATTATGATTTTAGTTCTGATACCTACTGTTTCTGTTAACTGTACCTACTAGAATTTTAAGTTTTACAAAAGATGCTAAAAGCAAATAAAAAATAATCAGGCATCTAGGACTGCGATCCTAGTTTCATTGTGGTATCAGTTGCCATAAACATCACCGTAATCAATAGATGTTTGTAATACCAAGCGCATTACTCGCACGTTGCCGGACCAAAACCTTGCGGTAATTATGGTTTTCTATAAATGAGCACTATAAGCCCAAGTATACATTATGCATAGAAACATACAAACAATATGTAGTTATGTGGGTGGATGTCTTCTGTAAGGTGGTGGTCCTATAGTGGTGATATGATCATAACCTACCGTTCTTAAATATCTCTAACCTGGAGTCGGTGGAGTTGTAGCAGATGTGTTTAAAGAGACGAAACTTGAAGATTGAGTCGGCTCACAACTTTCTTCTGACTCTTCAATAATTGGTCGTGTAACGATCTTCTCATTTAAATCACTAAACAAGAATTCATTCGGCTTGAAGAATCCAACCTAAAAATAGTACAAATTTTAGTAGTCAACAATATATCCCACTCACTGAGTCTCTTCTACTCTTGATCTAGAGAACTGAGAGGGTATAGGCGTTTATCCACAGACGCTGAGCTAATGCAAGTTGGCGGATCAGACATGCTTTAGAACGTCTTACTTCATTCACCCTTAACAGATTGGATTAGTACCAACGTATAAATTCCACAAAGTGAAATATTTGTTTTACCACCCATAATTAAACTCACACCTCCTGCGTACTAGTTAGTTATAACTTGTACGCAGGAGATAATATTTGAAGATAATTTTATTTAGGCGCTCATAATTAGGTGCACTCACTGAGTAGTAAACGAGCAACGGATTAAGCTACCGAAGGCGCGGTTACTCTTTGAGTGCTATTTAATGTGAGCGTATCTATGTTTCGGAGGGCACATTAAAAAAGGTCCCAACTACACTACCGACCTAACAGTAACAGTACCCGTCGTAAAACCATTTGCGGTTTATTCTCAGAATGTCATTGTTTCATTTACGGAAGAAGGTTTGACTCAGCAAAATAAATGAAAATTAGACATTAACCAACATTTTTTTATATGCAAGAAATAATTATGTTCCTAAATAAAAAATAAAGAATTAAAATAGAAAAGAATAATGGTTGATTTTCTTTGGCGGACAGTAATGTAGACATAACACGAGTAGACGTTTTGTTGTCATTGCGTAAGAATATAACCTTATAAACTGTTCTAGAAAGTGTTAATAATAAAGAAGGTATAAGTTTTTTAAATTACTGCCGAGTGAGAAATTAACCAACTTGCACGCAACATGAGTAATTGACCCCGGGCAATACTAATCGAATGATTCACCATCTGCTAACGGTGAAGCTAAACATAGTGAGGAATCCCACATTTCTTAAAAGAAATTCTAAAAACTAACCTACCAAAGACGTTTGCCTTAAAAATAAAGACACACATAATTCAGTTTATGATTGACTGGCCTATTGGGCTAGTGCTGGGATTTCTAAACTATTTTGAGCAAGAGAGTTCTTTTCCAAAATGAACTAATACCGAGACCCCAATAGCCAAATGACTTAAAAATTCCAAATGTCTGATTCGCCAACTCGCAGTAGGTAAGCGTATGTGAATTAAGGCTTTAACCGCCTGTCTCTTTCTCTCTCTCTCTCTCTCTATCTCTTTCTCTCTCTCTCTATCTCTCTCTATATCCTGTTAGAGGAGAGGAGACTCGTATCCAGGACTCGTACAGGTATTAATCTTTTAGAATGTATAATATTAAGTATATAATGGCCTTGATATACTTACGCCGTCGTAAGGCATAGGCGGTGGTATTTTCAAAAGGTTCCTTATGTCTTCATCAAGACGAGCAGGTGGCATAGTTAAATACTTTGCCATTTTTTCAATATTATTAGTCCTCCTTGGTTTATATTCGTTTGAATCCAATCCAAGGAGAGCAATCTTCACCATCGCCTTTATCTATGAAATCGTAATTACAATACAGTAACTATAGTATATATTTTTCTGAAACTTATGTAAACAAAACATAGTACAGTACTAAATTCATAATGATTAATTATTTACTATCATCATAATTATTTACCCACGTCGACTACGTCGTATGAGATTGAGAACACCTGGATAACAACTGTAACAGTACATTTCATAACCTCTCCTGTATTATAGTTCCTCGCATACGCCATAGAATGGAAAATCCTAGTCCTCAGGAGATCAAAGGTAACGTAACCTAAAATTTAGTATCCACGTGGAGACGGATTGAGAATACAAATGTCACCGGGCAGACAATAACCACAGCGGGAGAGGGAAATCTCGAAACAAAAGCCTATACTAACCCGTCAGCATGGTATAGTAAGCTAATATCAATTCGACTGTATGAAGAAGATCCGAGCACCCCAGTGGGACGTTTATTGGTTGAGATGGTGATGATAATAAAATTCAATGTCCTGATTGATTGACTGACTTACTGACTGATATAATTATCAACCCACAGCCTTAACTGCTGGTTTTAGAGATATTCAATTTGGAGGGTGTGTTCTTTGTGAAGTGTAGGTAACCACTAGGAAAGGATTTTTTTTAGAACGCAAGGGGTTTCATTTTGAACTTTTTATTCTCTGGGTCGATTGACTAACAATATTGGTTTATTGGCGCGTGTTGGGATAGGCCTATGTCCAGCAGTGGACTGCGGTAGGCTGATTGATTGATTGGTTTACATACCCACTCTTTAATAAAATTAGAGCTTGCATGGAGTGTGCGATTATTTACCTATTAGTAAGTAGGTAGCATTTTTTCAGGTAGTGGTATATCTGTAGTATATAACTGTTTGTAATATCTTACTTCTTACAGATTGTATTGTCTTACTTCTTACTAATAATATATTATTATAAATGCGAATGTTTGGATGGATGAATATTTGATACTCAATCACGCCATAACGGCTCAATGGATCTGAATTAAATTTGGCATATTGATTATAGTCTAAAATAACAGATAAAATCACTGTTCTCACTGCAGAAAGTGTCCTCTGTATTAAGCGTATCAGCAGTATATGAACCATAAAATTGGAATGGTGTGTTCTCAACAATTTATAGCAAATTGTTGAGAACACACCATTCTATTTTTTTTTCCAAGTTATAAACGCTATAATAATCTGATCCTGATCTAATCAGAGTCTGTATGATTGATAAACAAAATTATATATTTCTAAACACATATCTACATAATATTATAGATAGTGGTTAGTGAGTGACTGCTAAGCTGGAGCGGTCGTTACACAGGACAAATATTTGTGCATTGAGCACGATTGTTTGTTCTGTGTCTGGGTGTATTTTATCTATAACATGTATCTGCTTACTCTGCCTAGTTTGGGATCAAATGGCGTTGTGTGATCCCAAAATATTATATTATATTATATCACACACATGATAACTCTTTGTTCTGTGTCAAGTCCATAACAAAGAGTTATCATCCAAATATTTGTTTTCGGTGGGAATTAAACTCACAACCTCTGGCTTAGCAGTCAGGGTCAACCACTAGAGTACTAGATCAATATGCCACTCAAATGTTTAGGTTTTATTAAACAGATATATAATATTATGGTTGTAGCTTCAAACACTAACGCAAGCCACAAATGTTACTCACCAGAAAAAGCTACCTACCTCAGGATGTCGCAACATGTAGTCTTCTTGTTCTAATCGAAGAGTTGGAAGAAGTCTGAGGAGGCATTTCCTTTGAAATTCATTTAAGATTTGTTTATTATAACCCTGGCGGCCAACATCATAATATTCGCTACCGTCATATCTGAAAATAGATCCAATACCCTTAACAAACCTACTGTCGTTCCTAATGTCTTGGCGCAATGTCATGGTGTTAATTATAACTTTATACTTATATTTTACTCTTTAACTTATTTTATTCAATATTCTATAATTCCACCTTACTTAATTAAGACAAACTATAGTTTCCGCGACTACAACATACCTATATATGGAGTAATAAATTTATTAAAATATTTTTGACATAGTTTCTCGGTTTTATTTTTTGATATGATTTTCTTTTTTGAGTTGACAGAAGCAGACAGAATAAATTGATTGTTTCAACCAGTTATAACGCAATACTATAAAGTATTTACTGAATTAATATTTTTAACCAATTTCAAAAAAGAGGCCATTCCAGATTGTTATTTACGAAATCCAGTTCTGATGATGGCTTCATAAGAAATTGAGGTAACTACTTAAGTGTTTTAGGTATACATATAACAATTTTGTTATTTTTTGCAACAAATAGAATATTTGCATGCAAAAAGTATTATTTGGTGAAGTGAAGTGAAACTAATGAGAAGGAGAAAGATGGCCACTGAAACTTCCCAGTGATAGATATTATTGTCGCGGATGGCGATTAGATAGGTCTCGATTAAAGTTATTAAGCGACTATGCCTAATAAAGTAATTAAATGTAGTGAAGCAATGAATAAAAATGGGACCATTGAACTGATCCAAAGATGAAGCCGGCAGATAGACAAAGGAACTCCATAATCAAACAATATTATCTAACCATGTTTGGGCTTATTGGAACGGTATAGATGCACTTTGGCTATGAAGGATTCTTTTTATGAAAATTTATTTTTGAAGAGGACAAGAATGCAGATTTCTGTTAGTATGAAATTCATAATGCTTCAATACTTCAAAATTGGGATATCAGGGTTTAGAAAAAATACTTATTCGTTTTTGAAGTCGGCTTTGTTTGTTGAAGTTATATTTTCCTAAATAAGGTGCCATGGGCAGGGCACATAGCTCGCAGGATCGATGAACGTAGGTGCAGAATGGTTCTGGAGTGGCAACCAAAAATTGGGAGACAGAGGAAGCAGGCCTTGATCAAGGTTTTTATGCCAAATATTGTGGAAATACTCAAAGAATGCCTTTGTTTGAGTGGTTCCGCACTGTTGAACGCGCGGGATTAGCACGAAAAGAAGAAAACTGTGAATTTGTGTATATAACCACAGATTACTTAATAGTTACTACGTAACAGATACATCACTCCCATACAAAACCGAAAATACCTACGCCATAATAGCCTACAAATTCTTAATAATAATACCTGCTGTTCGCAGCGAAAAGAAATGTACCATAAGTACCCGAACAAAGAGTCGAGATTGTGTTGCCCGCCGTGCGACTCACGTGCAAGCTCGTCATCGCACGAATGCGGTAGGGTTGTCTTTCTAACTTTCTCGTAGATTTTACAGAAAGAGTACCTACACATAAGATGCATTTTAAAATTAGTAGGTACCACTAACTGAAGCCAGCTGAAATGCGTACCTACTTTCAAATAACGTAACGTACCTTTCTTCATCTTTCGGCAATAAAAAAAGACAATTTTTTATTTTTCTTTTGGTTATGACATCCAACGACTTCACAATAATTAACCATCGTGTCGTTAATCAAAACTTAATAATATTAACTTAATATACCTAGTGTACGTAAATATGGTATGCGTTTTGAGCGGGAAACGTACTGTGTGCGCTCTGCGTCGCGTGCGGCAGCCCACTGGCGATCGGCTCGGTTACGAGCTACATAGCGGTAGGCATATAACGCGTAACCTTGAGCGAGTGACGGAGGCCTGATATAACAGTTGGTGAACAGGATAGTGACCCACCGCCTAAGAGAAGATGGCTATGGATTGAAGAAGGAGTGAAGCCCCGTGCACATTTGAGGACAAAACAAAAAAGCGTGATTTTTTTTATTGTTACGGTGCACAGGTTGGCCATAAAAAACTACCACTATCCGAAAACAATACCTATTCGTAAAGCAACTCGAATGTGATAGAAAAAATCGGCGCAAGGTTTATGGCACTTAGCACGGTGAGTTGTTTACACATAAATAGAGCGTTCGAGTATGATTGTAACGGATTTCTATGGAAGGACGTTATCTAAAACTTACTACGATCATTCCGTATATTCTCGATTCATTGACGAGTTATACATGTACCGGAAAATAACAAGAATAGTAAGTAAATTGATCAAGTTACGGTACCTGGCCGTAATTTAATAATTCACTATTTTGCTACAAGTTAAATCATCCACAAATGAGCCAATCGTTGCTCAGTGTACAATTTAACGGTACACAATTACCCGTCATTTAATACACTGTTCTTTGATTGGTCGATGGCATTTATTACAAGCACTTGGCAAGACAAGTGTTTATTCATAGAGTTATCAAATACTTAGATATGTTATTTTAATACTGATATTTTAGAGATAGAGAACAAAAACCTAACCTGACCTAAAATTTTAGCAAGATTGTATTCTTCTATCATTTGAATAAAATTTTTGATTTTATTACTTGGAGCGGTGTAAAACTACGTGAGTCGTTCAACCAATCAACGCCTTCGTCGGATGATTTAACGGCAAGACGCCGTCAATTAATCTATTGACTAAAATACATACGTTAAATAATACATTTAAACTGCCGTTTATTATATTCCGAGAGTGGATCAACTAACTAGGAAATTGATCAACTTACGATTCTTGTTATTTTCCGGTGACATATATAAAGGGCCGACGTGCAGCGGACAGTCTGACTTGGTTGAACCATCAACGAGTCTTGGTTGAGAGTCTACTTTGAAGAGTCGACGAGTCTACGTTGAGTGGAACAACTGAGTGGTCAGTTGTGAAGACGAACTAATTTAGTGAAGTGTTTTGTGTTATAGTGAGAAGTTTAGTGAACTGTTATAGTGTGTAATAGGTGTATTTGTAAGTGACGTTGTGTGTTTTGTGTTGAAGTACTAATATACTCGTTATCGCGTAACCTGGCATTTTATTCGAACCCTAACCGGATAAGTCACTATTGTTGTCGTCATTGAACATAACAATTAGTATCAGCGGTAGCTCGTAACAATATAAATAAAGAATTAATTACATTAAAATTACGTTACACATAATTACTGCAGTATGTATTACCGATATATATTTTCTACAATACGAAAATTTCGCTAAAACATATTAAGTATTTAGAAATAAAATAAACAGCTTTTCTGAGCCTCTAGACAAGTGACATAAGCGATAGTCGAATCGAAAAGTCGAAAAAACAAATGTATGGGATTTAATGTAAGTCTCCGATATAATGCCGTAAACTTACGTCAAATTCCATACATTTGCTTTTTTGACTTTTCAATTTGACTATCGCTTATACCACTTGTCTAGACGCTCTGGACACATTCGAATTTTGTTCGCTACTCGTCGAAACATGACAAAATGACGCCAATCTATGGCAAGATATGCCATTACTAGTATTGTTTTAGAAACTTTAATATAAACAGGTGAACACAAACGGTTTAATATATAAATTTGTAAGATTTTATACTTGAATATTTTTTTAAACTTTGTCTTTAATTTCACAATTAAAGACAAAGTCAAGAAGACCAAGAAGACCAAGAGGTCACCCTCTTGGTCTTCTTGGTCTTCTTGGTCTGAAAGGGTTAAGAAGAGCAAAATACATGTTATTGACTAAACAAGTGTTCAATAAGATAAATTAGACTTACAATAATCTTTGGAAGTGGGCAATTGCTCTTTTAATTGTTCACACAAAGTTTCATATGATTCATTTTTACATTTCACAAATAATAAAGTAGGTATATTTATAATATTCTACACACATTTCGGAAAGGAATATATATTGTTATTTACACTAGTAAATCTACTCTGCAAGATTGTTCATCAATATAATATCAAGATGTGTGAAGAAATAAAGCAAGCATTAATTTAAGATAAAATTCGTAGTGAAAGCACATAAGAAATTAGACTTTATTTCTTTTTATTTTTCATCGACCTGCACATTTTTTTTACCTCTTCAACTGTAACAGGCTGAAATAATCTATTTACAATGAGATCCCAGAGAGGAAAACAAGGAGAATCACGCTTAGGACGGCATTAGGAAGACCACTTTAAAGGCTTATTAATCTTACAGTATGCCAGTGTAAGACACTTGTAAGGTATTTGTCCTTACAACTGCATTAGCAAGATGATTGTAAGAGTAAAAAGTTATTTAACAAGACCATTATTACAACAACTATAAGAAGAAATTATCTTATATATGTATAAGAGTAAAGAAAAGGTGGTCTTAGGATACATGTTAGACCAAATTTCGCTAGTTGGGCAGTTAAGTAAAAGTCATTTAATAATTTAAGTTAAAGCTATACTTAACACTATTACCCAGTTACTATCAAACCGGAGATAAAAAAAATATATATATCATTGCTGAATGGAAATATGTGGTGGCTAGAGCAGGGGGCGTACTATGTCTTGTAAATAGTGAGTCTTTCGAGGGAGAAAGAGGAGACGGATCTATACACGCTATATAGCTCCATCCCTCTTTCTCGCTCGAACCACTCGACGTTTAAACATGTCACAATACGGCCCCAGCTCCAGCCGGCACACATTTCCATTAATCTTTTTTATATATTTTTACGAGTACGTGGCATCTTTAGGTATACTTTTTTTTATGACAACTCCCGCACTAGAGAACAAGCTCTGTGTCGCGGAGGACTTTACAAACATACAATTAACGGACACAAATTACACCCAGACCCAGAACAACACTGTGGGTCACACAACTGTGTGGGAATCGAACCCACAACCTCGTGCACAGCAGGCGCATATTGCGGACATTGGATCACCAAGGCAGTCGTCTGTACCAGTCATACTATACCAGTGCTACAATTTAAAGTGCTACAAAACCGCTTCTCTCGTCGCCGCTTTGGTGGATACTAAGCCAGATACCATCGCCAAACAGTGCTTACACGTCTCCGCTGCACACTACTTATTTCAAACAATTATGTGATATCTCCTATTCTTTCCGCTTAAACCATATCTACTGAAGCTTAATTAGGAAGGTCATAAATAACGAAATCTTTAACGCTTCCTCTTTGCTTCTGTAAATGCTGGCTCTATACATTTTCTGATACTTTTCTTTGAGATATCACGTTGTTCGCGTCGTGATGCGTCCTGAGATATCTCAAAGCAGATGTCAGGGTACTAAGGAGGTAGGTAAACTAGCTACTTCACCTTAAGAAATCGGTCTTAGAATGATTCCACACAGAGACAAATGACAACACATATTAAAAACTAAAAATTTAATATAAGTAATACAATTGTCTTACAAAAAGCTTATACTTCTAGGTAATAAATTAATTGTTTTCAAAATCAATCAATAACATTTATAATAAAAGTTATTTGAAATACAGTTAACAAAACGTTTTGAAAATCAATATATAAAATTTAAAAAAATATTATGGTCACCCATTACTTATTAAAAACAGATTCTATAAAATTAAAATGTATAGATTAAAAATTAAAATGAATAATAATAAACCCACTTACTGTCAGGTAGGATAGGTAATATTTTTTTATTTACTTTATATGTATATTCTAACAATGAGTATAGTGTACTTATAAGTGATTTGTGCTTTATACAAATAGGTACTAGAACCGGTTTCGTTTGTAGTCTCTAACAGTTGGCTTTTCTCTACACGATTGCCTAAAGACAAGTGCTACTTTTTATATAATTTGAGTTATACAATCAATTCAAGCATTTTTTATTCCTGTTATGACTAAACTACATAATATGTAACTAAGCATACGTTATTATTGTAATGAAAACTTAAGAAGCGAATTTATTTCCGATTAATCAGATAATGGATCACCGTCGTTTTCTGTTCCATCTACAGGCGGATAACGAGTAACACTTTCTTTGCAGAAACCTTGATCTTTTGGTAAATATATACCGAATCGATCCTGCAACAGTGGATTAAATTATTAGAAGCGTTATCATTTTATAAATAAATCGTAAAACGATGTCAGTTTTATCCATAAAATTACCAAAAATCCTTAGGCCCTTCGTACACAATGCTACGCATATCTTATCTACAATACTTGACTATTTTAATCTTTAAGCGACGAGCCCAGTACAAATTCAAAGAAGTTAGTACCCAGGCACACGTCGCCGATATTTTGTTCATGCGTCACCAGATTGCACGGTACAAGCTTTGCCGCGATTTCAAAGGCCCTTCGTACACAACGCTACGCAATTCTTCGATACCCGAAGATTTTAGTCTCTAAGCAACTACCGCAATACAAATTCATAGAGTTTCGTACACAAGCACGCGTCGCCGACATTTTGTCGCGCGCTACCCGTATACAAGTCGACTTACAGCTTTGCCACTTTGGTGGGAATAATTTACTGAAAGGAGACTTCATTTTGATTTTAAAAACAATTTTAACTGTATTCGAAGATTTTCAAAAAGACCCTTAATTTTACGATAACGATCAAAAGGCTCAATCGTAAGGATTATTTTTTACCAAATAAATGCTGAAATAAAAAGAAGACCATGAAATTGAAATTTTTTATTATCTCCTGCCCGTCCCTCATTGGGGTAAGCAGAGACTATGGTACACCAATTACTTCGATTGAGACATACTACTTGGGCACATTTTGAGTATTCACTAAATTATAATAATAATATTTTAGGACAACTCACACACCACCAACTGATCCCAAATTAGGAAGAGCCTAAACTATGAAAACCAGACAAGTGATAAACACACTTGTATATTTCTAAATTCATATATATCTTAATATATATATTTCTTGTGTGCGTGTGTATGTGACTGAACTCCTCCTAGACGGGTGGACCGATTTTGATGAAGTTTTGTGTGTGTGTTCGGGTAGGGCCCTGGATGGTTTAGATTCACAATTGGACCCGGTAGGTGGCGCTGCTGTCGGTATTTCAGCTTTTTCCGGCAGGACGACGTCTGCCAGGTCCACTAGTATACTATAGAAAAATTACAACCAAGCACAGAATAAACAATCGTGGTCATCACATAAATATTTGTCCTGGGTGGCAATCGAACCCGAAATTAATTGTAAGTAGAACCACCTGGCAAAGGTCGAGGACAACCGATGGACAAGGTCAGCTCAGGATCGAGTGATGTGGAAAACCTTGGGGAACCTATGACTAGTAGTAGACGTCTTTTGGCTGAGATGGAGTAAGCAAAACGCAAATATAAAATTTCATGGTCTTCCTTTTATTTAAGA
Source organism: Trisateles emortualis (assembly GCA_947095525.1). NCBI lineage: Eukaryota > Metazoa > Arthropoda > Insecta > Lepidoptera > Erebidae > Trisateles > Trisateles emortualis. The sequence goes on along the minus strand of OX352729.1, from coordinate 23,399,672 downwards.
TGCTATCTATGGTTAAAAAGAATCCTTACGTTGAGCGTAAAATAATCCTAACGTACTTAGGTTGAGCCCATTGATGTTTTTTTTTACTGTTTGGCGGGTTCGATACCCGGTTCAGAGAGGCGATTATTTAAAAAATCGTTGAATGCAGATAAAATTGTTTTTAATTTTTTTTTTTTTAAAGACAACTCCCGCACTAGAGAACAAACTCTGTGTTGCGGGGGACTTTACAAACATACAATTAACGGACACAAATTACACCCAGACTCAGAACAATACTTTGTGGGTCACACAAAGTTTTGTCCTGTGTGGGAATCGAACCCACAACCTCATGCACAGCAGGCGCATACTGCGGCCACTGGACCACCGAGGCAGTCAATTAAGTCTCGTTTCAGTAAAATTGTCTATCTACCATATTTAAGATACTTTACACACAACACCTACAACCTGTGGCACCTATGTTTTAGTTTATAAATTTTAGTTTTTATGCCATTGCACCTGGTACATGTCGGGTCTTATTTTCTACCGAAGTAAGCTTGTTACCTTTGGATATCGGTTGTAGCTGAGCTGTGGGTTACACGGGCAAGGCGGTGGCATGCGTTGTTTGTAGCTCTCGTGCGATGAAGCTATACTTTTCACCGTCGATGGCGGCGTTTTGTAACCTGTTCATTTATTATAAATAAATATTTATTACTTATCTACTAATATTATTATTAAGGATGTATTTATGTTTGTTACTCTTTCACGGCAAAATGGCACAAAAGCTGTTCTTACCCGGAAAATATCACTGCTCCTTACGGGAGCAGAGATAATTCCAGATTGTACGCGCAGGTGAAGCCGCGGGCGAAAGCTAGTTTAATATATGTTGCAGGTCGCCTGGTGGTCGAAATTCAGCCCTAATAGTTTTCTGCAGTAAATCTCCGGACGAACGTATCTGTGCCAAGTTTCACACTCCTCCGTACGCGCAATATGCTTAAAAAGTGGTACATGTTTTTTTATTCGTACGTCACGTATTCATATATTAATTACATTAGTTTATATACGCTAAGAAGATACTGGACTAGGTATTCTATTATCTGCTGCATGTCAGATAGTTAATGACCCAACTCAAGATCCTCTAAACGGCAAGCGACATCGCAATAGACTCAAATGGAGATAGCACAATAAGCTGAACCTATTATTTTAAAGAAGATGTCCGGAGCGGGTCTATAGAGAGAGAGAAGTGAAAGAAAAGTAGGACAGCCCTTGCCGTGGAACGAAAGCTTATTATCATCATCATCATACACACAAAGAGTTGTTCTGAGTCTGGGTGTAATTTGTGTCCGTTAATTGTATGTTTGTAAAGTCCCCCGTAACACAGAGCTTGTTCTCCAGTGCGGGAGTTGTCTTAAAAAAAAAACATAATTATCAGCCTCTCACAGTCCACTGTTGGACGTAGGCCTGCCCAAGAATACGTCATTCTCGACACGAAGGCTTATATATTACATAAATCATTTATAACTCTTTTGTTTTGCGAAAGAAACTCATCCGTAGACTAACATGCTTATTGACAAAATTAGGTAAGTAAAAAATAATTTGAATTGAAGAATATAAAGAACGTTGGACTTAGCGCGCGATGAAGCTGCATTTAGAAGCTAACAATTTAAACTCACAAGGCGAGAGACAAACAATATTTATCCAATAAACGATTTGAATCTACAAATTTATTGAAATAATTACGTACAAACCTTTCGTAGTATGTTTTTGTTCTTTACTGTCCTTTTTTGAACTCATCAATCGTATCACGGTAATTTATTGTTTAGGATTGAGTAACAGTTTTGATTTTAGACTGCACGTGGCATTATCAAAATATGCAAATATAAACTATGCTTTTAAATCCATATCACACCAAAATATTGTAGGGTTATAACAGTATTTTTTTTAACGTCTCAATATATCAAACAGATATCAATGACCTCTATCGATGTCATAGATCATAGATAATAATCTACGACTATAAGCTCCTTGACTATGACATATCATTAGCATTTTGATATTCATAGTCGGACAAAGTCAACACTGCAGTTTTATGGTGTGACTTCAATATCGATATATTAGTTGGCAGTCTTCTTGTATTAACGCTACGCTGCCATTGCCGCCACCAAGAAGACCTCAGTGGTGACGCGACAGAAAGAACAGGCGCGGAAACAGCGGGTTTCCAAAAACGACACGGACAAGGATGGCTTCATCAAGGTCGAGAAGAAGAAAAGGAAGCCTCCTTGTCGGAACCAGTGCGGTACTGCGCTGACGGGGCCCAATATGCTGCTGCGTCCCGCAATACCTACGACGCAGCTATATGTGTCCCGTCTCCATCACACTACGAAGACCGAGGATATTGTGGAGTATATCCTGAAGAAAGTCAACTGGACCTTGAGGGTCGAAAAGTTGGTACCGCGTTCTAGCACCAATTTCAATTCGTTTGTGGTGCGGGTGCCAACGCATGGTATCGACAGATTCCTCGAGGAAGAGTTTTGGCTTTCGGCCAAAACTCTTCCTCGAGGGATCTGTCGATACGGTGTCGTGTACCGACGTTTTCGGTCGGTTACACAACACAGCGAGGTGTAACACGACACCGATTAAATGTGTTTAGTTATAAGTTTTATATATATATATGTTAGTTTGTAAGGTATTTATCTATGGAAATATGTAGGCTACGTGTATTGTTTTGTACTATGTAATCTGTGTGTTTCTGAAATAAATGATTATTATTATTCTCTTTATTTAATTACATTCACAAAAAATTACATTTTTAAATATATAGGTATATAAAAACAGTATACATTTAAAAATATAAAAATGGAGACCCACCGGCATCGGGTACAGGGACCAAGCTACCGGTGGTTAGGGCTCCAGAGACAGGAACCTCCTCCTTATTATTATTATTATTATGTCTCTCTTTATCACGGGTATTTTCCCATCATTCAAGGAGAATACCCGGGCCTTTGGAAGGCTTACGCGGGGACATAGATCCAACACGCAGAGGCCCTTAGAGAATTTTAATTTAAAATGGGATGAGACGCTTACCATAGTCATGCCACAGCTGCACTATTGCAGTACAGCCATGATTTGCCTATGGCAAGTGTAAAACTATTGGAACATATGAAATCAAATAATTTTGGGCTATGGGATTGGGTGTTTGGTGGACTGGACAAAGATTATGGGATACAACGTCGCCTGCCATCATTTAAGAGTTGGGATATACTGTTAAACGACAAATAGGCAGACGGTGACTCGCCTATACACTAGATGGGCCCCATGAAACAACCGACATGGGCAACAACCCACAAATAACAGGGCAACACCATAGTGCGCGGCTAGGGGTGTCGAGCGGTGCGGCGCCGGTTTCACCATCGGGGGTCTTTGACAGAGACCCGAGAGCGGGTTTTCCCGTAGTTATGCCCTTGAAAATGACACTTCCACCCCCGAGCATATAGCTCTTGCGACCCCTCTCTGATCAGCCAATTAAGGCAAGCCAGAGTTGAGAGTCCTGCGGGCGCTCTTGCCAGTCCACTCTGGACAGCCAATAAAGGCAATCCAGAGACGAGGCCCTGACCGACTCTCTGGGGCATTCGAGACCGCAGTGTCGCCACTCACATTCAGCCCGCCACAAGCTGCTCTGCGGGTTTATTATTATTATTATTAATGTTTTGCGAAAAACGAATAGCAATATAGAAAGAAAGAAAGGCATTTATTTGAACACACACTACTTTGCTGCGGCATTTTAAATTGCAGTGCTAATTTTCTGATGAGTAGTTCCGTTTATCTACTCATGAGTCATGTGACATTATCCCCATTTTCTGACATGAAAAACTTATAACTTCTTTTTTAGGGTTCCGTAGTCAACAAGAAACTCATTTAGTTTCGCTATCCGTCTGTTCAAAGCTAAGTTTACAGACTTTTAATAGGTACTAAAAAGCTGGAGATGGAGAGGTAAAATAAATATTGAAAAATATTGATATCTGGTGTAGGTACAAGTAAAGTTGGGGGGGTTGCTTATGCTTTTTTCGTCTACCCTATGGAGTAGGGTAATTATATGGCGGGTTTTGTAAAGACATTTTTTTTTATTAGAGTGTTGTTTAGAAATATTAAACTTTAAGTGCGTTTTTTTGTTAGAATTATTTGTACCCTGCCCCTGTCAGATAATTTGTAAAAAAATCACCGTACTACTACGGTGATTTTTTATATATTACTAGCTGTTGCCCGTGACTCCGCCCGCGTGAATGTCGGTTATCGCTGTAAAAAGTAGCCTATGTGTTATTCCAGACCATAATCTATCTCTGTGCCAAATTTCATCCAGATCCGTTCAGTAGTTTTCGTGAAAAAGTAACAAACATCCATCCATCCATCAATCTATACATCCATCCTTCCATCCATACTCACAAAGTTTTACATTTATAATATTAGTAAGGATAACGAAGTTAAAAAGATAACTATCACGGCTAAGTGGGCTTCAATCGACGAGTCAATATACATCCATCCTTCCATCCATACTCACAAAGTTTTACATTTATAATATTAGTAGGGATAACGAAGTTAAAAAGATAACTATCACGGCTAAGTGGGCTTCAATCGACGAGTCAATTAATAAATCATTTTATATATACCTACTTGGACGAGTTTTTTTTTAAAGTTCGTTTTGCCCGGTTTTGCCGGTTTTCTAGTGGTTAGTGACCCTGAGTGCTATGCCGAAGGGTGCAGGCTCGATTCCCACATGGGTCAAAAGTAAATCGGGAATGCTTTGGGGCAGGCCTATGTCCAGCAGTCTTAGAGCTGAGATGTGTCTTGATGTATAATCTATGTCAGTATATCAGTGGTTTACAAACCTTTGAAGTTCTCCATTCGTCGCAAACTTTTTTTCAATTTTTTCCTCATTCTTCTCTGCCAGTTAATTTTAGCAACTGTAATTAGAATAAACATTGTACTGATATTATAATATCTCAAGTAATGTGAATTCTAGTAATCATTTGAATAATATTAATAGTGGCTAGCGACATGAATGTATTTCTAATTTTTCATTTAGGTAACTCCCAAAAAAAAATGGACGCAGTTATATTACTTACTTGCTAGTCAATTGTAATAATAATATCTGCGGACAGCTCACATCTACGGTATACAAACGTATACCGTAGTACCATTTTTTACAAATGTATTCCTAGCCACGGTGTAAAAAAATGGGTTGGCAATACGCAGGTGATACTATAGCGTCCATAGGCATAGAGAAGAGTGGCGGCGCGTTGTTAAGCTTGCCACTAACACCTGAAGTGATGACCACGACCACTCTGACAAGAGTGATACTGATAGATAAGAAGAATAGGCTACGGTAACTATTTAACATCAGGCGGGCCGTATGCTTGTTTGCTATCAAAGTAGTAAGTATAAAAAATGAGAACCGAACAACAGATAACCAAGCTTTATATTTTTTAAACACACAATATTATAGACTATAATATTATGTGTTTGTTTGATTTCGTCTGGTGTTATATTAATTCTTCTGCCATGTTCCCAGTATACCAATAGTTTTACTTTATGGCGACGATATGGATATATTTTTCCCATTTATATATTTATACTACATACCTTCTTTCGCACGCTCCATTATTATCTCATTAAATTGGCTATAGGCATTCCTGAACAGTTCATGAATATCTATTTTCACTTCTTCAACAGTTATTTCCATTGCATTTTCAACGCATTTCATGATTTCCACATACGCAGTGTCATAGAGGAATTCATAATTACTGTAATTGCAGAAAGCTGCTTTGTCTACTATCTTTGATATCATTTGGTAGGTCATATCATATATGGTTGGAGTTGCCACTCTATCTTCCTCATCTATTAATAATTATTAATTAACATTAAATAATATTATTACAACTCAACTAGAAATTTCTGGTCCTACCTAACCAACTGCGAATGTAGTGCACGAGTGTGCGCAACACAGTACACAATCACTACACAATCACTTTCTGTATTCTTATAGACCATTGTAGTAAACTGGCATGTCCAGATTGAGCTCAAACGCATAATCAACGGGTTTACTTGTATTCTTGTTTATACGGTTACGAAACTGATTTTGGGAACAAATCCATTGATATGCATGGCTATTATAAAGCGCCATTACAATCCTGCTTGGCATCAGAAAGCATATTATTAATACAGCATTGATGTGCAATGAAGTACTTATGAACTTTTTAAGGCCCTTTTAATGTAGAATAAACAACATTAAATCATCACATAAAGCGCAAGTCTTAGTCTCACATCGTACTTTTGAGTACCTACTCCACTTATCGACTAACTTCGAACCCATCACCATCAATAAATCATCAATATAGTTGACTTGGCAATTTGAGCCAAATCATAACTCAGAATTGTACTTTTGAAAAAGTTATTAAAAGAATTGCTTAGGTATTTGAAATGCTTACCATGAGATGAGAAAGTACTAGGACTTGTAACGATAGATATAAATGAAGAAGATTCTGTTGATGGTCTATGTGATTCATCAGACATTTGGTTAAACTTTGCCTTTATCCTCATCAAATGAAGCACCAAGTCTTGTCTCTCATCATCAAAGGCCTTTAAAAAATAAATAAATGATTGATTCAAGCCGTATATATTTAGAAGAAGGGTTATTTGATCTTTCGTGGAAGTCAATGAACCGACTTCGAAACCAGTGGGCAGATGCATATACAATCTAGATGGTTATGGCTATATCATTACAAATAATGTGATACCAACCGACCCGTGAACAATGTGTCACCTTCTGTCCTGTTTTGTGCCCTACTACTGCACTCTGAGCGCTCTTTGCAATCTCACTTAAACGGGTTTCAGATTCTGGGTTTGTGCAATTGAAATACTTGACGTACTATCGACTTGAACAAGAAGAAACTAGTTTGATCTAATAAATTTTATAAATTATTATTATCTTTTTACAGAATCGTTAGTTTATTCAGAATTTTACTTTTGTAGCATGCCGAATGGATATCGTAACCTTATGTTATATTAATATTCGTTACTTACGTCAAAATGTGTCATTTTGTCTGATTTCCTCTGTTGGAGGTTGTTTATAGTTTGATCCAGTTTTTGATACATTTTTCCGTAATATTGTGCCATGTAAATTGTTGTTCTCGCGGGGTCTGCCATTGTACACCCCGATTTGATGATTGCTCTTATAATTTCCAATATCTGTAAGATTTTAAATTGCTGTAGATCAATTTTTCTTTTACATTAAAAAATAGGTAAGTGTTTTATTATAGTAGGTAAATACCTCTGGGTGATGTTGTATGTATGATCTTTGCTCGAAGTCAAGTGAATGAGAGAATCGTTTCATACATTCTCGCTGGTATTCACTAAGAACCACTGGTTCATTGCATTTGAAACCTTTGGGAAATTCATCAGGGTTTGTTGGCCACGCCCGGTGGAATGTCATGATTAAGTTCCGATAATAATTATATTATTAAAAAATGTTATATAATCTTATAAAAAATGTAAATCAGTTCATAAAAATATAACAATAACTTTGTATAATGACATTAATTTCTATCAAAACAAAATAAACGAAGTAAAGTTCTTTATGTATTATATTTTTATGGCTATGGCCAAATCCGTTTTCTTTAGAAAGAGGTAATCAACTAAATAACTTGAGCTATGCCGACGACAAGGCGTCACTGAGCCCCACGAACAGAGGTTTGAGACGGTTATTACATGTGTGTAAGCACAGATATAGATGTATATCTATATCTGTGTGTGTAAGTGTTAAGGTTAAGTTGTGAAGTAAGGCTTGAAAGAACGAAAAAAGGGAATTCAAGGGAGAAAAGAGTAAACTTGCGAAATCCCGTCAACTGATTTGGCTCATGTTAAAACTTAAAAAATAATGTTGTCTCATTAATTCATCTACAAAAATTTACAACATTCCGATCCCGCTACACGAGTTATTGTCCAAAAAAAAATTATAATTTTTTATACTACTTGGGTGGCAAACCAGCAAACGGCCCGCCCGGTATTAAGCAGGTACCGTAGCCTATGGTCGCCCAAATGAGCGCTGGAGACTTGCACTCACACACAGGAACACAACTACACCGTGTCTACACACAGCGGTGTAGTTGTGTTCCTGCGTGTAAGTGGAGAAGACCACTGCGAAATAACTACTTATTTGGCAGTAGTCTTCTGTAAGGTGTAGGTCCTTCTCCGGTCGGCCTTGCTCGCTAGCATGGTACCCTACCTCTCTTGAAATACATACATACAAACCCCGGATTGCTCGATCGTTTAACAAATTGCTCTTAGACACAGAACAAACAATCATGCATTACACAAAGATTTGTAGGTGGGAATCGAACTCTTGAATAAATCATCAGAATCACTAACGGCTAGACCAACAGGCTGCTAATGAGGCCAATGATAAAACCATACCACCCGGAGTACCTTTGAATCGTGTTATTCAGTTTAAATACTTGGGTTATATTGTTGCTGAGAATTTAAGTGACAGATAGATAAATAGATAACTCTTTATGGTATACCAAAAACATATTAATTTCATAATTTTGCTCGGATGAATGGGGCATCGCAAGGGATCGCAGGTTATTCGCATGTCGATACGCGGTAATATGTTGGCACATAGATTTACTCGGTGCTCAGCGCAAGTAAAAATAAAAAAGCGCTGCTTAAAGGTTGGTGTTCATTGATATAATATATTTGTTTCATTAGTTAAGCAATAACCGCGAAAATGTGATACCAAAACAATGTAAGACCGTGGTCATAGACCCGCAGGGGAATTCCGTAAGAGCAAAAACCGAGCCACCGCGAAAACCGAGCAAAATCTGGCTGTCAGATTGAAAATCAGTGTTCCGTAAGAGCAAAAACCGAGCCTTTTTGACGTTTAGTCAATAGATTGTGCCGTCACCGAGCAATCATAACTGTCAGTTTGCCATCGCTGTTTCTTAGAGAATCAGCCGGCCGAGCCTTTTTTGTTATTTTTATAAGGAATGCAACACCGAGCTTTTCGATTCACTGTATATTGAATTGATTAGTAAGAGATAGCGCCCACGAGCAACTTTGTCTCCATAACCTATTTGTCTCATCACATCAAGTCTATGGGCTAGTATGAGAGTGCGTCCACGTAGCGACGCGACAGCCAGGAGACTTTTCATACTAACCCATAGACTTGATGTGATGAGACAAATAAGTTGCAGAGACAAAGCCCTGCCTAAAAGAGATAATTATATGTTTACTTCGAAATGTTTGGTGGTTTTAAAGCTACATCGACTTAATGGAATACCGGGAAAAGCAGGCTACAATACTTTGGTATAATTATATTGTATGGCTTTGTTACTCTATATGTTTATTTCAGTGATTCTGCCAGATAGAAAAAGCCTTTGCACGTTCAATATAATAATGAGTTCTGTAGGCACGTGTCAGGTATTTTTTTGACCCAATTTGATTTATTTGAGATATTCATACAAAAATACCAACATAATTTTCGACTTATTGTAGATTTTCAATAAATTATATGTCAGATACGCCGCCATCTGAGGCATACGACGGTACATTTATGCATGTCTCCCGAATAACACATGCTCAGGTCTCCATGATGCATGAGCGCGCAACGCGAATAAAACCCGTCTGTCCACGCGGAGCGTACGACTCGCAAATTTCATATGTATGTTTCATATTCAATTTTTTTTAAACGTTTATCATGAATTCGATCTAAATGAATAAATGCGATTAACTTCGACTTTGACAATGACTATGCGTCATGAATTACCAGTCCGTAGCTTGTTTTGTCGACTACCATGTTTATAAAAAAATAGTATACGCCGTTTTGTGTAAACAATCAAAAATAACAAACGTGTGGTGACGGATTAAGAATACAAATGTCACCACCCCGTTTCATCCCGAAGGTGTCGTAAGAATCGACTAATGGAGTAAGTCCTTCCGTCAATAACCACCGCAAGAGAGCGAAACTCGAAACAAAACCACATATTAACTCACCTGGCCAGCGTGGTATAGTAGGCTATTATCCCTCCAAATATATGGAGGAGACCCGTCGACGTGTCTTGCAGTGGGACGTTTATGCATTGTGGATGGACCTTCACCATACAAAAGACTACAGTCAAATACCTATACAATAGTTGCAATTGTTTTTCTATATGTAAGCACAAGTTTCCTAGGAATTCGTTTTCAAAAAAAAATGTTTCTATATCTAAGGGCTACGTCATAATTAAACCTTTTTAAATTTTTTCCGTCGGCAAACACGCCATTGATATCCCAGATATAGCTACCATTTGTCTCCATTGCTCCCATAGGCCACGGTAACTGCTACTATTATAAGGCGTACTTAACTTTAATTTTACCGAAGCAACTGTGATATTGTAAACGAGTGAATTTATGACACTATCATCATTATCATCTCAGCCAAAAGACGTCCACTGCTGGATATAGGCCTCCCCCAAAGATTTCCACAACTCTCGATCCTGAGCCGACCTTGTCCATCGGTTGCCCACAACCTTCATCAGGTCGTCGGTCGACCTTGTTGGAGGCCTGCCCACGCTTCGTCTTCCAGTTCGTAGTCGCCACCCTAGAACCTTTTTGCCCCAACGGCCATCAGTTCTGCGAGCTATGTGCCCGGCCCATTGCCACTTAATGGAGGCAATTCTACGAGCTATGTCAGTTACTTTGGTTCTCTTATAGTTGATAATAATACATTCCATGCACAAGAACAATAAAACACAAAATGAAAATTACGATTTTAAAACGAAACTGGAAATTCCGGCCAGCTGCAAAAGCTGCAATTTATTCCGGCTACCCAAACTTTCAAGTGCAATCGTAAACTTATACTTTATTAGCTGTATGCTATAGTTATGCCCGGAGGTATTACATATTTATTTAAACATTAGTTATTTCCAAATTCTTGTATTGTCATCCATACTAATATTATAAATGCGAATATTAGTTTATTAGTTTCTGTGTTACCTTTTCACGTCAAAACGCCACATCACGGTAATAAGTACTCTATTTCAAATTAGACATAGAGTACTTATTACCGTGACAACCTACATACACGCGGACGGTGTTGCGGGCAACAGAAACAGGCAAGAGCTAGTACACTGCATCGGTAAGACTAGCAGTCGATATGAAACTGATAATGCCTGTATCCTGCTTTCTGTAGTTATACGGTGACTGTATATCCAGTACTGTAGTCCAGTCTGTTCTTAAATTGGTTTGTATTTTCAGCTTAAATTACATATTCTGGAAGCTTGTTCTATGCTCTGATTACTCTATTGCTGATGAAGTGTTTATGATTTGATTTAAGTCTGATATATCCTTTCCCAGTCAGTTTTACTCGCATCTATGGCGCCCTACGCCAACGTACAAGTGAGTAAGATGGTCGAGTTCTAGACATGGCATCATGAATTGCCAGTCGGCAACTTGTTCCTTCGACTGCCATGTTTATAAAGTAGTTGTAAGTATACTCCGTTTTGTGTAAACAACCAAATAACAAGCAATACTACGTAATTATTATAAATAGGTAAAATTAGTGGGTTATTTGCGAAGTACTCCAAAAGAGTTCCCAAACTACCTACTCCATGAAATGTTAAATGGTAATATAATAATATTATAAGTATTTTTAAATAATAATAATTCCTTGGAGTAACTTGAAAATGAATGTATAAGATTCTTATTTTTTTTAGAACACACGAATGTAGTACTTTGGGAATGACTCAAATTAGTTTAGTCGATTAAAAGATAATTAATCGATCATTATCATCAAACTTTGGTAATTTATTTGTGTAAAATTGATTTAAGAGGTAGGTCACCTATAAATGAGCAAGCCTGACTGTGAATGGATCACCACCCAGCAAAAGACTACACCCAAATATCTAAACAGAGTTATTTGTGGCTTTCGGCTATATGAAAGCCCTTCAGTGGTGCAGTTGTGTGTGCCTGTGCACAGTCAGTATAGTCTCCAGTGCTTATTTGGGGATGCATTTTTAATAAAGACACGTTACCTAAACTATAACACAAAACCATGTACCGTTAAACGTTCGTCGAACACGCGTGTGATATCCCAGGTATTGCCGACGACCATAGGCTACGGTAACTGCTTACCAACAGATGGACCGTATGCTTATTTCTAACCGACTTCAAAAAAGGAGGAGGTCCTCACTTTGTCGGATTTTTTTTTTCGTTCACCGATTATTCGAAGACACCTGAACCGATGTAAAAATTTTTTTTTGTTTTAAAGGGTATACTTTCCAAGTGGTCCCATTTAAATTTTATCGAAATCGGTCAAGCAGTTTTTGAAAAATCAACTAAAATCAAAAAAATGAAATTCACAATTTAAAATTGCTAGGATCTATTCTTGAGTCCAGTTATAATTTCGTTACTGTCAACCTCTGTAAAGTTTTGATTTCAAACTAAATTTAATCATAATATTATTATAACACATCTATCTTCAATGTATTGTCAAGAGGTATTCAATTATAACAATGAAAGAAGACCTACATTATCTATTTTATGAATTTTGATTTCAAAGTTTACGCTACGTTGTCAGAACGAATAACTACTTAGTTTATATTTAAAACGTCAAAGTATAACGCTGTAGTAAGGATTAAAGATGTAACTGTGCAACTGAAGCGCCCGCGTGCGTACATGCCCAGAGCATGGAATTGTTGGTAAACTCATTAGCTTTGTACGTCGGGTATACACAATGCTACAACATTTTATTTTCACCTTTTTTTCATCAACCGATACTGTTGCTGAATAAACATCTCTAGGCCGGAAAGCCCAACAAAACCAACCCGCTTTTTTGTTCCATTGGGAACATTTCTCTCCTGAAATAAAATAATCCGTTGCGTTATTCTTTTAAAAAAAACAAACATCGACAAACTACATAAGGCAGTGCTTACTGCCCTAATAAAGAAGAAAAGGGTCTAAGAAACTACTGTGATAATATCAATCTAACAAGCTGTTGCAATTAACCACCTGCCATCAGTATTCAGCATTAAATACGCTTCATTAATAACTCAAAGTATATAATATTGTAGATCCATTTAGGAGAGCCAAAATAACCGACATAGCTCGAAGAATTGCCTCCATTAATGGGCCGGGCACAAGCTCGCATAGGCCGTTGGGGCAAAAAGATTCTATAGTGGCGACCACGAACTGGAAAACGAAGCGTGGGCAGACTTCCAGCAAGGTGGATCGACGACCTGGTAAAGAGTCCATCCTGAGCGTCTCGATCCTAAACGGATCTTGTCAATCCTTGGGAGAGGCCTATGTCGTAGTGGACGTCTTTTGGCTGAGAGGAATAAATGAATGAATATAATGTTAACAAAAAAAACGATTTCAAATACAACTGTAGTTGTAGAATTGTCAAGTAGCCTGATATCCTAATCTGAAGTATTAAAACATGAGGACCTCTTAAAATCATAACCACTTAAAATCCTGCTTTTCTTTCAAAATCTAATAATTAACAGCAAAAGTTTATCTTATGACTTTTTCAAATAAAATAAACTCTTAACACGGCTATATTACATTATTTAATTATAGAGTTTCGCTACCTACATTCCGGCTTCATCATCAGATTCGTTAAATTGTACCATTTCATTTCATTGTATCGTTTGCTACATTACATTTGATTTGTTATGGTCGCTTAACAACCTTAATCGCCATCCGTAAAATACTTATCTGTGGTCTTTGTCATAAGTTTAATTTTAGTAAATTTTGTTTTTCTCAATGCAAATGTTTGATTTATTACGAAAAATACTTATTAATAATATGCCTATAATGTTAAAGGAATATCCTTAGTTCCTCATGGATCCGATCATCAGAACTAGATGTCATAAATATGTAAAATAATCTGAAAATAAAAGGTATCTTATCGAATTAAAAAAATATTTTGTCAAATTGGTTTATAAATGACGGAGATACTTATGCAGTAACAAACATTCAAAAAAAATACACGAATTGTTAACCACCTCTTTTTTGAAGTCTTCAACTATTCATCTATACCTACTAAATATGTATTAAGTTCCCCTTGGTCACGCAATAACTTTAGATTGACTCAACCGACCAAACTCAAAAAAAAAGTCCGAGCGAAGTTGGGGCGGGCTGGTAGTATCATATAAAATATAAACTTAATATTATAAAGAGGAAAGATTTGATTTTTTGTTAGTTTGTTACGATTTAACTCAAAAACTACTAGACCGATTTTAAAAATTATTTCATCATTAGATAGCTACATTATCAGCGGATAACACAGGCTATATTTTATTGAAATACATTACGGGATCCCAACGAAAACTTAATTAATGTCAACATGTGCGAAGCCGGGACGTGCTAAAAGTTGTATTCTTATTATTTGGTAAGAACTTGTATAGGTAATAAATACTCCTATGGATTTCTTAGAATACAATACCTACAACAAACAAACATATTACATACTTATGTATATTAGTTTGTCTAAATCTGCTCTTCGTTGAAATTGCGTCAACTATCGATTACTTACATAATAGCGTGAGTTATCTATCTATCTATAACGGTTAGGTCACTGGCGCTGTGCTGGAGATTAATTAATCTACCTTCATATTATGTTCCCGTTATTGGTTATTTTCTCCGTCCATTATCATGACATTATACTAGGAGCCCGAATATTACCGGTCTGCTTTTAGTAGATACGCAATACTGGCCAACATACCTTTTATCTTATAATGACATGTTAGAAGGGTCACAGTGTTTCAATTTCCTATAAATTTATACTAGGAGAGCATAGTTTGATTCGATTTTAACTAGAATCTTGTAACTCTAAAGGGTCGACGGTGTTGCAAGCGTCCATAGGCTTCGGTAACTGCTTACCATTAACTGTAAATAGGATAGGGCGATATATATAAATAATATATAAATGTACTTTGTACACACTAACAAGTTCACAGCACACAATTACTCATCAAATCGGACCGACTGTTGATGACTTAGAATAGCTAGAGAACCATTCTAGAGCCTCGGGGGAGATCATTAGTGGAAAAGGATGACTAAAAGGATATCGTGACTGACGGCATCGAAGGCTTTAGAGAAATTAACCAAAGCCAACACAGTGGCTTTGGTGTTCTCCATACCTCTCTAACATCGCCAGTCACTTTAAGGAGCGCGGAATGGCCCAGCTTGAAACCAGACTGCAGTGGACTTAATTATTTGTGGTAAAAAATGTATCAAGACTGCTGCTTGTGCGCACAGGCCTCTAGCACCTTGGAAAGGAAAGGAAGAATGGATGTAGGTCGAAAGTGGTTGAGCAGGAAAGGATTTTGTATCTTTGCCAAGGAATGAAGTAGGCTTGGCGTCAGGATGATAGAAAGATTTCAGAATTGACGGTGAAATTGATGATGTGGGTGATCGATGGTAGGAGATATTCTAAGACTTGGGTTATTATGCCATGGCTGATACCATCGCTTCCCACACCATTGGGTTTTATGGATAGGTTTATCGTTTCGATCTTCTCTGAAGCAACGGAAGAAAAACAAAATGTTTTAATATTAAGACGAGGTAAACCAGCTACTTAAGTAATTGACAGTCTGACATTTGGTTTGGTGACTCAGTGGAGTGGTAGAGGATTTTTTTTTATTGAGTTCATCTGAGCAAATTGTCCTATGCAAGGCAACTCGTTGTGTGTGTACCTGTTTGCCGATACTTAGAGTACCAAGGAACTTCCAGGTATTGGCCCCTGCCATGCCCTCATGAGGAAGTGATATTACTGAGAATATGTTGGCGTTTTGCGTTCCGTATCATCTGATTACACCGATTCCTTGCAGACTTTGTCACAGCGATCCCTTTTGAACTTACGCAAAGCTCGATCCCTACGCCTCATCGCCATTTTGACACCTCTTGTAATCCAAGAATCGGACAAGCGCTTTAATTTAAATTTTTAAACAAGATATTGGACATCGAGCAGAGCTAGAATATTTTTGTCGAACATTTAAACTATTTCGTCAATTGTAGATGCAGCCTCCAAGCCAGTAAAATATATAACTAACCTCACATATTAAAAATAAATAGCTTAAGCAACTCATTAATCGAAATGATCAAATTTCATGTCGCTTAACACAATAAATTTAAAAATAAATAAGCGAACAAGTTTGTTTCAAGTAACATAGCCTATAATTTTGATATAAAGCAAATTGTATTAAACGACTTAGGCTATATTATTGGTAGGATGCAAAATGATTTAAGCGACATAACCAAATATTTTCATAAATTGCTACTTGTTCTAATACGTGTTAGATATTTAAAATAGAACGAGGACAAATGATTTAACACTTAACACAATGAACTTGAAAATGAGAGCAAATTTTATGTGGAGCTAAACGCCATAAAAGTGCTCCTAAAAATTTGAAACTCGGTTCAAAAGACGCAGAAAAAAATCGCTAATACCAAATATGTATATAACTCAATATCGCAAAAAAATGTCGCTTGACTCAATTAGCCTTTCTTACGTCGATATGAACTAGCGAAATAAACATTATTCTATTCTATTCATAGGTGAGCTGTGGCTTGTTTGCCTCCTTGGTATAATAAAAACATAGTCTGATGACTGGCCCGTTGGTCTAGTTGTTTAGTGTCGGTGACTACTACGCTGGAGGTCGTAGGTTCGATTCCTACAAGGGACAAACTTTATGTGATCCATAAATGTTTGCTCCGAGTCTAGGTGTGGTTGGTGTAAGACATTATGTTTGTAAAGTACTCCGCGATTCAGGGCTTGTTCCCTAGCGCGTAATTGGCGTTTATAGGGAAAGAGAAAAAATGGAGGTAGGGCACCATGCAATATAGCAAGCCATCTGGGCAAGGACAGAACCACCACTTTACAGCAAACCGTAGCCAAATTACAACATGAACTTGTATTCCTATGTGTACAGGTTTCGCGCTTATTTAGAGATTATAAACCAAGACCAAGTAAAGGAAATTTTCTATCTTAGGGATACTCCATTGTAAAACGCTGGCGTTATTTTTTTAGGTTGGCAACACGCATACTCTTGCGTGATTGACTGTGGTATTGCAAGCGACTGTAGGCTACGCTAATCACTCACCATTAGGCGGGCTCTAGACTTGCTTGCCATCTAAGTTGTATAAAAAATCAGTCTAGTCTTAACGAAGTCAAATCAACTGCGCGGAAAGTATACAGTGCACAATTGTTTCCTTCACTTTCTAGTCCAATGAGACGGCATCGTATCACGATTGTAGAAAGATTAGCCCTACTAGACAGTGGAAAAACGGTAGTCGAATCGAATAGAATAGAAAGTTTACGACATTATATCGTAAACATAAGTCAAATCCTATATATTTGTATTCTATTCTTTTCAATTCGAATACAGTCTATGTTGTTTGTCTATAGAGGTAGCGCTGTTATCAGGTTACTAACAACTCGATATGAAGAAATCTATATTTGCCTTCATGCTATGACGTCATTTAACACATTTATAGTAGGTACATTAACTGTTGCCCATGGGTCCACCCGCGTGGGTGACGGTTATAGCGATAAAAAGTAGCCTATTCGCTTTTTCAGACTAAGTATAATTTCATTCATATCCGTTCAGTTAGTTTTTATGCGAAAGAGTAAAATATCCATACATACATAAGTACATCCACCAATCCTCACAAAATATTAATATTATAAAGCTGAAGAGTTTGTTTATTTGGTTGAACGCGCTAATCTCAGAAAGTAGTAGTCCGATTAGAAAAAATCTTTTTTTGTTGAATAGTGCGTTTATCCAGGCAGGCAATAGGCTATATAACATCACGCTATGATCAATAGGACCGGAGCAGTAGTGAGGTATGTTCCAAAATCGGGGAAAATATTCCAAATTACCACTTATAATATAAGTAGGATTTGTCTACGATATGCAAATAACACAATGGAAACGTATTTCCGTTTACTACAAACGTTGTTTACACAGCGTATTGTAGTCTCGCCGCACAAATGATATTATTCTCATTTTCTCGTAAACAATCGTTATTGATAGTATGCTTTGTTTACTAATTAGCTTAGTCATTAGGTGTGCTAGTTTTGGGGAAAATAGTGTTATAATTTACTAGCTTCTATCTACGGTCTTGCTTGAGATAAAAAAATTACGATATTTCTTTAAAATAAATTGGATTTTCAATTTTTTTTTAAATATATTTACTAGTTTTGGAATTTAACCACTATTATACGCACAAACTAACATAAGTCAAACTCTTCTTTAAAATCATATTATATTTAAATACCTGTTTATAGATGTAATAATAATTACCAGTAGCCCAACCCAAATTCGCCCGGGATAAACATTTTTTAACCCTTTCAGGATTCGATATTTCAATAAAATAGACCTGTGTTCTAAAGTTCTTATTCCGTGTGGTGATGGATTAAGAATACAAATGTCACCACACCAGTCTATCCCGCGGGTGTCGTAAGAGTCGACTAAAGCAGTAAGTCAAGCAGACAATATCCACTGCATGAGAAGGAAATCTTGAAACAATACCCTATACCAACCCGTCTGGCCAGGGTGGTATAGTAGGCTAATATCCCTCCAAATGTATGAAGGAGACCCGTGCCCAGCAGAAGGACGTTTATGGGTTGAGTAGTAGTAGTAGTAGTAGGTAGTAGTGTTCTAAAGGAGACTAGGCAAAATGGTCTACAAGACCAATAACGACCGGACATAAATTTGTCATTAGAAATATATTTTCATATACTACAATAATTATTATGGCGGTTCATTTCAAATAGTTGTGAGAAAATAATTATTACCACGCTAAGGCGGCTATCATAATATATTGGCATCCGATGTCTTGGGAATCTAACAGGTTTGTAGGCTATGTTGCCAAATTAACGGATGTTGTTGTGGATGCCAATATGTATAATAGAATAATAATTATCATCATACCATACTTTTTATGTAAAATGGGAAAGGGCCAGGCAAAGAAGATGAAGAAGATACCATACTTTTTAAGGTTCCGAAGTAAACAAGGAATCCTTATAGTTTCGCTATGTCCGTCCGTCGGTCCGTCTGTCCACAGCTTTGCTCAGAGACCTATAGTAAGTTGATACAAATATACATATTGGTCATGCCGACCAAGTGGTAAAATAAAATAAGTAGGTTAGAGTTAGAACTGCAACCCCCTACGCCAGAATCTAATATTATGGTAGGTACATACGAACTAGAAAAAAAAACATAATATTACGTACCATATAATTTGAAACCTACCAAATTTTGAATTTTCACCATTCAATATAAAAACCGCCGGGCGGAGTGACACCACTCCCCCGCGAACCTATTAATGCGACTTATTTCAATACTGTACCCTAATTTGTACCAAAATTGTTACCCTTGTCATATGTTTTGAGAAGTCATGAATGGTGAAACCATAGATACCTAATTCTTAGTCCGCATTATTGGGAATGGCAATTTCGGAACCCTACATTGTGCGTGACCTGAAATGCACTTGGCCGGTTTTTAATGACTATTCCCGAACTAGGGAACAGGTCCTGTGTCGTGGGTGACTTTACAAAAATACAATTGATGAACACAAATTGCATCCAGACTCGGAACAATCATTTATGAATCACACAAAGTTTAACGGTAAAATAGGAGAAATATTTAGAAAAATCTGACGGGACATTGCCTACTCTAAAGGTCGCTGGGACGCACTGGATGTGGAAGGCAGAGGACCGTGTGCCTATGTCCAGCAGTGGACTGCGCTAGGCTGATTGATGATTGATTGCCTACTCTACAGATTTATGTACAAAGTAGGCCTATCCGACAGTCTGATTTGTAGAGGTTGCATGGCAGCTAAGAAAACAACTGCCTCTGTTCTGATTGAGTGTAGGAGTGTAGAATGTCACTCCTACACTCAATCAGAAGGGTGTCCCCTGTGAACAACCAATCTAACTAAATAAATGCGACAGACTAAGTCATCTGCTGATATTCTGTTTATATAAATTTTTATTTTAATTAAATATAATATATATTCACGCCTGTTTCCCAGAAGGTTAAACAGATACTACGGATTTCTAATAACTAAGATCTTTTCTTGGAATGAATAGGTAGATTTTAATTCGCTTTACCGCACTCTTTCTTCTACCATTTCTACCACGTCATGTTCAAACAGTCTCTAAACATTCCTTTCTCGGTCCTTTACACGTGCTTCGGTGGTGGGCACGTTAAAATTAAGTCCCGAATGTTAACAGTTGTTAGATCACTACGGAGGCCTAAATATGGA
Source organism: Trisateles emortualis (assembly GCA_947095525.1). NCBI lineage: Eukaryota > Metazoa > Arthropoda > Insecta > Lepidoptera > Erebidae > Trisateles > Trisateles emortualis. The sequence goes on along the minus strand of OX352729.1, from coordinate 23,379,395 downwards.
TGATCTAAATAACACTGTCACTAGGTTGGCCACTAACTAAACGATTAGAAGAAGACAATGCATCTTCTTTCACACCACAATGTTCTCTCTTGCTCTTTATTACAATACTTCTAAGTTACAACTTTAATTACTGTTTGAATGCTCTCAATTTTGGCAAGAAGGAGTCAAGTAATCAATCGCGTAATGGTCCGAATCTAGACTTTCGATGAACTACGTCGATCTCTTTTAGTTATATTCGATGTTTTTCGATTTATATTTCTGCTTTAAAATATTCTTGTATTATATTTTCAAATAAAGCTTAATATAATTTACCAATTAAAAACAACTAGCGATATTGAGTTTCGATGAATTACGTAGAGAGCGTCGAAATATGAAGTAAACAAACTATTAAACATATTCGAATGTTGAATTGTTATTGAAATATTTAACAATTAAGGAATTATTGCGAAGCATTACTTCATACGTTAATCATCAATCATAACACAGTTATCATATAGGCCTAATAATAAAAGCAATAACGTGTATTTTGATAGCAGTTACAAAAATATTTTTCATTTATACAGAACTTCACTGCATTATAATGGTTTTTTTTTATTTATAAGTATTATCGTATGTTATTTTTCTTTTTTTAAGTAGTAAGTAAAGTAGTAAGTAGTGAACAGGTAACAAGCACTGTAGTTACCTAGTTGTTACAAAAAACCTATTTATTTCAAAATTGCGACAGAGTATTATTCTATGATTTAATAAAACTAAGTAGGTGACATCAGGGTTTTGTGATAAGGCATCCAGTAACCTATTGCTCCACTGGTAGGCACGGGTCTACTCTCCTCTATTAAAAAAAGAGAGGGTTTAGGCCTTAATTCACACACGCTGGCCTAATACGGGTTGGTGAATCAGACATGACTTTAGAATATCTTCTAAGATATGTGTAATAGATGTTATGTTTGAATAATGTATGTAGACGTTTTCCCTCGACATTTATCAGTACAAGGCGATTGCGAATTGTGATTGTGGAATCTACAAAATGATTCTTCTATGTCTCGCTGTACTTAAGACCGTATTTTTTTAAGTTCGAGAAGTCCTCTCCGATACAGCGCTTGTTTCCTAGCACAGTTAATAGGTAGTTTTCTAAGATACATACGAAATCATTGTCTCTAGCTTTAAATAACTCATGCGGAAGATGGTTCGATTGAACTGTACTAAGAAATCGTATAATTATCAAGATTCATCAAAGCATCGTTTACGTCTCGTCTCGTAGCTAGTTCACGAAGTGCATTAACATTATTACTGTATTTTGTATTTATATGAGCTGTTTGATACAGTCGTAATGTAACAAGATTCAGAGTTAGTTTCAAGCTTTGCTTTGCGTATACGTATCCTTTGACTTTGTGACTCAAAGTTTATCTTAAGAATACAGGACACAAGTTTTTGAATTTAGTTTATTAATAATAACTTTTTATTTATTTGTTCTCTCACATAGAATATTTTACATATTATATATTATTAGTTGGGACCTTTTTTTATTTTTATAATACCAAGGTGACAAACAAGCATATAGCCCGCCTGATGGTTAGCAGTTACCGTAGCCTATGGACGTTTGCAACACCAGGGGTGTCACTCACGCGTTGCCGACCCTTTAAAAACCTTATAACTTACTTACTCTTTTAAGCCGTATTAAGATGACACACGTACAAGTCTGTCCGTACCTATTTCTTTGAACGCCAAAGAGTACTAAAAGCACTCTATTGCATTTATCTTTATGTTAGTGATAAAAGGAGGTTGAAGAAGTTTAGTTTTACTTTATACTTTAGATATAAATTAAAAAACGGGCCTTTTATTTGACTTTGGGCACGTCAGTATATGGAAACTAATTTTAATATTATTAATTCAGCTTTTAGTGAAATTAATGAATGAATAAGTTTCATGAATCTGAATCTAAATACCTGTAAGTAGTGTATTTATGAGTAATGTGCCGATTATTATTTAATGATGAAGATGAAAGAAAATAATTGAATCTATCTCTAACTAATTGGCTAATTGAATGATCAAGAGCCGAGAGTATTCAATCAATAAGTTTGAATTAAATCGTTTATCTTTTTTCATTGAATTTTTTTTTCATATATCAAATGTCACAGTACTCATGCCATGTGAAGAATACTATAGATGAAAACTTACTAACAATAAAGATGGAATTTTCTGGAATAAATGATTATAATTATTAAGCTGTGACCGTCGAACCAAAAGTTCAAGCGTCAATGCTAACTTTCCTTCGATATTTCTTTACAGCAGGGCTTTAATGCTTTTAAACTTATCTTTTCCCCTGGGATGATAAGGATCCTTGAGATAGGAAAACGTTTCTTTCAAAATGCTTTACTTCCCTTAAATATCAGACTTAGTTTTAGTAAATAAGTTTCTTTATAGGGATACACATGTGAAAACAGTCTTGAAAGGTTCTCTTCCTTTATCCCTCAAAAGGAAACTCATGGATATGTGCATTCTCCCTACCCTCACCTACGGACCGCAAACTTGGTCATTAAAAAGCAAAAGTCCGCACTCGCAGTCTGTCAGCGAAAAATGGAGCGTAGTATTCTAAAAATTAAATTAACAAATCGCAAATTGCTTACGTAGGCCACTCAGCAGCCAAGCTAAAGTAGAACTGGGCGGGTCACGTCAGTCGCATGCCCGAGGAGCTGTGGGCAAAAATAACGACGCAGTGGGTCCCAAACACCGAACAGCGGCCACGTGGTAGACCCAAAATGGGATGGCGAGATGAGCTTGATGCCTATAAAAGGGATTGGCTTCAGTTGGCAAAAAATAGAATATCATGGAAAAAGGAAGGGGAGGCCTTTGCCCTGCAGTAGGACAGTATAGGCTAATGATTATGATGATGATAGGGATACACAGACGCAAAGGCATTCAGATTCGGGACAATATTATTAATGGGTCTTAAAATATTATATCTTTATAATTATTATCCCTTTGAAATCAAACCTACAATACTTGATAAGTTAAATCCTTAACTTTAAAGTTAAGACCACTAATAACCAGACGGACCATAGACACGCTATAGTATCGTCGTAGCAATATAAAATACACCAGACGCTGAGCAAAATTGAATTCAATTACGTAGGTAGCCAATTATATTAAACCAGAGGCACGTATCGGCGGTAATACAATATCAGTCCCCAAGAGTTAGTCAATACACAATATATTATGACGTATGTTGATTCAATATGAAGGTAAAATATCAAACGTACCGTCCATTTACTTTATTTTTCAAGTAAACCACATACTTTTGATCACTCAACACATTGATCTAGCTTCTAAGTGAAATATCCAATCAAAAAGTGGTAAGGCACACTGCAAGCAAACAAACCCGACTGGAGAAAGACCCTTCCCCCACCTTACAAAAGACCACAGCCAAATAACTACACACACAGGAATACAACTACACCGCTAAAGCATTTTGAAACAAACGTTTTCCGATCCCAAAGATACTACCTAAACAAGAATTGGCTCGGCAACACGCAAGTGTTACCTATGGTATTGCAAACGTGTATAGGCTACGGTTACTGCTTAACATCAGGCGGGTCGTACGCTTGTATGCCTCCAAGTAGTATAAAAAAATGTTATTATTATTATACTCGTATGACGCAAAAGCATTATTTTAAGATTTTAGCGAGTAAAATACTGCAGAAGAGTTTTCCAGAAGTGAGGCATCCACACCTTTGGAAAACAAGTGTGTTTCCCAGAAGTTTGGACAATCACTCACGGCAATCCTAAAATTCACGTACGCCGCAGAAACGTGGACTCTACGGGAAGTACGGGCAACAGCTAGTTTGAATATAGAAACAAAGTATTTATCTCTGCGTCCACTACTGATTTCTGATTACCCACTACATTCGGTCTTGGGCTATCCTTGTTTATTACACTTACTGGCGATTCAAAAGAGTTGTCAGAGTTTCTTTCAAATTCTTATCGTAACACGTACCCCTTTTCAACGACTGGGTGTAGAAAAGAATCTAGACATCTTCTATTGATTTTTATGACGTCTATAATATGTACCATGCATGAAGCGCTCATAGCCAGGTGCACTCGCTGTTCGGTAAACGATCAGCGGGTTAAGCAACCAAAGGCGGGGTAGCCCTATAGATGGGTGACCGCATAGCGGTATTTCAACTGAGCGTCTCCGTGATTCGGAGGGCACGTTAAAAGTCGGTCCCGATTGTTAACAGTCGTTAGATCACGACAGGGGCCTTTATATGGGCGATCTAAATAACTCTGTCACCAGGTTGGTCACTAACCAAACGATAAGAAGAAGATCATGCATTCAACCTCCACGTTATAAAAATTTAATGGCACATAATACATATAATATCAACAAAAAATATGCGAGCAAAATTTAATAAACAATCATTACTCCCCTTCAGTAAGTCCCCTTCTTTAAAGCCGTTATGAATAATTAAGAATAGTAATAATGGCACGCCAAATAAAGCAGACCTTTAATAATGTTGTGCATATTTCACTAGCTAATTTGGTTCGTCGTGTCGATCCAATTATGTATAGGTACCTACTATCGTCACCCGCCCTTTGCGTCGATGCCAACCCTATATTTATATACTTACCATAGAATATTTAACAGGTGTCGCCTTGGATTTCACAATCTATCTATTCAATCTAAATACGTCTACAATTCTGTATAGCCTTCCATAGTCTTCTCATAGTATTTAGTCCTGAGTTGCTTGCTACAGTCACCAGCCCCTTTAGACAAGTGGCATTGATGGTAGTCGAATCGTAAAGTCAAAAAAGCAAACGAATGGAATTTGACGTAAGTTACATGGTAAAATAACGTCAAATTCAAGCTTATGCCACTTGCGCTTATGTAGTGTACGTTACTTACTTATAGAAAACAAGTTATTTACAAAATAATAGTTATTTTGTAATTCAAGGTATAAAATAAAGCCAAGAAACAAATTAATATATTCCAGAAGTCGTAAACAAGTCCGAGTACCTACTGTTCATTTCACGGGAAGCAAAAGCATTGTAGCAAAGTTTAATCAAAAATTATTCGTCGCTTCATTCTAGTTACAATCAAAGTTTCGGTCGAGAAGTGCAGCTAGCAACCGGTAATTATATTAAATATTGTACAATATTAAACAAGTAATGCAATGGCAAGGCAATAATAAACAAGAGTACAGCAGAAACCTTATAAATTAGTTATCAACGGTACTCAGGCGCGCTACTTTAATTAACGATTTCGATACGATATTACATTGTTATCTCCGCTCTTACCTGTATCTACGTCTTGTTTTCCTATGAGGAAGGGTGATATTATTATCGCGCTTCAGTGGTGCGCAATTAAAAGCAATCTTCTATCTAATAATATTATTTTGATTTTGTGATTTTTGGAGGAGACATTAAAAAAAACCTATTTGTCTGGTGCTAGTGATCCTTACTGCTGAACCGGAGGAAACCGGATTTAATGAACTTCGTGGTTGTTCCTACTATGCAATTTTACGTTAAGTAAAATGTGAAAACCACGGACATAAACGAGTTTCTAGTAGTAGGCTGGAGTGTGACGAAATAATTACAGAAGTCGAACGACGTCTACGTGGACGAAACCGTGGATAAAAACTAGTAACAAACAATGCCGTAGTTCCTAAATTATCATAATAATTAATGTTGAATAAACATAAACCTTTATTTTCATAATTATTTAACATAATATTAATACTTGTGAAGTTGATATCCGTGTAACAATTAGAGTTGCCAGAGCAAATTACAGTTTCATGTTAAAATACATTTGTGCACAATTATTAAATTGTTGAAACTACGGATCTTAGATATAACCCGATAGTATAGTTACTATCGGGTTATATCTAAGATCCGAAGCACTATTGGAATATTATTCTATTTAGATATTTCTGTTACTGCCAATCACTTAGCTAGTAGGTAGCTAATAATTCAATAATACTATTCAAAAGTCAATTCCTATTTAAACAAAGGATGGTCAACTATTCAACTCGATTTAGAACTTTTATTAAATTTCCTGTGGAACTGTCTTCTCGTATATTTGAAATTTAAGTGATAAATTATGCAATTTTTTCACATTTCATTTAGTGCGTAGAAATATATTACCTAGATGAAATTTAGTGAAAAAGATGAATGAATAAAAACGCTTACTGGAAAGCTTGTGTGTATAGACTGATCAGAGGTATTACGCGAACAGTTCTTTTATAGACTTTTTAGATTGCCGACCTACAAATGGCAGCTGGATGCAGGATAATAACCGCCATCGGCCATTCCACAAGAAAATGGAGCCTTGAAATATGTATCATATGGTTTGCATTATGTATGTTTGATTTTAGTTTTCATATACAATTTTCACACACATTAATTGGCCATATGGCATAAGATACAATGTAAAGCATAAACAAAGCTCACAAAGAAAACTCACCACACTCACCAAAATGCATTATCTCACATATTATCTCACACAATTTATTTTTAAACAACTTTGAAAAAGGAGCAGGTTTTTATTTCTCGAAGTTAACTTAGGAAAATATAAATCGGCCAAGTGCATGTCGGGTCACGCACAATGTAGGGTTCCGAAATTGCCATTCCCAATAATGCGGACTAAGAATAAGGTATCTGTGGTTTCAGCATTTATGACTTTATTCTACCACTTTGTCGGCATGAGTAATATGTATATTCGTGCCAAATTACAGCTCTAGGACTAAAGATCTCTGAACAAAGCTGCGGACGGACATAGCGAAACTAAAAGTGTTACTTGTTTACTTCGGAACCCTAAAAAGGATAGTATACTACAAAGGTTTTGTAAAATCTTATAACCACAACACTGGCCTCATGTGTCTTACGGCTGAGCACGAGTACTTTTTCTTCTATCGAGATAGCTGAGAGGACTTAGGTCTTAATTCGCAAACACTGGTTATGTAGTTTTCCTCACGATATTGTCCTTTGCCGATAGTCATTTAATAAATACTCAGATCAAACTCAAGAACAATCCACTGCGCCTTATAAAATGAACAACGCTAAAATAATATTGAAGTAGAAAAGTAAAATTTTACAACGGCATCGAATTTGGGTATGATATAAATAATTTGATTTTAAATACAAAACAAAATAAAGGTATAACAGAGATGGTCCCTAAAATCGTTTCTCGCTAATTAAATTTACATTCTAAATGGTGTTGTTTTAATTAAATCTAAATACCGGTTTATGGTAGTAAGGTTAAATTTCCATACAATACATGTTCTATATGACGGTTTGACAACTTTGTAATAGCGTATTAATTCCCAACAAGTGAACAAAGGCAGGTTACATGTTTAATTGAACGATAGGAAACATTCCTTTCAATGACATATAGCTACATAATTAGCGTAAACGTTAAATAGTTAAGTGGCTCTACGTCACTTGTTACCATGGTGATTCAGATAAACGCGCAAATACAGCTACTAACACTCAAGCTAATATTGTTATGATGTGAGTCCGTCTTTAACTTTTTTCTAAACAAATTAATAATAGGTAATTTGGGCAATGCTAATGTAATCATCTCAGCCAAAATACATCTACTGCTAGACATTTCCACAATGTAATAAATCAATATAAATGTTCATCCATATTTGAGCGCTTACTTTAGGTCTTATTTGTTTATTTATCGATTTCTCGATCAATTGTGGACGTAACTAAAGTTCTTTCTTATTGATAAACACGTAATATATGTGTAGATACTAGGTTTCAGAATATATATTCATTGCTCATTGCGCAAATAAAATGCCCGTAGAGCATCCAAGCAACCTAATAAAGAAGTTACAGGAGTTCCAGCCGTCATTAAACTGGTTTGATATGACATTTTGAACAGGGAATACGTGAAATGCAACCTATTATCGTCGTTACAATCGTTGACCTAATCAATTCAGTTCTAGATTTTCTTTTTAGCATTGCGATGTCATGTCAACTCGGTAGAAATTCTTGTTTTTTCTTCATTTATAAAATTATAATTTAAATGTATGCCCATTTCAAATGTATTTTTTAATTTTAATTATAAAAAGAGACCCTATAGCAATCGAATTTGACTGTATTTTTTTTGGATTATTTCAGTATTGCGCACTGTTTCTCTATTTAAATTATCTTTATAAATCACAATATTATAAAGAGAAGACATAAGTAGGAAATTAATTTTCATCATTTCATTAAATTTCATTTTCTATAGCACATTTATGCGCTTTATACAATTTTATATAATAACTTCGTAGACGCCTGGTATTTGCAGCCGATAATATAGAAAAGATAGTATTGGTAGTATTTTATTCTAACATCTATAACAATGCATACGCCTGTACTTGACCTCATCTTGGATGCGTCAGTGTACCATACATGGTCCCTTTTTGTTTTGATAATCAATCACACTGAATTTCACATTGAAACATGAGACTTAATAGGTAATGATTATAACAGAGCTATGTCACATACACCGAGCTTGTTCTCTAGTGCGGGTGTTGTCTTTTTAAACAAAAAAACAAAATATACACACATTTCTTTTTCTTTTTAAAGTACAAATATCTATAGAACTTTACTAATTGTGATATGTTAGTCATAATACTTATATATTTATTATGTCTGACATTCGTACAAACTATTAAGTAAACTTCGTAGTATAAGTATAAATCTAGAGTCCAGTTAGTGCTTTCACAAGTCAAACAATATTCCAGCGGGTGAGTGCCAGCGAAATTGAGCCCGAATCATTTATAAATGGGGGAGGTTTTGTGGGGCGAAATAGGGTGGGAAAGGTGTGCCACTGCATTTTGCATGAGTTCGATGTTGGCTGCTCTATCTAGTTCCTTCTTCCCCTGCACACATACACAAAGTCACCTGTGTACCATTTATTGGTGCCTCAATTACTTTTACTTGTCATTTTTATTATTTTGTAACGTTCGTAGTAGTAAAATGATAAAAATGGTTTTATTATTAAAATATGTAAATATTTTTTAGATTACAACTACTTTTGATACAGTATCGACATTTACAGGTTTTTAGCACTCAATAATTTTTTGGAAAAAAAGAAACTTTTTTCTATTCAAGGGGGTAGCCCCTAACAAGACCCTCGTGGTACAAATGTTTGAGTAGAAAACACGCGAGTGATGTCCTTGCTTATTTAAAGACTTCGCGCAAATGGGCCACTGATTACGGTCACTAGAGCTGTCGCGCGCCACGTCCTTTGGTACCGCGCTAACAAAGATCTTTGTGTTTTAAAAACACAACTCCCGCACTAGAGGACAAGCTCTGTCGCGGAGTACTTTACAAACATACAATTAACGGGCATAAATTACACCCAGACTCAGAACAACTCTTTGTGGGTAACATAAAGTTTAGCCTGTGTGAGAATCAAACCTCGTGCACAGCAGGCGCATACTGCGGCCACTGGATCACCAAGGCAGTCAAGAAGGTGGTTGATGGCCGCCACTAGTGGTCAGTGGTCGCTACAATTTGTTTCACTCTTTGACTGCCTCGGTGGTCCAGTGGCCGCTGTATACGCCTGCTGTGCATGAGGTTGTGGGTTCGATTCCCACACAGGACAAAACTTTGTGTGACCCACAAAGAATTGTTCTGAGTCTGGGTGTAATTTGTGTCCGTTAATTGTATGTTTGTAAAGTCCCCCGCGATACAGAGCATGTTCTCTATTGCGGGAGTTGTCTTTTAAAAAATTGAAATAACTCTCCTGCTATAGACCACCGGTGGCGACCACTCGCTACTATAGCAGGAGAGTTCTTTCATTTTTTTCTTTTTTTGTGTCGCGGCCACACAGTAACGTGTGGTTGACACTAGTTACTAAGTGTGCGGTAAGTCCATACAAATTTTATAAAAAATCTTGTAAACTGTTTGTTGCTAGCTACCAGTGGCCGCCACTGGTGGCTCGTTTGTGCGGTGCGTAATGGTAACTGCTTATATCAGGCATGTCATATGTTTGTTTGACATCTAAGTAGTAAAGAAATAAAAACATAGTTTTACTTTAATACAATACCTTTCAAATAAATAACTCAGAATAGATAAATATAAAATAAATATTGTTTATCGTGTCGCTTGATTTCAATGCCAACTGCTTATTTTTTTTTGACATCTCCCGCACTAAAGAACAAGCTCTGTATCGCGGGGAACTTTACAAACATACAATTAACGGACACAAATTATACTAGACTCAGAACATATCTTTGTGGGTCACACAAAGTTTTGTCCTGTGTGGGAATCGAACTCACAACCTCGTACACAGCAGGCGCAAACTGCAACCACTGGACCATGAAGGCAGTCAATATTATGTTATAATTGAGACTATATATTATTATTAAGCTTTTTATTTAGTTTTCTTAAGATTCCGATGGCATGACAGTACAATATAATATTATCACTAATATTTGTTCGGTCTTTATCATCCCATCTATAATGAACAAATGACCACCAGTAGATTGGCAGAGTGTTAGTTACTTACCTATCACCTTCGTTATTACAAAACAATAACAATAACAAAACGGAGTGAATGGATAAAAGTGCTCATAACAGGAAGTAATAATTGCCGAGATGTACCACTGCAGTTAGCGGTGATATTGCGCGTAGTGTGTAACTAAGGTTGCCTGAACGCTCTGGGCTCAGGATTATGGTGAATTTTTTATAAAGACGCAGGTAGGGTGTGAGTCGGGGTGAAAAACGGGGTGCCCTGGAGTCGCCGGCACGGTCTGCATATTGCATTAGATTTAAATTGTTTACGTCGTTAAGAAAGAAAGTTCTTCCGAACTGGGCGAGAGGCAAGAAACTTCTTCGCTGATGTCGGTATATTTAATTTTTCTGCATAATCGTATGGGGACGCTGTGACCCGCTTTCTGGTTTGTTTAAATACTGTTAATTTATTTGTGCTGTTATTTATTATAATTATATAAATCTCGATGTACCCTACCTATGGAATTCAAAACTCTGGACCAATTTTAATTAAGTTTTCTTTAATCTTCAGATTTAAACTATATGGGATCAAATATAAATGGACTAAAACAATTACTGTTTTAGAATGTTTAATTTGTTTCAGGTGTTTATTTATTGAATCATTTGGTATAGGATTTTTGCTTTTGTAATACATCCGTATAATATTATCATTACGCCCGTCTCCCATTGGGGTAGGCAGAGAATAAGGTACGCAAATTGCCATTGCAATACATAAGAACGCTTGGGTATATTTAAGTTTTCATGTCTAAAAATTATAATTAGAACTGTCTGTTAACTTGACTAGATTACTGATTACAATAAACTACGAGTATAAAGAATATAGCTGTTGCTTGCGTTTTCGCCTGCGTTGATCGCTCGGAAAGGACCTCGGCAGGTGTAATTCAGAGCCTACATATATTACGTTGGAAAAATGAAAAATACTAAAAGGACTTTGTAACGATGCCAACAGGTCAAAAATACTCAGAGCACTCTCCGTAACCAGAGTCACACTGCTGCTTTAACGCCTCCAGTCTGCCTGCGAGATCGGGATTACTAGCGATTGAAACACCTTTTAAGAGTCAAGTGGATCGAGCTCGAGGTCTTTCGGCTTCTGTTCTTCTGTCTGAGGTAGAAGCAGTACACAGCTAGTACGATTTGAGTTTTACACGATACAAACAGTTGATTCAGTGTGTAGTGAAGCATCTCCCAACGTATTGTTGCCAATTTGATTTTCGTTTTACAAATGACTCCTAAATTGAACTTTACTGTAAATTTTGACAAGGATGCCAATCACAGAAATATATTTCAGGATAGAATGGTGATGAACACTTCTTCGCTAACATTATGTGCGTGTCAATTTTTCAAAAGCCACCCCTTCAGCGCCCTACTTCACCGTCCGCTCAACGTGAAGTCTTGAAATATTTATTGGTACGCAATAAAGTGTTTCCATACATTATACATGAAAACATTTTTTTACGAATCTAAAACTAAAATTTTATGAACTCCTTCAGACCCGCAGTGGTATTCCGTAAGAGCAAAAACCGAGCCACCGCAAAAACCGAGCAAAATCCATCTGTCAGATTGAAAATCGGTATTCCGTAAGAGCCGTTTTTGACGTTTAGTCAATAGATTGTGCCGTCCCCGAGCAATCACAACTGTCAATTTTGCGATCACAACTGTCAGTTCTCATCGCTGTTTCTTAGAGAATTAGCCGGGTGTCCATGTCAATACTATTTTAACAGTTTGCATCAGAGGATCGTAGTGGAATGAGGCGAGCATATTTTTGTTGTTTTTAATAATTTTGTACGTGCCAAACGCAGCAACGGGAGTTGCACAGCGTAATAAGGGTTCCTTCTTCGCAACAGACACGCAATGGGCTCTTTAAACCCCATTCGTATTCAACAATATATCATTCATATAAGTAGAATAGAATAGAATAGAAAACTCTTTATTGTATACCAATTACATTTACAAGTACTAATAGTTGTACAATCAATCGACAGATAATAATATTATAACTGTACGCAAACAATTGATGAACTGAGAGGACAGTTTTATAATATTATTATAAACTAATGAGGCTGACAATCACCCGTGACAAAAGTGTAATACTAACATAGAGATATTATACATTTACCATTAGATATAATCTATTTTAATCGGCCGTATTTCCGTTGATACCTCACTACTTTCCGCTCCTATTGATTATAGCGTGATGTTATATAGCCTATAGCCTTCCTGGATAAATGCACTATTCAACAAAAATATTTTTTTTCTAATCCAACCAGTAGTATCTGAGATTAACGCGTTCAACCAAACAAACAAACTCTTCTGCTTTATAATATTAAGTATAGATATGATTATGACGGCAACCCTCCATTAAAAATAAGGTCAACAAACAATAGTCAATACAATACCTGTATTATTAATGTGTTTTAGGGACTATATCTTACTTGTATAAGTATAGAAGATGATACATAGGTACTATGATTTACGTTTTGTGTTAATTTGTTGAAATATGACGATGATTGTTCATGATGATGTCGGAAGAAATCAGGCCCTCAAGCTTTCATAGGAAGTGGTGTCTTATTTTTAATTTTACATAATAATTATGGCATAATTATGTCTATAATATACGGATAGCTTTCCATAACCATTTTTATGTTAAAAAAAATACATACTAGGTATGTGGAGTTCGGCAAGCTATTAAGACAGATACGATATAATTTGTCCTTATCAAATTAAATACTTTAGTTATCTTATGCACTCATGTAGGTACATACTAGTTGCATTTTACACCACACAATTTAAATGATTATCTTATGAAATACCGTAATATAAAATCTTGAATCACTTCAGCTCACATACCATACTCGCTAGTAATAAATTCATAAATCAGGGAAAATAAGTTAGCAACTCTAATATGTATATAATTACATATTAGATTTATTTATGTTCTAAAAATTACATGCTTTGGTATCAAAGGTTCTAATTACGTCGAAATTCTCTATTGAGTATTAGATAATGTTTTATTGTTTTCTATTATTTATTGTCATCTATAGAAAACGCGTTGTCGGCATAAAGCGCTATTTGGTTTAAATTCTGCCTTTGTCACACATCCAATGCATGCGCATTATCCAAAATATCATATATACTAGGGGTCGCCCGTGACTTCGTCCGCGTGGTAATTTAGAATATTTTCCCTGATTTCGCAACATATTTCACTACTGCTCCGCTCCTATTGATCGTAGCTTGATGTTATATAGCCTATAGCCTTCCTGGATAAATGAACTTTTCAACAAATAAAAGGTTTTTTCTAATCGAACCAGTACTTTCTGAGATTAGCGCGTTCCACCAAACAAACAAACTCTTCAGCTTTATAATATTAGTATAGATAAGTGCTAAACGTGCCATTATTGATGACAATCTCTTAATAAATCATACACAATAATTTATTATTGTGATTTATATCTTTTTGGGATCGAGTTTATTCGATCCCAAAAAAGTTAGCTTTTTGTAATCGTATAATGGTCGAACGCAAACTCGTCGAGTTTGCTCGATCTCGAATCGAAAAGTCAAAAAATCTAATGTATGGGATTTGACGTAAGTCTACGATATAATATCGTAAACTTACGTTTAATCCCATATTATTTGCTTTTTTGACTTTTCGATTCGACTACCGCTTATGCCTCTTGTCTATAGGGGCTGTAATATCAAAATCGTATTGAGTAGCAAATTTTATTAGGATCAAGCTAATGTCAAATTTTAAACGGAATCGTTGGCCTGCGGGATTCGAACTGGTTCGGGATTGGAATGGGATTGAAATTATCCCATTCCGATCCCAGCGCTCATTTTGAAATTGGTATTGGATTCCAGAGAATCCAATACCAATTTCAAAATGAGCGCTGGGGACCTGCAGGCTTACTCTGGTAAGCCTGCAGGTCTCCAGCGCTCATTTAGGGATGCGTTTTGAAAGAAACGTTTACCTATCCTAGGTATATTCCATCACCATTTGTCGGCAACACGCAAGTGATACCTCTGGTATTGCAAGCGTCCATAGGCTGTAGTAACTGCTTAAACTTAAGCGGGCCGGATTTTTTTTTGTCATACTTCCAGTTTGGTCCCATTTTCATCAAAAGAAAATTCTGAGCATGGGATCCATGATGAATTAAGAAAACTCTTCAATATTTATAGGCACACATATAACAATTTAATATTTTTAACAAAAAATCAACCATTTGCATTCAGAAAGTGTAATTTGATGAAGTAAAGCTGATGAAGAAGACCACAGGGCCATCTGAACTTTCAGTATTTCACTGATAGCGATAAGATAAGTTTCGATTATGGTTGCCAAGCAACTATTAATAAGCAAATGTAATGTAGCAAATAAAAACTGGTACATTTAAACTAAACTGATGATGAGGCCGAAAGCTAGGCAACGGAACTTCATAACTAAACAATGTAATCTAGCCGTGTTTGGGCTTATGGGTCATGAGATGCACTTTAGTTGTAAATTATAACTAACGACCCCAAATATGTCGTGGCTGTCTTGTTTTGTTGAAGCTTGGGGTTCTTCAAGAAAGGAGTTATAAGGTTTCTAAAGGGTCGGCAGCGCGCGAGTGATACCCCTGGTGACTACAACTGCTTACCATCAGGCGGGCCGTATGCTTGTCCGCCTCCTCAGTAGTATAAAAAAATATATATATCAGATTAAAAAGAACCGTTTTAATACCTAGGTATGTTAGACTAGGGGTTTGAAGGTATTTGAAAATTTTACAACTTGCCGTACTGAAGTCGGTTTGTTTTGTTAAAATTATTCATATTTAAAACTGTATTAAAATAATATGGGTATTTTGTGTGTTTTAACCTTTAACACAATTATGTTACTAGCGGCCCTCCCGATTTTTTTTTTATTGCACTTCATCTAATTTTTTGTGCTTGTTTAATTAGTCTACCGTCAACGTCGTCTACCCCCATATTTGTTCATTTGGGTGGCTCACTGTGAAGTGCTCTGAACCCTTCCGCATACCTAACCTCGCTTTCCCTTTGGCAGTCGACACACTGCTGTAATTATTTATTATTTTATCGTGCGCGAGTTTTTTATTTAAATTAAATGGCGTAAAGGGCAAAAATATTTTATGGATCAGTTTATCATTTAGAACTGCGTGCGATAACTTTCATAGAGGTAATCAAAACACAGTCAGACTTTTAGATTTTTTTCAAATAAAAATTATGGGATTTTTCCACAATGTTAGAGATTGTTTAAAAGCACGGATTAGACAAAGATTTTTTGAGGTGGAGATCTCTCAACTATGGACTCTTCAGGGAAAGGAGACAGCCGCGTCATTTTTGGGTTTGTTGATATATCTTGACGAGTAATATACCTACTTCTAGGTAGAGTTTAGTGTGTAATGATGATGTTCAAAGGTAAAAAGTAGATGATGGTCATAAAAACTCTTCAACAAAACAAGACAGCCACGACATATTTGGGGTCGTTAGTTAAGGGTAAGATGATAATATATTATATATCGTAAAAAATAATAAATTACAAATATAAACAATAAAGTCTTGTATTTAAAAGTATTTTTGTTTAAATATAACACTAATGTGGCTGCGACTGCGATCTCCTACTCACGCGGCAGCCGCCGGCGATCGCTAGAATATAATATTTATGTTTATTATGTTATATGCATAATTTTATAAGCCTGACTGACTGAGACTGTATTTATGGCAAAACATTTATGCTAAATAAGATTGTTCGTAATGATCATTTTGCTGAATTTGCGCTGGAGACCTGTACTAACTCAACTAGTAGTAATTATTTGGCTGTGGTCTTCTGTAAGGTGAAGGTAGTTCCCCAGTTAGGCGAGCTCGTTGGTATGGTGCTCTACCTTTCTTAAAATGTTCTAATAAAATAATATATCGACGGTCCCTACGTACAAAGGCATGTCGGAATTGCCATTTTTTTGCATAAATAGATTCAAGTTATCAACCCGCACATACTCATATAAAGCTTTTTTTAAAATTATGAAATAGTTAGCTAGATACTATAAACGTATATGATGACATGTGTAGTAAAATAAAAGAATTATATATGTCGTATATGAGGACATAATGAACATGTCTATTTCTACCATGTTTTAAAAAGCGCGCCACTCTGCGGGTAAGTCACATATTACGATATCATTTATTTCCTTCTAATTTATCGACATACAGGTTTACACGTTAAATAAAATGTTTTAGAAATCTAAATCTAAGTTATTTTCCTAAATTTTATAGCAAAAATATGATTTTGATACAAATATGTAAAGATGATACTCATCTCTTGCGTATAAACAGACATGTCAGACATGACTGACTGAGTAAAATATATTGAATTTCAGCGTACAAGCGATCATCTTTGATTTTTTTAATAAAAACGATATCATTTTTGAAATGATTTTCTATAATTACAGAAAGTATCATCCTAGCATAACATTACAATGAAATTAATAATACAAAATAACTGAGGTTTTATCTTTATTTTGCTCTACTGTAAACCATTATTTTTGACATGTCGCTTTGTACGTAGAGACCGTCGATATTATGCCTATCATTAGTAAATCTTACGATTCAGTCATAAAGGGAGTCTTGGAAACAATTTGATTTTTATTTTAAAATAGTATTATAAAGCTGCTTTTAGTAATTGCTACTTACCTCAATATGAAGCAGCAATGGCGAAAAAAAAGAGTCAACTGTGGGTCGAAAATGTTTGTGTAATTATTGCACGGTACATGCTAGCTACTTTGATAATGGATGCGTCATTCAAAATGTTATCAATAAATTATAACAATTATAGTACCATTGTTTTGAAGTTACCATTGTTAGGATTATACGTTTATAATGTGATCAGTTAACCGAAAGGCTTCGTTACAAGTGCATTAAAATGAAATTTTTATTATTGACTTTGGTTTTAATTTTGTGTCAAAATGAAAAGGTGGATTGTAACTTTTTAAATTTTATGGCTGCAAGATTTACTGATTTGGCTTACACATTTACATCTACTGTGGATTCTTTAAGGTTACACGTACAAAATCTTTTAACACCTAAACCAACTCCAGTTCTTGTTAGTTCAACACTCTTGCGTCGAGCAGGAAAACCAACAAAAAAAACCGTGATTATAAACAAAACAGAACAATATTTTAATAACTATGATGAAGATGAGAGAGTATTAGATCCACTGGGTCATATGTCTACGCCTCTGCTCGTTTCAACTCACGGAAGAGAAGTGGAGTCCCATGTAATCACCACTATGGATGGGTATGTACTAACTGTACATCGAATATTACCTAAAGAAAACTTTACAACCAATATTTCTAATCAAACTATTATACTTCACCATGGATTGCTTGGCAGCTCTGCGGACTGGTTATTACAGGGACCCATAAATTCTCTTCCCTACCTGCTTACTGATGACGGGTACGACGTTTGGTTGGCGAATGCTAGAGGAAATTATTATTCTCGTGGTCACGTGTACAAAAAAGTCGTGTCAGTAGAATTTTGGAGTTTTTCTTTTCAAGAAATTGGAGAATTTGACTTGGCCGCTGTTATAGATTACATTCGCAAATTAAAAAAATTTAATGAGACCACAGATAAAATTGATTTTATCGGACATTCAATGGGCTCCACAGCTCTATTAGTGCTACTGTCGACGCTGCCTAGCTATAACCAGTACCTAAGAATTGGTATTCTATTGGCACCTTTAGCTTATATGGCAAATTCAGAAGGACCGTTAAGAGCATTGATGTCTATGTCATCAGATCCACCAGAGCAGCTTCTAAAAGTTATAGGCACAAAAGAATTTTTACCATCGAGAAGAGTGCCAAAATGGATAGCAATGAAATATTGCAAAGGACCTATAATGTTTTGTTGCAATCCGTTATATTTTATGAGTGGTGGAATCGATTCTGCTGCTACTTGGCATAAGAGTTTCATAGAAAAAATTATGTATCACGTACCAGCAGGTGCGTCAACTGCTACTATTATGCATTATGCTCAACTTGTGATGAATGGAAAATTTCACAAGTATAATGCCGCCAACAATGAGTTTGCATTAAATCAAATTACTTTGCCGATTGCATTGATCAGTTCAGATAGCGACTGGCTAGCGACTGTACCTGATGTTTTAAGGTTGTACTTCAGTATCGCTAATCCCATAGACCATTATATTATCCGTGGTAAGAATTTTAGCCATACAGAATTTATTTGGACCCCCGACATTAAAAGTGTAGTGTACCATAAAATATTTGAATACTTGAATAACGAGTCAAATTGGGTTTCATTAAAAAGTAATGAAGTCACCAAGGATGGCTTGTAGTTACTTTATATAATAACGTAATGTGTGCAATTAATTAATAATTATGCAAAACGGTTGTTCTGAAATGTGTATCAAGAGTACGTAGTCATTTTATTGAGTTGAGCTGATTATCCTACTTTATAGTAAAAAGTTTTTATTGAGATTTGTGTTTTATTAAAATAAAATAAATAGCCAACATTATTAGCTGCAAAATCTCACATGGGTTAGAATGTTACTGATAGTTTCACTATCAGTAAACTATTAAATTATAAATTAATTAAGTGAATATTAGAGATATTTTAAATCACAATGCAATAAAAACAATGATTTCAACCACATAAATATAAAAGATATTATACCTATTTAATTTATGAAGACATGTAAATAGAAAACGGTGTTCTCCTTTTAAAGTATATTACGCACTAGGAGGTGGATGTAATTGAGTATAACTTGATAATGTAAGTTATGTAATTTCTAATGCTTGTATATATTTTGTTATATCACCTATGGGACAACTAATGGGTTGATAATAATAATTTCCTGTCTCTGGAGCCCTAATAAACGGCAGCTTACATTGTTCCCGGTGCCGGTGGGATTTCATATTTTTGTAGTTTAAAATGTATTTTTCTAGTTACTTCTTATTTATGTACAAAAATGTGTAAATATAAATACTTCCATGTTAAGATTATAACAAATAGCTATGAATTTATAAATAAGTGGAAGTAACTTAAAACTTGGGGGAGGCCTATGTCCAGCAGTGGACGTCTTTTGGCTGAGATGATGATGATGATGATAAACTTAAAAAAATTAAGTACGTGATGTGCGACTCTGAAAGTACTGGAGACAAGATCTGACGCGTTTCTTTTAAAGCTTATATAATTGAGATGGCTGTCGAAACTTCAAGTTATGAGCAATAATAATTACCTGACATAAACTGTTCCTAATAATAATAATTCCTGTAACAAAATCAGTTTCAATCGATATGGAATAGCATATTCTTTTAGAAAACCAGTTTCAAAATCTATATCTGACGCGGCCGAAATACGGTTAGAATCCTAGCGGGTGCAGCATCGAGACGCCCGCAGCCTTTGCGGCTCCATATGTGGTAAGAAAAGCTACAGAAACGTGAACGCTGCGGGCATAAATCGCGTCGTAAGTTTTGCTACTACCTACATTTTAACCACTTAAATTTTCACGTTCTATGACTGATCTTGCTTATATGTGCATGAACAAGGAATTAATATGCGAACCTAAAGAGACCAACACAAACTTAAATGAGTGTTTAAAAATAGTTTGTAAATATTATACGGCGAAGTAACAGTGCTTACTTTTATGGGTTCTGTGTTTATGCTCTTCAGTTGAGAGTGTAACATTGTGCACTGTAGGTATATGTGATTTGACATACCAGATAAAATTATATTTAAGTATCATACATAATCGTTGCCAGGTATGGCTGCCTATCACAAATATATGTAGTTAAAGTTTTACATGGTACTCAAAGCTTTTGTTTTAGAAGTGACTATCTTAACTACATTAATTGTACGTTACGCAACGGACAAAATTTCAATATTAATAATTTTGTATGCTGATATATATTAATATAAATTGAGCAACATAATTAAATCTGTTAATTGAGTTCACAATACGATAAAATATTAAGTTTTTGAAAATAAAATAAGTTACAAAGTCCAAGAGATTAGGATGCGATCTGCGAAACACAAATTGTCCAGTGCACTCAAATTCGACCAAATCTCTTTGGATAGTTAGTCCCTTTTCTCTAATGCGGACAATTGTCTTGATGCAGAAAAAAACAAATTAAAAAGAAATAAACAATACGGCAATAATTTACAAAACAGATAAATTAGCATTTAACCCATTCGTGAACATTTTTCTCGGGGCACATTGTTTAAATAAAATCCTTTATTTTTATTATACTTCCCAAAAGAAGTATTTTAATGCAAATACAAACTTGAACTTTTTATGGAAAATAATAAATTGTTGAAGCGCCTAATGTCTTATTAAAATGTGAAAAGCTGGAAAACTCCTTGTAGGCGCATTTAAAATAAAGGAAAATATATTGATGAACACATCAATTGCATCAAAGAAGAGATAGGCTCTCAAACTATTACTTTCAACTATGACCTTCGCATCAATTATTCTGCCATGACATAAGCTTCATAACAACATTGTAATAGACTTGATAGTCTATTTTTCAGAGGGTTAGGCGAAGGCAGTTTTTTTTTCATTCTGCAAGTACTTTTATGCAGTTAATTAAAATACGATATGGATTTAATTGATATTAAATCTATATCGTATTTTATGTTATCAATATGTGTAGACCTTAAACAAGTTAAAATATTGATATTGTACAATTCATTGTACTAAAACGACCTTAGTAACAAAATCATTTCACTTGATTATGAATCAGGGATCGACTGTAACCCTAACTTGATACGGAAAACCATATTACCAAATAACTACTTACAATGGTGGAATCGTATTCGTGCACGTGAGTAGGTACATGTCCATAGTGCTTGTTTAGAAATTCCGTAGTGGTCGACATAGTTCGAAGAATTGTCCTAATTAAGTGGTAATGGGCAGGGCACATAACTAATAAAAACCAGTGGCCGTTAGGGCAGAAAAGTTTAAGAGTGGCGACCATAAGTAGAGTGGGCAGTCTACCAACAAGATGGACCGACAACCTGGTGGTGGTAGCTGATTGATGATGATAATGCTGAAGTATACATTATTATAAAACTCAGGGTTTGTTTTTATTAGGTGTTTTTTTTTGGTTGGTCACACGCAAGCGTCTATTGGCTACCGTATTTGCTTACGTGGCTAACGAGCATACGACCATTTAACGGGTCGTATGCTAGTTAGCCACGTAAGTAACAAGTATTGAAAAAAATAAGTTCAATGTAATTTATTTCGAATGCTTAGGTATAATCAGGTCATGTGGAGTATTCTAGAAACTTTAAGATACCTGATTAATCATGATCATGGCAATTGCTTCCTCTATTTTTACACCACGTCATCATCATAGGGGTCGCTCGTGACTTCGTCCGCGTGGTAATTTGGAATATTTTCTTCGATTTTGCAACATATCTCACTACTGCTCCGTTCCTATTGATCATAGCGTGATGTGTTGCCTTTCTGGATAAATGCACTATTCAACAAACAAATATTTTTCCTAATCGATACAGTACTTTCTGAGATTAGCGCGTTCAACCAAACAAACTCTTCAGCTTTATAATCTCTAATATATAAAATTCTCGTGTCATAGTGTTCAACTTTGAACTCCTCTGAAACGGCTCGACCGAATTTCGTGAAATTTTGTGTGCATATTAGGTCATAGTTGTCTGGTTACCATAGTACAGGCTCTGCCTAGTTTGGGATCAGATAGCGTTGTGTGAGTTGTCCCGAAAATATTATTATTATTATTATCTGAGAATCGGACAACACCTATTTTTTATCCCCCTAAATGTTAAGGGTTAAAAAATTAAATAAAAAAATTAGGGGTGGGACTACCACCCCTAATTTTTTTATTTAATTTTTTAGACAAAATTCTTGGTTTTTATTTTTTTGTGATTCAGCATTTTAATTTATTTATTTTATTTATATATATAATCAGAACGACAAAAACATCAATTACACTGATTAATAAGAAATAGAAAAATACCTTTCATTCTGTCATCTCACAAAACCTCATACATTCCGATAAAATCATCTTCCATTCATCAGCAAACAAATCAAGTCCACAAGTTGACTCCAGAAGCGCGTTGAGACCCTTTAACATGTGCGGTATGGGAGACATCGACCGCGCCACCGTTCGACAGTGCGCCACCGCAAATAAAGAATGTCGCCTCGCTCTGTTGTAATTGTTAGGCACAAAAAATTTACACAGCTCCTCATGCAAACCAGGTGCATCTATAGCCCCATGTAAGATTTTACATGCGGTCGTGAGTTGATCATAAGTTCGCCTAACCTGCAGTGATTCAAATCCCAGGCAACCTAATAAAAATTTCGTTGGATACATGTAAGGGTAGTACCCATATTTACATTTGTATAAATATCGTAGAAATGCCTTCTGAACTTTTTCCAACATCAGCGCATACAATTTTTCATGAGGGTTCCATATACAAGAACTGCACTCAAGCTTACTTCTAACAAGAGTATGGAATAGAAGAGAGTAAACTTCGTGGTTCTTGAATTCACGGCAGTTTCGCAGCACAAACCCCAGTCGGCGGAATGATTCCTTGGCTAGGGATATAATGTGCTCGTGAAAAGTGAGTTTGTAGTCGAATGTTACACCGAGATCTTTTATTGCTTTAACTCTAGCTATTTCCGTTCCATTTATGTAATACTTGAAATTTAAGGGGTTTCGCATTCGACCAAAACTCAAAATGCAGCATTTGGATGGATTAAAGTTCATTTCATTTGTGACAGACCATTCCATTAGGGCATCAATATCCTGCTGTAGTGCTATACAGTCTGATTGTGATTCTATTTCTGAATACAGCTTCAGATCATCAGCATAGAGTAGACATTTAGAATGCCGTAAGACTTGTGGTAAATCATTTATCATTATCAAAAATAATAGAGGTCCGAGTATTGAACCCTGATTTACCCCAGAACGCGTGTGATATGAACGTGAATTGTATAATCCGAGTCGCACATACTGCTGTCGATCACAGAGATAGTCAGATATTAAGAAAAGCAGTTTAGGAGCAAATCCCATGGCACTTAGTTTGCGTATTAAAATATCATTATTGACTCTATCGAAAGCCTTTTGGAAATCAAAATATAATACATCAACCTGTCGACCTTGATCTAAACGTGCAGAAATATAATCAGTTACTGTAATTAAATTAGTATTAACAGATCTTTTAGTTCGAAAGCCATGTTGTTCGTTACATAAAAAGTTATTGACTTGTCTATTAATTTCAGTGTGTAAAATGTGCTCGAAAACTTTCGCAGGAGATGAAAGAATTGCTATAGGTCGATAATCCTCAACAGTTGTTTTTATACCTTTCTTTGGTATAGGAGTTACTCTGGAAATTTTCCATTGAGACGGATACTTGCCGGTACTTAGAACTAAATTGAATAAGTGAGTAAGAGGTTTTATAAAGGATTTATTAGAATATTTAAGTATGGAAGATGGAACATTATCAGGTCCTGCTGAACTACTAAGTTTAAGTTTATTGATGGCACGCTTTACCTCGTCTGCAGAAATATGAACCACGTTAATGTAATTGCTGTTGGAATTCAAATTGTATGCACTGAGTTGGTCAACGTTTAAGCAAGGCGAATCGGATAGGAACATGCTGGCGAAAAAATCAGCAAAAGCGTTAGCAGCATCGATCCCGGACAAAACTTCACCTTTATGGCTAACAGTAGGCTCAAACCCTCCCTTACACCGCAAGCTTGATATGTGATGCCAGAACTGGTTCGGGTTTACTTTTATATTATTTTCAATACGATGTAAGTGAGATTGGTAAGCAATTAAGATACGCTGTTTCAAGTTTCTTCTTAAGTTTGAAAACATTTGGTAGGTTGCCAAACAGTTAGTCCGCTTCCAAGTGTTATGTAGTCTGAGTTTATATTTTAGATCTTTAATTATATCGTAGGTAAACCAGACTGGATAACGCTTTTGGCGGCTTCCACTCCTCACTTTTTTAGGCACACATTGATCAAAAATGCCATAAACAATATTATAAAAACTATTTACACTTTCAACAATATCGGTAGATAGTGTGACAGGAATCCAAGTTTCCTCAGACAGTAGAGCATAAAGCTGCTCGTAATCACACTTGTTAAAGTTCCAGTCTTTGGATCGATCGCTGTTGCCAGGGTCAATGGAGTTGACATGAAGAGCTGTGCCAACATTTATATTTATATCAAGCGGAGGATGATAGAAATCAGGTGGTACCATACCTTCTGTTGCAGCTACAGATGTTTCAACGCTCTCCTGGGCCAAGATCACATCTAATATACCACCACGCGAATTTTCAACAACATTCTTATCAATCAGACCGCAAAATGACAGAAAATAACAAAAATAATTGTTAACATTCACCGAAGCACTATTTAAATTTAAGTCTCCTAAAATTACAACAGTTCCTTTAATACTATGTATAAAACTTTCAACCTTACAGAACCAATTCATATAGTCACCGTCCGTGGCACTTGGTTTAATATACACTACACACACAAATATTGGACGACCATACAAATGAAAGGTTGCCCACAAATCTTCACCATTATCCGTCTCAAGATCATAACGCCGCATCAAAGTAATACCTTTGCGGGCCAGAAGCATGACACCACCGCAAGGTGTTTTTCGGTCACGTCGAATGACAGTGTAACTATCACTGATAATTTCGGAGTCTTCAACTGAATCGTCTAAAAATGATTCGGTGATTGCCAATAAATCATATTCTAATTGCCATAGGTTTGTTCTCCAAGTAGTAAGTTTGGTTTTTATGCCACGAACGTTTTGGTATAGGATACTCATTTTAATTGTTTTGTTGGTCATTTTAAGAGGCACGAAAAAATACATACAACCCTTAATTTTCACCCCTCTACGATCAACCCCTATTTTTAATAGCGATATTACTATTTTAGTAGCAAAACAGCGTTTGCTGGGTCAGCTAGTATTAGTATAGATATCTGACGCGGAAGTTATACGAGAAGCGGTGGTGGCCGAGTGAGTAAGTAATCGACTTTTATTTTTTTATACTACTTAGGTGGCAAACAAGCATAATTATGATATCATAGCCTATGGACGCTTGCAATACCAGAGGTATCACATGCGTGTTGCCAACCCATTTTTTTACACCAGGGCTTAATGATTGGAATATCCTTGGGATAGGATACGTTTCTTTCAATAAACTCATCCCTAAATTAGTGCTGGAGACCTGTTCTCACACACAGGAACACAATTGCACCACTGTGTGTAGTTATTTGGCTGTGGTCTTCTGTAAGGTGAAGGTCGTTCCCCAGTCGGGCTTGCTCGCTAGTATGGTGCCCTACCTCTCTTAAAACTTGCACTTCACTTATTGAGTTGCACGCAAGAGGTGCGAGTTCGATCCCGGGCGGCAGTACCAATGTAAATTTCACTTTGTGGAATTAATATGTACTAATCAAATGATTCGCACTCTGCTAACGAGGGTTACCCACATGTCTAAGAAGAAATTTTAAAGACATAATATGTCTGATTCACCAACCTGCATTAGGCCAGCGTGTGTGAATTAAGGCCGAGGGTTTAGGCCTTAATTCAGACACGCTGGCTTAATGCGGGTTGGTGAATCAGACATGCCTTTAGAATTTCTTCTTGCTTCTCTCTTTTGATAGAGGAGAGGAGACCCGTGCCTAGCAGTAGTACATTTAAGGGTTGCTATTAATTATTATGAAGTTATAACCTTTAGTTACAATGTGCGACATTCACATTGCTAGAAAAACCTGCTGTTCGATAACTACCTTGAGAATCCGAGATTAAGGTGAGTTTGTCCAGGCGTGTTATTTTTATTTTTTTACATTGCCTGAACAAAGTTGAAAAGGCACAGGAGAAAATGATGGAAGTAGTCTCAGAGTGAGGAGTTTGGCTTATAAGTCAATGTCAAACTCATTTATTAATTTAGATCAAATACATGATATTTATGAACGTCATGCCAGAATATTTTTTCTACGGCAAAAGAGTGTAGGGCCTCTAGAAGAATTGGCAAGAAACTTGGGCCACTCTTTTTAATCGCCAGAGTATAACATTTACAATTTGGTATGAGTTACAATATTAATGTTAACAAAAAGGGACGGAAAGCAATATACCATACTAAATTAAAGTTAAGAAAAAATATTTAATGAATAAGGAAACGATAAACAATTAAGAAAAAAAAAGAATAAATTTAGCATTCTACTTTATGACAATACCCTTTCCTTTTGTATGCATAAGATAAAATCATGTCGAGATCACAATGCGATCTTAGTAAAAATCTGTAGATCCATGACCTAATATTTTGTTTTAAACAAAAAGACTAAGGGACATTACAGCTAACATGTAGACATATTATTAAAGTGTACGTATGACGGACAAACGGCCATTTATTTATTAAGTTTATTAGCAAACCACCGTACCGTACCGTGCGGTCCACACTTCAGAAGACCGCATAGCTTGGAGACGTATCGTATGTGGTCGCAATCCTCAGCAGTGAGGGAACGACGAAGAAGAAGAAGCCAACCAATATTATACCGCTTATACATTAACAATTTATCTACCTCTTACAGTTAACTCTTACAGATAAGCACCGCGTGGACTTTTCCTTTTACTAACAGTATAAACAAAATAAGGGTATTGGACAGATTCGTGAATTCGGAGATTCTCCAACTGGACAGATTCGTGGATTGGTCAGATTCTACGATATGATGGATTCGCTACTCGACAGAAAATGTAACAATTTACCATGCAAATTATTAACTAATTACAAAATAAATTATTTAATGGAAAAAATATCGCGAGTAATATACCGAATCAGTATTAATAACAAATAAATTTATTGCCATACATGGTTGCTAATTAGCAAATAATTTAAATTTACCAGAATAAAAGAAGACCGTAGAAGAGAATTTGCGTTTCCTGAAATTAATCATAACTGTTCACAGGTGTACAATGATGCATATTGATTCAACTAACTGACCCGTTGGTCTAGTGATTAGTTAGACCAACCAGGTGATCTATAACCCTAACTGCTAATTCGGGGGTCGTGAGTTCAATTTCAATAAGGAAAAAAACTTTGTATGATCCATAAATGTTTGTTTGGAGTCTGCGTGTAATTTAAAAATGCCATAAAAAATTAAAAAATATAAAATTGTTTTACTGTCTCATATATCCCTAGATTCTACAGTCTACACTAGGATTCTCTGTGTTTAGGATCTAGTCTCTTCCATATATTTATATAACAAATACAAGGTTATTTGATGCTTTATTGCTAAAAACGCTACAATAATTTATATTGTAACATATACATATATTGTCCTTATCCATACATATACTTATACATCATAATCCATATACTATATTATACTCTATAATATTATACACAATGATAACAGTAGCAATACAATGTTTCATAATATATTACAATGACAAGTAATGTTCTTTTACCTTGGATTTAAAAGTTGCATCGGCAATGTATTCCACAAACGAACAACCACGACTGTATAGGAATAAATTATCATAAAAATTGTGGAATGCATTGGCATTTTCAACTTTAAATTTTCCGACGATCGTAAGAACTTCGCATGCTTATCACAAAGGAACTTGAATCGTCCTTTAAGATAAGAAGTTGTTGAAGGATTAAACAATATATTGTATAACATTGAAAGGATATGAGCATTTCGGCGAAGTCGTATTGGTAACCACTTGACTTCACTTTTGACTAAATATAAACCTTATACAAACATTTTGAAGTCGCTCAAGTTTGTTTAATTGGTTCTCGGTGAGATCTGGATAGCTGGCATCTGCAGAGTCGAGATTGGGAAGTAATAAGGAATTTGCAAGCGCTATTTTTACAACCTTCTTAAGGAGCCTGCAGCAAAAATCTTGCGGCTCACTTCTTGCAGTTGTGGCTCCAAAATAAGTCTAAATGTATCAGTACGCCTAAGTCTTTTACCTTGTTAATAAAAGGTATGACGGTACCATCAAAGACAATCTGAGGCAATTGCGTCCAGTCGATCCTCGACCTTCCCAGAGCTACCAACTATAATGACTTGGGTCTTTGACGGGTTCACTTTCAACCATGTGATGTACTCCACTCATTCACACGAACGAAATCCCTATTTATTTCATCGACCGCTTTAGTTTTTCAAGAGAAGATTATCATCTGCATAGAGATGGTAGGAAAAAGTAAGTGGGTTTGAGATGTAGTTTTTAAATATTGCGTAGAGAAAGGAGGGAGATAAAACGCCACCCTGGTGTACGCCAAAAAACGTACTACACCACGAGGACAAAGTATCCTCAACGCATATATATTGCCGGTGTATATGTTACCACATAGGTAGCTAAGAAACCAATCAATTACCGTTGGAAATATGTTAATTGAGGGAAGTATGTTAATGTTCATCAGTATATTGAAATCTACTGTATTAAAGTCGCTCGAAAAATCGAAAAGTGCAAGGACAGTTAGATTTTCACATTCCATGCCGAATCTGATGTCATCCGTTATATTCAACAAGATCGTGACAGTACCTACTATGACCAGGATGGAAACTGGATTGGAAAGGATTAAGGAGATTATTTTCTGGTTAGGGATGAGCTAAGTTGATTACAAGACGTTCAATGACTTTTGAAAGGAAAGATTTTTAGAGACGGTAGTCGGAACATAATGTGAAAAACACCATAGGATATAGAGAAGTTAAGGATATGACAGACGATGGGAAGGATTATGGTCTAGGATGGGAAAGATCATATTAAGTTTTTTTTTAGTTTTATGCCAGATAAATAAAATATAATTATTATTCTTTTCACTTTCTTTTCATTTTAAAATATAAATAACTAAAAAATATATTGAAATATAAAATTATGAAATCCAATCGGCATTATTATTTGTTCTTAGTGTGGATGTACTTCTGGCCGTACTTACCTATATGTTTGTTATGTATATGGCTAATTGCACTTTTTATTGATCCATTTACTGCAGCCATTCAAGAGAGTCGTTGAATTTCTCGACACATTGCTAACTATTGGACTGTAGGATGTAGGAATATAGATAGATAATTCTTTATTGTACACCATAAAGTTACAAAACCTTACTTATTTACCAAACAGTCAATAATGTAGTACAATGGGCGCCCTTATCGCTAAGTGCGATTTCTTCCAGGCATCCTTGGGATGGACAGGGATGACCAGAACGCTTAAAAACTTATTTTATTTTATAATGTAGGTAGGTAATATAGAATAACATAAGTTGTAAGAGAGGGCACCATACTAGCGAGCAAGCCCGACTTGGAAAGGACCTATACCTTACAGAAGACTATAAATAGCCAAATAACTACACACAGCGAAGTCGTCGTGTTCCTGTGTACAGGTCTCCAGAACTCATTTAGGGAAGCGTTTTGAAAGAAACGTTTTCCTATCCCAGGCACACTAAATCTTAAAGCGCTGGTGTAAAAAAATGGGTCGGCAACACGCAAATGATACCTCTGTTACGGCAAGCGTTCATTGGCTATGATAATTGCTTATAATCAGGCGGGCCTTATGCTTGTTTGCCACCCAAGTACAATAAAAAAGTACCTACGTTCACAGAGTATTCATATAACTAAGGTTTTACACTCGCCTTTAGTTGCAGCTTCAATTAGCGCCTGCCCGTTTTATGTTATGATTTTTTAGATTTTATGATAACGCACAATTCTCGTTACTAAAGGAAAACATAATGATTGAAATAGTATGAAGACTATAAGATTAATAATTATAAATAATTATAATAAGCACATGCTTCTCCAAATGCACGCGGCTTCTCACATCTAACTGGTCCCAACTACTTTGTGGAGTTAGTCGCTCCACCTTGCCTAAAGTACCGCTTATTGACCCTAATTTTAAATTCGTTTAGAGAGCTCTTGAGTTGAGTATTTACCTGAAAGATCAAATCAACACTTAAACGAGATTTTAGAACGTATGCGCATACAATTAGTGGTTTCATTTTTATATATATGAAGGTAATAATTATAAATAAAATCTATTAAAAACTCCTTTCAGAGTTAATTTATGACTTCTGAAGTTTCAAATGAGACGACATAGATAAATATGATTAAAGTCTAAATAATAATGACAAATTAGATGGATATAATGACCAGCTGTATGATCTAATAGTCAAAAAGATTGATACAAAACAATGGATTCTGGGGGCAAGTGATACTTCTCGGTTTGCAAGCGTCCATAGGCTACGGCAACTGCTTAACATTTGGCGGGCCGTATGCTTGTTTGTCACCCAAGTAGTATAAAAAATAAATACCTTTCATATAGAGCATAGCAAGATTTGCTCATTGGAAAATTGCAGTTGCAGAATTGCAAGTGAAATAATAAAAGTCTTATTGAAAACTGAAAAATGCAACGTAGGCAAGCCAGGACAGGACAAGGTCAGCTCTAGAATAAATGTTGTTTAAATACTAGAGACTTGTAGCCAGCACTGGACGTTCTTTAGTTGAAAGAATATTGATAAAAAAGTCGTAATTTTTAACCCCCGAGTTTTTAATGCTTACCAGTCAAATTTTAGGGTTTTATTTGTTTGTGGTGGCAAAATAGAATCAGAATCTATCTTTGTTCTTGTTTCTTTCTTTAGTTCTTGCGTGAAAGGGTACCAATCATTCATACATCCATCCATTCTTAAAAACTTTTACGTTTACCATATTAGAAGGAAGTAGAATGTATCCCACAAATAAACGGCGATTTCAAGTATTTCCACGACCCTACTGCCACCTCGAATTGAAAGTGAATATATATTGGCACTGTAGTACAAGATATTATGCTATAACATGACCTTAAATCAAATGCACCAATATATAAATTTAGACTACAAAATTAACGACACTATAATGTTAATAAACACTAGTCGCATTTGATCAAAGTTTACATTATACGAGCTTACAACGGTAGCCAAGAAATCATTCTGAAGATTGGGTTTAGTTCTAAAAAACCGGCCAAGTGCATGTCGGGTCACGCAAAATGTAGAGTTCCGAAATTGCCATTCCCAATTATAATAAGGTCTAAGAATAAGGTATCTATGGTTTTATCATTCAAGACTTTTGAAAACATAGGACAATGGTAACAATTTTGGTAAAAGTCTTGAACTAAGTCGCATTAATAGGGTTGCGAGGAACGAGGTGGAAAACGGAGGGGGATTAGGAGTCACTCCACCAGGCGGTTTTTTATATCGAATATAGAAATTTTGTATTTTATAGAAACAGTGGCTGCAGTATGCGCCTGCTGTGCCTCGTGCACAGCAGGCGCATACTGCAGCCACTGTTGTGGGTTCGATTCCCACACAGGACAAAACTTTGTGTGACCCACAAAGTGTTGTTATGAGTCTGGGTGTAATTTGTGTCCGTTAATTGTATGTTTGTAAAGTCCCCTGCGACACAGAGCTTGTTCTATAGTGCAGGCGTTGTCTTAAAAAAAAATATTTTCCTTTTAGACAAAAAAACTCATTTTTATATTATGTAGAATCCAAATTGAGAGAAGGTGATATAAGGGGGGCTTCCCAGTTATTATTTAGTAGCGATGTGGTGGCGCTGTGCTCTCCAGATACCCTTGCTGGTTTGCAGAGCAAACTTCCGGCGCCTGTCGATGGCCTTACCTTACCAGAGCCATCTGACATTGATTCAGATTGCCTTAATGTCACAGATAAGGACGTTCTTTCTGCCGTTGGCTCTTTCCGGAGTGGATCTGCCGGTGGCCTCGACTACTTAACACCACAGCATCTAAAAGATCTGTTGTTTTCGCGCGCCGGGGAAGCTGGGGATGCACTCCTGAGGGAGCTTACGGCTTTCATGAGCCTTATTATAACGAAACAAGATAGCCGTGGCGTGTTTGGGCTCTTTTAAGAATATTTAATGCATAAACACCCATTTATTACATAGATACACTATTAAAGCTTGTAATTAAAAATATTTTTATAAAATATAAACTTATCGAGAGCTTTCGTTGCGTGCGCTGCGTAAACGGTTTAAGTTAAGCAAAAATCATTTATCATGGAAATGTTCCTCTTTAAAGGTTCTAAAAAAAGACAGTATATTTCTATTTTGTAAGATTGACTCACTAACCTTTTTTATGGTAATCAAATTTGGTCAAAATTAATGCAATATTTGCGAAGGAGTTTTGTCACTATTATAGTAATATTAATCCATATATCCTAATAAATTATTTTCTAATTATAAGTTTAGTATTGTGATATCATAAAAAGGGCAACCTTCCGTTATGTCTCAAGCGCAAACTCGTGGACATGTGTATCTTGCCGATCCTAACTTACAGTGCCCAAACCTGGTCACTAACAGATATTCAGAAGTCCAAACTCAAGGTTTGTCAAAGGGCAATGGAGCGCAGCATATTGAACATCAAACTCTATGACAAAGTGCGGAATACCATCATACGCTCGCAGACTGGTATCAGGGATGTCGGTAGCAAATCTGCCAAACTTAAGTGGGACTGGGTGGCCCACATTTCTTGTATGCATCCTGAGAGATGGGCTCGTGTCGTCACACAGTGGATGCCTGAAGATGGGCATCGCCAACGAGGCCGATCTAGAAAACGCTGGCGTGACGACCTGGATGCATATGAGAAGGATTGGTGGAATAAGGTAATGGACAGACGGGAATGGAAGTCAATGGGGGATGCCTTTGCTCAGCAGTGGGACTATACAGGCTAATAAAAAAAACATTAAAAAAACATCTTAGGAGATATCATAATTTTAAAATAACAATGTTCGGGTTCATGAATAAATAAACTACTGAATGGATTTTGGCGAAATTTAGTATAGAGTAAGCTTAACCTCAAGGAAGGACACAGTAATATTAATATTTATCCAACCACGATAACTGATATTTACGCGGACGAAGTCGCGGGCAACAGCTAGTAATACATTTTTAACTTAGTGCTTCTAAATCACTTATCCATCTAGTTTCTTCCAATCGTAGCAATCCTTTTAGAAATGTATTTTCTAAAGGCCGCGTGTACAGAAACTTTGAATAAGCTTTTCATACCGTTTTTTAACACAAGGGCGAAATTTCTTTCTTGAAATCCGAGAACAAACGTATTTTGGACCAGAGCAAACTTGAGGCATAGTTAGCTCTGGTCCAAAATACGGTGCCAAAGGCGTGTCCTTTGAAAATCCTAGTGCATTTTTAGGGTTCCGAAGTAAACAAGGACACTTAAAAAAGGAAAAAAAAAATATATACATAGAAAATACACGAAAAACGGGAGAGACTGCTTAAAAGGCATCATAAAATTCCTCCGCATCGACGTCTACTGGAAACGTGCCCAGAAGACTGGCAGCATTGCCACGTTGAATGGCAATGCTTATTCTTTGAGCCAAAAATAAGCCAGCCCTCTGGTCACGTGAAGCCTCGATTAATCGCTTCGACAAATTAAAAAAAAACCGCGAGCAATTGCACCTCACGGCCCAAGCGTTTCGACTCCAAACGGCTTAAACTCATAATCTCCGATGAGATTATTGTATTTGCGCCGCTTGAGAGTCTCCGCGGATGCAGCAGCAGCACCAGCACAACCTGCTGTACTTGGAAGATGAGATGGCGCAAGGGTGTCGACACATGTAGCGTCCCACACCAAAGGCCTACCCATCTTCCATGGCAGTAAAGACATACCATCAGGTCTCTTACCATCGTTGCGTACCAAACCATTGGGTTCTAGTACAGCTGGAACGCCAGCGGTGACAAGAGCACATCGGAGTATATCGTTAAGGTTGGCTTGCCGAGATATGCGACCTGCACTATTGCTGCATGACAGGCCGTGGTGTCCAAGGCTGTCGAAGGCTTCACCACAGCAACATCTATGCGGAGAAACAGAAGGAGCACCTAGGCGACGGC
Source organism: Trisateles emortualis (assembly GCA_947095525.1). Taxonomy (NCBI): domain Eukaryota; kingdom Metazoa; phylum Arthropoda; class Insecta; order Lepidoptera; family Erebidae; genus Trisateles; species Trisateles emortualis. The sequence goes on along the minus strand of OX352729.1, from coordinate 23,344,984 downwards.
AAGTAGCCATACGAAAGGTCATATCATCCAACATGGTACCTATGTTGGGCGATGGAAGTGCTTGAAGTCAGCAAACGAGCGCGCTCAGCAGGACTGGAAGACGAAATATAATTAGTTTATCTCTAATCATCCTGCAAAGCGGCCCATCCCACTGTCTCTGAGAAAAAGGGTTAGTGGGTAACTTAGTGTTGAGAACAGTCATTTTCCAAACATTAATGGCATCGGTCTTACATGGCACATCAGAAGTAATAAGTGTGAAAGCTAGAATTTTCCTGGTTAGTTCTGCCGTGCTATGAACCGAGGACAAAAATACTGGTAAACTAACATGGGAATTTTTGTAAACGCCGAGCCCGCCCAAGCAAACTGGTTCAGGGCCACATTAAGAATTTTGTAAAATATATTTGTAAAGTCAAATCCCGTACACATACTACTAACGTTTATGCATTTTGTCTAGAGGGGCTGTCTATCTATCAAGATTGCAACATAACACAACGCATCAAACCCTCCCTCAGCTCTGAAGAGTGGCAGGTATTGAGATCAGATCTAGACGCCATGCGACGCATCATCCTCATAGGCTACCATTTAACTAAAGTATTTAATGCCCAGCTACACCCTGCCTTCAGAAAGTGGGTAGCCAATTCAACTCCACGAAGACTAAGAGAGATGATAATACAATGAAAAATAAAAGGTTATTTAAAAAAAGAAAGTGTATACTTCGAACAATAATAACCATTACAATACAAGGAAACAAAACTTATGAGAGTATGTTTTGAAATTATGTTTCCGATAAATAATATCTCACCAAAACATTTTTATGTAAAGTAACGCCAAGACGAAGTACATGTTACTAGCACTGTAAAAAAATTATCAGATCTCATGGTCCACACGCCCTGAAGTAACACTCTCTACCTTACTTCTGCGTGCTAAACCTTACATCTTAGCCAATATGTGTGGCTTGGCCGTTTCGTCAGAGTAACGTAGACACTCCTAAGAGCTTATAAACAGAAAGTAATTCACTAAGTGTTAATCTTTTGCCAATAGAGTAAAAAACGGTCTAGCCACACATTTTGACTAAAGTGTAATATCTGTAGAGAACTTATGACTAGGATTCACGAAAAATGCTAAACTCTATTATGTGAATTTGGGAGTGTTCGTTTAAGGCGTATAATTTCAGTAATAATAGTATATACTTTAATAATGTATTATGTAATTTTCATTACTGAGCAATTCCAACGGTGCCCAAGACACAAGCTTTAGCTTAGTTTGGAGCCAAAGAAAAACATATATTATTCCATTTTTAAAAAAATATTAAAAGAAATCAGTAAATGAGTCAGTGGGTAACGAAATATAGTTATTCTAGTTATTACTCTACTATAAAGTATAATAACAATACTTTTTGAACTTGGCTTGTTTAAAAACTATTTTATTTACTTATATCCTGATACTTTCGACTTTCTAGTATCCAGACCAAACATTTAAGGGTACAAAAATATGCACTTCAAAAAATGGTAGGTAGTGCCCTGCGCTTCCGTTGTCTCTCTTGGCGGGGGCACTACCGTGCACTCCAAATGACGGAGATGACGTACGAAAACCTTTTGTTTTCACCATACTAAATGCAACAAAAATATAACAGACAAAGACCAAAATGTTTCATAACATATTGAGGTAACGTTGTATTATCAATAAGCAATTAGGTACAACAAAGATTATAATGCTATTATTTTGTTCCGACTTGTTTATCCCATGCTCTGTAATAAAACGAGTGCAATATCTTAAAAATCAGTTATTCTTAACATATCCGTGGTTGAGATCAGACGTGATTAAAATGGTACGGGTGTTGTTTATAGTTATTATAACTTTAACTAACTTTCATTACGTTTCAAAAACAAATTATGCGTGTGCGGCTAAAAATGATCCACAAGTTTCAAACATCCGTGAAAATAAAATGTTTAATGAAATTATTCATTTTTTAGGCGGTTTCGAACGTTATATCAAAAAAAAAATGAACATTCAATCGGCGCCGAAGGACCAAATAAGACCTCACAAAATGCATAAAGGCAAAAAAATATCGCATATTAAAAAAGAAAAAAATCTACCCATAAAAAGTGATCTACCCATTCGTAAATCTAAAAGCAAGATTCAAAACAGACATAAACTGAACGTAGAACAGTTATTAAAGGATTATGGATATAAAGTAGAAGTACATACAATTATCACCTATGACGGATATATATTAAAGGCACAGAGGATATTGTCAAATTACACGAGATCTACCAACGAGGTTGTCATTTTTCATCATGGTTTGCTCGGTAGCGCTGAAGATTGGTTATTGTTAGATCCTAATTCGACTTTACCCTGCTTGCTCTCTGATTATGGCTATGACGTGTGGCTACTTAATGCCCGAGGTAGTAAATATTCACAATCACACGAAAACATAGATCCCAAATCGTATGACTTTTGGAGATTTTCTTGGCACGAAATGGGTATGTACGATTTACCAGCGGCCTTGACTTACATAAGTCACTTTACCAGTACAAAAGAGAAAAACGCTAGTATACATTACATCGGTCACTCAATGGGAGCCACAGCGTTGCTTGTACTTTTGTCATCTATCCATCAATACAATGACATGTTAAAGTCGGCTATTTTACTTGGACCACTAGCCTTTATGAAATATTGCAAGGGACCAATGAAACATATACATAAAAGCATGATATCGCCGGTAGTTACAAAGCGAGAAGAATTTGTAGCAGATGCAACATATCTTTCAACTATACTTGAAAAGTATTGTCCTGAAAAATGTAATAACCCCGTATTAATATTTGGGGATGGTGGAAAGGAAGCATTACGTTATAATTTGTCGGAAAACGTCATTCAGCATGTGCCTTCTAAGGGATCAACGAAAACATTAATTCATTACATGCAATTGATCAAAAGTCGATCTTTCCAAATGTTTGACAATGGGTTGATAGGAAATCTTAAAACCTACGGAGTAAAATCACCGCCAAGTTACAATTTGACAGCAGTACGTGTACCAATCATTTTATTTTCATCTATGACGGATTGGTTGGCGAGTAGATTGGATATTCAAACACTGTTATCTCAAATATCTAATCTGAGAACTCATTATATTGTAAGACATAAGAACTTTCGACATTTTGATTTTGTTTGGTCTAAGGAAGCCGTAACCACGATTTATTATCCTGTAATTTATGAACTTCAAACACTTTCATCAAATAAAATTGTTAACAATTTCCTAACAAGAATGATATAATAGAAGTGATCGCGCATTGTGGTATATTATTGTGCTGTATAACTAAGCTAAGATATTTTGTACTAAGTTATTATTAGCAATCTCAGTCAGCAATTTATTATATCTTAGCAGTAGAGTGAAGCTCTCTTGAATGACACAGTAGAACTAAAATTACATTCAGTATTCTGTGACAATTTTTTATCTGTTCTGTTGTCACAAGTTATTTTTTGTGATATTTTAATGTAAGTTATGTCGATTTAAAATAAATAGTAGTAAGTATTCGTCTTAAATCGCCATAACTTACTAAGTTAAGTTATTAAGTTTGGCTATATCTAGGACAAACAAAAATATATACTTTTATATAATAAAAAACAATGTCATCATTTCTAAGTAAATGTTATAAAGCTGCCAATTACTTTGAAAGCCCGCAATAGTTATTTTAATCGTTTGTTGAGTAGAGAAATATGGCGTAGGTTAGAGCAACATTGAGTAGGCAGTAGTTGGGTAGATATACAGATAAAGCTAGTTTGTCTACGGTCAGTCGTGGCTAAGCCACTTCATTTATGGCGAAGGATAGCTATATTACATAGTTGTCATTTTATTGACTGTTTGGCGCGCAATAAAATTTATTATATTTAAATCATTTTATTTCATTTAGACTAAAGTTACTGAATTATGATTATGTGAACAAGCTTGTGGTTTCTTCTTTAAAGAAATACTATTTCTTGTCACAACTTCACTCATCTGTTGCACAACTATAAAATGAAATACAATTAATAAAAGTTAAAATATATGTTTATATTTATTTTTTATTTGAAATAATACTATTTTAGCAGTGTACTAGATCATTTTAGTAATATTGTGATTCAAATTTTCTAATTTTCAGGGCTAGTTGGGTTGGTCTGAGATTTTATAGTCAGTCAGTTAGACGCGACATGTATTTTTATTGTTTATTCGTATTATATAATAGACATAAGTTACTGTTAAATTACAACTTATTTTAATATTTGCCCGCAAAATCTAGAATTTATCAAATCTATGGTAAAATTCTGAGCTTTCGTGTGATAGAATAATTTCTGGAATTAATACTTAGGTACTAATGAAAACAGTTGAGTGGTCCTTAGATTTACTGGTAGCATTTAAGATTTTCCTAGACTTGATTTATTTAGACTTTTACATAAACATATTTTACAAGTCTCCAGAGCTCATTTAGCAATGTGTTTTAAAGATATAATTTTGATGCCAGGGAGGAGTCTAGAATAGGAAAACAAAAACTTGGGTCTCACAAATATTTGGCTCGGCAACACGAGAATAATACTTTTGATATTACAAACCTTTGCCATAATTATGGTAATCCATACGTGTTTGTGACGCTTTCACGACTAAACGGCTGAACGAAATTTGGTAAGGAAATAGATGGTACCCTGGGGAACAACATAGGATACTTTTTATTGCGATAGCCGAAATCACCGCGGGCGTACTTGTATGATGCCGACCCACTATTTTCACCAGGGCTTTAAGCGAGTATTCATGGTATAGGGAAACGTACCAAAACGCATCTCTAAGTGAGCACTGAAGACCTGCACTCACACAACTACACCGTTATGTGTAGTTATTTGGCTGTGGTTTTCTGTGAATTGATAATTTAACTGTTAATTTTTCCAATCCAATTAATATAGTAATTATGATATATAGTTTAAATTTTATAATATAAGATTAAAAAATAAGACACATGTTTTCAATTTTATTGCGGAGTTGTATCTTTGAGATTGTAATTATCTGGTTGTTTCTTGCCGGTACTATTTTGTCTATTACTTTCTGGTTGTGAGCTGGCGGTATGCAAATTAACTGACTTTTTCTTTCTGCATTTCACTACTAGTTTGAAATTAGTTAATGAATTCACAACATTACTAAAGTATACTAAGAAGTATATTTTGACTGATTTATTGATAATGATATCGGTTAGTACAAAAGTTAGTACAAAAGTATTCAGAACAATGAAATTTTAACTTGACAATGACGCATGGTTTTGTTTCCTTTTGGATAAACAGTTTTTCATTGAAATTATGGCCAAACAAAATTTTCAAAAACATATTTAAAAGGGTTCCAAATAAACGTCTAATAAACAAATGATATCATTATACTCTGTTTCTTTGTCGAATGATTAGTCAAAAATATTGAAATCGGTGACATTTTGGAGGAGGAAAATTCGGAAAACGAAACCTCTTTTTTTTAAATTTGATAATTCCGCCATTAAGGAGAGGACCTTTTCTCAGAACTGCGACCTCAATCAGAAAAGAAAAAAAAGTTAGTTTTATTCGTATTCCGAATTTTCTAGGCTAGGCTAGTGTTTCAAAATTGAGTTATCAGTCTCTTTAAAATCTACTACTTATTTGTATTTCCCGGTGCCTGCGTGAGCGACGAACGCGACGCCGCGCCGCGCCGACTCGAATGCAATCAAAACAATGACTTCCCCCTGTTTGCGTCCTATGAGGTCGTCTGCGGCGAGACGCGGTTTAGCATTGAGTCGCATTGCAACGCATCGTGTCACATTAGTCGCTCACGTAGGCTTTGATGTTGGTTTTCTTGTCAAAATGATGTTATATTTAGATTCTGCAATAAATAATTTTATGAAGAATATGACATTAGATGTATCCTACTAATCCTATTAACATTATAAATGTGAAAATTTCTGAGGATGGGTGGATGTATGTATATAATACACGGAGATAATAGCAACCCATATATGTCCCACTGCTGGGCATGTGTCTCTCCTCTATCAAGAAAGACAGAGGGTGTAGGCCTTAATTCACATACGCTGGCCTAACGTGGATTGGTGAATCAGACATGTCTTTAGAATTTCTTCTAAGATATGTGGGTTGTTTCCTCACGATGTTTTCCTTCACCGTTAGCAAATCAAGTGAATCATTTGATTAGTACATTTAGACTCCACAAAGTGAAATTCACATTGGTACTGCGGGGTAACTCGCACGTCTTGCGTGCAAGTCTGTTACTTTCCCACTCGGCCACCATCGCTATGTGATGTATGAATGTTTCTTTAAACAGACGATCGAACTTTGTTCGGGTCGAACCACGAACATGGTGCGCTCCGAACCATATTATAATGATATTAATAATAATAATATCCGGCGGACCGTGAACCACACGAGCGAATATGGTTCGGAGCGCACCATGTTCGTGGTTCGGCCCGAACCAAGTTCGATCGTCAGTTTATACTATTACTATTTCACGTAAAACTACTGAACGGATTTGAATGCAATTTGGCATATAGATTGAGTATAATCTGGAATAACGAATAGGCTAAACCTATAACTACTAATGCTGTATCGCGCAAGTAAGGTTTGCAAGTATTATAAGTCTATAACTACAAACAAGTACGCACACGGAAGAAAGAAAATAAAGAAATAATATTTATTTTTTTAAGGTGAAGATGACAATCATACATAATATATTTAAGGAAGAATACAATAAATACTTTAATTCTTCATCATCATCAACTTAACCCATAAACGTCCCAAAGCTGGGCACGGGTCTCCACCATACATTTAAAGGGATATTAGCCTATTGTACCACGCTGATGAAATGGTTTGGTATAGGGTTTTGTTTCGAGTTTTCCCTTTCTTGACGTGGGTATTGACTGCCAGCCTTACTTCCTTAGTCGACTCTTACGACGCCCTCTGGAATGGAGTGGTGACATTTGTATTCTTAATCCGTCACCACACGGAAAATTTATATAGATGACGTAAAACCTTTTATATTTACTCTCCCATACCTATTCAATAATTTGTGCTAAAATATTTTCATGCTTCATCACTTATAGGTATTATTATATCTGATACCTAAACAAGCGCGATTATAATACTATTATTATTTTTGTCTTGTTCATTATTCGAAACCATTATCATTAAACAAATTTATGTCAGTATGCGCCGCTTTTCTTTACGTATCAGTAGTTTAGATCAATTGTGAAATGTTACGTGTCCTGTACATAGCGATTCTTACTTTAACTAACATAAATTCCAATATCAAATCAAATTGTGTGTCTATGGCCGACGAAGGTCACGAAGTGAAAAAAAAAGAATATAGTGATATATTATCTCGAACTTTTGGACATATAACTGAAATAATGGCTGATTTCTTTGAAATAGTTAAATTGGGACTGAGAAAACTACAGAATTCTGGGAAATATACATATAATCGGTATGATGATACACATACACGTAGTGCACGTTTGTCTGAAATAGAAACTCAAGTCACAAATAAAATGAGCGCGGAAGAGCTAATAAAGGCGCATGGATATAAAGTAGAAGTACATACAATTCACACTTTCGATGGGTACATATTAAAGGTACAAAGGATAGTGACATCTAATCAAAATAAACCTACTAATGAAGTTGCTATTCTTCATCACGGTTTACTCCAAAGTTCTGAAGATTGGTTATTTTTAGATGCATATTTGAATCTACCGTGCTTGCTCTCGGACCGTGGCTATGATGTGTGGCTTTTAAACGCCAGAGGTAGTAAATATTCTAGATCACATGAAAGTATCAACTTGCAATCTTATGAATTTTGGGATTTTTCTTGGCACGAAATGGGTATGTACGATTTGCCAGCGGCCTTAACTTATATTAATCGCAAGACCAAAAGAAGAAGGAAAAAATCTAATTTACATTACATTGGTCACTCAATGGGAGCCACGGCATTGCTTGTACTTTTGTCGTCTATCCACCAATATAATGACATGTTAAAATCGGCTGTTTTACTTGCACCATTAGCCTTTATGAGATATTGCAAGGGACCAATGCAACACATGTATAAAAGCATGATATCGCCGGTAATTTCAAACCGACAAGAATTCATAGCAGACGCAGAATTTCTTTCTAAACTTCTAGAGAAATATTGTTCGAAAAATGATACATGTCAAAATTCTTTGTTATTATTAGCACACGGTGGAATGGATTCATTTGAAGAAAATTTGTCGGAAAACATTATGCAACATGAGCCTTCTGGGGGATCATTAAAAACATTAATTCACTATATGCAATTGATCAAAAGTGGAACCTTCCAAACATTTAACAATGGGATAAGGAATGAAAATTACAATTTGTCAGCAATAAGTGTACCAATAGTAATATTTTCATCTATCTCGGATTGGTTGGCCAATAAATTAGATATTCAAACACTGATATCCCAAATAGTTAATGTGAAAACCCATTATATCGTGAGACAAAATAACTTTAATCATTTTCATTATCTTTGGTCATCGGAAGCGTCACACATGATTTACTATCATATCATTTATGAACTTGAAACAATTTAGCACTCATAGGTAATTGAAATTATGAAATATCTTATCATGTGGCTACTGAACACACTCACTGAGATATATGATTAAGCGGTGTGTCCCAGCTTATTAGAATAGTACACAAAGATACTCAGTGGTGCAGTGTCAGGCAGCAGTCTATAATAATGGGAATTTATGTATATACATTACAACAAAGGAAAGCGGGTCCTGACTGGCCTACTGTTACAATACTCTTTGGAATGTTTGAGATAAACACTACACCTGTTTGGATATGATCTATGCAGAGAACTAGAAGGATTGGTTTCCGTTCCTTTTCGTTACCACTAATATTGTAACTTATACCAAATTGTAAATGTTATATTCTGGCGATTAATCCTGCCAATTCTTCTTGAGGCCCTACCAATAGTCAGCGAATTGGTCGTAGGAAAAAAGTATGCTGGCATTTGTTTATAAATGAATAAATGTGTTTGATTTTGACTTTGGAGCACGTAAGTGAAGGTATTTATCTCTTATTTTAACCCTTTAGAGGTTACTTAAATTTCAAAAAACCCTGATAGAGGTGTACATTTATTTTTAACCTGAAGCAGTTATATGAAACGAACCCTCTAAAGCGCGGAGACAGGTGAAGAATACCTGGCTATGATCTAATTTTTAACCGAGTTCAAAAACGATGAGGTTATCAATTCGTGTATATTTTTTTATGTTTGTTACCGCAGAACTCCGTCAATTATGGACAGATTTGAAAAAAAATATTGTCCGAGAGCACATACCTTCAGTTTGGTCCCATTTTTATAAAAACAAAGTTGTGATCATAGGATCAATGAGGAATTGAGGAAACACTTCAAAATAATAGGCACACATATAGCAATTGCAATATTTTTATTTATTTACATTTGTATTCAGAAAGTGCAATTTGGTGAAGTGAAACTGATGAAGAAGACCACAGATGGCCACCTGAACTTCTCAATGATAAGTATTTCACGGATTGCGATTAGATAAGTCTCGATTGAGGTTGCTAAGCACCTATTACTAAGAAAATGTAATGTAGTAAATGAAAATGATATAATTGAACTGAACTGATGATGAAACCGGAAGGTAAGCAACATAACTCTATAATAAAACAATGTAATCTACCCGTATTTGGGCTTATATGAATGGTCATGTGATGCAATTTAGCTGTTAATTATCAGATTAAAAAAAAATGTATTTAGAATTGGAAGGAAAAGTGCGATTAGAGTTTGCATGAAATTTCATCTTGTTTTAAACTGGCCGCATTGAAGACGGTTTTTTTGGTTAAAATTATATAATGAATGATATGAAGTAATGTATCTCACAAAATATTTTCATGTTTACATTTAGAATGGTTAACTTCAGGTTAGTAATAAATGTACATCTATAACAGCGTTTTTCAATATAACACCCTTAAGGGAATAAAATAAGAGATGAACGGTTGTATAGAAGACCAAGTTAAAACATTTTTTTAATTTTCGAGATGGAATAATTAAAAATAAAATTTTATAAAATGTAAAAATCTTGTTATTTCCGAGTTTAAAAAAATGAGTCATCCCGCTTAATTGAATTTTGCGGCTTCACTCGCGCTAATATAGATTTTGTCTATACTAATAAGTATAAAACTAATTCAGACCCATGCTTATGGAGCTATATTTGAACTATGTTTCCTTTGTTTTTGACTTATTTATTTATTTGAAAAATTTAATGTCCTCCTAACCGAATTTTAGTCACGGCGGCTAATCTTAACGAAGCCTAGCCATCTGCGCGGGAGATATTATAGTGCACAAGCCTGTGCGCTAAACACATGTGCACCATTTATTTCCTTACTCTCATAGTCCGATGGGATGGCAATCCAACACGACCGGAGAGAGATCAGGCGTTGAACCAACGGCTTTACGTGCTTGCCGAGGCACGGGGATGTAATAACCGCCAATTTCCAAACTCTGGGCATCTATTGTTAATTTCTTTACAGAAAAACCCAATATCGATTTTTGGCCCGACCTAGGAATTGAACCCGGGACCTCGTGATTCGCAGTCACACCTATCGATTACTGAGGCAGTTAAAAATATGATGACTCAGTTAATAACATTTAAAAAAATACACACCTTTCAATTGATTTATTTAAAAAAACAATGAATTTATTCTATTGTTTTTAAAACCATCTGGAAAATAAATTTGTGTCTAATCTATTGTGAGGTTAAAAATTAGTAAACGGTTACGGGTTAGAACAGTACCTACTATTATCACCATTTATCCTCAACATCTAGGTACATATTTAATTTCTGTATGAATCGTTATTATCAAATAATTGTTATTTGACAATAACAATTCATACAAAAATTTGGTAACAGGTATTGAAATTTGACTGTTGGAGGCCTACCCACGCTGCGCAGTTCATGGTCACCACTTCAGAACCGTTCCGCCCCTATGGTTTAATTTAGATGGATGAAGGCAACTAAAGGGAGTAGGTACATTATGTCCAACAGTGGATGTATTACGGCTGAATAGATAGATGTATTAATATCTTGCCAGTCTACATGATAGACATTAGTTTTTTTAAAGATCAATTAAGTAGAAATATACCTTTGAAAGCACCTCTAGAAAGATGAAACTAGGCATGCATTTTATGAACTTACTGTCGTCTACATCACTCTACGTAATATTTGAGTAAAATCTTTTGTTTCGTTTTAGCTTTTCTCTTTAGGGGTGGCCACACTCGGGCCACGGGCGACAGCCACAAAACGAGCACGTAGTGCGAGTAGCGATCACCGGCGTCAACCATGTGTGGCCCATATAAAATGTATGAAAACTACAAGAAATAAGTCGGTGGCGGCGTTTTGTGGTTGTCGCGTGTGGCTCGTGTACGGCTACCCCGAAAGAGAAAAGCTAAAACAGATCATTTTTTTCTTTTATTTATTCTGTATTTTCTTTTAACGACAAACAGTCTCACGAGTCATCCTCACGTAAAAATGACAAGGTAATTCTAAACCGAATAACGAATATTTTAAGCTTCAGCAGGGCACTTAATTAATATAGTTTCTAGTAACTTGTCTTAACAGTTACAAAAGCAAGATAACTTAGATACTGGTTAACGGTAAACTTTAATTATTTTCATCTCTTGCCCTAGGTAAGGTAAGGTAATTGCTTTGTTCCACAAACAAGTAAGTACTATTCTAACCGTTGCATTATAATTTGTGAGTAACCGATACTGAACAAAACGATATGAGATAAATAGAACAACACACACAATATAAAATTAGTTACATGGTACTAAACTGAACTAGTAGAAAAGGCATGGCTTAATCTGGGTTAAAACTAAAAATATTCGTTAGTAATCATATATGCATTTCTGTTATATTTCATGGTTAAAATTAAACCATGAAATATAACAAAAATGCTGATTTTAAAAAAATATAAAATCTTACAAATTTTTACTATTGAATATTCTGAACCTACTACTAGGGCAATTTTTTTTTTTCATTAGATTAGGTTGGATCTGCGCTAAAACTGGATTGATTGGTGTTAAATTCAAGTGACAGATAATATCAGTTGGTAAAAGTGTTTTGCTTAATTAATTAAACAGTATCCTAAAATTGATTTAGTCAAAGTGCATATTTAGTGTGCAAACTAGTATTATTGGTGCTATTTACGAATATTAGGTTCCCAAAAAGGAGATTTACAGTTTTAGAATTATATTTATACCCCTTTTCAATTAATGAATATTAAGTTTTAATTTAAGAATACATACTAGGTCATGTTTTGATAGGTACATGAGATCGAAGTACGCAGGTTAAAACTAGCGGTATGTATTTAGCATAGGGCAGAATGTTGCACTGCTGGCTTTGTGGGAATGGGCTAGGCGGACGCATGATTTCCCGTGAGGCCGATTCTCACCGCGATCCGTTAACATGACGCCATGTCATTAACATAGACTTCCAAAATTCCGTTTAATTACTGTTTTTATGTAAGGGTGCATATTTTTTTAGATAATAAATTTGTAAAATAATAATCACTTTTATTTAAGATATTTACATAATTAGTTATTTAAATAAAAGTAACTTAAGTGACTTAAGTAACCTAAACTACTTACAAACAATCATATATTGTATTTAAAGGTATCTATACCTATAAATAAATTAAATATCTGATTGAGATCACAGTTCTGAGGAAAGGTGCCAAAAAGACTGGCCACATAACCTAAGGATCGTGAGATGACTCGAGTACCGATATCTCACCATTGTGGGCACCTAGACTCCATGGTCCAAGAGATTTGACCTCGAACGGCTGAAAAATCTCTCATCTAATCGAAACTTTCATTTGTAAAATTGCTATCCTCTTCTACTGTTTTATGTATTACAAGAAAAACGCACCATTTGTAGTTAAAATTAGAATGTGTCCGTTTTGTAAAATATTACCATAGGTGCATGGGTCCCATAGGTAGGTTATAGTCAGAGCAGATTGCAAACAAGGTGGACCGACGACCTGGTATACGTTGTAAATCCTCAAAGCCAGCAAAAAACATGTTACAGCTAAATGGTAAGGAAGAAATTGTCGCGAAACTACAATATTTTGTACCTGAATTATACATGTCTTAACAATATCCTTCTAAGCGAATATTGATCACGGCAGCTTATCTTAACGAAGACTATCACTTGTGTGGGAAATAGGTATTAAAATATACAAGTAGTATATGCCCAATGGAACGCCATGCGCCATCACAACTTTGATACGACTGCGGAGAAATCAGATGTAGGACATCAGTATTACGATCTTTCCAAGAGTGTAAGCATCGCCAATTTTCGAACTTCGGCCATTAACTTTGATAGAAATACCTAATATCAATTTTTGAAATATCTATTCTAGAATCGAACCAGGGACTACGTGCTCAGCAGTCACATTAAACAACCACTAGACTTACTAGACAGTTCAAAATATACACATGTATAATATGTATTAACACTGTGATAAGTCAAAGGATATTAACCCTTAGGGCACTCAGTGAAGCACAGGGAGTTTAATTAGCTAAGGGGTGTCCCAGGGGATATATAAACCTGCATCCCAAGCTAGACGAGGGAACACGACTGCTCAAGATTGTCGTGTTGAAATATTCAAGTAAGAAATTTGAATTCATTGAAGCATAACACTATCAATTGATAAGCATGTTTACGTTATTACAATATTTCCAATTGTTGCAACGAAATGTGATGTTATTTTAATGTATTGACAAGGGTAAAAGTACCGGGTGGTGTGAATTAAGCAAGATCTTTGTCCAACCGTGGACAGAAATAAGCTGATTGATTGACTTTGCCGTAGAACAAAAAAAAGTTGAAAGAAACGTTTCACAATTAAAAAAATCGTAAAGATTACATAATTATTATGGTTTAGTCCGTTTTTTTTTAAAATTCCAACTTTTTTTAAAATTACAACTTTTTAAATCGTACTTTAATAATATAAGATTCCAACGTATTTGTTCCATGTATTTTTTTTTACACAATACTAAACAATACGATCGGGTACATCATACCTAATTATTGTAAACCACGCAGAGTGGGCAGGCCTTCAGCAAGGTGGACTGACGACTGAAGGCGGACGACGAGGCCGGACGGAGGCCTTTGCCCAGTAGAAATACTCATAATAACATTTTCCGTAGACCTATTTTTGGTCGCATCCTACTTGATCAAATTTATTCGTAATGTGCACTAACGGATACGTTAACTGCTTCAGTAAAATGATTTTAAAACAAAAATTAACTTTTAAGAAACTGTCTTTGTCTACTTTCAATAATAGGGTAACCTATAACACACCATTGGTGTTACAAGATGTTTGGCCGATAAAGCGTTAGTAATGTTCTCTCCTAGTAATGTAAGTTTTCATAGACTACGGCCCGTTAAATAAATTTAATTTTTTAGTTAGGAAATCTGTGTCACCAAATTGTTTAACTTGTGATGTTGCTGAAGACTTACATCATTTTCTAACAGAATGTGTTCGAACTAATAGTATAAGAGATCATTTAATAACTCAATTTAATGTCAATGTATGTGATGTTGGAGTTTTTGTAAGTATTTTGTCAGAACCAATGTCAGATGCAGCCGTTGTTTTATATAAACTCATAGATAAGTTAGATAATAGTTAGTTATAGGAGGTTCAAATTTTTATATTATAAATAGTATTTACGAAGTAATTTTAGTTCATCAATTTGATTGTTTAGTTATAAGAACTTTACGGGACTGACATAGATAGTCATTTATGGCTCAAAGTCCCTTAAAAAAGAGAATAAAAAAAAATAGACTACGGCGGCTAAGGCGGGCCGTACGGTTGTGTTTCACCTTGATTGTATAAAAGAAGCCCTTATATAGGTATCTACTTATTAAAATAAACGTCCATACTTGCATTCTGCTTAGAGTTGTTTTAATATATATGATTAATACAATTTAGAAATATGTTAAACCCAAAAATGTACTTAATTTAAATGCGTGTATGGTGTATTTTTGTATGAGGAGGGTGAGTCTTGACCACGAATATTGAATGTTACCTGAATATCCTCCCCTGCGGCTCGCCGTTGGACATGACACGGTTATATGACGAGGTTTTATTTAACCACCGCCACAGGAGACAAATTCAATTAACTCTGTGTTTACGAGCCTCCAAACAGATTAAATATTTCTTTAGAAAATATTCTAGTTATAATTTTTATGGGGTGCTATCATAAATGAAAATTCACTTAAATTAAATGCAAAAGTTCCACATTTTATATAGAATATTTAATAATATCTTACCGGAACGTTCTTTATAAATACACAATAAACTAAGTGGGTATCATCGCTGTAATATGTACTAATGTATTGGTATTTCTCTTATATTTTATCCGCTGATGACTGACCTGTGGTTAGTGACCCTGACTGCTAAGCCAGACGTTTTGGAGTTCGATTCCCATTCTTCACAGGGTTTGTTTTCTAGTGGATTTGTCTTTAAAAAACATCAACCCATATTTAATGTCAGGCTAAAATGTCACGAGTCCATCAAGACAGCTGAAGGGGCCTTGGTTCAAAACCCTCACACCTGTGCGTCGATGGATCAGACTTACATCTGATTTGTTCTCATAGGATATAGGTTTTCTTGATTTCTATACATGATTGACTACCCTGGCTGCTAAGCCGGAGGTTGTCGCACAAAGGGTTTAATTCCCACACGGGACAAAACTTTGTGAGATTCATAAATGTTTGCTTCGAGTCTGGTATGTTTGTAAAGTCTCTCGCGACACAGGGCTTGTTCTCTAATGCGGGAGTTGTTGTATATCGACATATATAACGATCGAAATCAAACTTACACCTCAGATGAAGACGTGTGTTTGTCTAGTAAAGAAAGCAAGCAGATGTGTCTGTAAGCATCGATAGTCTTTTGTAACTGCTTACCATTACGCAGACGGTAAGCTTGTTTGATTCCTTAGTAACATAAATAACTCAAACGTGTAACATTGATGAGTAGCCACTGGACCACCAGCAGGCTTTTAGACCAGGTCTCATAGCAAAAAATCCTCAAGGACCTCTAGAGGCTCGTATCCGGAACATAACCACACCAAGGTAGAGCTATTAGGCTGTATTGTACGTACGATTAGGTTGATTTTTTCATTAAATTAATGAATTTTAAAGAATTAGAAGAGAAGAGACCTTCTCTATAATTCTTCAAAAAAGGAGTTGTTAGGTTTTTAAAGGGTCGGCAAGGCAAGCAAAAAAATTTAGGGTATATCTGGTGGCATTACTCTATTTTTTTTAATATTTTGTCCACTTAGGTGGCAAACACGCATACGGCCCGCCTGATGCTTGACGCTTGCAATACCAGAAATATCACTTGCGTGTTGCCAAACTATTTTGTACACCAGGGCTTTATGATAGTAGTAAATCAGGGATGGGAATACGTTTCTTTCAAAACGCATCCCTTAATGAGCGCTGTAGACCTGTACTCACTCACAGGAGCACAATTACACCACTGTATGTAGTTATTTGGCTGTGGTCTACTGTAAAGTGTAAGGTGGAAAAAAAAAAGAAAATAAACATAAAATCTTGACAGGTTTTACTTAATTTATTCTTAACTTTGAATACACTCATTTAAAGGCAAAGGGAAAACTGATAGCTGCTGGTTGACACAAAATTCATTACAAAATATAGGACTGTATTTTTTTTGCATATTCATGAACCTAATTACTTAAATCTTTACTAATATTACAAAGCTGAAGAGTTTGTTTGTTTGGTTGGTTGAACGTGGTAATCTCAGAAAGTACTGGTTCGATTAGATTTTTTTTTGTTGAATAGTGCATTTATCCAGGAAGGCTATACTTAGGCTATATAACATTACGCTATGATCAAAAGGAGCGGAGCAGTAGTGAGATATGTTGCAAATTTGGGGAAAATATTCCAAATTACCACGCGGACGAAGTCGCGGGCAACCCTTAGTAGTCATTATATAATAACTAAACTAAATCACCTAACTAGAGTAGTTATAGGTTAATATAGCGCGTCAGCAGTGTACACAAACTGCGCTTTGTACATGATACCAGGATATCATGTACTAATTTTATTTTTATTTTCTATTTAACTCACAAATGTTAAAGAAATTAAAAGCAGTACAAATTACATCAGACTCAAAGGTCTTTGAAACAAGACATTGTAAAGCTTTACAAAGGGCTTGGAAAGCTGGAGATTTGTAATAAATTCTGACGGAAATTGGATGAGAGATAAAGGATAGCCCGTTGATTTACTGCATTTCTTAATAGTGAGCAACTTAAAAAAGTCGATACCAAGCTGAATATACGGTAACAGAACTTTATGATGTTATTTGACTATACGATTAGTTCAGGAGCAAAACACTTTTTTCTCATGTTCTCATTTTCTGTCATTCCTTTTCTTCATTTCCACCTACATATCGTAAGTATCTTTCAAATAGCGAAAGTATTTTTTTAACAAGTGCAGTGGGCACTTGTTAAAAAAATACTTTCGACCCACTTACAAAATTAGCTCAATACATTTATACCTACAGGCTTAGATTACTTTGAACATTTTCCTCCGCCTTGCTGCGCGATCAGCTGAGGGACTGGTCACGCAGAGCACCCCAGTTGCTCGAGCTTCCAAGCCTGTACCTGAAAAGGTATCGAACCGGGCTTAAGAAGATGGTTTCGCAAAGTAGGAAGCCGTCTTAGTCCTGTCTAGAGCTGCTATGGTACGGCTCCAGCGCAGCCTGGTATGCGTGCCGCTACACCCAACACTTCGGCGTACATTTCTGCAATGCGCCACGAAGACGGAAAATATCGCAGATTACATACGCAAAAAGACCAAGTGCAAGTAATTGAGAGTGCAGCTGTTGAAGTCGCGACGCAACGTCAATTGTAGGGCTTTTGTGGTGCGAGTACCAACAGTCTACCTAAATCTCGTCTTGGAAGAGAATTTTTGGCCGACAAGTAAAGTGTTCCGTTGCTTCCGCGGACAAGTGCTACACGAACGCACTGCGTTATAGTGCAAGTGAAGTGAACATAGTTTCTAATACTAACACTGCGACATACTACACGTGAAGTGAACATAGTTTTAAGTTTTTAATAACTCATTGCAATTTCAGAAGCAGAAAATATGAATATGAGTAGATAGCAAAAGAGCTCTTCAGAACTTCTATTTCAATATTTATACAATATTTCAAAGATTGATTATATATCTAATAGTGGAATAGATCTGAAGTTGCAATGGGTTCCTTCACATATAGGTAGGTTTAAAAGGTAACGAGGAGGTTGATAATCTAGTGTCGCCGTGGTCTGATGCCGCTAAAAGTTTGTTAAGGTTCTTAAGTCTTAGATTTAAATTTCTAATTAGTATATAATGTTGTTTGTAGTACAGTGTTAGAATAAGGTACGATGGGACTGCCATGTACTTAGTATATAAGTCTCTAATTTAAATAAAGAAAAAAAAAGTTTTTAATACTAACTCAGGTTTATATTAATATGTCTATGTATGTGTATATTTAGGCGACGCGATAATAAAATGATTTATTATTATTATTATTCTTCCTACAACACACACACACACACAGTAGGATAGTTCAAGTAATCAAATCATATTTTAATAAAGGCATCTTCCGCGCTAGAGAACAAGCTCTATGTCGCGGTAGACTTCACTAACATACAGTATAATTCATGGACAAAAAGTAACCGTGAGAACTCTTGCTCATTGCAAGAGATCCGACTTTGAATGTACGTCCTTTCTAGTAGAAAACTTTAGCTAATTGTGTTTAGTGTTGTATTTTTAGAGGCGAGTAGCTCAAAAATCATTAAATACTCTTTATTATACACCAATTACATTTATGATACAGATATTATTTTACACATTTATGCACAATATCGCTAAAGGCAATTTCTGCTAGACAACCTTTGGATGGAATGAAAATATTATAAATACAAGGAATTAAGGTAAATAAATAATATTATAATAATTGGGTACAAATACCAATAATAATTAGGAACAAAAAAAATACTCACCTGCAGAAATAAACTATAACCCTAGTTATGTATACACAATATATGTTATTTACTTTTGATTAGTATGCAGGCAGCAAAAAATCATAGTTTGTTAGGCTTACGATAACCGTATCACAGTATCCGAACCCTGAACACGACTCGTCAGCGTTCAAAATGTGGATAAAAACTGCTTAATAAAAAGTTACCTACGTACATTTACATTCCGAAGTCACTAAGCCGCTCCGAACCCTTCAATACGAGCGCAATTTTTCTTCCCCTTTCAGTATAAAGAAATAGTTGTCCCCTTAAAGACTGCCATAAGTTACCCGGAGCAAGATCAGGTGTTTGTTCGTTGCTAAGTTTGTAACAGAGCCTATAAGTTGACTTTGAGTTATTTTAATATTAAAATAAAATTCTTGGGTAAAAAAGGAACTGAATGGGAACCGAGATTATTTTATCTTTCTATTTTAACTCGTTTATAACTGGGAACTGAGTTTTTATCTAAAGAACAACGGAATGAGTATTTTTTTCTTATTTATAAAACTAACGGCAAGTCGTACTTTGTGACATTATAATGTAAAAGAAAATTATCATTCTTCTCAACGAAACAGGTACCTAACGAGTTGCGCACCATTTTATTATTTTATTGCCCTGCAGCTGTTTAGTTTCAAAGAAACCCGTCAAACAAAGAAATGTTGGACTGTAAAAAGTTAAAATTAAGTATTTATAGTTCTTAATCGTTATGCATTTTTTACAAAACATTTTAGGTACACAAACACATTAACATTGTGGCCCATTAATGCATGAATATAATACTGGCAAAATGTATCTATAACTTGTTTTTAGGGAAACTTACAAATCATTTACATATGCCATATTTTTTACATGAAAGGTAATCAAAATGTGGTGTAATTTTTTATGCAACTGATGTAGGTACACATTATATTATTTTTGACCTATCTAGTCTACGCAGAAGAACGCAAAGTCAATTATTACCTTATGATTAAAATAATTCTGGCTCTTTAGAACAGTATTAAACGTGTGAATAAATAAAGCCAAAGCTAATAACATGTGCATTATATGGATGAGGAAAATTTGAACACAACTATTTGTCATGAATCAAAGAGGAGTATTATTCCTAAAAAACGGTAGCGTTTCGGTCGGGCACTCGGAGCACAATAGTGATCTTTACCCTATGCCCCCTCTGTTCGCGTGCGAAGGGTCCCAACAAAGCTTTACATTACCTCAAATAATAACACTTAGTGAAAAAGAGCCGGGTATAACGCCCCAGATCGATGAAGTAAGGGACTTATTGATAAACTTGATGCATGACGCACTTTTATGTGGTTTTTTTTATTTAGAGTGATTTATATTGCGATTTTAGTAAAAGATTGTTGGAATGTTTGTTTTATCTTAATGTTTTAGAGGTATGTTATAGTTTTTCGCTGTTCAAGTTTGGTTCAGTTAATGTTTGCAGCAAAATTAAGCGCTTAACAGTGTCTCTTTTTTCTGTAAATGGTTTTTTTTTTCTTTTTTTCACTTGCCGATGTTGCAAGACGAACCAGCCCATGAGATGGTAAGCGGTAACCGGTAATTACAATCTTTAAATCAAATAATAGAAAAACATCACGAATTTAACCTACCACTGTATCTTGCATTCGTTGACTACTCGGAGGCGTTCGATAGTTTGTTCCACACAGCTATATTTAATGCCCTCAAAAAACAAGAAATTGATAGTACATATATTGCCCTCCTTCAAAAAATATCCCATTATAGCACAGCAGCCATTAAACTCCATACGACTGGGCCGTCCTTTCCAATCAAAAAAGGAGTAAAGCAAGGTGATCCGCTATCTCCTAAATTGTTTACAGCAACCCTACAAGAAAATTTTCAAAAATTAAATACTGAATGGCGTGATAAAGGCATTGTTTTTGGAGAAAAAAGACTAGTATTCTAAAAGTTAAATTAACAGATCGTTAGAAACTCAATACTACGTTCCAAGACGCAAATTGCTGACGTAGGCCACTCAGCAGCCAAGCTAAAGTGGAACTGGGTGGGTCACGTTAGTCGCATGCCGGAGGAGCTGTGGGCAAAAATAACGACGCAGAGGGT
This sequence comes from Trisateles emortualis, assembly GCA_947095525.1. Classification (NCBI taxonomy): domain Eukaryota; kingdom Metazoa; phylum Arthropoda; class Insecta; order Lepidoptera; family Erebidae; genus Trisateles; species Trisateles emortualis. The sequence goes on along the minus strand of OX352729.1, from coordinate 23,323,785 downwards.
CCCAAACACCAGACAGCGGCTACGTGGTAGACCCAAAATGAGATGGCGAGATGAGCTTGACGCCTATAAAAGGGATTGGCTACAGTTGGCAAAAGATAGAAAAAGGAAGGGGAGGCCTTTGCCCTGCAGTGGGACAGTATAGGCTAATAATAATAATAAAATCGGAACTTATATCTCGGCAATTAAAACGGTAATACTAAAACTGATACCCCAGTTGACTCAATTAATTTATCGAAACGCAAAAAACACTTAATTAATAAATATGTGTTTTATTTCCAAATGCATCCCTGAATGAGCGTTGGAGAGGTCTCCAGCGCTCATTCACAGTGAGTACTGGTGTTAGTACTACCCACAGGATCACAACTACATTCACTGTGTATAGTTATTTGGCTGTGGTCTTCTGTAAGGTGGAGGTCCTTCCCTAGTTAGGCTTCCTCGTTACTATGGTGCCCTATCTCTCATTATTTCTAAACGTAAATTTCTACTAAGGTCACCTTAAAACATTAGCATTCTCATTACAAAACTGGGATAACAAGTAAATAATACAATAAACGCCATCCTCGCCCACTTACAAGTTATTTGATTTAACTCATGTAAAATTTATACTAGGTTACTTTGCGCACTACATATTACGATAACGCAATAATTTAATTAGAAGGAACAACTTTTGAAGCAAATGTTTCTTCTAACAAGCGTGAGGGAGACAGACAAAAACAAATACGAGTATATCCAACACAAGCATAACATAATGCATTGCAGCTGTACTCACGGCGTTTTATTGCAAAATACGTATTGCAACTCCACCGGGGGGCGCTACCATTTCAATGATTGAACAAATAATGCTCTCGACAACGCATGGGTTTTGTCGAGGTATATTCGCGATGTAACACTGGATACTAACGTTAATAAAAGAGAAAGCAACACAAGCTTACAATGGATTAACTCATTGATAGCCCAAGGCAATTATTTACTGTTCATCCCGGCGGCGGGTAGATATATTATGCACACATAAATATCAATTTTAGTTCAGTTTACACTATGCCAATTTTTCACAGTGATTCCCATCTCATTTTGTATTTTTCTCGATTAGTACGGCAAAGACCACACGTAGCGGCGCGGCGCCGGCGGGGCGCTGCGGTGGCGGCGTGACTAAGGGTCGAAGACATCTTGACTTATTAACAACATTTATCCCTATCTACGACTTTAAAAAATATACTTCTTCACACCAAAAAAAAGAATGTACTAACGTATGGTGTAAAATAAATAAAAAATTAAATTATTATTTTTTTCATCCAAAACAAGATAAATTAGAATTTTAGATTTAAGGGCATTTCCCAATTAAGGGCATCCCTTAATAGGGATCTATCATTCCAATTTCCGTTGTTTAGAATTTTAAAAAGTTTTGATTTTGTAAACGTTTTCGTATCTAGAGGCATACCCTGAGATATCAGAGCTAAGCGTTCATGGGTTAACTGTTTATCATTAATAAGACCATATCGTCACTGGAAAGGCAAAATTACTTCTGTCATACAAAGTGGGCATAATTGAGTTATATACATATTCGGAATCAGCGATTTTTTCTGCGTCGATCTGCCTAGGAACCATTGCAATCAGAGCATTTTTGTGGCGTTTAAGTAACCTAAAAAAAGGTGCTGCTTTTTTTTCCTAATTACTGAAGCGACGCGTTTTTTGGCCAATTTTTCACTCATGTCGCTCAAGAAATATTTCCTGAATATTAAATATTAAGTTTGGCGCTTGAGTAAAATTGCCTTTGTGTAGCCTAAAAAAGAATGGCCTTTAAGTAATTTGTGCTTACCTTGAATGTAATAAAAATTCAGCTAAAGAAATTTTAACTGATTACGAAAAAAAAACATTTTAAGTAATTTTAGTTGAAGTTACTTAGTTATCCTATCGCCTCGTGAGTCAAAATCCTAGACATGAGGAGAATAAAATATTTTCCTTGAAGTTATTTTGATACACCAACACGACACTAAAATTTATGCTAAAGAAATTTCATCCTACTCAAATTTACTAATAGTATTGTGTTCAGTACTTTTAAAATACAATCGTTGTTTACATTGGTGGCGTTTAAGAAAATTTGGCTTACTAAGTTATTGGGTCAAAATTACTGAAGCGCCACTTATCTTGGAAAGTAGTAAAAAAAACGAATTTCAACCACTTCCAGTAAACGCATGATACAAATAGAATTATTTATAAAGTTATTTCATTGAAATCGGATGATTGTGTAAAAAGATATGATTTTTTTTCTAAAAATAAAAACTTTGATCGGCTTTATCTCGAAACAACCTATTTTCACTTCAGTAATTTTGCCTTTCCAGTGACGATATTATGCTGGTTATCCACCTAGGTACTATAAAAGAAACGTTAACCTTTTAAAAAATCCGGATCTTTGAGCAGCGCGGCTTGAATGATCCTCATATTGAGAACACACTGTAGCGCCAAGTGCTTATTTATTTTGTTGTCCCCGCGTATTATATTATCATCCAGATTGAACTGCTTGCAAACACCACTAAGCTCGATGGTCATGTGCATCTCCGCGCTCACTACGTTGCATGGAGCAGTGTACTATCCGCCTTAGATAATTACAGCATAGAAATTGCCTTATAAATCTTGCATAGTAAACCTAGTTAAAAAGTGCAAATTGACTTTTCAACTTTATTTTCTTAATAATGACTATTTTGTTTGCCAACTTAGTCAGTTAAAAATACTTGATAGAAAGCAACTTTGCCGTCAAGTTAATTACTAACTAGTGTCCAATCTGGTGACAGAGTAGTTCAGATCGGCTGTGTAGGCCTCTACTATGATCTTGTGTTGTAGTTGTGACCGAATTTTAACGTGCCGTCCAAAGTATGGAGACGCTTGTATAAGATTGGTCACCCATCTCTATTAGCTTAATTCGTTTATCGCTTACCGATCAGCGAGATCACTTGGTTATTAGCGCCTCTTAGAATTATGTATTATAAAAAGGCGTCTAAATGTTTCATTTAAAACGCAAAGAAAAATTAAGAGATTTTTCTTTGCGTTTTAAATGAAACAATTTTCTATCCCAGGGATGTCAGGGATGTCAGTGGGTCGACAACACGCAAATGATACCCCTGGTATTACAAGCGTCCATAGCCTACAATAACTGCTGACCATCAGGCAGGCCGTAGGCTTGTTTGCCACCTAAAATATATGAAAGGAGATAAACATTAGATTTATGATAGGAGATTATATTCTGTCTGATAGAGAGAACATGTTAAAACTAAGTTAATTAAAACTACGGCGAACACTGACTAAACTTTGTAAATGTATCACCCGGATCAACCGAAAATGCGTAGATGTAGTACAACCATAATTAGATCTTATTTACAACTTATCTCGAACCCGTCTCATTAGCCGACATGTTTAGCTATTTTAGCGACAAATAACACTTTTCTAATGAACTATAAAATATAGAGATAGTCTGATTAGCTTTTGCGTGTGGTTGCTCCAGCATGAAGTTCAACATGGCAAAATATAATTTAAAATAGTACCACTTGGCGCTCTCTATTATTAATAATAATATAATCTTTCATAATTCTGGGCGTGAGCGGGACACGTTTCTCATATGCACTAGGAGATGGTCACGAGACGTAACACTGAAGATCGGTGTCACAATGATACTATTCAAGATTTAAATCAACATATGAGCTATAAAGATAATTATACCTATATATGAACTTATAATTTAAAAACAAACTATCCTAAACAAGACATACAACAAAATACGTGCACGTGTACGTGGTGTCTAGTTCACCTTTAGTCAGATCTTGGGGACCTGACGCTGGTTTTCGAATAAAACCTGTTTTATACATAGGTATAATTATTTACCATTTTATTATGAAATGACTATTTACGCCGTCACATATGAAAAAATGTACTGTCTTGCCGTATTATTTCAAAATAAACAATAGATTAGCAAAACAAAAAAATGTATGTAAATTTAAATCTATAATATGAAATAAAAATGTCATTTTTATTTATTACACTTGTAGATTAGGTTGCGTTGGTGCACCCCTGTTATTTTTTTATTAGTCTCAGCTGTAAGCAATATGTTTCCGGGGGTTTATATGGGATTAAAGTATTGGTCAGCCGTGCGAATCAATAGCCGTATTATGCGTGACGCTATTGTATGTATGTAGTTATTGTTGTTATTGCAGAGGGGAACTTTTGAAACTGCAAGTGCAACTTTTAATGAATCCGCATTTATCGTAGATTAATATTTATTACCATACCATGATATATTTTTATACGGATTCCAAAGATGCGTTTTACAATGATCACTTTCTAGATTAAAAAATTGACAATGTTTCTGCCATTTGTTGCGGATCCCATCAAATAAGCTTTAGTACTCCCTAGGGATTCTAAATACAAGAATAACAATATACACCCCATTCTTTGCTATATTAAGTTAATTGCATAAATATAGAGTAAAATAAATCGAATTACGATAGTGGTTTTTGATACTTATATTATGGTTTGGGTATCAAAATGTATGTCCATACTTATTAGTATGGACATACATTTTGATACCCAAATTATATATTTTTTATATTTTTTTTACTAATGTGATATTTCACATATTTATGAAAAAAAAAATGTATAAAATATAGTTGTGTTCGTAACACTACTGAAATTTTAACCTAAGAACGGCTGACAAGATTTTAATAATATCTGGTTTTTATTATTACAAGCTTTTATTTAGCTTGCAATGTATGTTAGAACCCTAACATACGAACTAAGTAATAGTTTGTATGTTAGGGGCAAATCTTGTAAGCTAGATTTGACGTACTGCCCGGTGTTTGATGGAGCTAAAATTTGGTATACCGACGTAACTTCGGTGACAATGCAATAATATGGTACCATGGAGCTGGTCTGATGATGCAGTCGGAGGATGGCCATAGGAATTCTTCAACGAAACAAGATAGGTATAAGTATGGGTGTTTTGGATTTATTTTGACGAGAACTAGATTATTAGATGGGTATTCAGAATCGATGATGAAGCCAGAGGGCGGCCATGGCAACTCTTCAACGAAGCAAGATAGGCGTGACGTGTTTGGGTCTTTGGATTTATGTTGACGAGTACTATATTCGTAGGTGGGTGTTCAGGACGTGATGATGAAGTCGCAAGGTGGCTACGGCAATTCTTCAACGAAACAAGATAGCGGTGTCGTGTTTGGGTGTTTTGGATTATATCTTGATGAGTATTATATTCCTAGATGGGTGTTTAGGACGTGATGATGAAATCGGAGGATAGCTCTGATGAACTCTTTTATAAAACAAGATAGCCGTGTCATTTTTGGATTTGTTGATATACTACTATAAAATATACTAATATAATATATATTAGCTTCACGGCTAATATATTTTTAGGTGAAGTTCAGTGTATGATGATGATGTTCAAAGGTAGTCATAGAAATTTTTCAACGAAACAAGGCAACACTGTCGTGTTTGGGGTCTTTTCAGAATATTTAATGTATAAATACATGTGTTACATAAATACACTATAAAAGCTTGTATTTAAAAATATTTAAAAAAAATATTTTTATTTGTCTCCACTAGGAAAATTCCCGTGGCCCTCTATATTCACTAAATAATAAAAAAATCAAATTAGTTACATCACGTAGCACTCAGGTACGTCTGAACCGATTTTCACGATATGTTGGACGATTTGTTGGATTTGTTTTCTCAGAATGACTTCGGAAAAATCACGGTAAAATCTCCGGAATAGCATGAATCAAGGACTGGGTGTTGCTTTTAAACAAGCTCGGAAGTGCAGTGTAAAAGTTAAGCAATATTGTCCGGGTCAGTTATAAGATGGGTGACCATATTGGTACGGAAATAATCTTAGTATTGCAGTATAAGAGTAAACCAAGTTTGCCGAGGTTAGTCATGGGATGGGTGATCATTCTAGTACCTACTTAATGAGATCTGCAGTACAATGTAGAAGTTAAGTAACTTAGCCAAGGTCAGCTATCGGATGGGTGATCAATGACCATGTTGATAAGCGTGAATTTGAACGATAGTTATGTATTTATGTTTGTTACTCTTTCTCTCTTAAACGGCTTCACGGAGTTGGAAGAAATGCAGTCAGCTGGCTAGCTTAATAAAAAACTAAATTTATTTTAGTTAATAAGAAAACAATATTTATTTATTCGAGGGCATTACAAAGTTTGCCAGGGCAGCTAGTTATACATTAATGTGGAAGTTACTCTGTTTGAGTGTATGCTTGTTTGTTATCTTTCACAAATAAATGACTTAACGTAACTTAATGGCAAGGAGACAGTCATCCCCGCGGGTGGAGCCGAGGGCAATAGTTAGGTAGTCAAGGACCTTTTGTCCTAACACTCGACTTTTAACTAACGCCTTTTTAACATTTGACTGCCTCGGTGGTCCAGTGGCCGCAGTATGCGCCTGCTGTGCACGAGGTTGTGGGTTCGATTCCCACACAGGACAAAACTTTGTATGACCCATAAAGAATTGTTCTGAGTCTGGGTGTAATTTGTGTCCGTTAATTGTATGTTTGTGAAATCCCCCGCGACACAGAGCTTGTTCTCTAGTGCGGGAGTTGTCTTTTCCAATAAACAAAACAATATAGATTGATTGAATTAATCTCACTCCATGCTTACATAGAAAAAACCTTTGCGAGCTTTCCAGTATTTTGTATAAAATTTGTATTTGGTACCGGTATCAAAGAGCCTTGTTGATATTTTAGTTTAAAAACGGCACTGCGTATTCGTATTAATATGGTCAAACATACGTCAAAGCTAGACTGAAACAAATATTTGCACGGTGTATTTAATATATCCCGTACTTTATGTTTTCTGTTTCCAACATCTCTCTTTGAGTGCATGCCCTTAGGGCTAGGGTTTACGTCCCGTCGTATGTATTTATTAAATAATAATTGTGTTTTGGCTTCTTTAAATTGTTTTTTTATCTGCCTTATTCGACCAGTAAACAGGCTGTCCAAAAAGTTTGGTTAACTTGGTTTGTTTACACCAAGTGTCTATATTTAAGGAACGCACGTAAAACTGCAGCATTCTCCACTGTTATGTCAGATTGCCATTACATTGGAATTTAAGTATGAGGGAATAAAGAATGAAGGTACAGACAGCAACGGAATTGCACGGTACAGGGCCGCTATATGAAGATGTATATATTTATATTTCACATATAAATATATACATCTTCATCTTCGCTGCGCGTCGGACAACAGAGCACTTACCTGTATAATCAGGTAAGTGCTCTGTTGTCCGACGCGCAGCACGGCTTTCGTCCTGGGCGTGGAACAACAGGGAACCTGCTGCATCTGATGACTCACCTAGTGCCTGCGGTGGATGCTGGCTTGCAGGTTGATGTAGCCTACTTTGATTTTAAGAAAGCGTTTGACACTGTCGATAATGACATCTTGCTATTGAAGTTGGCCAACGTGGGCTGCACACCGCGCACGCTGGCATTTTTCGCAAACTACCTGCGGGATAGATGTCAGTACGTGGATTGTGGGGGATGCCTATCCGAACCTTATTTTACACGATCTGGAGTGAGTCAAGGGAGTAATTTGGGCCCTCTATTATTCAATCTGATGATCAATGACTTACCGGATGTCGTCAGCGAGTGCACACCCTTGTTATTTGCTGACGACTTGAAACTTATACGAGTGATTGGGCAAAAAGAGGATCATGACATATTGCAGCGGGACATAAACAAGGTTGTAAAATGGAGCCTCGATAATAAGCTGTATTTTAATGTAGCCAAGTGCTCCGTGCTTACATTCACCCGTGCGCGTAACCCTCATCAGCATCTGTACCAAATGGAGGGAGTCCCGTTGCAGCGTGTCACTGAAGCCAAGGACTTGGGGGTACAGTTCACTGCTGAGCTCAACTTTCGCAAGCACGTTACCAATGTTTGTAAAAAAGCGTACCGTAACCTAGGATTTGTTTTGCGTCAAGCAAATCAATTCACAAATATTGGAGCGTTAAATGCACTGTACCGAGCTCTCGTGAGGAGTCATTTGGAGGGCAATGCGGTAATATGGTCGCCACATGAATTAAAATATAAATTGATGTTGGAGCGTATCCAGAACAAATATATAAGGTTTTTGTATCTGAAGCAATATGGGGTATACCCAGGCTATCCATTGCTGTATCCGACTATGTTTGTTCTGGGTATGGTGAGTTACACTCAACTTGAGGTGAGAAGGGAAGTAGCACTGGCCACATATGTGTTAAAGGTAGTACGTGGGACTATACACAACGCAGCCATCCTACAGATTGTTAGGCTTTGTGTCCCGAGTGAGTACTTGGGTAGGCGGCGGCGGCCGCCAATACTGGAGGTGCCGCGTGCGCGCACCAACCTGATGCAGTTCGCGCCGCTGACGCGTGCGCTGCGTTTGCTTTGCGCGGTGTCTGACCGGGTAGACTTATTTTCGTGCTCACTGAGTGTGTTCACAGAGGCTACTTATAGTTTATTGTGATAATATTGTTTTAGTATTAAGATCCTATACTGTTACCACTTGTTGTGTTACCACATAGTATATATAAGTATAGCATTATTTTTTTTTGTTATATACCCATTGTATTAGGTTATACCTGTAATGATGGCTCTGTATTTGTGTAAATAAATAAATAAATAAATAAATATATTTTACACAAATTCATACATTGATTTTCCTAAATAACTAATCTTCATATAGCGGCGCGGCCCTGCCCCTCTAGACAAGTGGCAAAAGCGGTAATCGAATCGAAACGTCCAAAAAGCAAATGTATGGGATTTGACGTAATTTTACGACATTAAATCGTTAACTTACGTCAAATCCCATACATTTGCTTATTTTGACTTTTCGATTCGACTTCTGTAATTGTCACTTGTCTAGAGGGTCTGTACAGCTAACTCTGTCGCCGACCGTACCTGTTTGCGCACACAATTATGCATTATCGGTAATCTGCTGTGCAGGTGGTTAGTCTCCGTCGACATTACTCGCCGTGACATTGTAAGGAGGACATTATTTTAATGTTTTTTTTTTATTATTTTATTATAAATCATCTTTTTTAGATAGAATAAAACAAAGTTGCTTCCACTGTCTGTGCGCTTAGATCTTTTAAACTGCCACTATTGCTAAAAACTGCACAATCCGTTATTTTGCAGTTTTTATAGATAGAGTGATTCAAGAAAAAGGTTTATATGTGTGTATCATTCATGTTCATATACCGAAGCGAGGGCAGGTCGCTAGTAAATAAGAAAACATAAAAAAGATATGGTGTGCCATAAAGAAAATTTACCTTGTTGGCTTCACTAATATGTATATATCCATGCGAAGGTACAGCTTTCTAGTACTAAGAGCCTCGAGCTAAGCTGCGGAGAGACGGACGGACGGGAAATTAAAGAAAGGAGGGGGAGAAATTATAAGAGGTTTTTTGTTGAATTCGGAACCCTAAAAATGGATGTGAATCTTACTTATTTTTTCCGGGATAAAAAGTAGCCTATGTGCTATTAAAGACAAAATTCTACCTCTGTCATTTTATCCAGATTCGTTCATTGAGTAACAAACATCTATATATCCATCTATGTAAACTTTCGTATTTATAGATTTACTAGCTGTTGCCCACAGCTCCGCCCGCGTGGATGTCGGTTATTGCTGCAAAAAGTAGCCTATGTGTTATTCCAGGCCATAATCTATCTCTGTGACAAATTTAATCCAGATCCGTTAAGTAGTTTTTACGTGAAAGAGTAACAAACATCCATCCATCCATTCTCACAAACTTTCACATTTATAATATTAGTAAGGATTTAAGTAGATTGTACAAATGAAGATTAATCTGAAGTTGTTAATATAAAATGTCACAAGACATTATTTGTATCTTTCAGCTTTGATTTCCTCGAGTAAGGATACGACGTAGATACAAAGCTACATTTGATATTTTGTCGCGATATTTCTTCCTAACGATTTGTTTTCTGCAACGGAAATTATAGAGCACCCCCTTGCACAAACGACATTAAGGCAATTTCTACAGATAGGCGGCGTAGGTCGCGTATCCGTGTTGCATTGTTAGCTTTGTGCAGTTAAATCACCCTCTTTTTAAAGTCTGTATGATTTCTTATCAAACAGTCTTTAATCTAAATAATAACACGCTACACTCTACACTCCTCCATACGAGCTTATAAAAGCTTTATGCTCGTATGGAGTAGTGTAAGATTAGGCATTGTTAAAATTTATATAATCTGAAAAGAGCGCGCTATGATTGGAGTTTACCTGAGAGATCGACTTGGAAAGGAGAAGAACCAACCATTCTGGAGGGGTGACCACGAACTGAAAGACGCAACGCGGGTAGACCTCCAAAAATTATTCTGTTTAAAATTGAAGTTTCAAACAGCGCGGGCGAACCGTGCCTTATTAGTCACAATATCTATATGTGTAATAATGTGTAACTTAAAGTAATGTTAAGATTAAAGTAATTTGATGCACTGAGAACTTCAGAAATCCTAGACAAACCTCAGCGAGGCTTTTAGGATAAATTAATGGAATTATAAAAATACTTTGGAAATAAATAAATTTCATTTACAAGCATTTTAGTATTGACAAATATAAAGGGACAACAATGACGTTACACTCCTGTAACACCAATATAGTTGTCAGTTTAGCCGCACTTACGTTTGTTTTGTAGAAAAGGGACAACAATATCCCGATTCACAAACTTTGTATGGTTAAAATGTCATTTTGTGTAGGTACTTCTTATAGTAATTTTATTTCTGACTGGGGCCCGCCCCGACTTCGTCCGGGTTAAACTATTTTCAGCGCAACTTTCTTTTTTTATATTAGAACCTTCTCCTGACAATAACAAACACAACAAAAAAATAATTACTGAAATCGGTCCAGCCGATGCCGTGACCAAAGGATATAAGGATTCATTTTTATATAATATATATGCGTAATAATTTTTTCTTTCTTAAATATCCTATGCAAACAACAGTATGAGTGACATAATAACGAAGTCTACATATAGTGTAATAATACATCACTCTTTTCTTTCAAGTCTTACCTTTAATTGAATATCAGTTATACAACTGATATTCAATTGAAGGTAAGCTATAAGTATAATAACAATGTAAGCTCCAAGTAATAATACTTAGAGCTTACATTGTTTTTATACTTATAGCTCAAAACAATGGAAAAATCCCTTTGATAAGATATTAAAAAGGAAAAACAACTCTGTCAACATTATTTTCTTTTACTGTATATAATACTAGCTGTTAGCCGCGTCTTCGCCCGCGTGGATGCCGGTTTTCGCGACAAAAAGTAGCCTATGTGTTATTCTGATTTATATAACTGTACTACTACTTATAGACCTAAACTCCCGCCATAACTTTCAAACCAAACGTCCAATTTAAATGAATTAAAGACTAAATATTATCTACATAAACAGTACTTTGTGACAAAATAGTTATAAATGCGTTTAAATGAAGTCCTAAAAAAATTCTAGATTTTTAAATAAAAAATGGTTGTTGTGTGGTAACTCGAAATAGATAGGTATAGTGTGTCGCGGACTTTTTTGTATATATTTATAAGGTATTTAATTAATTGGAACATTTTATGGTTTTATCTTTTATAGTTTAGGCGGCGTACGCTAAATAAGGAACTTTTTTGGATATTTTTTTACACCTTGGGTCCGAAAAACCCAAATATCTTACGGACCCCTATTTTTTCTAAATTAAAATAAGCCTATGTTATTCGCAGATAATGTAGCTTTCTAATGGTGAAAGAATTTTTAAAATCCGTCCATTCGTTTTTGAGTTTATCCATTACAAACAAACAAAAATACAAATCTTTATAATATTAGTATAGATTATAGAAACAATGAACAACAGGCAATCTTTAAATAGATTATTTGTTTTAAAAAATCTTTTATCTGAAATATTCTAAGTTTAGTTCTTTGTTTTGTAGTGTTATTTACAATAAAAACAGAAAAATAGAAGCCAAGTAAAAAAAATCAAGCATCTCGATAAATCCGCTCAAATATTTAATTAACAAGATCCTTATAATTCAAACAGGCTATTCCAGTTACCACAAAACAAAGTTTTAACAGCATTGCCCCAATTCTCCGCTTTACCGTCTGTTTTTAAAGCACCGATGTTCCGAAAGCGATGGTAAATGATGATGGTCATCATAAAACGGGGGTAACCATACGAACGTAACGAAAATTACAGATAGATTTTTCCTCTGGAAATATAGCTGAGAGGCGTTTGACCATCCCGGGTAATTTGGGGTTGGTAATGTGACAACTTTCGACGCGTTTACCCCAAATTGCTTACGCGATATAACCCGGCACACGAATTGGTTGAGACATGCTCCGGATAGGAGATTTCTTTTCTTTATTGCGCCAATAAAACCCAAATTTCATAGTTATGTTATAGAAGGTTCATTCATTATCTGCTGTTATTCGCTTTATAAATAGTGAATAAATGAATTATTATACTTATTGAATTAATGTCGATTTCTTTGCGATACAATACTATATTTATGTATGGTTTATTCCTTAAGCTTCTTATGCACTAGGCTTTTTTAAAAGGTGGTTCCATTTAACGGTAGGGGAACCAAATTAGAATGAAACTTTTGAAACTGATTTAAAAAGAATTGCTTTAATATATTTTTGGCTAGTTAGGAAGTGTTTTTTTGACACTGTATTTGATACTTTTATTGATATAAAAATACCTTTTTTTTCTTCAACAACTAATACTGGAACTTATTTCATATTTTTGAGCACTGGAGACCTGTACTCACTAAGTACTGCTGTAGTTACTTGGCTATGGTCTTATGTAATGCAGACGTCGTTCCTCAGTCGGGCTTGCTTTTTATATGGTCCCCTAAAACTATATATTTTAAAAACGTGATTCATCATGAATTCATTTATTCATTCATAACACTGCTGGCCACGAGTCTCCTTTCACACACGCTGGCCTAATGCAGGTTGGTGAATCAGACATGTCTTTAGAATTTCTTCTAAGACATGTGGGTATATTTATGTATGGTTTATTTCTTATGCACTAAGATTTCTTAAAGTGGATACGTGAACCCTTAAAGATTGGTGTATCCACTTTAATAAATCCTGCTTTAAGTGAATTGTAATACCTAGTTATTATTTTACAAGGCTATTTTTTTTTTTGCATTTTAAGAACATATTTGTAACTGATCATATTTATTAATTTTAATATGTTTTATTATTATTATAAAATTGATTTAATTACCCATAGATAATAATATTATTATAAATGTGAAAGTTTGAGAGTAGGGATGGATGGATGTTTGTTACTCCTTCACGTAAATACTACTGAACAGATTTGGATGAAATTTGGCAGAGAGATAGATTATGGTCTGGAATAACACATAGGCTTTTTACAGCGATAGCCGACATCCACGCGGGCGGAGCCGCGGGCAACAGCTAGTAGATAATAAAGATATTAACAGTGACATGAGACAGCCGATGAAATAAATAAAAGTAACATAATTATGTACATAAAGGTAACTCAGTCGAAGTTATACGCGCAGTGGATACCGTTATGCTATGCTCGATATATTATATTATTCATACTATACAAAAAGTCAAATAGTTTTGTGGGATATGCTTCTATTAAACCACTATAGCTAACGTCTATGCTCTGAGTCAGGAGATATTCAGAGATCTGGATATATGATTAGCGGAAAGGCACGAGCATGCATAAAAGGTCTAAGTGCTCTGGCCAGTTGTCTGCCTGACTTACACCCTTAGTTGACTCTTACGACGTTACACCCTCGAAAAGGAACGGGGTGGTGAAATAATGCGGCTGACTGCCTATCGTATAGATTGTTTTTATTCCGCAATTTGCGGCAAGCTTGAGGCTCATCTCAAGGTTACGCATGTGAAGATTTGATTTAATAATTTATTTAGGAAAGTTGTTTCTAATTTTTATTTTTCAATAATAACAGTTCTTTTTAAACTTACATGTGCTACCTTGTTAACACGCATCGATCGCTAAACCATTGACTCTTCTTGTAATTATCCGCTCTTCACAGACGAGCTACCGTTAACCGCAATACGCTCAAGTGCACAAAGAATCTCTGTTTTCTCAGTCTACAAAAACCTAATTAAAGAGTTGCACAACTTGTGTCGCTGGTTGCATGTGACACCGCAAATTGTTACGCGGCCATTTTTATTGACGGCAATGTCGAAACGATTTTCAACTTTCGCGAAATGAAGTATGATGTTAGGGGTGTTTTGCCATTAATTTTTTTAAATAATACTCTATGTTGTTCACTTTGGAAAATGCTACATTTGTAGGTCAAATAAAATTGTTTTTTATAATTACAAGCTTTTATTTAACTTGCAATGTATGTCAGTTAGTTAGGTAATCTGGCTTGCAAAATTTGAGTCACTTCCTGGAATGAGCTGGAATTTGGGATACCAGCGTATTCTTAGTGATAATGTCATTACAATCCATAAGGTACCATGAAGATGGTCCAATGATGCAATCACAAGGTGGCTATATGAACTCTTCAGTGAAACAAAATAGCCCCGTCGTGTTTGGGGTTGTTAGTTAACATGGATTGAGAATGTGTAAAATCCAATAAAATACAAAAATACACGAAAAAAGCTTGAAAATCTGGTTCTGCAAAATCTTTTTATTTAATATGAACTTATTTTGCATAATATTTTCGAATATAATAATAATAATAATTTATTGGCAGACCATAGATCCAAAATGTTAGTAACATAATATACTTAAAGCCTAATGTTAGTAAATATATAGAAACAAAATACCTGGAAAATAACACTTTAACGATAAAAACGTTTAAATGGACGACGAACACATAAAATAAGACTATTTTTTTACGGACAATGAATAAAATAAGAATGGCGATAGCATTACGGAATACCCATGTCTTGAAGGAGGTTTTACAATCATTTACGGGCACTGAGTACACCCGCACTGATACATTGTTGAAGCAACTCACATAGGTGATTCTGAGAAGATTAAGTTGAGTAGTCTGAAACGGACGTTAGAGCAATAGTTTCATGAAGTACTCTGGTCTCTAAGGGCAGCTCACATAGCAGTATAATCGTAGTCGATATAAAATTAGATGCCTTGACTCCATTATGTAAAGTCAAATATTCCATGTTAGATAATAATAATTACTTATTTAACGTCGCTACCAATACGTACACGCACGTAAATGAGTAAAGTTATGTGCAAATTGACAGCTACAACGTCATTTACAAAGCAATGTTTTACAATGTCACAGAACCACCGCCCAGGTTCATTAATATTTCCGCACGACCGATAGTTAGGTTAAAAGCTAATTCACGTGACAAAAACACGACACGACAGCGGGTCCTTAAAACTTTTTTTCGCCTTCGGAATTCATTTGGCAGGACTATAATCAGTGGCAAATCGTGCAGAAGCGAGCTAAAGTTATCACGAAAGGAATCCGGATAGGAATTTGCTTCGTGTGCGTCACAATTTGTATCAAACCCTTGTAAACGTTAATAGAATCTGTTAATAAAAACACTGGCATTTTCTTTTTGCTTCTCTAGATAAATATGTTAAAAAAAACTCACGTAGCCTGAAGTGGAACTGGGTTGGAGATATCTGTCGTATGTGTGATGAATTGTGTGCAAAGACCACAACCAAGTGACTTGCCACAGACATTAAAAGACGGCGCGGCAAAAGATGGCGGGATGAGCTTGACTCCTACCGTGACTAATGGAAGAAAGAAAGGGACACCTTTGCCCTGCAGTAGGACAGTAATGGCTAGTAATCATAATAATAATATTTGTTATCTACTTCATCAACCTTTTTTTAATAACTTGATGTTGTCGACATTATACTTACCATATTATGTTCTGTGTACTTACCCAAATAAGGTACCTTTGCCAATATTTCTCGCTCATAACAATTTTGCGTAAAAATTGTATGATAATATTAATATCTTAGGACAACTTACACATGATCATCTGATCCCAAACTTTGCAAAGCTTATATTATGACAACAAGACAACTGTTAAACATACTTATATATTTTTTCAAATACATTAATCATCATCGCCTCAGCCAATATACTCAACTGATTTGACATCGATTTTCATTCGTTATTTTGTCTTTGGTGAATGTATTTTTTTTATATTTACAGGCACAAGGGTCTTCAATAAATGTTTAATAAAATCTAGGTATAAGTATATCCCGTGTCCAAGTAATAATAATAATAATACACAGTAATCGAATATAGATTCGGAAGCGGCGCAGACCGGTGTTGTTACAACTTGGATTGAATTTCCCGAACTTTACACATTTTATTTCTAATATCTACAGGCTGCAACGAGATACTTCATGTTCTTATTATAAAACAGGTTTCCTAGACGCAATCAACATAATTTCTTTGCAGACGGTATTATAAGGCGGTATGAAAAAAAATATTCTGTGAATGCTTGTTTTTTTTTAAATACCTTTGCAGCTACTTCAATTCTGCTCTCAACTGAATCAACAAACTGAAGTAGAATATCTTAGATAAATGCAATTTTACGCTGGAACAACATTGCTATGACGCCGTTTGATGTGATGCGACTGATGCGAGTGAAAGGTTGTAGATTCAGACATTAACTACATATACTTTCATACGATAAAACGAATGTTTAATCGTATGTCGGAAATACGCCGACATTTCTAATTTCATCTTTGTTTTTGACGTCTCTTTGAGCCCTTTAAAATTGACATAAGTAATTGAAAATGTGCATATCAATTACTTATTAAACTTTTTTAAAGTTGAATCGGGCATTAGGAAACAAGGTCTATGACACAGGAGTCTATATTAACATATAACTTATGGACACAATAAACCCAGACTTGGAACAAGCATTAATGGATCACACAAAGTTTGTCCACTGTGGGAATCAAACTGACAACACTCGGTACTGTGATAGAAGGAAGTTGGCTACTTTATCTACTAGACCAAACATGCAGTCAATTGTATGAGTGCTTACGCTTCAACATTAAAGACAAGAAATCAGACCGGCAAGCTGATTCTCTAAGAAACAGCGATGGCAAACTGACAGTTGTGATCGCAAAACTGACAGTTGTGATTGCTCGGTGACGGCACAATCTATTGACTAAACGTCAAAAAGGGCTCTTACGGAATACCAATTTTCAATCTGACAGCCTGATTTTGCACCGTTTTTGCGTTGGCTCGGTTTTTGCTCTTATGGAATACCCCTGCGGTTCTTTATGAGCGTTTTGTAAACGTTATATACTTTACAAATTAGAGGTTACTTATTGGTGACGCACTGCATCTGGTCCACGCACCGTATTTTTTATCGCAAGGTTTTATCTTTGCACCTAAATCCAACAAGAGAGATTGCATATTGCCTCTCTGATTACGCAATTTTCTGTAGACTATACTGACCCGAAAATTTGTATCACCAGGATATATAAATTTAATCAAATAAGCTCTGACAACCTGTACACACGCACAGGAACAGAACTACGGCTATGGTCTTCTGTAAGGTGGAGTTCTTACCGCAGTTGAGATTGTAAGATGCATACTCCAACTAAAAATTATTCGCAGAGCAAATCAAGACACCGTACAGTAAATAAGCTATATTTGGAGCACATAGTCTTTACCGGCATTTCGTAACAAGTTGTAAGCAAATTTTCCATGCTATGAAGTTTAAAGTTGGATGTCTGTATAAATATTGCTTAAGCAGATGCCAATGTAGCCTCCTCAGTGGCATGCATTGATATCAGTGAACATTTAGGCAGTCTGAAACTTTGCTGCATAAATAAGATAGTATTATCCTCTTCTATCTTTTTAACTGGTACAAATAGTGATTTGACACCGCTTTATTAAAGACGTTGTGTAGCGATTATAATAGTAACATTCTTTCTGCCGTCAATTATTTGACATTTGAGAGAAGAGGACAAAGCATTCAATAACTATTCACTTCATATAACTTATATTAGTAAAGTGGATTGTATCCTATTCCAGGATATGGTATCCTGGGGTAGCTCCTTGACAAATTTTATTGAGATCCGTTTAGCCGTTTAGTCCTGAAAAGATAACAAACAAACAAATTATGTACGGTCGGCAACGGAGTTAGCTGTACAGGGCTGCTATATGAAAATTAGTTTTTTAGGAAAACCAATGGATGAATTTGTGTGAAATAAATTTTTATCAGTAGATTTAGTCTAATTGTACACTGATACCAAATTCTACAGCAATATATACAACAGTTTTCTTAGAAAACGAATCTTCATATAGCGGCCCTGTACAGCTAACTCCGGTGCCGTGTGTACATACATACAAACAAATCTGCATACAAATCCTTATTTGTATGCAGATTTGTTTGTATGTATGTACTTTCGCATTTATAACATTAGTACGGATGGATAAATAATGTCGTAGATTATAAGACACATAATTATGTATTTTTCTATTTAGTTATCTTTGACTTGATACAACGCTGACAATGATAACTAATTAAGAAAACAATGTTTTAGATTTATATTAATGAATCTGCATACAAATCCTTATTTGTATGCAGATTTGTTTGTATGTATGTACTTTCGCATTTATAACATTAGTACGGATGGATAAATAATGTTGTAGATTATAAGATACATAATTATGTATTTTTCTATTTAGTTATCTTTGACTTGATACAACGCTGACAATGATAACTAATTAAGAAAACAATGTTTTAGATTTATATTAATGAATCTGCATACAAATCCTTATTTGTATGCAGATTTGTTTGTATGTATGTACTTTCGCATTTATAACATTAGTACGGATGGATAAATAATGTCGTAGATTATAAGACACATAATTATGTATTTTTCTATTTAGTTATCTTTGACTTGATACAACGCTGACAATGATAACTAATTAAGAAAACAATGTTTTAGATTTATATTAATGAATCTGCATACAAATCCTTATTTGTATGCAGATTTGTTTGTATGTATGTACTTTCGCATTTATAACATTAGTACGGATGGATAAATAATGTTGTAGATTATAAGATACATAATTATGTATTTTTCTATTTAGTTATCTTTGACTTGATACAACGCTGACAATGATAACTAATTAAGAAAACAATGTTTTAGATTTATATTAATGAATCTGCATACAAATCCTTATTTGTATGCAGATTTGTTTGTATGTATGTACTTTCGCATTTATAACATTAGTACGGATGGATAAATAATGTCGTAGATTATAAGATACATAATTATGTATTTTTCTATTTAGTTATCTTTGACTTGATACAACGCTGACAATGATAACTAATTAAGAAAACAATGTTTTAGATTTATATTAATGAATCTGCATACAAATCCTTATTTGTATGCAGATTTGTTTGTATGTATGTACTTTCTCATTTATAACATTAGTACGGATGGGTAAATAATGTCGTAGATTATAAGATACATAATTATGTATTTTTCTATTTAGTTATCTTTGACTTGATACAACGCTGACAATGATAACTAATTAAGAAAACAATGTTTTAGATTTATATTAATGGCGTACCTACATCTATACGCACATACGTGCCAAGAAAGAGCAGATTAAGAGAGAGAGAGAGACAGAGGGCATCTCTTTCTCTTACTTACTCTCTCCCCGAATAAGTGGGAGAGATTAGATAATTCTACACAATCCCTGCACCTCCCGTGCAGGGATTGTGTAGAATTATCTAACGCGAAGATTGATAACAGTAAAAATAATGTATCCAGTTAGATGACTGGCCTGACATTGGTTATAGACCCTTACTGCTATACCGAATGATGTGGGTTTGATTCCCAGGGTAAATATTTATGTGCTGATCTCTGATCTTTATGTAAATTATATATGTATTTAGAAAATATGCTGGAAATACAAATACAGCTTTGTAGAGACAATCATTATACCAAAATTTTGAGCTACATTATCCTAAACTAAGTTAGTTTAAGAGAGGTGGGTCACCGTACTAGCGAAAAAGTCCGAATAGAAAGGATCTCCACCGTACAGAAGACCACAGCTAAATAATTACACACAGTGGTGTAGTTGTGTTCCTGTGTGTGAGTACAAGGCTCCAGTGCTAATTTAATGCGTTTTGAAATAAACGTTTTCCTATCCCAGTGATTCTCCATCATAAGCCCTGGTATAAAAAAACGGATCGGCAACACGCAAGTGATACACGTGGTGTTGCAATCGTCTATAGGATGCGGCAACTTCTTAACATCAGGCATCACTCGTATGCTTGTTTGCCACCCAATTAGTATAAAAAACTAACATTCAGTTATTTGTAAGGTGAATCTAGTACTTACTTTAAAGGTTACATTTTTTTTTAAATAAAATCATTTCTACATCAAATAGTCGGAAATTTGCGCGGCCTACAAAATCACATATGTAACGAGAATACGAGTAGTGTACGGCATTACCTGTGTGCTTACTATATGCTAGTTTAGCGTGTTACCTTAAGTATCAACGATACAGTGAAAATGTTGCAACGATGTTCATATCACCTTTACTTGTACTTGAAAGTTTAAATCTTGTAAGATCTATACGAAGAGATCCTTTGAGAACTAACAAGTACCTATGTGTTTACGTGAGTGAGTCTCGCAAGAGAATATTAATGTTTCCAAGAAACGCAATAATCGTCAATATTCTTTGCAAAACATTTCTACTTAATCATTAGATTAAGTAGAAATCTTTTGCATGGAATATTCGTACCTAGAGATTACTCCAGGTACGTCTGAATGTATTCAATATTGCAAATCTTTGAAATTGGAATTGAAGTTTGAAGAGTTATTTATTGAGAGCTCATTTATGAGGTTTCGCTTCGAGCATTGGCTTGTAATGTAATATTAGATTTGATTTTAAGTATTTAGGCGATACCACAATTTCAGACGGAGCGGTCGTTGATCGTATTGATTTTACAAGTTGTATCAAAAAATAACACATTGTATGATCAATGCTTGGCTCAAGACTATCGCATGGGGTTCTTCAAGAAAGAAGATATTAGGTTTTTAAAAGGACAGCAATGCGTGAGTGACACCCCTGGTGTTGCAAAAGTCCATACGTTACGGTAACTGCTTACCATCAAGCTTGGTAGAATAATAACGAAAAAAAAAGATAGCGCCTTTACAGTAAGCGAGGTAGGTACGCTTTATCTTATTACTATTATATTATATATAGTACCAATTGTTGCGCTAGGTGGAATAGAAATATATATTATATTATTTTATAATTAGAACGGTACCAAATTAGTGCGGTAACTAGTATGTCAGTGCACGGAGCGGCTTTAACCGCTGGCTAATCGTTATGATGTGAAATTAGTATAATATATTTATAGAAACTGAAAAACAATTAAGTACCAGCATATAAGCAATTAAACCAGATTGAGTAATAACGTTCGCCTTAAAGACCACAGCCAAATAACCAAAGCTTATTTTAAGGGTTATGTTTTAAAAGATTTTCTTCTTTCAGAGTTACTCATAACACAAAACCGGTGTTATGAGTTATAAGACTGAAGTTGTTGTACTGCTTACTATCAGATGAACTGTTTGCTTATTTGCCTTCTTAGTATTGGGTAGTATTTAAACGAGCGAATATAAATTCAATTTATGGGTGTCAAAATGCTGAATATGGCGTACAGAAATACTAAGTGAGCGAAAAACTTAGGGCTAACACAAATTCAATTTATGGGTGTCAAAATTACTGAATATGGCCTACAGAAATACTAAGTGAGCGAAAAACTGAGGGCGAACACAAAATATCAAAATTAGCGCTTCGCCGCCAGCTGCTACGGCACGCTCGCTTCGCTCGCTCGGCTCGCGCGTTGTTGGGGTCAAACCTACTTGTCTGGTAGCATCTCGTTTGTGGTAGCAAATACTTGAATATACAAATGCATGAATTTCTAGTCGCTCACTTAGTAATTGAGTCGCAAGGCTAGAATTTACAGTCGCTAAGTTATTTTTTATTCGCTCGTTTTATAATTTTTCCTTAGTACTTACGTACTGTATTGGACCAGATCATGTATCGATCGGGAAGCCTATATCCATTAGTGGACGTCTTTCGACGAATATTGGAGTACATACAGTAACTTAACGTATCTAATGCTATATGGGAGATGCTAGATGGGTGTCTAACCGTGTCGGTTCCCCATCTCATGACTGACTTAATGATAACATTTCATAACTTCACTAAATTCCCCTAAATGTATTCAGTATTTTCTTAAATGTTCTGTATAATATTTTTTCCTGAAAACCTTATCATGCAAGAAAATACATCTGTCGATCTGTTCATTATGATAATAATGTTATCAGGTCGCGCCAGGAAATAGAATTTTGCCATGCGGATATAATATTGGTAGACGTCTCTTTAGAAAGACGAAAATTCAAAATAAATATTTTGGTATTACATTTTTGACTGAGGAATTGAAAACTGATGTGAATGATTTTGGTAGGTTTTGTTATTTTTGGATTTGTGTTTTAGCTGTCCCGGCGAACTTCGTACCGCCATTTTTTTTTTCATAAATATTTCCTTTTTATTTTCTTCTAATAATAAAAAAAATAATGTCCTGACAATACCAAATACAATTAAACAATGTAGGTACAGTCGATCGGAAGTTTTGCGCGTACATACATTTGGGGGTGTTTCACTTTTATTTATATAGATTGTATCTACCTATGTGTGTTCTACCGCCTACATAACAGGTTGTATTCCGAAAAACATTAGGTAAGGTGCCCAATGCGTTGATAAAACGTGGCCATACGTTTTATCAACGTTGGTATCGCTACCAATACCAACGTTGAACCCCCTGGGTTCAACCTAACATCTGAAAATTTCAATTGTCCGGTATTGCACAGTTTCAGAGGAATTTTCTCTCACGTGCGAATAAACTGTGGTATTATGAGCTGAGATTTTTTTGTATGGGGTTCTTTAAGAAAGGATTTAAACATTAATTTGTGTAAAACGTTGTCGTTTAGATTTTTTTTTAATTTATTATATGGACTTTTTCGCTGCGCCGCCGTCCTATGTGGATAATAATAAAATAAAAACAATAAAAAAAGAAAACCTTAAAACTAACTTTTTAGTCAATTATGAACTATAACCCCCTTCAAATCGAGTTGTAAAATAAAAGAGTGTCATTATTAATTTGACTGCACAGTACAAAATATTTGTGTTGACATTTTATGTCAGACATTGACTTAGACTCTAGACCTTAATCTACATGGACCAATGTAGTGCACAGAGATATGAGGGCATGCAATGTTTTGGAAGATGACGTCACGGATAGGGCAAAGTATAAGAAGAACACGAAAAGGAAGCGCTCATTTAGGAATGCGTTTTGAAAGAAACGTATTCCTATCCCAGGGATACTTCCATCTTAAAGCCCTGGTGTAAAAAAATGGGTTGGCAACATGCAAGTGATACCTCTGGTAATGCAAGCGTCTATAGGCTACGGATACTGCTTAACATCAGGCGGGCCGTATGCTTGTTTGCCACCCAAGTAGTATAAAAAAAAAAAAAAGGGCTGACCCCACCAACGTGTGGGATAAATTTTATTTTAATTTATTTGGGAAACAGACAAGTGAACATTTTATATTACATTAAGTTAAAATACAAAGCATTTAAATGAACAGTACACAACGTTTCCACTTATTACAAATAAATAAACAGTTAGAAAGAGAAAGAGATTTATGTCAGACATATAGAATGTCGATAAAAGAGGAACCACGTTTAATAGCTTGAAGTTGCAGCCGCAGCCATGTTAGTTTAGTAAACACGTGCGATAGAGTGCCTGACACCGTACACAAATCGACATACGCGTGTGATAGATTATGAAAAAATAAATGTGTCAATTTATGTGCCAAAAAACGTAATATTCTTTAAATTATACAAATAATATATACAACTTTTAACGTATCATCATCTCAGCCAAACGACGTCCACTGCTGGACATAGGCCTCCCCCAAGGATATCCACAACTCGCGATCTTTAGCCGACCTTGTCCATCGGTTGCCCGCAACCTTTACCAGGTCGTCGCTCCACCTTGTTGGAGGCCTGCCCACGCTTCGACTTCCAGTTCGTGGTCGCCACTCTAGAACCTTTCTGCCCCAACGGCCATCAGTTCTGCGAGCTATGTGCCCGGCCCATTGCCACCTAATGGAGGCAATTCTTCGAGCTATGTCGGTTACTTTAACGTATATTATGATTTTAATGAATAATAAGTACAAACAATTGGAAATGTATGGTTTATAAACCACTTTATAGATTAGATATTAAAGTGAGGTTATTTTGTGAACAAAGTCATGTTTTATTATTGTTCATAAATATTAGAATAACTGTTTAAAATTATGTCTATTATTATTTAAATATTATGATAACTATTCCAGACCTAAATATGTAATTTGATAGGTACATATTTAATATTTAATTTGAATAATCTCTAAATGAACTGTTAGATGGTATGATATAAATACTGTGCCGATTTGAACATCGGTCATTCTATTGTAAGCCGTAGTCACGGAGTACAATAACCAGGTTATTTTACTCCGTGGCCGTAGTACTGAACAGACGTTGTCTACAGGATATAAGTTAAGTATCTACCGATAATAAGTTGCTTATTAACTGCTATTGTAATTGTGTACAAATAATATTGTGTAATATATTTGTAATGTATTGTTTGTTACCATAATGGTAATTTATAAAGATGTTATTATAATTAACCTGACGATTTAAAAGAGTGGTCATGAGTTTCTTGCTAGTTCTTCTCATGGCTCGATGTTAGCGAACTTGCAGATAAATTAATTGAAAGTCATTGATTCTACAATACTATAAATATAAATAACTTATAACAGTTGTTCTTGCTTTTATTTACATCCTATTTGCTATTGCTTATGCTATTTACTACAAGTTATAGTATATAGATATATAACATTGCTTATGCTATTTACTACAAGTTATAGTATATAGATATATAACAATATATATCTATAATTTATTGTTAATAACCTCTTAATTCAATTGTCTTAACATTAATTGGTTAATTCGTTTTATTTTACCACACTTTGTCGCACCATATTTAATCTAACACGTGCAGTCATAAGGAAGTCAATAAATTCCCTTGTATGTAGGTATTTAAGCAACTTTCTAGATGCTTTCCGACTTTAATGCAGCATGTTTGTACGGAAAATTTTTAATATATTAGAAAAGTTTACCGTACGGGACGGAGCGGTTCGTAGCGCGGGCACCGACTTTAAAATTTGTTGCTCTACTTGCTCTATAGCCTGTTTTATTTTTATTTTAATAGGATTAGGAGAGCTTTTAATGCGGGAAAATAAACAGTTGTGGCTTTAAACTTGGCTAAGAACAATCGTTAGGATAATGTTGGTAGTTCATTAGCAACGGTAATTTATAGGACGTTTTAAGTTATTGAATAGAATAATGCTCGTCAAATTATGTGAATTAAACATGTATTTTTTTAAATTTACTTAGTCATTACTTTAACATTTTATATCCACTGCAGGACAATCCTCAACCAACCCGTCTAGCCCGCGTGGTATAATACGAGTTAAAAAAGTTCCCTTTTATAGGTTGAGATGATAAATCTGTACTAACTTTACTGCTAGGCCGTACAGTAACTTTTCCTTGCACCATCATCTGCATAAGTTTCTCGACCGTGGCAAACAATATGTTATGGAAGGCAGGGTACACTATCACCTGCTTTACGTACTGCATTCGTTTCTTCGTCTGTTTGTTTTCTTTCTGGCAACATATTTAGCTTATATACAAGGGACCTAAAATTGCTGGTGCAACGTGGTTGTCATTAAACCATTTGGAATTTATAAAAACAACTCCTGCATTAGAAAACAATATCTATGTAGCGGGGGACTTTACAAGCAAACAAATAACGGACACAAATTATAACCGGACTCAAAACAACTCTTTGTGTTTAAAAAAATTGTGTTCTGTGTGGGAATCGAACCCACAACCTCGTGCACAACAGGCGCATTCCGCGGCCACTGGACCACCAAGGCAGTAATTTTACCTTTACCTAACCTTTAAAGAATAAAGCATGCTACTAATCTTTATCTATACTAATATCATAAAGGCGAAAGTTTGTAAGAATGTATGGATGTTTGTAGGTAACTCTTTTACGCAAAAACTACTAAGCGGATCTGGATTAAATTTGGCAGCATAGAGATAGATTATAGTCTGGAATAACACATTTAAGGGCTACTTTTTATTCCGGTGCCACTGTTGGGCGTTCCCAACAGTGGCACCGGAATAAAAAGTAGCCCTTTAAAAACCTTATAACTCGCATTCTGTACCCACTGGACCCGTTGGTCCAGTGGGTACAGAATGCGCCTGCTGTGCACGAGGTTGTGGGTTCGATTCCCACACAGGGACAAAACTTTGTGTGACCCACAAAGAGTTGTTCTGAGTCTGGGTGTAATTTGTGTCCGTTAATCGTATGTTTGTAAAGTCCCCCGCGACACGGAGCTTGTTCTCTAGTGCAGGAGTTGTCTTTTAAAAAGAAAAAAAGAAAGAAAAGTGTTTTTAAACCTACATATATGCTTTTCCAGAATATATTCTCTCTCTGTGCCAAATTGCATCCAGATCCTTTAATCCGTTTCGGTATGATTTAGTATCAAACATGCATTGTTATGGATATCTAGTAGATATGATAGAAAAAAATATTCAATCCATTTACCTAGGTAATGTATACAATGCCCAAGGATTGTATAGAATGCCTGCTGTTCCACCAATATGTAAAGTAAACAAATTTTGGTCTGAAATATCAATTTATTTAAGTGTTAAATTGTGAACTAGTAAAATTACTGAAACACCCACAGATAACAATTATATTATATACTAGCTGTTGCCCGCGGCTCCGCGCACCTGGTTGTCGGTTATTGCTGTAAAATGTAGCCTATGTGTTATTCCAGACCATAATCTATCTCTGTGCCAAATTTCATCCAGATCCGTTCAGTAGTTTTTACGTGAAAGAGTAACGTACATCCATCCATCCGTCCATCCATACATCCATTCTCACAAACTTTCATATTTATAATATTAGTAAGGATGTATTATATTTTCCTTCATAATAATTATCACCCCGACACAGAGCAGTTCCGACTCACCCGAGTCGGAACTGCTCTGTGTCGGGGAGCTTACATGAAGGCTAGCCTTCTATCCTAACCTACCCAGGTTAGGTTAGAAGGCTATAATAGCCTTCATGTAAGCTTTTTTTTAAACATTTATACATGCTGACGCCCATATGCCTCCCACTTAGGAGAGGTAGGGCACCATGAGCTCCCTGCAAAGGTTTTCCCAAAAGACTATAGCATGGGGTTCTTCAATAAAGGAGTTATAAGGTTTTTAAAGGGTCGGCAACGCGTGAGTGACACCCCTGGTGTTGCAAACGTCCATAGGCTACGGTAACTGCTTACCATCAGGCGGGCCGTATGCTTGTTTGTCACCTTGGTAGTATAAAAAAAAAATAAAAATAAAAAAACCATACTAGCGAGTAAGCCCGACTGGGGAAGGACCTTCACCTTACAGAAGACTACAGTCAAATAACTACACACAGCGGTGTAGTTGTATGTGAGTACAGAGCTCCAGCGCTCATTTAGGGATGCGTTTTGAAAGAGAAAGAAAAGTAGACGTATTTCTATCCCAGGGATACTCTCACCATAAAGCCCTGGTGTAAAACAATGGATTGGCAACACGCAAGTGATACCTCTGGTATTGCAAGCGTCCATAGGCTACGGTACCTACTTAACATCAGGTGGGCCATATAAAAAAAAACCTGCCTTTATCCTTTCACTCATTACCTGCAACGTATTCGGTATTATATAGAATACGTAGGCAAAGAATAAAATTAACAATATTTCATACATTACCTGATCTTTTCGGATATTTTATACATTGTCTAGGTATATACATATATAACATACATAATTTATACTAATATTATAAAACTGAAGAGTTTGTTTCTTTGATTGAACGCGCTAAGCTATGAAAATACTGGTTCGATTAAAAAACTTATTTTTTGTTGAATAGTGCATTTATCCAGGAAGGCTATCGGCTATATAACATCACGCTATGATCAATAGAAGAGGAGCAGTAGTGAGATATGTTGCAAAATCGGGGAAAATATTCCAAATTACCACGCGGCTGAAGTCGCGGGCGATCTTCTATATAGATATACTTATATACTTCTATATAGATCCTACTAAATACTTCATTAAGGTTATCCGCTGAAGCTAAAATTGGGCTGGAGGCAATTATATAGATCAGCCTGAGTTCGATCGTAGTTCTTAACTATGGTTATGTTACAGGTTCAGGTACTGGAGTAGGCCCCAGTAAGGAAATGTATAGCCTGTTTTACTAAATTGTATTAAAAACTTTGCGAAGAGTCGGCAATGTGTATAAAATTGTATTTGAAAACAGAGAGAAAAAAGATTTAGACAGGCAGAATGTTTGTTGCCTAGGCACAAATAGTTTAAACCTTAAATTTTATTTGAAAATAAAACATCCATTTATGTTCTACGTTGTCTATAATTTATTTATTTACCTACTTAAACTAACAGTTACATCCGTACGCTTAAGTTATAGATAAGGTAAGAGATAATATGACTAACTTAATTATTTTTACGCAATTTAATAACAATACTTAATAATAATATATTAATCTAATAGGCAGTGTGTTCGAAGAAATAGAACTGGAGGTTGCTATTGACTCAAAATTAGCTAGGAGTCTCAAATAACAAAATATTATTTATGTGTCGTAGAGTTAAGTATATGGGACTATTTGACAGGGTTACAGAACAAGCATTAGGTATATGAAACAATGGACGCTTGCGTGGCTGGAGTATATTTCTTATTAGTAGATTTTATTTCTATCATCATCTTTATTTCAGCCAAGAGACTTCTACTGGTAGGCATAGAATTTCTCTGCCTAGGGTTTCTATAGCATTTGTTGTTATTCATGGAAAATGTAATTGGTTACAACGAGTTAGCAAGCTACAACCTGTGCTTGCCCACGTCAGAGACATTAGAAATTGAATTAACTCCCACTGCAAACAACCCCACAGCCTCGGTTATTGGCGCTACATCCAATACTGTGGCCTTGTAGACGGACGTCTATAAAGCAATTTTCAATATACCTCTATTTATAATTCAATTTCTGAGCAACTCGTAGCTAAGTAATGATCGCACGGTTCGATTAATTTGCAAGCTTGTTACCGTCACACAGACATGTGACTGTTTTTTAAAATACATTAAATATGAGCTCCTTGGCGACCACGTAAAGCCGTTGGTCTTGAATCTGATCTGTATCACGT
Source organism: Trisateles emortualis (assembly GCA_947095525.1). Classification (NCBI taxonomy): domain Eukaryota; kingdom Metazoa; phylum Arthropoda; class Insecta; order Lepidoptera; family Erebidae; genus Trisateles; species Trisateles emortualis. The sequence continues at coordinate 23,294,379 of OX352729.1, read as the reverse complement.
CGTATTGCATTGCAATCCTGTCAGACTATTATGTAGAGAGTTGTTCATAAAAACAGGCAAGCCATAATCGTCGTGATTGCAAAAATAAAAGTTACTTTTTTTATTTAAATGAATTACAAGCAAGTTCGATGTATAAACTTTTTTTTTATATCTACCAAGCATACGGCATCCTTGTTAAGCAGTTTCCACAGTATATAGATGCTTGAAATAGATACTATGAGCGTCACTTGGGTGTTGACGACCAAAGATTTCAACATGACTTTCGATGGAGTATATTATTATTTCAGTTTTACAGGATGCGTTTTAAATAAACAATTTCCCTTTAAATGAGCACTGCAGACATCTAATATTATGTTATATTTCCGAAATGAGCTTTTAATTTAGGCTTTTAATAAAATATAGCCAGCGACATATTTATTTTTGTCATTTAAAAAGTCAGTCAGTCTGCAGATTAATAAACAACACTTCTGCCAACTTTCTGCAGCCGGGGTATTCAACCCTAAAATAACGAATCGCATAAGAAATTAAACATAATTTGGTTATAGTATCAGTCTTAAAACTTGTTATAAATTATATTGACTATTTTTTTAGATTTTAAATTAAGTTATATTTCTTATCCTCTTTGTTATTTTAGGGCTAAACAACCCGGCCGGTCGGAAAAATCTTTTATTATTCTGAAGGTGTATAGGTGAAAATAACAATAGTAAATACGTCGCTGGCTCTTCCCTCTCTGTAGTTATTGTGTATAACATTTTTTTCAGTTACCGTCAAACTTAATTTTCTAAAGGCAAATCACAATGTGCTACGCCGCGCTTTAAAGCAGGAAAACAGAAGTTTGTTAGAGCTTTGCTATAGCGTTATGAAATTCACATCAGTTTTCACGCAACACAAAGGGAACATGTTGCCTTACAATGAGGTGAACACACAATTACCATTACTAAATGTATTTTATATGCGTGGCAACAACTGTATTTTTTTTAATTTTAACATTAAACTTCACAAATTACACCCTTATTATTGTTATTATTACCTTTCCTCAGAACTGCGGCCGCAATCAGATATTTCATATATTACCCTACCTTTAAATACAATATATGATTATTTGTACGTAGTTAATGTTAAGTTACTTTTATTTTAATAACTATTCATGTAAATTACACCCATATTTGGAACAAATATTTGAATCACACAAAGTTTTGTCCCGTGTAAGAGTCAGAGTCACTTACCACTAGACCAAAATGCCTGTCATTTATATAAGTCTTTTAGTAAAAAAATGAAATCGGTAAATTTGTTTAATTTACGACGCCATAATTTAAACGATATATGTATATAAAATATAAGAAACGAATTATTTATATTACTATTTGGACTTTAGTACCGTTACTCATAAAATAATTGACAAGTTTTACTGAATTGACAAACATCTCACCTGCTTAAACAAATATCTACCTAATTGATTGATAGTAGGTGTACTATCAATCAATTGAACAACGGGCTGGGAATAGCAGGTTTTGGCCATTTATCAAATTTGGCCATATTTCAATCGCCTACCTAATTATTTATAGTAAAAAAGTTTAACAGTTAATTTTTAATTTAATTCTATTAATTATTTCAATTAATCTTATTCAATTCAAACAACCACTAAAAAATAACGTAGTTAATGTATATTTTCGACGGCTTTCAAGCAAACGTTGAATAGTTTTTAGTTCATATCTGAATAAATGAAAATTCTTTGTCTTCTCGTTTTAGCCCCGAGGTTTAAGGACCGGTAGAAAGATTCCAGACACGTCTAAAAAAACATATAATTTAAACAAAAGCTCGGAACTGTAACGGGCGCATTTTACTGGGTTTTGTCTCGATAATTTGCGTAACTGTTTTTTTTACTAGCAAAATTTTCTAAATATTAATATTTCAGCCTATTTTTATTCAACTTACTTTGTCCCGTTATCAGACTAAGGACTAACTTTAACGATCTTGAAAATCATCCGCCAAATATCTTAATTATGAAAACGTTTTATGGAACGGGTATCGGCTGAAGCTACCACAGGCGAATTCCTACCTCATCCCTCGTCACTGTGGCGAAACTTGTAACGGCATCTAACTTAAACATAAGTTTTTTGATAAGTCAGTGTTTAAACGATAGGAAGGACGAAGTGGGGTGTTACAGGTTGCCCGGGTGCGCGGGGAGAACTTGTAGTGATGGCGAAGCGCGCGGATCACGATATTGTCGATAAAATTAAATATTTTCTTTTTTATTACAAATTTTAACCAATCTTCTAAGTAGATAGTTTAAACGTGTATAATAAGGATGGGACGGTCAAATTGCTAACTTAAATATATTTTTTTTTTTTTTAAGAGCAGTTTGGTAATAATTACACATTACGACTTAAATATAAATATTTAAGCATTCTAATTAGAATCTAATGTATGCCTTCCTGTAATCAAGTTTTTCATGACTAAATATAAGAATATTGTTTGCAAATATAAGGGTATATGGAGCATTTTTAATACTGTACAACATATTACAGAATAAAGAATATAATGAAATTCTAGCAAGAGCAAAGTGCATGTAGACAATAAAATTGACAATTTGATTTTTTTTCGTAAACTGCTACCACCTTGTCTTCATAAGTAATACGAATTGGCACTAAAAATATATCAAAATTAAAATTTCAGTGCGCCATGTGATATTAAAAAAAAACTTTATCGATATCGATACATGTTTTTTTCCCTTTACTAAGAAGCAACAGGGTGCCGGACGCCTGCGCGTTGCCACCCCTGCTAGGATAAATAGTCCGGTAGGCATGGTTCAGCTTCAGATTCGAGTTTGGAGCCAGCGAGTTGGGACGGAAACCAACCGAGCTCCCGCGACTTCCCGACGTAGAAATGAACTCTTCTCCTGCATAAATTCTGCTGTGAACATTAAAAGTTTTGTGAAGTGACTATAATTATTTGTGATGAAGACTTAAGTGGCAGTTATGAGTCCGTTACGTGCGTGGGTTCAGTAGCTGCTAAAAAAGGTAAGTTTTAAAACTACCGCGCTGCCAATTTCCACTTTTTTTTGTAAAAAAGATGGATATTTGCATTTTAATCTATTTTTTTCAGGTGGTGAAAAATTATATGCTGATGTTTTAAATTATTTCAAATATTGTAAAACTTTATAAATATGAAAACTATGTTTGTATTTTAAATTTTCATGAAATAATAAATTGGGTTTTATACCGAATTAAATATGGCTGTTAAATTGAAAAATATTTTGTATTTAAATGATTAATTTTAGTATTAATAATTATTTATTAATAATATTGTATTTGGTTTTAAAATAATTTAAAAAGGTACTTTACAAATATATTTTAAATTATTCAAGCAGTATTATCGGAGCAGGTTGTTAAGTTAACGAAACTTATTACACATTTGCCGCACAGTTGTTCAATAAATTGAAGAGGCAATTTTCTGCAGCGTCTCTTCATTAATCGAGAATAAAAGCTTTACTATCGACGATGGATATCTAAATAAAATTTTAAAATTTACACTTCAATTTTGTTTTAAATTTGTAAAATTACGGGGACAATAATAACGTACAAAATTTTATTTAAACCATATAAATTGCTTCAAAATATTTAATAAATCTGAACTTAAACAGTTTATTATTTTATAATCAATTTAAATATATAAATAAATTCTAAGTATTGACTTTACCTTATAAATTACCAACGCGCAAAAAAGACATTTCAAAAGTGATGATTAAAATGATAATTAAAAAAACCATCAAATTTAATTGAGGTAAAAACTACATTAATGTATTTTATAATTTTATAAAATTTAGGATTTAATAACGTTGTAATTAAAGTGCGATCTTTTTTAGTAATCTCATGATAAAACTGTATCAAATTTGAATATGGTTAATTGCAAACTTTCGAATCAGCAATGCAAATTAATAAATTAACAAAATGAGATATTGATACAATTTAAATATGTAAATTTAATAATTACCTTGGAGCACTAAACTGAGTAATATAATATTAAATGAAATTCAGTACGGTATTTTTTTATAAAACAACGCCGGTCAGTAAATTATTCGATATATATTTTTTTTTAAATCATATCTTCAATAAATATTAAAAGTAAACTTTTTTTATAACGTGCCTAGCAAAAAAGTAAAAATATATAATAACTACAAAATATCTAAGTACACAAATCATAAGTTTTCATATTTATTTAGTTATATACTTGTGAAAATGTATTTTTTCAGTCATTAAATTGGAAGAAAATTTAATTATAGGGGTTTTTAGCTAACTGGATAACTCAGTACCGAAAGTAGAGGAAATCCTTGCGGGAGGCCTATGTCCACCAGTGGTCGGTCGTCTTTTAGCTGAGATCATGAAGATAATAAGAAAAAATACCAATTGTTCCTTTTGTACCTTGAAAAGTAACAATTGGCTGAAATAGGATTTTAAATATTATATATTTGGTGTTTTAAAACAAAAATCTCTTCTTCCTCTCAATAGTATTTTTAGTCTTCGATTTTTTGCCGAGAAGATATAGATAAAATAAAATATTAAAAGGATAGAATTTTAGTACAAGAAGTTGAATTTTATTATGAATAGTTACATAGTTTTAGCTTAAAAATGAATTTCAAATAATTGTCATTCAGCGGTGTGGCTATGAAAATATCCGGTAAAATTTATCATATCGGTATTTTTAGAGTAAAAATCGACTCGCTAGTGCTTATTTTGGAAATAAATAAGAACTTCTTTTCTAAAACTGTATTTTTTTTTTCGCTTCATTGTGGCGATACTTCAAATTATTTGTTTCCGAGTTTTCTTCACAAGTTTATGGGATTTCATTTTTTTGCACAGAACTATAATTATTTTTCTAATAAAAAGCTGTCTATAACATAAACATAAAATTAAATATTTTTAGTTTTTTTACTATGCAATCAGCTCAAATATAATTAAATATTAAAGCACTTTTCGTCTTTTTCCACATTGCTTTAATATTTAAGTATAAACATAAAATTTGCTATCTGCCAGTAAAAATCCATCGAACCATTACGGAGATAAGTGCAAGCAAACAGACAGGCGAAAATAAAAAAGAAATGTTTATTTTATTAGAAACGTGAAAAAAGACATAGAATTCTTGCGTAGAGAGCTCTCTCTTATTTGATATTACAAAAATTTATTTATATGCAAAGATAGATATAGAAAATAATTTTATAAGAATTTTTTAAACTACTAAAATAATTGTTAACTATTAAAAAATCCGTACTTTCTGAAAAAAAAATTCTACACTCAAGGATGTAGGTTTATCCACATTATATCGTAGGCTTAAAAAATGGTAAATTGAAAATATGTAGCTGTGATAATCTTCAAAATAAATATTAGGGAATATTATATTAAAATCATGGACACAAAAAGACCTATTCCTATTTAAACTATTAATTTAAAGATCACACATTTTTTATTTTATGTAGGGTTCGAACTCCCAACAGGCTATGCGGTTGTAAATGGCAAGACAACAACTTTAACAACTAAGCTGCAAACACTTGCAGTCAAATTTATTACACTAACATAATGCAACTACAGCTTAGAAAAACTAAGTTACCATCATAAAATATTTAAGAGAGAACTGAAATATTCGTAATGTTCCAAGTATATTGTTTTTCGTGATAAATGACTCAAAAGGCTTTAGCGTCGAGACTGAGCACCTGTTTCAAAGCCATAGATGCCATTAGTGAATGTAACGTACGTGTGTTGGGCATTCATTGCTTGATTTTAACTTTTTCTGCACCACATTATTTTAATAGCGTGAATTAAAATAAAAAAGAAACATGCGTATCTCATTATTAAATTTACTTAAATGAAGATCATTAAAATATATAATAAAATAGTACAAAAGAACCGAAAGGATTTTAAAATTACAGTAGTCTAAAAGCCTTTATAAAATAACTATAGATACTAAAATTGAATGCAAAAAAAAGCTTTTCACAACCCCAGATTCAAACCCGCGCAAAATAAATAAGCGCTTACTTACGTTTTGGGGCCATTACTGTGTACTTAATCATATACAATTAACATTAATTTATATCCATTGTTATCCAAAACTTAGAAAATCAAATAGTTACTTCTTTTTCGAATCAAGTCAACTCATTCATCATTTAAATATATTAATTCATTTTATTTAAATTCTAAAACTTCACTTACAACAAAGAAGAACATTTACGCCGCAAAGTAAAATTTCATTTTCATAAATTTTAATCTCGATAAATTATTTTCAAGTGGACGAGAGAACAAGAGGCTTTCACCCCGGACAGACTGAGAAAGGTAAAGGAATTAATCTAATGTCAAAGCGCCCCCAAATACAATAGGGGAACAAAAACTTTTCATTTTTCTTACACAACCCTAAAAGTTACTAGCAGTAATATTAGTTATAACAATTCTCAACAAATATTGACCTCATAATAAGAAAATTTATTTGACAATAGAAATAATTAAGTGAGCAAAGTGAATTATCAACCAACCTATCACTTAAAAAGGAAACATAAAATCTTTGTATTTTCTAAACATACAATCCGGTAACGGAGAAATTTAAGTATAAGATAATTACTAAAGAAATGTAGGTAAGTTTTTAAAAATAAAATAAATAGGTCTTTCTTCACAAAATTAGACTAAAGGACGATTATTTTAATCTTGTTTAGTGGTCAATTACGACCTTTATTTATTAAGGATCCTCTGTGTTAACTATTAATTACTTATTCGTCTTAGGCGGCAAACATTGAACCATTAGTACTGAGTCCGAGTATTAGTACTGCTGTAGCGTGAGAATAGTAAATAAATATGTAGATAAATTTGAGAATGGGAAAAAACAAATTGGATTAGGGAAAAGTCATGTAACAGTATAAATAATACAAGCAGTTAAGCAACAACCACAGGATAATGTAGTAATGAGTTTTTAAAAATCAGAAACTCGTTAGTGAATCTTTTGTAAGTAACGCCTCACTTTAACATCTCGCCCAACAGCACATTTTCTACCTAATTAAAGCTTGAAACGTGAAAAGTTTAGCAGTTATCCATTTTTCGCCAGTGCTCGTGTTCTATACCCCCTCATTTCCCCCACTGAGGCCAGTGCGACGAAATGTGAAATTTCAATTCCACAGCAAGATTTTTATTAAAGTATCGAAGCTTGGGAACCGTTCGAATATAGTTTGGAAACAAATAAACGACTTTCTCGCTCTTTTTCCTTTTTTATACATAAAAGCGTCGAGTTGATTTATCGTCGGAGCAGTGAGCGGCCGCTGCGTCCTGCCGCGAATCTTGATCGACGAAGCATTTCAATTTATTTTATGAGTCGACACCTTCACAAGGGGCAGCTCTGTTCTTACTATTCAACCCCAATTCGGTCAGCACACATTTTTATCTAATATGAAAACAATTTAGTACGCACTATTATAAGACAATGTAAAAAAATGTAAATCTATAACACAATATTTTTACAAGTTTGATCCATTATCTTTTCAATAATGACGAACTTCCACAAATCTTTTCCCAACTTGGAAACTTCTCTAAGCCCATCGGAATGAGATTCTTTTTTGCATTCGTTTGCATTTCTGTATTATTTAAAGACAACAGCTATAATTTTACTTAGGATTTATTTTCTCTTGACTTTATTTTGAATATACTTTAATTTTATAAGGCTATTTATAACACTCTCGGAATAATATAAAAATCTTATCTTCTCTCATATATCGGTAGATTAATCAAATATACCTAAGTTAAATTTATCTTACATCTGAAAACAAAAGATAAAAAGCAATGCATTCTGGCACACCACACGTCGACAAAAAGTTGTTGGGCAGAGCATCGAATGGTTCGACAGTTGCACAATCAATGCGCAATCAACACAAAACGTTTTTAAACTGTGCGGCGCTTATATTTTCAGTTACACAATTTGCGAAACAATTGAAGCAACAATCAACGAATCGTAAGCTATTTCTAAATTAAGTCATTGACTAAATATTTTATAGGTAATATACATTTAAGAGTTTTATTTATTAGTTTATAGTCTACTGACTAATTTTATTGACTACATACCTATTTTACGTCATCATCATCATCATCATCTCAGTCTGGCGAAGTCCACTGCTGAACGTAGGCCTTCCCTATATGTTTCCACAGGGACCGGTCTTGCATTTTAAGCGGCTTGCATCTAATATTTTTCCTGGTCACCGACCACGTTCAGGAAAACGCAGCGTGGGACTTAAAGAAACTTTTTGCTCTCCATCGGTTTAAATATTTCTGAGTTATGTGGCCAATTTTATATTCGTAGAATTTTATAAACTATACATTATTTTGGCCTTTCTACCCTATGGCCTTAGTGTGAATATATGCAATGCAAGCACCATTTACTATGAGATTTGGTGCTAGCTTGTCTCGCATAATTAGCACTAAAAAGCTCCGCAACCGTACATATATTTACATTATGTGCTTGTATTGCTTCTTCTTCTCTATGTCTAGAGCCTTAAAGTATTAAATCGTTAAACACATATATGAATAACATACCATCACGCTTTTTAACCTAAACTGTAAGCACGACATGTATCAAAGTATCGTTTAGCTTGCCATTTTAGTTCCATTATAATCGACGGTAAAAATATTATATAATACATATATCGGGCACAGATCTAAACTCCTGCCTTATACTAAGAATTTCTTAATCGAAAAACAATAACACGTCAATCGACATGGGAATCAAACCCAAGTCATATCATGATACCGAAGAAGTAAGTTATTAAAGTAATATCTTAGCATAGAATCTTGGTTCAAGTCTAACATGGCCACCTGATTCCAAACTAGGCATAGCCTGTACTATGGCAACTAAACAACTGGTTAACGTACCTAAATATGTTTAAATACATACACAGAACACAACACACACTCTTACTCTTCACGCAAAGATTTTACCTAACAGGTAATCAAATCCACAACCTCTCTCAGTCAGTGTTACTAACAAGTCAGCAGTCCAGTAAATAAATATATATTTAATAAAAATAACAAGCAAAATCAAAGTTTAATTGTAAATAAAAAGCTGATATTAAGTATCTCTGAACCGACAGTTTTCCACGTCGGTTGTCCTCCGTAGTTGGTAGTGTTTAAATTTTCTAGACTATTCAATACAGCTTGAAAGTTCCATCGTTCTTCTTCACAGTTAGTGTTCAAGTTAAGGCCATAAAGTGAGCTAGAGAGATTAATTTATCGCTTAACCATTGTTCGTAGATACTTGTAACTGTTTAAAGTTTTAAGTACAACATTTAAATGGCATTATACATAAGTTTTGCTAAGATATCTCGCTTATATTTAATGATTTTTTATTAAGAGTAATTGTATGAATAAGAAGTCTGCTACTGCAAATGTAGCCAGGAAATTTTCAATAGGCCGAAAAAAGCTCATTTGGGTGTTGCTTTAAAAGAGGGGCACCATACATTAGAGCAAACTCAACTGAAAGGATCTTTCACCTAACCATAGCCAAATTACTACATTACAATGGTAGTTGTATTCCTATGCAGGAGAACAAGTCTCCAGGAATAACTTTTAAAAAAGACATTTTCTTAATCTTGGGATATCCCATCACCTTTGTGTTCACATTATTGAGTTAGATATCCAACAAATTTTGAAACGTTTTAAAATATATTATTCTAAGCACGTTTTGCAAACACAATTCAAAATTATGGTTCATCATCATCATCATCTCAGCCGAATAACGTCCACTACTAAATAATGGTTGAAGGAACAAAATTGTGATGCAACGTGTTCATGGCCCCACTCTTGACTGAACTGTGAACGATTTTAGAATAGTTCGCGGACCGTCAAGAAGAGTGATCGAGTAAACCACCCACTTAAGGTTCACTTTGTGTTGCTTACAATACATGATAAAGTGCGCCTTTTTAACAAGAGATATATTGTCTACAGGTTTTTATTCAAATGGATTTTAAAGTTAAAGTAAGTAGAAAAAAATACATTTGAAACACGAACAGATAACACAAAATTTGATAGGTATTTCATATATGTGTACCGGAGCGAATACAATTATTGATTTTTCATGGATAGGCAATTCATGAATAACATAGTGTGTCACAAAAAGGTTCAACTTCATGTCATATGCAGTGTAAAAGTGTAAACAAGGTACCTAGCACTTTTCAAAAGCAGCGTGAATTTTAAACGCCACCCGGGCGGAATTCCGCCGGTGCCTGGCCCGCGTAACGCGCCAACCGAAAAGGTAAATGGGTCATAAAGGCGTATCAATATTGACCGCGCGACTCCCATCCAGCGTACATCATGCCCGTTATATTGGCCATATCTCACGTTATACGGAGAAGCCATTTTTTTGCCACTAATTTATGTACGTATCGTTCTTTTTTTTTTCAAGCGTGTCCCTTTACCAAAATTCGATATTCGAATCGAGACAAATGTGTTGTGGTTACTCGAATAATATGACAATGAAGCCCATAAATCTTCCAAGTAAAATCATGCAACTGCATAAAAACCGTCATTTAAAGCGGTGTTATCGTTCCTGGATCGGAAAAAAAAATTCACTCATCTACATTTCACTATCGGAGCATGTAGTCGATCACAAAGAGTTTTATCGATTACCATACTCTATCGATAACTGAATTTCTTTGTGAACTCTATCACTTTTGCTGTTCATCTCAATCGAACAAAAATACAAAGATTTAACTTGTGTTTACCAGTGTCTTTAGGTACTTTTGATTTCATTACTTCGGTTTCTTTGTTGTTTGCCAACCGCCAGCAGTTTTTAAGCTAATGTAAAAATAAAAAGTATCTTCGCTCGGAAGTTCAGTAGTCCGATGAACATCCAACACTTATACCGGTAAGCTGAAAAGTTAACTAGGGCAGGCTGTTATAACTCCAAGTCCACCTTTTGTGCTGAATTAGTGCAACTAAGAACTAAGAAGACTAAAGTTTTTAAGAGCTTTAATAAGAATTAAACTAAAAGTTAAATGGAAATCTGGGATTTAAAAGTAAATGCCGAGTTACAGTTTGATTGGATTTTGAGAGCTCCGTGGAACATAATTTACCTCAATTTTAAGACATCTTCTCCACAACAATAACTTATTGGGAGATTCTCAGATACAAACATATTTTATCGAGGAGCCCATAGTAATCATTAAATAATTCAAGAAATTCTTGTAGAAAAAAGGGTCTGTTCTCGATTTAGGGTGCTTGATTCAATTTCGTCCAAGAAAACAAGTTAATTACTATTTCCGTAAACAGTTTTAATTATTAAGCTTTTGTTGTAATCCGTGCACAGGAACCCTTTTTAATTAGGGGGTGATATATAATTAAAAGGGATGCTGCCGAACAAAAGGATGAAATCAGGGAGTGTTTGACCAAGCATCTTATTTCAATGAATAATTTTGTTACTTTTAATGTCAAGTATCCATGGCAACGGATATACATAGATGGCTCGCCACATTTTCTCAAGCAAAATGAAAATATGAGTGAGGGTGAGCAAAATAATTAGCTCTATTAACAAGTGTGGGAGTTGTTTTAAAATATATATTATTAGCTTTTAATCATTATAAAGGTCTTTGATCAGATGTTGAACAATTAACTTTATTAAAAAAAGAACTTGTTTTACTTCGAGTAACGTTATTATGTTTAAATTATAAAAATGAAATAAAAAACTTTTTGAATAGCAAGCATACGATTTACCTAATGGTATGGTAACCAGTTGTCATAATAGTCTATGGCCACTTGCATTACCTGGGGCATCACCCACGTTTACATGACATTTATTAAGTTACCGTAGGCATCCCGTAATCTTATAATGTATATAAAATTCTGGTGTCACGGTGTTTGTAATTAAACTCCGATTTTCGTGAAATTTTGTGTGCCTATGGTTAGGTCTGCGAATCGGACAATATCTTTTTTTCATCCCCTCAATATTAAAGGTGGTCCCTCCCCAAAATTTTTTTTTTTTTTTTTTTTAATGATATCGCATACAAAAATACATACAACCCTTAATTTTCACCCCTCTACGATCAACCCCTTTTTTTAAAAACGATATTACTATTTATAGTAAAAAAATACATATATATACATATATACTATAGTATATATGTATATATATGTATTTTTTTTAAATATTGCCTATGCTACCCGATGATAATATAGTTTTCTAATGGTGACAGAATTTTAAAATCAGTCGAGTAGTTTTTGAGTTAAATTCTAACAAACATAAAATCTTTCCTCTTTACACTATTAGTATAGATAAAGCAATATACCAGGCAATCCAATGGCACTATAATTAGCATTAACGTTATACCACAATAAATTATTTATTCATTAATTCATTCGTTCGGTCCCACTAAAACAGACGAAGCACTTATCCTTAGCTGCGCTCTAAATCCAATTTGCTTGCATTGAAATCTGAATATTACAACTTGAGAAAATGTGTTTGCTGTAACACAGTTGACTCCGACGTAGTTTATCTAGCTTATTCCATGTCTAAAATACGTCTGTCAAGTGACTTTTCTTGTTGGCATTTCCATTATCATTGGGATTTAATCTTCAACTAAAGGTTAAGTGCTTGGGTTTCATAAAAAAATATCTAAAGAACTTTACTTATATATATGTGTACTTGAGGTGCTGTTATTAATGTTTATTTTTTATAAAGGGAACTGTCACTCGAGAATATAGAAAATAATGTCCTCCAGACCGACTCAGGTCACGGTAGATGATTTTAGCAGACACTTGACAACTTTCAGAGATATGTGGGTACAAGTGAGTGCTTTAACTCAGGTTAACGCTAAGAAGAAGAACTCAGGTGCACTCTGTGTTCTCATTTTCTCATGATACGACAATAGAAAATGATAAAGGGAGAGTGAAAGATCAGACATTTAATGATTTTAAGTGTTCTTTAAAGCACGGGGTGATTCGAAGTGTTTTCAGAAAATGGTGACCCATGGTCGCGAAAAGCCTTTTTTTGTAGATGGAAAATGCTTTACGCATACCACCCCACCCGGGGAAGCGAGGCGGTTATGTCGAACTCTCCGGCCTTAAAATGGTAGGCGGCCGGCATACCGACTAAAACCCCCTGTGCACCAATACTCGCTTTCACGGGTGGACCACCGGAACCTGATATGACGTCAGTGGTCCACCCAGCGGCTGCCCGCTTTACGTGGGCTCCATCCCCAGTAACAGCGTCCGGGCGCACCGGGGACACTGTCCCTCCGCTGAAGGGTGCGGATGAGACTCTACTGCCCCAGTCTACCCGCAACCTATGGCGGCATCAGGCGCTTGTAGGCGCGCCGACGCCGCCCAGTTCACCGGCGACGGATCAGATCAGCGAGGAGACTTTCCTCTCTGATCCGTGGTCGCGAAAAGCCTGCCCTTACTCTCGCAGATCTATCAATTTACGTGGCTGATAGTCCCATACATACCATTCATGACTAACAAAGTTACTACCAGTAAAAAAAAAACGAATAGGTATGTTAGTGCCTAAGATTGGCAAGCTCAAATTAAACAAACTTTCTAACCTTTAAGTTAGTATTATTTTAATCTTAAAACATTATGTATTTTACAAATGTCTCTTACCCAGTTGAAAATGGGTAACGCGGTAACCGAATAAACTCCTTTGAATTACCGGCTTGAACAGATAGCGAACATAAAATGTTCACCAAGAGTTGTTTTAGGCCCTACTTTACATAATGATATGGATATAAAACACTTTAGGGTTATCACATAATATACTATGCCTTCATATATTAAGGTGTGATACAAAAAATAATGGTCTATATTCATATTTAATGAAAATAAGTTTGAGAACAGTTCTGAAACTACTATTTATTTGGTTAATGTCGTGTAGAAATTACTCAGTTGCAATGTTGTCTTTTGAAAGTAGTTCATGTAGGTATTACCCAACTTTTGCTGTTTCGTTAACAGTTTGGACTCGCAATTTACTGAATTTTACATATCTATTTTTGTAATTTAAAACTCTTATGTCAGTATGATGAGTTAGGTTATTATTAAACGTTGGTTTGACATTACAAAGAAAACCAAACGGCTTTTATGTAACAGGTAATTATTGATTGTAAGTATTTAAAAATACAAATATAAAATATTCCTAATACAAATAATTTATTATGACACTACCCCGCCCCACATTTAAATCGTCTATCCGTGTCATTAACCCAATTTGAAATTCAAATATCGAGTGTCAACAATTCGAGGGTACTTTTATTTATTTATATTAAGCGGGGCGTTTGTAAAGATTATCCTTAGAAATAAACAATTGAGACGAAGTGGTGAAGTGCGGGTAGGACGTCGCGCGTCGCTGCCAACCGTTGATAACGATGCTACGTGAGTTTGAATATGTTAGCGATACACACACTTTTAGCTGATGCGGACGATTATTTCCACTAGTGTCCGAATTGTTTTTAAAACGATATTTGACTCGTGTAGTTTTAGTCTGAAAGAATTTAAGTGCCGTTCGTGCTTTCAAATATTTAATTTGAATAAATTTTCGCCTTACATTAAACCGAAATAAAAGTGAGAGAAAATTCTGATTGTTGAATAATTTGTCTATATCTTGTCAGTTTTAAAGTTTCACTTTGACTATATAGTTAAAAATGATGAATAATGCAAACAAATGTAGATAACCCTTGGTTTTAATCTGAATCAATTTTTCAATCGGGGTTAGCTCAATCTGTATGCAGACAGCTTAAAATTCATACACATTGCATCCAAAACGATTCACATTGCACTATTTTTCATTTCGTATCCACTCCCTACTGCTACGAGCGAGTCCGCATAAATATCAGCAAATCTCTCTTACTAAGTGCTATCTTCTAAAAAGTACATTCGTTTTTTTATCTAGACCTGATGCCAAGGTAATGATCCTTTGTGCTGAGATAAATGTATCGTAGGCACCTAATATAGTTAAATGATAATTAAAATCAATCCGCTAAGTTAATTATAAATATGCATATATTCTTCATTGAAAAGCAAAACTTTAAAAATTAGAATTAATTAATTTTTCTTAATTAATTTTTTAAAGTCTCTAATTCCTTTGCCCAAAGATATAATTTTTCTTCAAATATAAATTTAAATTGGTTGGTAATACTTTAAACTCTGTAACATTTAATCTATAAAGTAGTCAAATAAACTTAAAAGATGAGATCTCGTAGTCGCCCAAAGTCAGGTGCGCCCTAAAATGAAAGCAAAATTTAATTTTCCGTTCGTCTGCAAAAACTCAAAGTGCAAGAATTTTTGCGCCACCGGCGGCGGTAGTCGTAATGGTGGTGCATTTTTCCTGTAGCTAAGATAAAAGTACTGCATCGTCAAACATGAAGGACTGTAGAGTCAACTTTTCAAAAGTAAACTTCATTATAATCGTTTACATAACAAACAAAATTAACTTTTTTGTATTTGCATATGATTATTTTTCAAAGTTTTGTATTGAGTTGGATGATTGTGAAATTCCATTATGCCATCCTCTGGACCCCGATTTAAGCAACAAATGGAGAGATAAAAGCAGTAAATCAATTATCTTCATATAAATATTCATCCGGCAAATTAAAAGATCGCATTGATTTGCATTAATGCTTACAGAGCCCATCTTTCTTTTTATCTTTTGTGTTATTTAATTTTTCTTTATTTATATAAATTGTTGAAACGTCGAAATGAATTTTCATTCATTTTGAAGTAATGATAAAATAGAGCAACTTATGTTTACTACTGAATCATTCCCCACTAATTGGATAATCTATTAAATGGACGTGAATTGATTCAAGCTGATTATAGTAATATGGTTCTTCATATTGTAGTGTTTATGTTTTAATTATGAGAGCGAGTTCGCAATTAGTAACAGATACATAAGTTACAACACAATACGTTGACAACAGTACATTTTCATTAGTGAATAATTAACGCGATGTATGGTGCGCTAAGCCCTGTACTGTGAGCGGTTACACCTTTTAGACAACATTTCCGAACGTCCATTAAAGGATTTGAAGGATTAAACAAGTTCCCAAACCATGGCCTTATGCGTTTCGTTTTTGCACTCAAATGTATTACGACTTCGGATTTGCGAGACTTGTATGTTGGGAGGAACATTCACCGATATTGGTCGAGGGTTTAAGGGTTCTTAGTTTCTGTAATTCAAAAGTGCTTTTCTGAAAATGGATAAGGGTCGAGCAAAACTTCATTACATAGAATATAACACAAAAAAATTATATATGAATGTTTGTTCTCTATTGATTTCTGAACCATCAGTTCAAAGGGATAACTATTTAGTTAGTTGTTCTTAGTATTTACTACCTTAAAGGATCCTGATCTAATATAAGTAAAATACATAAAAAGCCAAGTTTTTTATTTTTTTTGATGAGATTTATTTGAATCTCAATAAATCTCAATCTCAATAAAAACTATTACCTATTAGTAATATTTACATGATACTATACGTAATGAAAGATACTCAAAAACAACAATATTTTTCTTTATCATATAATGGCCACCACGCCATTTTTGCGGGCGTTATTAAAAAAACTCTTCATCAAATAAGGGACAAATTGTTTGATAACAACCCCACATTGAGATTATACGGATTAAATTGAAAACGTAGCGAGAAAAATATGCAGACGCACGCGCTGAGGCCGCCTTATCGTAACCTCATTGGCAATCTCAAACCAAGGGAATGTACTTGGAATATTGTTCCGCTAGAAAACCTTAAGATTTCCTTGGAAAAATTCGCTTAGAAAATGGCGACCACCCCGTCAAGTCGTGACAGCTATGCATAAAAATGTTTACTTCATATTTTTTACACAGGCAACAAGGAATTTGAGTCACATCGTGTTATTAATAATTGAGAATTGCAAAAGATATTTTTACTTTGCTTATTTTTCATGAGTTAAATTATGTTTTTATCCGACTTCAAAAAAGAGGCGGTTATCAATTCATGTGTATTTTTTAAAATGTTTGTTACCGCAGAACTTCGTCATTTATGAACCGATTTGAATTATTTTTGTCTGAGTGTACATACTTCCAGTATGGTCCCATTTTTATCCATGTTTAGATACTTTGGATTTGATATTATAGGGATTTTGAAAGTTCTATAACTTGCCGCATTGAAGTCGGTTTTCTTTGTTAAAATTATATATTTTTGTATGTCGAGTATATCTATTATACTTTATGTATTATGTTATAAAAATGTTATATACCTTACGAATTAAGCTATTATCAAATCAAATCAAAATCATTTATTTTTTGTAAACATTTATTATATCGCTTCCATGTAAGTTATGCAAGAACTTTTTCTTGTGTCAGTTAGGTTAAGTTTACATACAACGCGCGTTAATGTATGTACGTCAAGGCCGAATAAAATTTAAAGGAAGATCATATAACTAGCGCGAACGTGCGTTGCGAGGCATAGCAATATCAAAATTGCAAAAAATACGTAAACAGCAAGCGGAAGTTACATATCATCACAGCGTGCGTCAAAGCGCGATCGCCTACGTCTAGAGACTTTTTTTCATTCTCAAATATCAGGATCTCTAGACGCATGATTTAAACGCATGACAAAATTTTGCCATCTGAAATAGCCTTAAAGTATACAAACTTGAACACAAGTTCACAAATACAAGTCGTACAAATGTAAGCCATCGTGTCGCATAATGTTCAGTTTTTCAAATTACATTACCGACGCTGCTGTATTTGGAATTCGACTAGGTACTCGTATATTGTGAATCGATTTGGACCATGCGGGTTGGGCAAAGGACGCGCAGCGTTGCATTATGATAATGCATTTTGGAATAAGGTGGACACACAAAACCATACAATTACCAACCCTTACGGCACTCTAATCCCGTTCACAATATTATTTACTAAGTTATCGTTGGCAAAGCAAGTGGTACATTAAATTATGTAGTTGCATGTTGACATTTTTTGGCAAGCAATGTTTACTATTTTTAACCCTCGACCAAAAAGAGCTGTGTTATAAGTTTAACGTGTTTATCGGTATGTCTGTTTATCTGTGTGTCTGTCCGCGGAATCATAGCTTTTAGACGAATGAACGGATTTTGATTTGGTTTTATATCTATCTTCTAAATGACGTATATTCATGAAAGTGGTATCGGTTCCTTCACTTAACGTCGCTTGTGAGATTACTATTACTATATAAAAATTCAAAGCTGTTCATTGATCAGCTTCGAAAAGAAATACCGACATTCATCATAATCATTTCACTTGTGGACATAAGCGTTCCTAAGGATTTTAACAGCATTCGGTCCTAATAATGGCCTTTACATTCACAAAATAATATTATATTTGAATTATGAACATAATAATACTGTCTAAATTGATACAACACAAAGGAAATAAGGATAAATAGATGTCGATAGGATGATTCGCGAAGCCCAGAAGGCATTTTATCTCACCACAGTAGGAAGCCCATTCTACTTTAGCTTTGATCTTTAAAAGCACCCCTATACACGTCACTCCCCAACAGATGTCATCTACAAAATGCTTTTATTTAGATTTAAATAATTAGAAACTGACTGACTCAGTTATGAAACTTCTAAAGAGTTTTTTTTACCGTTAGAAAAGGATAAAGAGTTTCGGAATTATAATATTATGCCGGTTCACTTCATGTTTTAATTGGGTTAATATTTTAAAGGCTTTCATTTAGTCAACGATTCTGAAATTAAAAGTTAGTATTAGGTTTATTACCCACGTTTGTGTGTGCCCATAGTAATATCACAGTGTAAAGACCACTTTATACTGTAGTATTAAAAAGTTAAGAACATTTTCAAAGCTATATCTATACTAATATTATAAAGAGATTTGTATTTTTGTCGTAATTAATAAACTCAATAACTACACGACCGATTTTAAAAATTCTTTCACCAATAAAAAGCTACATTTTTAGCGGATAACATAGGCCATATTTAATTTAAATAAATACGGGATCCTTAAAGAAACAAAACAAATGTCCACCTGTGCGAATCCTGGACGTGCGACGGTATTATATGTTACTACAAGAATAAAAATAAAATAACTATAAAGAAAACACAAATATCAACAAAATTAGAAAATTTGTTATATAGAGGCCTAAATATAAGCGATCTAAATAACTCTGTCACCAGGTTGGCCACTAACCAAACGATAAGAAGAAGAAGAACAAAATTAAACGTGTACATGAATATATGAATAAATATATAGAGAGAGCAATGATAAATCTTTATACCAAAGCTTTCCTTTTATCTCCGTTATCGTGTACGTGAGATGTGCCCCTCACATGGTAAATCAGGCACTCCTTTTAAATTATACATGCGATTTTAAGTAACCAGATATGGGATCATTCGCTTAGGTCCGTGTATTTCTCTTATCCGCTTGACTTCGCAACGATATCCTTTCGTTTTGATTAAATAATGTTTTGATTTAAACAAGTTTCTTTGGAATATTGAAAAATGTCATGTACTATTTGTTTTTTTTATTATTAAAGTGATTGATTGTTTTATAAAAAAGGTGGGATTACTTTAATATATATACCTATATATATATAAATTGGTTAGTCACAACAGTTCAGGAGGTACTTTGATCTGCTCTGGTTGTGTTGACATCTGTTTTTTTTAGTAGGTAGCTTAGTGATATGATTTAATAATTTTGTTATCACTAACAATTTTATCACATTGCGAACACCGGATGACCTCTAGTAATATTATTATTTAATCATCATTCATCTCAGCCGATGGAAGTCGCCATTCACCATTAGAACACTCCCACCGCTGGACATAGGCCTCCCCTAGGAATTTCCACAGCATCGGCTACCCGCAACCTTTACTAGAACGCCGATCTAAAATGTCGAGTTATACCATAACAACAGAGCTGAATAGTTAACTAATGACAGATAATCATAACAAAGAACAATAACTGAAAGCCAATACGTTGCAACAAAACGATGAAAAATTACAGAGGTAGCAAACTATGCGCAAAATTTTATTACGACTAAGAAAAAGCAACGTCATACAAACTGTGAACAGATCGTGCTGACATTGTATCGGGGCCAATAAAGAGCCTTCACAAAAGAGTGCATCCTCCTGCATTTCATAAAGGCCGACTAAATCGATCCGGTGAATATTGCGAGCAACTTTCAGCCTGTCATACTAAAAATGGCTGCTTTACAAATGGCATATAATAAAAATTCCATATAAATTGATATCTTCTTCTATCTTTATCCTATATTCTACCGATACATATATACATATGGAAGTATGCAGTGTATGTATGTTAGTTTAATTAATTACTTTTGTTTTATTATTTTTTCGATAGTCCAAATTCTACATATCAAAATATTGTTCTATCGATGGTAGGCAAAAAAACTGTTACTGAAATGAATTTTATTAATAACACTAAAATTGATCGATAATTACGAAGCAAAAAAATCAGCTGAGAAACATAAAAAAACAATCCTTTCTTTTTCTTTATAATAAGAGATAAAATAGTTACATTGAATATATAGTTTTATTGTAGATTTAAGATATGTTGTTAAATAAATACTCAACCGAATAGCAATTACAACTGATAAGAAAACTTTTAATGCGAAATAAATTGCACTCACAAAGTCAAAACACAACACATTCCAAACTACATTCACATAAAGTAAAGAGCTAATGAGGCAGTCATTCTCCACTCACACAGAAACGATGATGCCAAGAAACATCCCTACTTTACGACTGTTAAAGTTTTTTAATTTGCTCCTAATGGAAAAGAATATCAAACGAAGCATCAAATCATTTGCGAATTCTCTGAAACAACAAATAGAGTGTAAATTTTAATTATATATGTAAGTACAAATAACTAAATAATTATGCAGAAAACAATTTATGTAGGTTAGTTCTGTAAAACAATAACATAAAGTGTTATTCTTAAATTGACTTAAAATACCACTTTAGTGTTTTTTCTTCAGTTAAACATAATATTATTATCTTTAACTTATATGTAACTTAAAAGTACTTAAACAATAATATATAAATCCAAATAATATAATATGCTCTGTAAATAATATATTAGGCTAGCGCTATTGAAACAAGTAGGTACCTAATACGTTAAATAAATTTTATAACATCTATCTATATTTGCCAAACATATTATAAGACTCTTATTTTAAAGCCTTATCTAAATTGGAATATTTACAGCGATATTAAAGAAAGAAACTTTCGAACGAATGCCCTGCGTGCGTACGTAATCTATAAAAGTTGTCTAAACTACGAGAGTTTCAAACTACTTTTCTTAAGGATGGATAAGAAGGATGGAAGCCACCAGTTTCTTTGGACGTATAAAATGTATTTTAGGCGAAGCTTACAAAATCAAATAAGATTGATAGGAAAAACAAGCCTTAATTCTCTAATAACAATATTTAGTGATGTGCAATTTATGCATATATTTTATAATAATAGACGCATGTCCCACTGCTAGGCATAGCTCTCCTCTCCTCTATCAAGAGAGAAAGTTATTACTTACTTTGGGCCTGGGAGTTGAAAAAATGGTTTTCAAGCATTTTGCAAATACAGTGACGTAAGTATGTTCTGTGTGTTTCCTGTCCTTTTATAAAACTGTAGGCTTCCGTCACTACTCATCATCAGGCAGGCTTGTTTACCACCTAAATAGTATAATAACGTTTAGAACTCTTTAAAATAAATTTAATTTATACACGTGGCCTTAAAACAATATGTCTGCTGAATTGTTTCATCTCCCTCTCCATCTTATTATATTAATAAAAACCAATTAATAATAACTTTGTCTATTACCTGACAATAGAATTGAATATTCAACGGATTTTGTGAGAAATATGCCAGTCAATACATGGTTACATGCCTATGGAAACTTCTTACCTAAAAAAAGTGAGCCGTATGCTTGGTATAAAAAAATACAACAAGAAAATATTTTTCAATGCACATCAAGGCTAAATTGAAAGGCCTTAATTCAGTCCTTTGTTGCGTCATATTCAAGTAGTCGACTTTAGGTGCATCTTTTTGAAACACATTGTTTTACTACCCTTTTTCTGTTCGGAAGCTAACAGGGCTTTTAAAAGCCTATCAACACGATTTTTCACTCGTTTTACATATTAATTTTCAATTTATGACGTAGAATTAAGTTCTCTTTCATCGTGTTCTTTTACGTCAGCCGTGCCATGATAGCGTATTGAGATCAAATTATAACATCGCCGTGAAAGCTTTTTAAAAACTTTTAAAATACTTCAACTTTATAATATGATAATGCAAAGTTTAACTTGAAATGATTACAACTGATCTGCATCATGGGAGAATGAATGAACTAAGCCTCTTTAGGCGTGTGTGGATTAAGGCCCAAACCACAACTTTCGTAATAGTCTATACTAATATTGTAAAGAGGTAAAGTTTCTGAGGTTGTAGGGGTAATCTCTGGATCTACTGAACCGATTTTGAAAATTCTTTTACCAATAAAAAGCCACGTCATTTGTGAGCGCCATAGGCTTAGCGCATATATTAAACCGAAATATGCCTAACAAAAAGGGGCACGGGTCAGCTATAAATAATATAATTATGTAGTTGGAAAAATAGGAGTTAAATATGCCTTCTTCTTCTTCGGAGAATAGGCGTTATGATAATATGTCATATGTTTATCATTTGTTTTATATATTCTTTTAAGACAAAATTATATTATATTTAGCTCATACATCAGCATAGCATTTTCATATTTGGCACAGAGGTTCAAATAAAATATATAAAATAATTCTAGTTAATAGTTGAGAAACGTATGTGCTAGCAGTTTACCAGAGCCCAGCGGTTATAAGCCTCTTTCTTTAATGTACATGCATAAATCCGAATTAAAACCGAAAGAGGGCTCGAATAAATAATGCTGCCTCATTTTTCAGAGGTCTTAAGTCCCCCGTCCTACTTTATACGGCTGTTTTTATTTTTCGTATTTAAAAACTCCGGTAATTATGAGTTAGCAGATTCAACGCAAGGAAATTTTGTGACCCACTTGTTTATTTTTTTCCTTTTATTTGTTGGTGTCTCCATTTTTATATAACATTTACCTTAAACTGTAAAAGAGGGATGTTGTGACGTCACCTGCGATGTTTTCCAAACATTGTGCTCAGAAAAATGTATTTTTGTGTGTAACGCATGCGTGAATTACATTATGTTTAATTAGCTGTTGCCCGCGGCTCCGCCCGCGTCCATTTCGGTTAACGCTCAGGGGAAGCAGAGTCATAGGGTGAAGCGAGTGGTTTTCACATTCATTTTACATGTTAAATCTAAACAGCATACAAGATAAATGAAAGTAGAAAAAGCGAATGAAGTCTGTCTGGATCAAAGCATTTGGTGTACCATAGTCTAATATTATCTTGAAATATAAATAAATTCCTACATATTATATGACATGTCAATTGACGAAGCATCAATTGAGAACGGCACAACTGATTTGCCTGATATTTTATTAATTAATTTTATTATTATCTAGACAAGGTTTGTGGTATATCATGTTTTTTTTCAAAATCCACGACATACAGTATTAAATTCTAATTTTAATATTGTATGAAAATCTCAATACAAAAATTAAAGTTCAGTTTGGGAAATAATCTGCTGTTATAATATAATAATAATACACAAATCAAAGTCACTTACATATTTAAGTTTTACTTGTACGTTCCCACAACTTTGCACAATCACATGCACTTATACTTAAACATAGCACTAACATCTAAACTAGGCCGAGCCTGTATTTTAGATGCCAGTTTCTACCAGTGACATATTAAATCTTTACTAATATGTTTTCATATACATAACAAATGCCGTATTGTATTACATATTATTATTATACTATACTAGCGGTTGCCCGCGGCTCCGCTCGCGTGGATGTCGGTTATCGCTGTAAAAAGTAGCCTATGTGTTATTCTAGACCATAATCTATCTCTGTGCCAAATTTCATCTAGATCCGTTCAGTAGTTTTTACGTGAAAGAGTAACAAACATCCATCCATCCATCCATTCTCACAAACTTTCACATTTATAATATTAGTAAGGATTTAATTCATTGCTTTGTTTCTATAATTTTTTCCATTTCATCAACATCGCTTAAGTAAACTGAGCACGTTCAAAAATTAAATACCTTATATTTTTAACCAATACACGTTCGAAGTTAGAACAATACTTCGTTACGGTACTAAATTTACCCTCCTCTGCTCACATTAATTAAGGAGAGCGAGCGTACAATGTTATTGTTACAAGGGAAAAAAATAAAATACCCAAGGATATACTCGCATGCATACACCTTTACATGCGAGTAGGTATGCTGTGTTTGTTTGTCATCGATGGGGCACAGTATTTATTTATCTGAATCCTTACCTGCAAGGGTAATCTGTTGTTGAATTCTGATTTATTTTTTGAATAAAACGGTACATGTCCACTTATATAACTCACAATATTTTTCAGGTTTAAATTATGTACAATATTAATACAGACCACTTATGCTTCTCTCTTGCAGAACTTCAAACATTCTGAATCTTTCTTCTCACTCACACTAATATAATTCTAGAAACAAAATTTAACACTAATATTTTGAAAACAATCTTGAATATATTGAAACATCAATCAGGTACCAGGGATATATTTCATTGAAGATTGCTTGTGTTTTATATTGCTATCTGCTTACAATTAGTACCTACCTATTAATAGTTGTTGTAATAACAATCGAAACGTAATTGTATTGCAAGGGCAACGCTGTAAGTCACCGTCAAAGTGAGTAATGATCTACTAATGACAGTAAATATTGTTGCCATTATTCTTGGAAGGCAATATCGACTATTACGGCTTTCACGGTTGATGATAGCAACATTTAATTAACATTACTCCTGTCCTCATCTCCGTTTACGTTTGATATCTTACAGTTACATCACTGTTCACTCCTTTGGATATTCTGAATAAGATATATAATTCGCAAATGTAATACTTATAGGTCTGTTTTTTTGGTTTTGTGTCTTTTATTAGACTACTCCCGCACCTAATAGAATACCACAGCCAAATAACTACACACAGTAGTGTAATTATGTGCATATGCGGGAGTATAGGTCCTTATTTTTGAATTAGGGATAACGTTTTTCTTATCCCATTATCCCTGGTGTTACAATATGTAGATTCGACAAAGTTGAAGTAATGCTACTGATATTGTCAATATGCTTGTTTGTCATTGAAAATAGACAAATTTTTCAATTTCGTTTTCAATTGTAACAAAAATGTGAATATATGTACATCCAGTACATAAAAACTTTTAGTTACAAACAAACTCAGCTCAGTTGGATGCTACTGAATACCTGAATTGTGCCGGCACTGGCAGCAGAGTACACAATAAGTCGTTGTCCGAATCCGTGAAAATGGCTAGAATGTTGCAATATTAAACTTTTGCTAAATCCAGGTGAATTTATTTGTTTCGTCTGTGAAATAGTCAGCAGTTAATATTATATTTATCATTCATTGTTGCAAGTTTCATGATACCCAAACGCTTTTAAAAGTATTCAACTGAAAAGTTGAGTATTATATTAAATTTTACGGAGAGCTCCATCCAATTACGTCTTAAATGTTGCTAAGTTATTTATATTAAAAACATATCTCGATTATAACACTTCAAGTTCTGAAAAATATATAATTTATTTAACATTCTACATTGTAAATTTGATTGTTGAGTTCGCATTGTAATTACATTTATGTAGTATTATTTTTAGCAAAGGTATTTAATAAATAAAGTGATCTTAAATATTCACAATTACTGAACAAGGAAAGTCTGTAAAGATATCTGTTATTGTTAAGAGTTCTGATAGCATCTCAGCTAAAAGACGTTTCTGCTTGACATAGGCCTCCTTCAAGGATTTTCATAGTATTCGGTCTTAAGTCTCAAGACGCTATTTGGTAAAAAATCAACGGGTTCGGCTATCAAGGACTCGGGAACCCTATAGATGGGTGACCGCATAGAAGTATTTCATGTGACCATCTCCATGCATCGACTGTTAACAGTCCTTAGATCACGACAGAGGTCTAAATATGGGCGATATAAATAACTCTGTCACCAGTTTAGCCTTAGCGCCCAAACGACAAGAAGAAAGTCTGACTCAAAGCTGCAAAGCGGTCGTCGGTCTACGTTGTAGAAGATCTACCCACGCTCACGAATTTTGTATTAGTCTAAATTAATATTGTTATTACTACCGATCACTTACCGATGATATATGCTTATTTCAAATTGTAAGCTGGATGGATTCCGAAGCCATTCTTATATAAATGGCACCCATGCATTTCAATGTTTGGTTAACTGGAAATTTTTCTTTCCGTTTTACGGCAGCACATTGTGAAATGAAAGAATTATATCGTGAGCATGTTTCATGCAGATGAATGAATAGGCTGATGGACGGACGGACGTGACGAAAATAAAAAAACACTCCGATTTCTTTGTTGTGTCTGCATGCTGCTAGCTGGCCGCCCCGATAAAATATTTAGCCACGCTATAAAATGTCTCGTTTTTTTTACATTTATAGAATTTTATAATAGCAACAGCTCTAGCACAGCTAAAAATGTTTGCTAACATTATATAATTATTATTATTTTCTTACCATAGTTCGCAGCCATTATAATAATTCTGAATTTACTAAGTTATACGGGTTGTGGAAGGTGGGTGTTGTAGCGTGAATATGGTCTAGCAGTGGTCTAAAACAGGCTGATTGATGTAATGATTGCCGAAAAAGAGCGACAAGGGAAGTAAAAATCGACTTGTATATTGAGGCGTGAGGTCGATATTTTCGACAGCATCAAGCGGCCAATGTTAATTTTATTTTGTTTAATTTAAACGTTAAAATCAAATTACTAACCATCTTTTAACGGTGAATAAAAACATGTGGGTATCCACATGTCATCTAAATTCTATAGGCATGATCCACCAACCCGCTTTAGGTCAGAATATGTGAATCAAGACCTAAACACTACTTTCTTCATAGCGGGCTAGAAGCATGTGCCTAGCACATAGAGTTGCTATTAATAGGTATATAAAAAGCTTAATTTTTGCTTTTTTCTTGGAAAATATTGACGAAACGACTGACTAAAGCTAGATTGAAGTCAGGTATTGTTTTTAAATTTAACCTCGCTTTAATATCTAAAATTCTAAATTTATTCAATAGCATATAAATTACTCAAATAGCCACTATAACCTTCATTCAATCATTGTTACACATCCAAAATTGCCTAACTTCAAATTCCAATTTCCAATCAGCGTTAATTGCACATTTCTTCCCTATTTAGGTGCAGGCAATGCTAGTAATTACGGCATTTCGGTTAGTCGCAATAGGATAATTGATAGTGTGCCTCAGAACAATGCGTTGACATCAAGCCGATTCCATTTCGGTTGCGGTGACATCGGACCGCAATTGCGATAACCGATTTGCCGGCTAGGTGATATTTTAGCGTTAAAATCCGTACGTTAGTGCTGTGTGGTTGTGGCGTTTTCGTTTAGAAAATAAGGAACAGTGTGTACCGGGAGCAAACATATATCAAACATATTATTTCAACTGTTGACATTTCAATATAAAAATATATATATACGGATTCACTTAAAAACTTTTCAAAAAATAAGGCGGTATGTTTTGGGTACCTATAATAATTATAATAGAAACGTAACTATGAATAGAAAAATAGAACATTATACGTTGCCACAATTGACTGTTGATCTCGTTATTTACTAATGCGCAGTGTGTTGTGATCCATAAATGGTTGTCCGGCCGGCTGATTCTCTAAGAAACAGCGATGGCAAACTGACAGTTGTGATCGCAAAATTGTCAGTTGTGATTGCTCGGTAACGGCACAATCTATTGACTAAACGTCAAAAAGGGCTCTTACGGAATACCGATTTTCAATCTGACAGCCAGATTTTGCTCGGTTTTTGCGGTGGCTCGGTTTTTGCTCTTACGGAATATCCCTGCGGAGTCTGGGTCTAGTGCAGGAGTTCGCTTTTAAAAAAACTTACTATTTTTAGAATCTACGTTAGTAAAAAACCGGACAATTGTTAGTTTAGAAAATAAATTCGGACTATTTACGGTTACGACCGGTGGTAGGTAATCTCAACGGAGGTATAGATCAAACGCAGACTCTATTTAGCGTCTATTCCTTGACTTATGGTTTTATGATTAGACTGATAATGTAGAGAACTAATGCCTAAATGTGCTTTTCTCAGTAAATCCATCTATAGTCTGAACGCGATTAGCTTACTTAACAGGTCTATTGCGACTTAGATCCGAGTCTCTCTAAATTAAATTAATCTAGTTAGGACACTTTGACAAGGACCGAACTCATTAAATGTCCTAAAGAAAACTTGAAAAATATATATATAACTGTTTAACATTCTGCAGGTGATTCATTTTAACAATCCTCTCTCTATTACGTTTGACAATATCCGAATAATTACAGGATGTTTTCGTAAAGCGGAAATGACGTACCGAATTGACAATAATCCGACGGAGAGAATGTCGCGTTCGCGAGGCAATTTCCGGTTGTACTTCTCTCGCCGGCTCAACGGCTCAAGAATGGAATACTAAAAATTTGAATAAAGATTAGTTGTAAATATCAAAGTTTTGATATATCAACAACATTAGCGCAGAGTAAGGAAAAGAAAAAGAAAGAAAATCTTTTTTTTTTTTTTTTTAAACAATTGAACTAATTACATTAACCGCTTACGTGTTTTGTTTGAATCCCCATCGGAACCCTTATTACCGCAATTTAAAGTAATAGTCGACCAGACCGATTTCAGTCACGGCGACAAATTTCAACGGAACTGCGACATATAATATTGCACAAGTGTGCGCAAGCACAGGTGCACTCACTTTTTTTTTTTTTTTATACTACTTGGCAAACAAGCATACGGCCCGCCTGATGTTAAGCAGTATCCGTAGCCTATAGACGCTTGCATTACCAGAGGTATCACTTGCGTGTTGCCAACCCATTTTTTTACACCAGGGCTTTAAGATGGAAGTAACCCTGGGATAGGAATACGTTTCTTTCAAAACGTATTCCTAAATGAGCGCTGGAGACCTGTACTCACACACAGGAACACAACTACACCGCTGTGTGTAGTCATTTGGCTGTGGTTTTCTGTAAGGTGGAGGTCCTTCCCCAGTCGGGCTTGCTCGCTAGTATGGTGCCCTACCTCTCTTAAACTTCACTATTCCTTCACTCTCATTATCCGATGGGACAGCTATCCGATACTACTGGAGAGAGATCAGATGTAGAACGAACGGCTTTTTGTTCCGTGTTTTAAAAAAATATTCACTCATCTACGAACCGACCGCAGCAAGCTTGCTTAACCTTGCAGATCTATCTATCCACGTGGCTAAGACTTAGCTACGAGCTCCTCAGCTTAAAAATATAAATACATATATAAGTACGATCAATACATATTATTTGTGCTCGACATAACATTGTTGCTGTATCCCAAGAATTTATCCCGAGGCTTTCATCAGCATGGTATGAGTAATTCGCATAAATTAGATACAGTATATTGTGTAAAACCAACATCGTGAATCTTATACATGACATAATTCAATTTTCGCTTGATCGTCGGATTAGACACCTTATTACCATTAACTTACCTACGTACAAAGATGAATTTATATTCAAACTAGCCGCCCACCCTGACTTGCACGGGAGGTATATTCCGAGGCAATATTTTTGTCAATAAAATATAGCATTTGACACTCACAAATAACGTGGCTTACTATTTGTAAAAGAATTTTCAAAATTGGTTCTGTAGATTGAGAGAACGTCACAAACTTACAAACTTTACCTCTTCATAATACAGTTTATATAACAATATTGTCCCGTGGTTTACGTAATATAGATTTTTTTGTACCACTTAGATACAAACAAGCATACGGCTTTTGCATCTAACCGTGATTATTTACCACATTATTATGGTGATGCATTATATCGCCATAGCCAAATATCCTTGGCTATGGCGAGATCTGTACCCATGCATAAGAATAGAATTATCTTGGTCTTATGTTGGACTACCTTTTTCCCATGATTTCACCCGCGTTAAATATCGGATTTTGTCGCATGTTTCGTTTATTGTTACTGCCATGGTCCTTTTGGGTCTTAGCGTGATTATAAATAACCCAGTACCATCGGCAAAAATTGGGCTATTCAATGCGAAAACATTTTTTAAATCCGACTCGTAGTTCCAGAGGTTAGCGAGTTTAAACAAGCAAACAGACTCTGCCTTTTTATAATATTAGTATGAGTAGTATAATTCGTTAGTCGATATAATGTGTTGTATAAGTTGCTATATTTATTTATATAGTTGCACAAATAGAACTTAACTCATATTCCCACATGTCTCATAATGTAATTGAACATAAAACTTGCAAATTACTTGCAACATTTGCCGCCAACCACACGCCTAACTTACAAAATATTTCAACGAGAAACTCGAACTTAAACCTCGAGAAGTAAGTAACCTAGTTCTTAAAATGTTGTATCTTGACATCTTGTATTTATAAAGTTTGAAATTTAAACAAACTTAAAATGGTTACTTGCTAGATAACGTATAGGCTACAGGGATATATTGGACTAGGATCGATAATATTGTCGATACTGAATTGATCTTAATAGATACTCGTATCTAGATCTTTTCCGTAAGCCGATTAAAATGCAATACTATTTCCGATTTTGAAGTGGATCTCTCACTTTTAGTGAGTAGTTACGTATATAGTCAGACTTAATTTTGGTTATGAAATAAGCTACAATTTCTAATTTTAATAATTTGTTCAATTAAATTACACATCCATGTCTAAATATGTCTTTTATCCAGTTTTTATACTCTTATTTTAAGTTACTTTTCATTAGGTATTTTACATTATTTGAATTTAGTAGACCGTTCGGTTAGCTGTTTCATCCCGCAAGTAGGTACCTTAGTATTTAAATGAAACATTTCCAACATATTAAATGGATTCGATAATGACCTGATAGAACTCCGCCAACGTTGTGGTTCGGCCACTCCGTCCATAACACATGACATGTTAGTTTGCATTAATCACTGAAAGCCGGGATGCATGCAAGCATACCCAGGATATTTGTGCGGCCGTGTTTAAAGCTCGCGTCATGAAATATTGAGGATCGGGTGATCCCTCTCGCTTGCTGCAATCCTGCACGTCCGGGAGCCGTGGCTACCTTACACATTTTATGTACCTATATGTTTTTATGCACAAAACTTTTGCTTCAAATTAGGCTTTCAACTGTATACTGAATGCACTCTGCATTCAAAAGTTTTACGGTACAGGCATGTCATTCATAATTTTGAAATGATACGGAAATATATGTATAAATTATATTATATTCTATTTAAATGATGATAGGGACTTTTAGTTTGTCGGTTAGTGTTGCTAGACTTTTAATGCACATGCATATTCATTACCTGCATTTAGTATCTGTTGTTTAGCCTTATTTAAACATTTGGACATTTAAGTACATTTCGTGGTTTGTTGACATAGCAGCTTCAGTTCTACATATATACGAGTAATATGATTTAAAGTTAGTTCTTCGTCGCTTTTTATAAATTACTAATTATGATTTTATAAACGTCTAGAAAGAATTTAATTTGAAAAATACCGGTGGGTTTTCTAAAGGGATGAGAATTGTGTATAAAAATTATTTGTCATCTGACACTAATAGATATCTATAAAAACAAAAGAAACCACCTTTGAAAGAGAACTTACTATGATATCTTTTAATGTAAGAAACCGTCGACGATACAAATTGTAAACCCTTTTAATTGTAAATTTCAAGGGTTTTAGCGAGCAACATTACGGATAAAAGCGGACTTTAATAAGTATTCCATTTTAACCCTCAGGCAACTTGAGTTGTTATTCCTAGAGCAGACGTCGACTACCAAGATGCATTTATACACAAAACAAAAGCGAGTTAAACCCTCCTACGAATAAGCAAAATCCTTTATTCTAACACGTCAGTCTCATTACAGAACAAGGCATTTACATGATCTGTCGTAACAAAATACAATATGAGACTCCGTGTTTCATAAACCGAGAAATTGTGGCAAACTAGAACGAGACACGATATATTAAGGTGTAAATAAATATCTTTCATACGTAGCCGTGTTCCTTCGTGACGTTTAGACGTGACATGACGTGTGGTGGGTTAGAGCCGCTGCCAAAATCGGAGTCAATGTCTGTATTTACACGCAATTCGATTCCGTTCAACAAAACATATTTCTGACATGCCTCATGTCAATTCCTTTTTGTTCTTTTTATTGCGTTTTTCTGACATATTATGTTAAGTAAATTTTGTTTACTTTGATAATGATCAAAATGTTTAGTCACATTCAAGACAACAATATTATCCAGGTGGTGCTCATAGCCGCTCACTCTTCGGTAAATGATTAGCAGGTTAAGCTACTAAAGGCGCGTTTACCGTATGGATGGGGAACCGCATAGTAGTTTTTCATCTGAGCTTCTCTGTGCTTCGTATGGTCAGTCGTTAGATTACGCGAGAGGCAAAACCCTAAGTTGGCCACGAACCACTAGGCGGCAATCAGGTATATAGCCCGCTTGAGTTTCTGTATCCTAAAGACGCTTGCAATACTTGAGTATCATTGACTGCATCTTTTGTTCGGTGGCTTAAGTGGTAACCTCGCCATTTACTTCTGCTGAAGTTCTTTACCAGTCAAGGTAGCTCGTTTGTATGGTGTCCAACCTCTCTAAAATAAATAAAGGGCTTATTCCCGCCCGCTCCACGATTTTGGTCCCAAGAGCTCCAAGACTAAAATTAAATATTATTATTATTTTATAAAATCGTTCTCAAGGGCTCCAAAAACTTATGAAAGGTTTTTTCTTCAAAACTTCTTATCTCCATACATCAATTCCCAGGAGCTCCAAAATATACTACATCAATTAAAAAAGACCCACATAATACTGTGTTCCCAACAGCTCCAAAACAAAGTGTACGGTTAGCAGAATTAAAACATTTAATACTATAATATTACGTTTTTATTAGGTAACGGTAAACATGGTTTAATATAGAAAGTAGTAAATAAATAGATTGGCTGGGAGTAGCTGGATGCGGGAAGCCAAGGATCGTGCTAGGTGGCGTGCCCTTGGAGAGGCCTATGTCCAGCAGTGGACTGCGATAGGCTGATGATGATGATGATGAAATAAAGAGATTATGTTTTATTTTATAAATAATACTAACATATTATTTGCTTTAAATTATGTATTAAATCATTAAAACTATACCTGTTTGTCATCACAACCAACATTATGTTTAACGTAATTTGAATAGTATCAATTTAAAAAAAACAGTTTGGGGTTATCACAATCAGTCTTAAGCGATTCCTTAAAAAATCTAAGTTCACAAATATTAAAAAATCTAAGTTCACAAATAGTAAAACATCTCAGTTTTTTAAATAATGTAACAAAGTTTTCAATTAAAGTTTTAAAAAGTAATAAACAATAAAAATCACAGTTTCTGTACTAACTATCAGTCATAGCTATTCCTACAACAAACAAAACAGAAGCTTTAAAAATCTAAATTCACAAATATTAAAACATTTAGTTTAGGCAATAAAGTATCTATCAAAAGTTTTTCAATTAAAGTTTAAAAAAATAACAAATAATAAAAAAAAACACAGTTTCTGCAGTAACAATTAGTCTTAAGCTATTCCTACATATTAAAAACAACAAACACAACAACACAGACACTTTAAAAATCTAAATTCACAAATATTAAAACATTCAGTTTAAGTAATAAAGTATCTATCAAAAGTTTTGCTATCAAAGTTAAAAAAAGTATCAAATAATAAAAACATATAATCCTTTACAAAATCTTGCTGAGCAGGCCATGTTTCAAAATGTTGTTTACAAAACGAATTCTTATGCGCAAGAAGATTTAAAATATGTAAAATTCAGAGCTAAAAAAAAAAAGATTTTTTTCATTATTTATTTAGGTATCTACTATATACCTATATTATAATTATTTTTAATGGTTAGACCGATAGTCTAAATCATACACAGTTAAAATTGAGGTACGGGTTAGAATAATTCGAAATAAAGCATTGGTAATTACCAAGTCGTATATTCGTAATGCAACTTATCAAGGTTGTCAACTTCTGAAATTATTTGAATGGCAAAATAACCCAAAAAAGGCATGATCTAAAAACAATACATGTTTAGTAACAGAAGTATATCTCTTAAAATCCTTATTCTTAATCTATGCTCAAGTGTGGGCGTCAAATTAAATCTGTCAAATCTATCTATAAGCTCTTTTTCTGGCTATCTGCTCAAATGTAGGACTGAGATAGTTGTATGTGTGTGTAAGGGCAGCTCTTAGTTATATCTGTATACTGACTTATAATAACTACACCATCACATATTTTAAATGTTCTGGTCAATCCTGTCCATGCTAAGGTTGCCTGGAAGAAATTGCGCTTAGCGATAAGGCCGCCCATTGTACTTTATTTTCTGTATGTATCTAACATAAGTTTTGTTATGACAAAACTTATGTTAGATACATACACCATGACATATCATTACACCATGATATGTCATGGTGTACAATAAAGAATTATCTATCTAATTGTTGTATCTCTCTTATAAACATTAAATATACTTACCATCTCCAACAACGAAATTAAATTGTTTAGGTGTGGAGGGACCGGCAACTGCGTTATTTTGATTGTCACACATCGTGCACGACTCACTTAAAATTATTATTTGTGAAAGATGGACGTACGCATTGCAAGGGCGCAAGGTCAACTATTTGTTTTTCACATCATTAGGCAAAGTTAGATTGCAAGGAATAGGTGCGGGGTGGAGGTAACGCTACAACGCTGAGTGGACGCACTGATAGATTTCGTACTTTACTATTACATTCGGGGTTATTTTGCCTACGTTACTTTAAAATCTTTGGAGCTCGTGGGAACGATTTTTATATTGAAGAATTGACTTTTTTCTTGGAGCTGCTGGGAATAAAATCTCTAAGTACCTAGACAATGTTTTGGAGCTCTAGGGAATGAAAGTGGTAAATGTGGCTTTGTTTATTATTTTAATACAAACATCCTTGGAGCTCTTGGTAATCAATGTATGAAAATATGAATTTTAGAGAACAATAGATTTGGAGCGCACGGGAATAAGCCAAATAAAGGTGTCGATTTTACATCAATAACGACACACATAATATATTATTATAATCCAATGTGTTTACAGGACCAGGTTGGCTCACGTTAGGTTATTTTAAACTGCACCCTGTATCTGCATCGTGTACGCACTGAATTTTTTGTGCATTGCGGTGCGTTGCGGACAAAATGTGTCATTTACATCATTTATTTAACGCTAACGCTCTCTTTGGTATCTACATTAAGTTAATTTTAAATGAACGGAAATTTGTTATTTTCATTTACTTTATTTTACAAATCTGCAGCATTTAACTCTTATATTATTATTATTATACTTATATGAATAATATCAACATGTTTATGGTAAATTGTTATTGTAGACGTTAACACTGATAAATTTAATTATTATAATAAAATTTATCTCCTAAAAATAAAAATAAACCTAAAATTTAAAAAGTAATTAATACCGTCATCATAATTTTAGACGAAAGACGTTACAGCTAGACATAGAAGCCCTCTTCCCCCTTCCCCCAAGTAATTTCACAGCATTCCGTTTTAAACTGATTTTGCTCGCAACCTTTACCAAGTCCTCGGTCCACCCTGTTGGACGCCTGCCCACGCTGCGCCCCTTCATCAAAACCATAATTTCGTTATAATTTCATCGCCTTCTCGTTTTATCCGTTCTTAAGTATTATGTTTTTAATCTAAATTAATTAATGAGTTACACTTTGACATTTATTTAGACAAAAAATTATGAAAGACTAGTTGTTGCCCGCGGCACCGCCCGCGTGGATGTCGGTTATCGCTGCAAAATGTAGCCTATATGTTATTTCAGACCATCATCTATCTCTGTGCCAAATTTCATCCAGATCCGTTCAGTAGTTTTTACGTGAAAGAGTAACAAACATCCACCCATCCATTCTCACAAACTTTCATATTTATAATTATTATATGATATAATATATGAAAGATATTCTTTCTATAGTAGATTATTAGTGGTCGTAAATTACACAGTAAACAAACAGTAAAACATCTTCATACAAACGTGCCGCTCTCGGTTTGAATGTGTGCGTGCGCGCCGCGCGCCATGTCGGCACGCGATTTCACGCACACGCTAGCATAATATAAGGTAGGAATAAGGTAGCGGCAGTGCGGGCTGTGCAGCGCGTACGCTACATGACCGCTTGCGTTTGTCAACTCTCGCCGGCGCGGGCGGCGGACACTTGTCGTAAATTACGAGTATCATGACTTCAAAAAGGGGAAAAAAATATTGTAGTGTTTTCGGGTGCCTCAATAATGATTTCGCAAACCCGGACTTATCATACTTCCTACTCAACCAGAAATATAAGTACCTACTTATACTTAAATATTATTAGAAAATATGGTATTGTATTGTTTATTTCACAGTTTATTTGCTTTATTAAGAGCGTAGCCGAGTCGCATTTTTCTGAATACTATGTTTAGAGCTAAAGTTTATTTTAAGAAGTCTAGTTTTACTATAAAATAGAGGATTGAGTACGAAACATCGTTTAGGTAAACATATTTTTCGCGTAGGTATAGTTGTAATAAGGGCAATTTCACAATAATTAATATTGCAAATTAATTACTTTTGAAATTATTATTTTTTCTATTGTCTGATGTGTTGTTCAATCCAAATATGGTTCCGGTAGTCTGACGATCGACTTATATACTTGTGTGTACAACGCATTTTTTTGGCCGGCGTTCGGGTCGGCCACTTGACACTTGTTTTTGTTTCGCTTACCTATCGTATGAACAACCCTGGGTATCACCGCAAGAGTAGGCTAATAACTCGGCGGGCGGCCTTAGATAACCTACTGTTTGTTTACTGTGTAAATTATTTGAACCGAAGATAAATTTAGATGATACTATACAGCTTGAGAGGATTCGACAATAAACTAAACTTATTATTATTATTATATAGAGCGGTAATCCACCATAATCGAGGCAAGATAACATGCAAGTCCGATGGCTTAATATACTCTATAAGGCATGCGGTGGTCTAATATCGACGGCTAATTGTTTTTTCTGACACTACAATCGATGATTAAAATTTGTATCCCGGGTAACAACCCGGAATACAAATTTTAATCATCGATTGTAGATATTTTTTAAAATAAAATTAAGGCTTGGGATATCGCCAATGACCTTCATATGGGCGAATGCATATGGGCGAAGCAAATACGACTCACCACACACTAATTCTCTAGTCGAGCGCGGAGATACAAACAGATGTACTCTTTGAATGGACATATTACTAATTTTTAATAAATTAAAATTCAAACTTATTCTAAATATAACATAACCAAATTAAAGGTGTATGTTTTCTGCAAATATTGTTTTTTTCGTATTATATGATAAAAAATTAAGTCATAAAGTGGTTACATCTCAATAATTTGGTGCTGATTCGATGCATTTTTTACGAACTATTTAGAAATAATATACAACTTATGACAAAACCATATTATGAGATCATCTTGTAGATTACTACTGTAATTTTTGGCAGTCATTTGTCTACAAATGCCAACAAAAATGGTTTCATTTACTTTTTCATCATTTTTGAGAAAGGAGCCTTAAATACTTTATAACAAATGTTTGTTTGTTAAATTGACTGTACGATGATTTACTGAATTAAATTAATATTTTAGTTTGACTTTGAGTTAGCCTCGACCTGCAAATAACCTGTTTACAACTAAGAAAGATGACAACTTTCCGTAGTTGTACGCAGGTGATTTGCTAAAACTCAGTCTAATACTATTATCATGCTAAATACATATATCGCGCTTTTTCCATAGCACAATATATGTATTTTAAACTGAGGTTACACGAAGCTGTGTCGCTAAGGCGAGACGGCAATTTAGTTTTACAAGATAACCTTCAATGTATTCGCTTTTATTTCCAACATATAGAAGTGCTAAGCTGCCGCAGTGCAGTAGCTGCGCTAGTAACTTCTACTTCGTGGTCAATAACGTTAATGGTTATTTGTAAAACACTGTATGTAAAGAATATAAGAACAGTAACATGTTCCACTGCTAGGCACGAGTCTCCTCCTGTCTATCAACAGTGCTAGAAGGGTTTAGTCACGTACATATGTATTATTACCGTGGATAAGTTCTAAACCCGGCTCTTTAGTAAACTGATCCCGCTCTAAATTGATCCCGCGGGATGAGTTGACTAAATTAATAATTTTATTACTTTTCTTTTGTCAACTGGTCCCGCTTTCAAATCAGGCAAAACTCTATTGTATATTTTGAAATGTGTACAGGCGTGCAGAAAACGTTTAACGTATTTAGTGCCCAGTAGAAAAATATATTTGTTGTCGTGCCGACGGCCCGCCTCTTGAGTCGTAAGATCGTAACTATATTTAGTTCTGCCGGATGAAAATACTAAATTAAGCTATACCCATCTAACTTGAGAGTAATACAAGTGAACTGAAATATTATTTGGGCGATATTAAATAGTCTAACATTTTTCTCGGTGTCTATACAAATTATAAAATTTATGGAACGGGATCAGTTGACCAATTCAAAATATACATTAGGTCAACTGATCCCGCGGGATCAGTTCGAGCGGGCTGAGTTTACTAAAGAGCCCTAAACCCACACTCGCTGGCCTAATGCTTTTATAATTTCTTCTAAGATTTGTAAGGTTGTTTTACCTCACTCACTGCGAGCAGATGGTTTGATTTATCATCATCATCTTAGTTCCACTGCTGGACATAAAAATCTCACAAAGATTTCCACAGAACTTAGCTCTGAGCTGAAATTATCTAGTGGTTGCCGGCAACCTTTACCAGGTTGTTGGACCACCTTGTTGCAGGCTTGTCCACGCTGCATCTTTCAGTTCGTAGTCACCACTCGATCTACCACAGCGTCTATTAGCTCTACGAGCTGTCTGCCACTTAATTTAATACCATAAAAAAATAATTCACATGGTTACTACCAATCGAGATCGAATGCGTTTTGAAAAAACGATCTCCTATCCCAGGGATACTCCATATTAAAGCCCTGGTGTAAAAAAATGGGTTGGCAACACTCAAGTGTTATATTGTAAGCGTCCATAGGCTACGCTACTTGCCTAACATCAGACGGGCTGCTTGTTTGCCACCCAAGTAGTATAAATAAAAAAAGATCGGACCCAAACCTCATGTCATTGTGTCACATATATCGGTTACGCTTTCATTTAGCTACCATCTCTTCATTTTTTATGATAATATTCCTAAAACCGGACGGACTAAAACTTTCATACCAACTCCCTGATTTAGGAATCTTAGTTTACAAAAGATAACAACTGTGTAAGCTGTTACCAACTGCAGTTGCTTTCCTATTGTAATTATAGTACCGTATTTTGTTAGTCCACAATAAATATTTAATAATAATATATAACAATAATAGCAACCCAGTATATCATCTCCCTCTGCTCTATTAAGAGAGATTTAGGACTTAATTCACATACGCTGGCCCTAATGCGTGTAGGTAATTCAGACATGTCTGTAGAATGTCTTCTAAGGCATGAGAGTTCTCTCACGATGTTTTCCTTCACTGTGAGCAGGTGATTTGATTAGTACATAATATATAAACTCCACAAAGTGAAATTCACATTGGTACTCCCGGGATCGAACTCATACTTTTTGCGTGCAAGTCGTAACTTTTACCACTAGGCTACCACCATTTATTCCACAATAAATAAAAATTAAGTTACAAATTATAGGTATTTAAATATACTATATATTGAATCGTTTTCATATATATATTGTGGTCGTTACTGAACCGAACATATTTTAATTCAAAACCGATATCGAGTTGTCGAAAGCTAATAATTATTTATTTTAATTACTTATACCACAATATCGCATACATGAATTGGGAAACACACTAATTACTAGAATGAACTGTGATGGATGAGCAGAAAAGTACTTATCCTCTGGAGCAAAGGCGTGATGATGCTACATTAATTATTTCACATTTTATATCTTTGAGAATATATTAAAATTAGCCCTTCGACATTAATTTATCAAGATCAGTAGCGATATAAACGGCAAGGGTTCTTAGCGATGATTTGTACCTGCGATAGCCCTTAAAGTGACGGGCCCTTTGATATCAACCTCCAATTGGAATGCTAATTTAATTAAATTAATAATAGGGAGAGTATTTTACCGTAAATTCCTATATGAGGGTGGTTACTTTTAATAATCATTA
This sequence comes from Trisateles emortualis, assembly GCA_947095525.1. Classification (NCBI taxonomy): domain Eukaryota; kingdom Metazoa; phylum Arthropoda; class Insecta; order Lepidoptera; family Erebidae; genus Trisateles; species Trisateles emortualis. The sequence goes on along the minus strand of OX352729.1, from coordinate 23,253,954 downwards.
TTTAAATATATTATTTCTATTGTATTATGTAATGTTAAAGTTTTATTCAGTTGACAGATTCTAGATAAACTTACGAATAAACTAATACTAGTCTTAAATATTTTTAGCATTTTAGCTATGTAATTAGCTCAAATATATTTAAAGCACTGTGGTGAAAGACGAGCCCGGAGTAGGATTTGAATCTGCGATATCTCGGGTGCGAGAGTGCGATGGGCTGGAACTCAAGAGGTGCAGGTTCAAATCCTACTCCGGACTCGTCCTTTTTTACATTGCTTTAAATATAGACTACTGGTCACCTACATTTAGTCTATTCATGTAAAATATTTTGCGTGAGAAAAAGAAAATTGCAATAATGTCGTATGCTTTTTAGAGTGTCGATAGTAATGTAATTGTGTCATCGGCTCAGACCTTAGCCACGATTTCCAGTAACTTGTATGTGGTGCATAAGCTCTAAACTGCTACCATTTGTATAAAGAATTTAAAAAATGCGAAACAAAATAAAGTACTTACTAATAGGTAATGAACAAATAGTAGAGTAAATTTTTTTAAAATATTTTTCATTACAAGCTTTTATCGTTTTTTTGCTAATTGATACCCAACTTATTACCAAGCCACCTTACAACCTTAACATCTCACCCTGGACAGTAATTAAGTACTAGAACAAATGTAACGAAGCCAAACCCAGCGAGATTATATTTTTTCATTTTCCTAGGGCTATGTTCCACGTGCTGTCTTTATGGTATTATAATATTACATATATATAATATATGCAATAAAATAATACCATATTGCACTGTCATCGTGGATACGTACCAAATTTTAATCCCATAATAAAGCAAAATATTACCTAAACAAAGTAACCAACATACATTAAAGGATGTAAATATAAAATAGCCTATTTATTTAAGGACACGTATTTCGCGTTACGGCCACGCTGCTTCGTGTAAAATTAAAAAGTAAAATATGCTGGCATTAAATCCAGTGACGACCAGTTCCATTACATCAATATGAACGACACGGTACCCAGTTAAAAGTATTTATATTTACATAATTGCATTTTATTGGCACATACGAAACCAACGCTTTTTCACGTATAACTACCGTGTAATTTGTAATTTATGTTGCCATTTTAAGTTTGGTTTAAGATTTAAATATATCATACATTTTTCATAGGGTATTTACTGCTAAATAGAGTATTACTTTATACACGTTTCGCCAGTATATTAGATCCCATGTATTAGAGCGGACCTTATTTCTCGCTTGATCTTATCAGCGAAAAATCACAGGATTTTGCTATAATATAAATATGCTATGGCCTGTATATTTTCTTCTATTAGCACCATTTGAGCTTCTTCCGCTTCTCAAAAAAAATCTAAATTCCTTGCTAGACTTGATTATTTTAGGTGATAACACATTTCTAAGTAAAAAATTGAATTACGAAAACTGCTTTGTAATTAAATCAATTTATAGGAAACTTAAGTTTCGTATGAAGAAGCTCCGTTACATATTACGTAGGAAGCAACCGTCCCGATGGCATTTCAAATGAATAATTGTGGCCCGGATTTGACGCGAGGTATTTTTATTGCCTCACAGTATGAGCAATTTTAGAATTCTGTACTCGTTGTAAAAACTTTTATAGGGGGCCGTAGCTCTGTTCGGCTTTATGATATTTTAGGAGTACAAATCGAGAATTCTTGATGTAATTAATTTTCGTTTGAGATAAAGGAATGAAATTATATGAAAATAATATCAGTCGTTTTTATATTATTTTGTTTACAAGAGCTTTACAGGTGAATTCCACAATTTCGCGAAATTATGGTATGCAACGTGTAAATCTGTATTTTTTTATATAAAAATACAAGTTCATAAAAACATTTTTATGCTGAAAATTGTTCTGGCAAAAGCTGTAAATTTTTGAAAAGTTTGTCGTTATTCGATAGATTATTCAAAAATATTTGATATCATTCTTATCATTGGCTAACGAGACTTTAATATTTTCAAATTAGACCTCCATAGTTACATCCTACTAAAAAGTTTTATAGTTAGGAAAATCGATCGTAGCGAACTATGTTTACTGGAAGTTGCCTAGCAACCAAAAGGTTTTATGAAAATCACTTTCCCAGGACTGCTTACACAAAAGCGGTGATTTTAATTCTTACCTATGTACTTTAGCTCAAGATTTTCTCAATTACACTAAGTTATCTTTGGGTAAAGTGATAGTATTATTTTAAGATCCAACAATTGAAAGATATTGAAATACTATCTTTTATGTTTTTGACAACTTCAAATTGTAATTTTAAGTTGTCGAATGTGATTATTATGAATAAAAGGTGTGTGCCATTTTCTTCTGTAAGGCAGAGGACCTTTCCCAGTCGAGCTAGCTCGCTGTTTTGTAGCTTAATATTATTAGTAGTAAATTATATCCTCAACCTTTTACCGCTCGTATATCTATCCATCTGATTATATGGCAGTAATTGACTATCTAATAAGGACCAACTCAATAGACAATTAACCCATTTTCTCAATCAGGATGAGAATCCGCTAATTTAATATACGTCGATCCTACTCCTATATAATTCCCCCTAATAGATCTAAATAGCCTCGTTTACCATTCGAATTGAATTTATTTACTCTAAACAAGTTAAACCTTTCAAACACTTACTTATAGGAGACTAGCTTTCACCCTTGGATTTGCTCGTGCGTACAATCCTACGGGAACTGTGTATTTTTCTGGGAGAAAAGTAGCATATGTGCTATTCCACAAGACCGGAGATATATGTATTATAAGGGAAAAACAAAATGATTAAGTCAAAGCGTTTGTTTTTAAATTAGAATAATATTTACGATGCAACGATTGTTGGCCTATAGGTTTAACCTACTCATACAATGCGCACATAAACACACAGAAAATTACAAAGTCCTACAGAACGTAGGAAATTGAACATATTTCAATAACATTATTTTGAAAGATCGGAAGTATGATTAAAATGACAAAGGTTCGACAGGGACTCGGCACTCGAATCTGAGTATTCAAACGATTTTAGACCTTAAAGATGCCGAATTTTACTATGTATTATATAATTTTCCTGTGACAAACGTATTTATAACTTTATTAACGTGCCTGTCTCGCTTGCACGAAAGCGGTTTCCTATATCTCGCCGTCAACTTACGCTCCGCCCTTTATTACTTCCTTCATGCTATAAGTTTAAACTTCTGCACATTCCGGCTCACGACGTTTGCTTATTTCTGTGTAATTCATGTGCTATTGTGAAACAGGCAGTTTGTAAAGGCTCTAAACGCACCACTAAAATCCCTTATCATTTACACAATAATCATATTACAGAACACATACCTACATAATTAAGTTCGGGCTGTCAAGCTTTTGTTTTCCTAATGATAAGAGTTCCATAATTATGTAAGTTTGAAGTACTTTCTTGTTTCTATAATACACGTTAAAATTTTATTGCGCACATGTATGTTCATTAAAATTTGGTGAGTTAAATCATCTTGAATAAACCTCGTTATTGTAACAAGCGACAAACATATGTATAACGTTTGAATACATTACCCGTTGGCACGCAGTACAACCTTTTACGATTGATATTTTGTTCAACAAACCAGGTATTCATATATTATACTTCCTCGCTAGTCTCACGGAATTATAACGGAAAACGAAACGTGATTCCAATTTTCCCCACATATATCATATGCGAGATGAAGCGAGGGGGGGCAATTTTCGCCACTTGATTTGACGTGAAGAGCTTTCACTTCGCCCGCTAAGCCGGTAGCTTACTGAATAACCCTTCATTTGCCTTTGATGAGGCCAAAATCAATTTATTGAAAATATTAAACATGTCTGATTCTCCGATTGTTTTTAGTTGATACGTTTTCTGGCTTTTCTTGTTTTATGATCCAATTGTTTGTTCAAACAAAAGTGTTACCACCATAGTAATGAGTTCTGGTCACTGATTTTTATATTTCGACACATTCAATATTGGCCCGTTGGCCGTGGATGGACTTTAGGGTCTGGGATGAGATGGTATTTCACTTGTTCTTGATTTTGAGAGGTTGAACAGGTTAACAACAGTCTATTTATTATTTAAGCAGTTAATAATTCATTTTCTTTAATAATTACTTTCCGAATCTGCGTAGCGAAAATTTAATTAAAACTATCGCTTTGCCTGAAGTTAGAAACAAATGTTAACTAAGCGAAGTTAACGGCGTTAAAATAAAGTTTTATGATCGAACTTCCCGCGTAACACAACGGTTACGAACAATGTATTGCTACAGCGATCGTTGCAACAGCCTTACACTAATGCAACACAGTTTATTACCAAAATGATATCCTGTTTATACCGTGAGCCAGTTGGAAAATGTGTTTAAACACGCTCTAGAGAGCCTAGCAGGCTAGAGTTATTTTTCTGTGCTTTTGATCCTGATAAATATGAACTCAATATAGAAATATTGAGATCATATTAATGACTATGAAGTACCTATTCATGTTTATTTGGTTAATATGTACATTCAGCGTAGATTTAACGATTCAGCAAAAAAACTGTCAGAAATTTTAAAATAAATTCATGCGAATAATAGAAAAGAGAACTCTTTATTGTACACCAATATAATATTGGTGGATCACACGAGGTTAAGCTTTTGATGTCTCTACTTAAATTCGTTTTTAAACCGGAGAGTTACGTCCCTTAATAAAGCTTAGTATACGCACTTTCCTCTTATATTTTTATTCTTCGTTGAAAAACGAATTAAGTCTTGGATTAAGTACATTTTGGTCTTGGGTTTAGAAAAAGGTATTCATCGCCAATTTCTATAAAAAACACAGTTTTGGTAAAAACATCCAAAACGTTTTTTTTTTATTATACATTTTTTTATTATAAAAGGACAAAGTTTAGTAATGTATCTTGCAAATACATGTGCAGTTTTTCTTTTCCCCCTTAGAGATCGTTTTACAGTACGATTGTTTTAATACAGCACCTTTATGAAATTCAAATGAAGCCTCTAGAGATGGAGGGTACTTCGGTCGTTCCGTGCCGTTTATATTTATTTATTTCCCAAACAAGAATCGCAATGCTAACTTACGTGATTTATGGCAGTCTACGTATTTCGCAGGCTCGTTTGTATTGCAATACTGTCCACGAAGTTTCACAACACAGTTTTGTCCTGAGTCCACCAGAACAATGGGTGGTTGGTTGACCGCCTGTTTTATTTTACTTTGTTCCGGCGCGACAATAGTCCGGTTTAGTCGCCTGGCTCGCTCCGTGTTAATTACCGATTCGTACCTCATTTTTTTCAATGTTTTGCGGTAAACCCAGTGAATCATATCAGCCAAGTCTCGAACAACGTTCTCGTCGGACGTATTATGGCAAAACTGCGAGTATAAGGGAAACTTCATTAAAGCTTTATTCGGTTCAATCTATTCTCCGAAATGAAGGAGATTAGTTGGAAACTGGCGAAACCTCATCAGAATAAAAGAAAAGAGATTACACGTAGTAAAACACGAACTGAGAAAAAGAACAAAGAGGATTTTATGAATTACTTGTTTCTCTAATACAGGTTGGTTAACCGTTAATACGATTAACGTTTACCGCGTAGCGTAAGCAATAAAATCTACATAAAAGAGTTCAATTACTTTAAGTCTATCAAGGTTATTGTAATAATATTCTACTAATATAGGCAATATTATTATTTATTACGTCGCAGGTGTTGTACAAATATACGTACACACTATTGATTTTTGCAGATATAATGGTAAAGCTTATAGTAGATAGTATAACAACAAGTTATTAGTTTTTAAAGTTTGTATTTGAAATGATATAGAATAAGTTAGTTTTAAATAACCATTTTCTGCTCTAGACAGCTATGAGCTATGTCGCTTAGTAGTTATACTCTGTGTCTGTGAATTGTATGTTTGTAAGAGTATAACTACTCGGACACATAACAAAGAACCCTGCCTACCTCACAAAGATTTATCCATAGTAGGAATCGAACCGACGACCAATGATTTAGTAGTCAGCGTCACTAACCACTAGACATACGCCAGCCGCAACATAAAATAGAGCAACCAAAATACAATTGAAGCATAACATCTAACTTTGTTCAAAATATTAATCTCAGAAGTGTAGCCATGGCTCCACCTCGAGGGAGGCAGACACCTTTACGAGAACGCCACGTGCGGTTAGCAATAATTTTTGATAAAATTGTATTACACTACTCTGAACTGTTCGAAGGACTTGTACTGTATTACAAGCCAACCGGTTGCGGTAAGGTAACACTATGATGCTACGGCTTTTATGAAAAAGGACAGGAAGGTTCTATTTTCCGTGATGGCGACGGGCTAAGCGAGATGGGTACGCTTATTTTTCATGATTGTTGTTTTGATATTTTTATGAAAACTGAACTTAGATTTATGAATAGTAAGGAGGAAATGTTACGTATATATTGTATAGAACAGTGGCTTTAGTAAAATTATTTTCCTCTTCTTCTTCGTCGTTTCCTCATTGCTGAGGATCGCGACCACATACGACACGTCTCCATGCAAATTAAAATAGTTTGTAATTTCATTATGATTATAATATGCATTTTACTAATTGAATCGCGCTCAAAGCAGAGCTCCAGCAAGATGGTCAGACGTCATTAAGAAGGCGTTTGGCGGTAGCATGTACCGTGCGGTCCACATTTCAGAAGACCGCATGTCTTCTCACATATTATAATCATAATGAAATTACAAACTATTTTAATTTAGGTACTTCGATAATTTTTATCACAATTATTATATGCATTAATTCATACATTACTAACTATTTTTTTCTGAAGATTAAACAAAATATTGCAATTAATATGAATTTAATGTTTCAAATAAAAAATATTGAACTATATAGTTAAATGTTGGATGATGTGCGATATAAACTCCCGCAAACAGTTTAATTTTAATTTAACTGTTTGCAGTAATATAATTAGAGTACTACGTAATGTTCCAGATAAGTCCATATGCTACGACAACTGCTTACTATCAAGCAAGCTGTTTATTTGAATGCCTTGGCAATACGCAAGTGATACCTCTGGTATTGCAAGCGTCTATAGGTTGCGTAACATCAGGTGGGCCGTTTGCCAGCCAAGTTGTATAAAAAAACATGCGAGGCAGTCTTTGGGCGCGGAAAACTAAGTTACTTGTGAATTGTATCGTCGAGCAATTAGATTATTATTTTAGGTTTTTCTCATGAAAAGCGATCGGTGACGATGAAGCAAGTTCCATTATTTTTGTTCACTAAAAAAGTTCTCAACGCGCCTAAAGAAATTTTCTCTTCGAAATCCGAGCTCATCATAAAACCAGTTATACTCGTATATAGGTATGACAATCCGTTGAAATTAAGCTGGCAGAATTGTAACTTTACTAAATGGTTTCAAAAGTAGGCAGTGTTTCCTCGCGGGTATGCTCGGGTTTTACAATTCTGACTGAAGTTATACCAATGAAAAGTTCCAACTGCCATCCTTCATCGCCCCGGAGATGAAATTTGGACAACTCTCCAATGTTATTATAAATTCCGACTATTATTGTTATTTAGTGCGACCCGTTTGTTTCCATTATTAACAGCCTCGTGTTATTGATGTTTAGTTCGGTTAGAATTAGGTTGCCTAAGGGCTTAAGCATTAATACTAAATGGGCCCTTGTTAAACAAACGAGGTCTCATTTCATGCGTCGTATGTTATCGAGGAGATATGAAACGTTCCAAATAAATTATGTAAACCCGTATTAATAGTACTTTTTATCTATATACCTAGTTATTTTAAATACCTTGTTATTAATGGGTTTTGTTTTGTTTGCAGGTAATAATCATCCTCATCATTATAACAACAAATATACGGAGAACATAAAATTACCAGTAAGTGTATAAATATTTTCAAGCACTTTTGTAGGCGAACTTTTGCCATGTGTCATTAGTATATTAGCTAAAGAACCATCCCAGGATTCAACATATCTTTCTCAGATAATTAATCTTTCACCATTAGAAAGCTAGGAGTACATTAACATCGGGTAACTTGGGCTATATTGTATTGAATAAAAATTACGGAATCCTAACGAAAACTTAAGAAATGTCCACCCGTGCTAAGCGGGTAAAATATGGCAGCTTATCAAATTATACATATGTTTATCACACGTTATACAGATGAACTATGATAGTCACGTTTTGCCAGTCACGCCACGTTACGTTCCATGTAATAGGGAACAAACCAACTGCTATGCACCGGGACGAGTTACTGTCTTCGGCTGTTACATATCTCTATAGAAAAAAAAGCATCATATTACCTAACCCGGAGAACATCGGAGATCGACCTGAACCTTAATAGCTAGTTGAACTAGGTACATATACTACAACTGCCTCACCGAGGCAATCAGAGTTTATAATAATAAAAAATACATTTTAGAACGTTTTACGCGTTATGAAAAGTACCTGAAATAAACGATTTATAAATTCCTTATAGTCTAACATAATATATACATACTGTATAGAACTTACTCGTAATGTAATATAGGACGCCTTCAGGCAAGGTGGAGCGACGATCTTCGCAAAGCGGCTGGTAGTAGCTGGATGCAGGAAGCCGAGGTTCTGGAGGACCGAGGAGGTGTCGTGGCTAGCACAATCCTCGGCTTCCCGCATCCAGCTACTACCAGTCCACTGCTGGACATAGGTCTCTACCTATGTCCAGCAGTGGACTGCGATAGGCTGATGATGATGATGATCATGATAGAACTTATATCTAAACACATTTCAAACACATTACAACGGCGTCGTGTTACGCTGACTAACCTACTCCATAACTTTTCTTTGTGAATCATCTCCATGTAATACTTAATTAACCCATATTAAATAAAGTCTAGCTCACGTTTTACGAATGTAACCTAAACAAAGGTAGACATACACCGCTCACAACAGCTGTTCACAATACACCAAAACGCCCGCAGCGTTTGTAAACGCACCTCATAGTAACGTAGCCCCTTTTTGTCTCTATCTCCACACAAAGGCAACCTTATTCAATAAAATTCTATCCCCACTGGGAATAGTTCAATAAAATGCCCTCACAAAAGGTGTTATAATGAAACTATTTTACAAACAAAACGTAGGGGTTACTTTATGAAGAAAAAAAACCTCTTTCGGTAATGTAGATTCTGCTCATGTCTCTGCACCTGGATTGACGATATATTTTCTTCAAACACTTTGAAATTGCTCAAATCAATATCATTTTGTACACGCAAAAATACTATCTTAAATTACAAATGGATTACTGAAGAGGCTTTTGTTCAATGTCGAGTCCGCAGCTGTACATTTTACACAATATTTTCTTGACAGCCCGCAATCACAAAAAAAATCATTTTTTTCTAAGAGTAATAAAAATTAGACATGAAGAGCAACGACGAAAAAATGAAAAACTTAACTGTCTTTCTTCAATGCTAACTAAAAAAATATTACGATACTTAAAATGAAATCCAACACATATCATGTTACACCACCCCGGGAGCATATGTAGCGATATCATTTTCTCTGAAGAGTTAAACTCCAAATAACACTAAAATACTAAACTCTTATTAGAAGTAAGTCGAAAAGCACAAACGTAATTTGTCAAATGTAGTGTTAAAATATCCATTACGGGCTCAACTTCACAACTGTTTGACGTACGCAACATTATTCGCTTAATGTGGCGTGTCTAAGGCGAAAATCTATATCAACATAATTCAATGGCGCTTCGGTCACGTCTCGAGTAAATGTTGGTGTAACTTCGTTGTTTGTACTAACTGTTACGCGAGAAAGGGACAGAGATACCGATCCTGGGCCTTTGCAAATTGAAATCGCAAGGGTTCACGCTTAGCCCGTCAATAAACATTGAGCACAGCGAAACGTATCATTGTTCTCTGTATATTTTAATTATTAGACACGGCCCGAAGGGCCAACCCCTCGGGTGCGAAGGGCCTTTAATGGTAGCGATCTTTCGTTCGTTCTGTACGTGGGTTGTTTCCTTTTACCTTTGTTGTTTTATGTTAGACACGCTTAATAATTAAGTAGGGTTTGTAACTATGACTTTCGCTACATTTGAAAAGGCATTGTATTATAAAACAAGACATAAAGCACTCATATTAAATTCAATTCTGATATTCATAGTGTTTGTTCAAGTAGGTAATAAAAACAACCTCACATTGCTGAACATAACACTTGCCTCCATAGAGTCAGCAATTCGTTTATGGGTAAAGTATTACACTTTCTGTCTCTTTTTTTTATACTTGTTTTTTTAATTAGGTGGCAAACAAGCATGCGGGCTCCCCAATGGTAAGCATTTACCGTAGCCTATGGACGCAATACTAGTGGCAGTCTACTCAGAAAAGTTAACACCAAAGTTCTGTGATAAAGTATCCCTGGGACAAAACACCTTTCGATAAAAATGCATCACTAAAAGAAGAACACACTGGATCACAACTACACCGCTGTGTACACCTGTAAACTTCTGTAAATTAAGGATCTTTCCGTAGTTGGGATTGGGAATTGTGCTCTACCTCTATTGAATATATGTATATCTATTAAAATTAATATTTTTACAATATTTGGTAATGAAGTGAACATTAAACTTTTTTTACAATTACAGCACTGGCTGCTATACCTGCATAATTTGATAAATATAAGAATAGTCCATGAATTTTAATGATATTATTAAATGCCATGCGTGTATGTAATAATATTCATAGTGTTCAAGGGTTTTTACGTTCACTACGTACGCACGCGAGCATCAAATCTGTACAAGAAAAAAAATGTTCATTTATGTTTAATACTCCAGAATACTGACTACCTCGTTAGTTATGTATTCGTTGAGTACTACTGCTGACTACCAGGTTACAGGTTCGAATGCAGGGTCGGGTCAAAAATTGAATATTGGGACTTTCTGCCAAGAAATTCACAATAGATGCCCTAAATTTGAAATTTGGTGGTGTTTACATCTCCGTGCCTCGAAAAGCACATGAAAAGCCGTTGGTACTACACTTGCTCAATTAGAAGGACATAATAACTATAGAAAGTAGGTAGGTACATTATGTAATAGGACATAGGCTCTATATTATTTACTCTCAACTCGGAAGATGCCGGTAGGGGCCGCTAGTTGTATATGTATATTTTTAAATAAAATTTAAACCGCTTTTATCATTAAAGCTTAGCTTAGCCGCAAATGTAAATTAAATGGTTCTGTCCCTCTAGGGACACAAATGGTTTGAATTAAAATCTCTACTAAATTTAATGTAAAGAATGTAAGAGGATACTTTTGTCTTCAATTTTTTATGATAATCACTGAAGGGGTTGTACTTTCAGTGCAGATTTCTTTTGAAAATATTAACCAGTGAGATGGCTTAATGTTTTTTAAGAATACTTTGTTTCTTGAAAAGAAAAAATATCTTTAGGAATAAAGAAAATATTCATTTTATTTTAATTGCATTATTTGCGTTTTCAAAGGACTAGCAGCTATTGCACGTCAAATGGCAATGTTACCAGTTAATAAAGAATTAGAATTGAATGCCGTTCATTGGAAAAATTCAATGGTATTAGTATTTGTAGTAATTTAGATTTATTTTTTTAATAGCAACCCATGCAAGTCCTAACTAAATTTGCAGGCATAGTAATCGTCAGACTAAATAATACATTTTATCAAGCTTTCAAGAAATCTCTTTACTAATTCCTGTACTATATATATGTCTATAGTACCTACATGCAATGTATAATAGTAGCAATAGTGCAGATCCTCACAAGACAGTACTCGTAACAATAAAGTTAGTTTACAACTAGCCCCGCAGTTTCATCTCGATAACACAATTTGTGAGACAAACATCGTGTAGGCGTAGCTGCTCAATTACCGAGGGATATTGTTACTTACATATATAGACACGTTAACAAATACGCAAATGTTAACTCTTGACAAATTTAATCAACTGTATTGTAACTTTTCCTGTTTGGTACGTAAATGATGGGCCAAGTTCTTGTATGAAATATTTTAAACTAGAAATATACTATATTGCAATGATTTCAAGGAAATATTCCATATTGGGCACCCGATTTACTGGCACCTGAGTAAATGGCACCTAAGGTATTCCACATTGGGCACCTACCGATATTTTTCGCAGGTGTTGTTGCAAAAAATATTGGTAGGTGCCCAATGTGAAATACCTTAGTTGCCATTCACTCAGGTGCCATTAAAACGGGTGCCCAATATGGAATACTTCATTTCACGTGTGGTCTATATCAACACAGTGCTAAGTGTTGGTTCGATTCCCACAGGAGACAAAATTTTGTGTGATGCTTCCAGTGAATGTACTCTCTGATCTCCTGTGACACAAGACTCGCCACAGAGCAAGAGTCGTCTTTACGAAAAAAATATAAAAACCGTGTAAAGCTTGCAAGGGATCAATTATGGATATGGTCGGCTTAGGACCTAGTGCTGTGGAAATAATTGAGAGAGGCCTATACGGCAGTAGCTATGATGATGATGACGATGAACCGACGAAACAATGTAAAAGGAAAACAATGACCAACGAAAACCTAGGTAAAGAATATTCAGAAGCGACGAGCTCATAACATTCAAAATCGATACCTATATGGACATTGTTATCTACTACTACTATCTCAACCCATAAACGTCCCACTGCTGGGCACAGGTCTCCTCCATAAATTTGGAGGGATATTAGCCTACTATACCACGCTGGCCAGACGGGTTGGTATAGGGTTTTGTTTCGAGTTTTCCCTCTCTTGCAGTGGATATTGTCTGCCTGACTTACTCCCTTAGTCGACTCTTACGACACCCACGGGATGGAATAGGGTGGTGACATTTGTATTCTTAATCCGTCACCACACGGACATTGTTATAAGTAAGACTTAAATGAAAGAAAAAGTATGTCCAGATTAAACCATGTCTACGTAGTAGTCTTTACCTTTTTTTTTTTTTCAATAACAAGTGTTGTCGGTTTGATTCCCAAATGCAACAAATATTTGTGTGACCCACACATAGCTGTAGAGAGTGTGTGGAATATTTGTAAAAGTTCTCTAACCCAGGTATAGTCTTCTAATGCATAATATGTCTTGTTGTTTTCAATACATTATAGGGAAACAGGCTTTGTCTTACAGTAAAAATTAAGTGGGGATACATTCTTTGATATCCTACAAAATTTAGTGCAAGCAAAATTATATCCTATGCCTATGTAAGAAAGTCTATGTTACTCTTGAACGTCAAATCACTACAATTAGTACTAAGGAGCGCACTGCACACTCGGCAGTGTTTCAAGTCAAGTTCGGCTACCCTTTACCGGACCCCCTGTATAGAATGGATATCTGAATTATAAACGGCTGACGTCATCGGCTTGATTACACAAATACGAACGCCTTGAGTGAACGTAATGAAGGTAAACGGATTCTCAATACATGTAGGTACATCGGTTACAGAAATACTCTATGTTGTAGCTAATACGCTCATAGAAACGATATCGTCTGCCTGCAGTTGCGCTTGCTTATAGTATATTTCACATAACATGGGTACTATGTCATTAAACATTTTTTATGAAAGAGATTTTTTTTGTTTTTTTTTTTTAATTAAAACTCTCGCACTAGACTGTGAATGAACACTGTGTTGCGGGGGACTTGACAAACATACAATTAACGGGCACAAAGTACACCCAGACTCGAAAATTTGTGAGGATCGAACCGACAACATATCACGCAGTGGTAAATGGCAATTACCACTCAACTAGCTTTTATACTCTTATGCTTATGAATCGCGTAATGGTATGTAGTTACCGTAGCTTGCGCACGCTTACTAATGGATAAATTTTTCTTTGATCAAATCCTACACGGTGGTAAAATCAAATCTTGAAAAAAAAATTTTTTTCTAGGAGACACTCCTGTACATGTAAAGTCCTTACTTCCCCGCGACGCTTCTTCCATAGAGCATCTCGTCTTCTTGTCTTTGTGGCAAACCCAAATCCGTTCAGCCGTTTTGACGTGGTTTACTAACAAACATTTATACATCTATCCAAACTTTCTCTTTTATATTCGTAGTCTTAGTATAGATTATAACACGTAGTCACTCAGTGGCTATGTCCACATAGGTCTTCATTAACATGCAAACGCGCTCTCTATTTGACGAACTACGATGATGGACAGTAAACATGGGAAAAGCACTGAAAATAGCCTGTGCAAGCAAGAAATTCTATTCCAAATAGAGGCGTTAGAGAGAGACAGAAATTTGCATCTGTGCTCTACGAAAATGTGTTGCATGTTACACGCTATGACCCCATTGTGTACACAAATTAATAATGTCGTTATCACACGATGCCATGACGGTTAGTACGTGCTTTCATCATTTCCGCGGTGATCCCTGGACAGCGATCGGGATTTGATTAGCGGATACAGGTCAGATCTATACAGTGATTCTCCTGTCGTTTAAAATTAGTTTTATGGATGCGATTATAAAGCTACTTACTTGATAGATGAGGATAAAAGTATTCGATACTATATTTACTCTATTTTGGAGCCGCGATCGCCGTAATGAAGGACGCCCTCAAGCAAAGTGAAGCAACGATCTTCGCAAAGCGGTTTGCAGCAGTTGAGTGTGAGAAGCCGGAGATCATGCTAGGTGTAGTGCACTTAAAAAGCATGATCAGCAGTGGACAGCAATAGTCTGACGATGGTGAAGGCAAGAAGTTTAAAAAAAAACCCCAGCATTTATAGATATATCGAATTCGTTTAACTGGTTGAAAGAAGAAGTAGACATGAAATAAATGAAGAGCAAACCGTTGATTGAGTCATGCAAGCGTAATTCAAATTCCATACCAAAATATACTATATACCTAAACTTAGATCAATTGATTAATTGACTGCACGGTTGATTCAGTGACTGAAGTGGTTACCTGGTCATTTACAACTGCGCGGCGTGCTTTGGCTTCGATCCCCATATGGGACAAAAATGGTTGTTCTGAGTCTGGGTGTGCTTTGTGTCCGTTAATTAATTATGTCTGTAAATTCCAGCGCGACACGTCGCTTGTTCTGTACTAAGGGAGTTTGTCACTTTTCAGTGACTGTTGTAGTCATTATCTAATCCTTCGTGAAAATGGCATAATGCTATTATTATTTTAAATTTTCAAACATTTTGATACTAACAAAACAGTATACTAAGCTAAAGATGGATAAATTAATCAATCAGCCTCTTTCAGACCACTGCTAGACATAAGCCTCTCCTAATTTGCTCCTAAAGCTTTTTATATTCGACCTTTATAGTTATAATCGATATCAAACAATTTTGATTCATCAATCCTGTATGGATTACTCTAATGACCGTCGGTAAAAACAAACTTTAGCTTAACCACATATCGGCCAAAGTTTAACTTTATCGTTAAACTAATTAGTATAAGTAGCTCGCGTAGATAGCCATACCTTAGTGAAAAATTTTGTATTAGAGACTATAGCATGGGGTTCTTCAAGAAAGGAGTTATAAGGTTTTTAAAAGGTCGGCAACGCGTGAGTGACACCCCTGGTGTTGCAAACGTCCATAGGCTACGGTAACTGCTTACCATCAGGCGGGCCGTATGCGTGTTTGCCACCTTGGTAGTATTAAAAAAATTGACATTATTGATAGTTTGAGACAAATTAATATTACAGAAAACACACGATTTCGATAGCTATGCCCAACATAATCATAATTATATCCCAACATTTCATAATTAAACAGTTAATTGGCACAATGAAGCAATGAATAAGCAATATGTCGTGCGTCGTAAGAAAACAATTTCAAAACAATACCATATAAGGCTAATCCTCACCTCGAGAGCAAGATTACCGACCACCATACATTATGATTGATGATAATTTCCCTGCATTTCATACCAGACTAATCCTGAAAAAAGGTATACTTACTCGGACTACATATAATGTAATGTACAGTCATAAAACAAATATATAAAATGTCGTAAACTTTAGACCCGTCGAGAACATTCGCTGTAAACAAAAGTTACCAACGCTAATTATATTAAAAACCAAGCGGTAGGATGACGTGATACTCCACGACAAGGGTGCGCATTAATCATTCTGGAGCCACGTTATCTCATACAGAAACGCAACTTGTACCTTCTGTCAAACACGCTAATGTTTTTGCTTATGCTTAATGTACTGCGGGTTGTTTACCCACTTTTAGTTCATATTATAATACAACTCATTTTTGTATTCGTATTGCTTGTGCTTTACAAATTACAAACATAGATTATAATAATAATTATAATGGTAGCATTTATCTGTTTTCATCATCATCATCATCTCAACCCATACACCATTCATAGCCTACTATACCACGGTGGCCAGACGAGTTTTGTATTGGGTTTTACATCTCTGTTTATCTGTTTTATTATTAGTTTAAATAATTTAAGAAGTTTTCCAGTTTAATAACATTAACTAAAGTGATCCTTGCACGTTCTTTTGTCAAGGAATTATGATCCATAACTCTGGCGGTCATAAGAGTGAGCCATATAACTTGAAAGCAACATCAAATCTATAGAGTAGTTCGCTATTTGATCGGTACACTACTTTTATGAAAGCCACACACAAATACACTCATAAATAATAGAGTGTAATATGGTTTAAGATCGTTCTAAAAATATTTTTATTAATATCACTAAATGGAGACTAAAAATGCAACAAAATAACACACATGCTATTCGTGATTGTTGGTACTATATTATCATAATAAACTCTCTAATATAATATAGTGTTACTCTTTATTAGGTTGAGTAAATTCTTGATCGTTCAATGCCCTTGTATATACAGACCCCTAAAAATATATTTCGTGTTAGGAGAAAATAAAAAAAAGTGACGTGACACTTTTTGCCGGTTTTAACGATCATTCCGCGGTTGTCGTTAAATCAAGGGGGTTTTCGTGCCATGAATATGCAAATATAACATTCGTGCTGACGATTAATGCCGATTTGCCTTCACGGATAAAGTATTCGATGGCAATTTTTACGCAACCTGTTGACTCGTACCAGCACGTAGGACGACGCTAACTTGTACGACATTAAAATGGATTAAACAAGCTTTGATACATCCATTGATATGTGACTCGATCGAATATAAATGAACTTTGATCTGTTCACCATTAATTCTAACACTGTTACGGTACAAAATAAGGTTTGATAGCAGTTTGCTTTTGATTTGCATATGTATATTAATATTTGCCTTCATAGACTTCAATCACAACGGACTTATATATGATTGCAATCACGGGCGCTTCCCATTGTATTGTTAACTTGGTACAAAGGTATTCGTTTCCGTAGAAGCATCCACTGTAAATAAAGAGTGCAATATTCTCATAATACAAAACAAATGTATGTATGAATTGATATTTTAACGATTTCTATCGTTGTGTGTGGCACGTTGTTTATATATACATACACTTACATTTTGATGCATATCATTAATACTATATTATAAAGAGATAAAGTATATGAGTACAAACATACTTCTTTCGCTTCCTCTACATTCATCAACCTTTTAATTTTTTTATTTTTTAAAAAAATAACTCGCGCACTAGAGAACAAGCTTCCTTGTCGCGGGAGACTTTACAAACATACAATTAACTGGCCTGTTGGTCTAGTGGTTAGTGACTCTGACTGCTACGCCGGAGGTCGTGGGTTCGATTCCAACCCAGGACAAATCTTTGTGTGATGAGCACGAATGTTTGTTCTGTGTCTGGGTGTAATTTATCTATAATATGTATGTATTTAGAAATATATATGTATATTTATCAGTTGTCTGGTTACCATAGTACAGGCTCTGCCTAGTTTGGGATCAGATAGCGATGTGTGAGTTGTCCGGAAAATATTATTATTATTATTAAATTAACGGACACAAATTACACCCAGACTTAGAACAACTCTTTGTAGGTCACACAAAGTTTTGTCCTGTGTGGGAATCGAACCCACAACCTTGTGCACAGCAGGCGCCTACTTCGGCCACTGGACCACCAAGACAGTCTTCAAGACCACCAAGGTTTTAGGTACTTTTATTCGTAATATACCATGTATAACATATTGGTCGTGATGTTTTAATGGAAACCCTATGAACAGCAAAAATTGAGATCGCTACATCGGTTTACGCTTTAAACGCAACACCTCTCTTTTTGTGATAGCAGCGGTAATAAAAGAGCATTACGGGGTAAATGAAAAAGTTAATGGAAAGTCAGTCACGTGGTCATTGAGGTGAATAAACTGAAATAGAAAGTCTGAGAGTTAGTTATAGCGCCAACCACGAGATGGCGGGTATACTTATTATTCGATATATATGATTCGGCTACCGTTTATGCCACTTGTCTAGTGGGGCTGGTCGGTGGTGGCGTTTTGTGCCTATCGCCCGGCCGGCTGATTTTCTAAGAAACAGCGATGGCAAACTGACAGTTGTGATCGCAAAATTGACAGTTGTGATTGGTTGCTGACGGCGCTATCTATTGACTAAACGTCAAAAAGGGCTCTTACGGAATACCGATTTTCAATCTGACAGATAGATTTTGCTCGGTTTTTGCGATGGCTCGGTTTTTGCTCTTACGGAATACCCCTGCCGGACCCGTGAGCGTCCACCCTAAGTTAAACCCTTTATTCTGCGAAGAGGCTACATATCGATCTTTGACTAAAGCATATATATAACTTAAACAATAGAATTAATAGTGTCACGTGTCATATACTTAAACCCTTTCAAGCAGAACTATTATAATTATTATTGACTACCCGTGACGTGTTGGCAATTAATTATATTATTATAGCAAGTGATTATTGCTTGATTAAACTATGTTGCGACGCCATTTGTATAAACTAAAATGGCTTATATAATATGCAGGATGTATGTATATTATAACATAACATCACACCCGTCTCCTATTGGAGTAAAGAAAGAAAATCATTTATTCGAACATTGTTGTAAAACATGCCGTACTGTAAGATTCCAAAGGAATTTCTTACCACGTACGATTAGGCTGTAGAGTGAGCTCCCTGCCGAGGTTTTTCCAAGAGACTATAGCATGGGGTTCTTCAAGAAAGGAGTTATAAGGTTTTTAAAGGGTCGGCGACGCGTGAGTAACACCCCTGGTGTTGCAAACGGCCATAGACTACGGTAACTGCTTACCATCAGGCGGACCGTATGCTTGTTTGCCACCTTGGTAGTATAAACAAAAGAAAACAAAGAACATACACAGGATAACTGATAGTAAACAAAAAATAGACATATAATAACAACACAAAGAAATATTATTGAGTAGGCAGTACTATGGTACGCCAATTATATCAATCCAGCCTCTCTAGAAAAGTGGCATAAGCGATAGTCGAATCGAAAAGTCAAAAAAGCAAATGTATGGGATTTAACGTAAGTTTACGACATTATATCGTAGACTTACGCCAAATTCCATACTTTTGTTTTTTTGACTTTTCGATTCGACTTTCGTTTATGCCACTTGTCTAGAGGCTCAGGAATACTTCTATCACTTCCTCTTCATTAATCAATCTCTTCATGTTTGGATTATGTATCCTTTTTAAAATTAGAAATGCGAACGTAGCTTTTTCTCCCTTACTTGTTCACGACAAAATGGCTGATCGGAGCCTATTGTAGAAATCTAAGCACATATAGGTACCTACTAGTGTTATTGTCAACACACTGCTTAGTTATCAATATGTGGAAGCAATTTGCTTAAGTTATACAATAAAATTGCACTCCGGGAGTGCCGACAGAAGTGAAAACACTAGGCAAAACAGTTGTTATAAATTTTATAGCAATAATTTTTTTTTTTTAATTTATTTAGACGCGTCTTCTAATTATGTACATGCATATATCACCTCTTTGCTTTAATAACGTGACAGTCAAAAATTATAGCAATAAATGTTTTTTTAATTTATTTAGACGCGTTCGCGGTTTGCTATATGTACATGCACATATCGCCTCGTTGCTTTAATAACGTAACAGTCGAAAATATTTTTTCGGATATGTCAAGCTGCGTCTCGTAACGGTGTCGCGAATCCAGAGATTTTATCTCATTTAAAAATATGCGTACCGTGCTAAATAAAGTTTTCACTTTAATAAAAATAAATAGGATATGGTATCCTGAGGAGGGACATTGTGTACTTTTTGCTCAATTGTGTGTTGTATAAGAAGTATTTTACAGACGTGATACACAAGCGTTCTTCTCCTTTGATATTTAGCATTACTGCGTGACATGCGAGTAAATACAGCTGCTGCTCTGCAGACACAAAATTTGCGGAACATTTGTCCCCAAGAGTACCAAAGCGACTTGCTTTCATATTACTCAAGATAATAGACAAAGTTCTTTTAAACTTAATAGAGTACAACAAGAGCCCGTCCCTAGCGAGACCTTTAATCTTAGTTAGTAATATTACGAGTACCTACATAGCTCATAATTAACCTGAAATGGATCTATAAATAATAAAATAAGCACACTTTCAAGGTTGATACAATAAAACATGTACCAAAATGTACGAATACAATAATAATTTTATCTGCAGACGATTTTTTACGACCTAAGGAGTACGTGAGTTGTTAAATAAGTGTTCTTGACAATAATTCAAGTGTAATAAAACTAGTGAATTTTCCACTTGGACTAAATAAATAAAGTAAACATACACTTTACTAAATCAGAATCGAAATATAATCATATAAGTTTATAAGGCACCAATTTTCTGAGTCATTCTCTAAATTGAATTGTGAAATACACCGAATACAGTCTTGATCTATTTGTCTGGAGATAATGTTTTCATTCGTTTATAAAGATGGATAACACTAAGGGCCTTCCCATTCTCCAAGGAACGAGAGTCATACCGTCAGGACGCTTGCTATTATTACTATTTGATTTTCTACCAGTATATTATCCATCTTTATAAACGAATGAAAACATTATCTCCAGACAAATAGATCAAGACTGCGTTCGGTGTATTTCACAATTCAATTTAGAGATTGACTCAGTCACAGGTAGCATCCCAATGCTACCTTATTATGTATTTAAAGGTAATACCTTTAAATACAATATCTGATTGTTTGTAAGTAGGTTAGGTTAAGCAGTTACGCTTGCAATACTAGAGGTATCACCTGCTGTTGCCAACCCATTTTTTTATATCCCTAGTAATACGTTTCTTTCAAAACGCATCCCTAAATGAGCACTGGAGACCAGTACTCACACACAGAAACACAACTACACCATTGTGTGTAGTTATCAGGCTGTGGTCGTCATCGATAAGGTAGAGGTCCTTCCCTACTTGGATTTGCTGGCTAGTATGGTGCCGTACTCTATTACTAGAGACTATACTGTACAGACTCTTTCATCGAAATCGGTTTCACAATTTAGGAAACCACTTTTTCTTGTTGCAAAATGACACTTACTGTGGACGGTCAGACCTATGGTAAACTGATATAGATTGCTTATAGTCAAGTCCGCCTATGTGCATACCTATGTGCATGCAGTTTCGTAAATAAATAAAATAATATAATCAGACGAAGTCACTTGCACAATACAAGTATTATTGCTCGATATTTAACTATTACTAAACACAGTTCTTACAGTGAGCTTGCTTTAGAGCTCATATTGACATTTGGTGTCCACAACCATGCATATTTTTATTTTTCTTTAACCGATAATGCACGCCCTTTATTACAGTCTTGGGCCTTTATTTATTACAGCCTTCAGCTCAGTATCATATTATCAGTTATTGCCAATCTCTGGTATAAGCTCTAGTACAATGTAGAAAAACATAGGAAAATTACTATTGTATGTCAACCCAAAACAAAAAAGTTAAATCTAAATAATAAATACCTAAATCCCCGACAACAAAAACAGCATACATCCTTTATCAGAAGAAATCAAAATGTAAGAATTTTCACGAGCAACGTCATGAAGGATTTATACGAGGCTGGCAAAGCCCCGTATGTTACACGAACGAATTAAATATACATGTAATCTGTTAACTTCATATTTCTGAGCCAAGAAGCTTGCAAGATTCATTACCCATCTCCGGGGTGTTTGTTTAGTTTAAAACGATACGATTTTGGGGGTTTCTTTCAACGTAATTAATTATGAATGACACAATTCTGTGTTTGCGTTTCATTTCTCGCGATATGAGGATAATTCCAAACTGCCATCACACAGATAAATGTTTAAATCTAATTTAGGGCACAATCAAAGTTTTGGGAACATTCTGTCTTGGCATCTTTGTCACTTCATCTTAAAGCAGTAAGTCTATTCTATAGTTAATATAAGTTTCGAAAAGCCTTTTCGGAATGCTCATAAACTTGTCGATTCAGCCAACTGTATCTAATCCAACAGCACAAAAAGACAATTCAAGAAACTACTTTGTCAATATCCATTGAACCGAATAATAAATTTAATTAAGAACATAGCATATAAAATAAACTCAACTTTTATTTTCTAGAAATCATGTGAATGTATGCATAAGCATCTGTTGAATAAGAACAACACTTGCTTTGTATTTCTAAAGAAAGCTAGTTAAAAAATACAGTCTCGGAATACGCGTACAGTACTTACTATACTGTTAAAAAAAGTAAATAGCTGGTAGGAAAGCAATATATTTATTACCCACTCTGTTTTATTGCTCCGAGGCATGCATGCAACTGTAATACATTTCAAATTCAACGAAACAAGTGTGTGACTTGAAAATTGAACGCAATTCTTCGCAAGTTTGTTGAGTTAGTAATATTTTCTACGTGCCACAAACAAATCGTGAAGAAACTTATTGTAACAGAATACTAAGATGCAGCTGTCTGCCATATACCGCCATAACACACTTTATTAGTCTGGAACGATCACAATTTTATTGTTACACCTCTGCATAAAATCCCAGATCAGATTGCAAAACCTCTTTAATTAAATTGAATTCTTTCTTTTATGTTACCGAATAACACTACACATAATAGCGGATAACGCAATTCTCTGCTAACACGCGCGTAGAAAGATAAACAAAGCAATGAATAGCCTAATGGTTACTATTAACCACTAGAGACGGTAATAAAAATATTTTATATCTCTGTTTCCTGTAGACACGCGGCCGTCACGCGATCCGCCTGACGTGACCATTCGTCCTAATTTCAACGGACTGTACCATGTTTACGACCGATCAATATAGCCATTCCACTCAAAACAACTGCCAGAATAACGTCTTTCATTCTGATAATCTCAGCTCTTCAGTAAACTACTCTTTGCTCGCAATCAGTTCTCAAATTTGTTTTCCGATATCGAGTGGGATAGCGCGGAAATATCTAGAACGATAAACAAATACTCGTGACATTCTCACACCACGCCACCATCCGCTCTCAAAAATTTTGTTTGTAAGCTGTCTGAACACATAAATAATTCTGCTCGTGTATACTCAGCAACAGTTTCCTGGTCGCCCGGATCTTCAGGCGCTCTTGTGGTGGAAAGAAATTAAATCAATTTACGAGTATATGTATATGTTCATAGCGATGATACTGGCGGCGTGGGGCGGTACGCTGGCGCTGCTGTGAAATCTGACAGGTGACGTCAGGCGCGCTACGATGGGTACGCCGCTGTATACCGTTCTTATCGCTAAGAGGGAAATAAATGAGACGACTTTTTCCTGCTTTACGACAAGTCACTCAGAATTTTGTGTTTTGTTTCGTTTTACTTAGTAAAAAATATGTTTCTATATTTTTTAGGTACGCTGCCTAAATTAAATGTTATTTTTTACTTTCTTTAATACAACCGCATTAAATTTTAAGATACTTCTGAAGGTGTTTTTTTTTTTCATAATTCTGTTGTTAAAATTAATTAGAAAAAGGAAGGTAGACTTCGGGCGGTATAGTATTATGTATAAAAGCAAAACTACGACACAGTTTAACTTTAATTTATTTAGGTGAACCGATTGTGGTTGGATCTGGGAAGGCCTTATTGTTCGTATTGTGGCGCTTATGGTAAATAAAACTGGTACCAGTATGTGCCTTGCTACGTTAGTGACATTGGCGTCTAATAATTTGTATTTATTGTGGCAGAACACGAAGGGGTTTCATTTTAAACGTCTCTCGTCTTATTCATTCTTGAACAATGGCAACTGAAAAGATTTCAAGTTAGCGTGAAGGCGAATCATTTTGTTAAGACACGAGATTGCGGAAGGGTACAATGTTTTATTTATTATTTCATTGTATATTTACCGTCATGGAACCTATTGTGCTTTATGTTAGTATGAAACTGACATTAATAGTATTTTATATTTGTGTAGGCTTTCTGTGCTAGAACCGTACAGAATTAGAACACAAAAATAAAGTAAAATAATATATTATATGTCCAACTATTTGATATTCTCTCTTATATCGAGAGAGCTAACAGTCTAATGCGAGCTTATGGATTATGTCAAGCCCTTATTTCTTCTAAGACACAAGTGATAGGTTTAAAAAAAATCTTCACCGTTAGCATATGGCAAACTAGCTGTTGGCCGCGGTGGTTAAAAGTTTATCCTCCCCAGGATACTGTCTACCTCCTTGTCAAATTTCAATAGGATCTATTCAGCCATTTCGTCGTAAAAAGGTAACAAACAAACATACGTACATAATAACAAACGAGAGTTATTTTCGCATTTATATTATAAGTGTGGATCACGTAATTAGTACGCATAAATTCCTTATAGTCGAATTGATATTGGTACCAGGATTCTATATCATGTGTACAAGTTAGTTACTTTCCCACTTTTTATCCGCCGCTCTCCAAATATTGTGTAATACGAGTATTTTTAAAGAGAAAGGATAAATCTGTGGTCGGGTGCAGAGGTAATAAATATAACGGATGCATGAATGACGTTCATGGCTTAACTAGTCACTTCGTTACTGCCAATGTGTCATTTAGTGCGGCCTATGCCAGCATGTG
This sequence comes from Trisateles emortualis, assembly GCA_947095525.1. Lineage (NCBI taxonomy): Eukaryota > Metazoa > Arthropoda > Insecta > Lepidoptera > Erebidae > Trisateles > Trisateles emortualis. The sequence continues at coordinate 23,228,994 of OX352729.1, read as the reverse complement.
ATGTATTTTTAAACTAGCGAGTAAAACGAGCGCAGTTCTGTCAGTCTACTGAAACAATATAGCGCTTGTTTGTATAAATGTCTGTTCGATCATAACTCAAGTATCGATCGGAACTTCGTCAAATTTCGTAAGCAAATTAATAAGACAAAAAAAAAATTTTTAATCGATTATGAGCTAAATCTGTCTCGGTATTGCTGAGTATATCTCAGCAATTCCTCGATAAATTTGGGGGCTTCTACGAGTTCATCTCGAGTTCAGAATGAACGGGGCGTTATGGAGCACACAATTTTAGTCCAATTTATCCAGAGTAATTTGAATACTTTAGTTAGATACCTGGCGCCTAAAGCCACGATGTTAAAAGTTCGCAACACGCAAGTGATGTCCAAGGCTTTGCGAGCATCCATAGGCTCCGGAATCAGTCAGCCGTATGCTTATTTGCTCCCTTAGTAGTAAAAAATAACAATATTATGTCTCTTACACTCGAGCATAGGCCCTGCTTCCCGGCAATTTACAACATTTAAAATCATAGACACAAACTATACTCAGACTCGGCGCAATAATTTATAGGTGACATCATTTTAGAGTCGGCACCGTTATGCTCGTTTATATTTTATATATTCCTCTATGTAGACCATTCTTACTTATTACTTTATATTATAACATTTTAGAGATGCTCGATCACAAAGCCCTGGTGTTTAAATTTCTGGGTCGACTACGGAAACTGCCAGAATTAAAACTACGGAATTTACACCTAAGTGTAAATGGGTGTCAGTGATGTATATACCTACAGTCTACGAACATGCTACGAACTTACGTAGCACTCGCTACGATCGAGGTCATTACCCGTACTACGAGATCGTGACCTTGCATTCTTTAGCCGCGAACGATTTATTAAAATTTTACAGATTCTTTTAAGCTTGGTACAATGCATAATAAATATTTAATAATGCCTTGGTAGCTACTGTTAGTGGTATTATTAAATACAATCGATCATAAATGACAAAACAACTCATCTGTTTAAGAAAAATAGGCGTTAATGTTCATAATAATAGCTTCCCATGTATGTTCCACTGCTGGGCATGGGTCTCTTCTCCTCGATCAAGAGAGAGAGGGTTTAATACACACACGCTGGCTTAATGCAGGTTCGTAAATGAAACATGTATGTAGAATTTGTTCTAAGACATGTGGGTTTCATCACGATGTCTTCCTTCACCGTAAGCAGATGGTAAATCATTAGATAAGTAAGTACATATAAATCCACAAAGTGAAATTTATATTTATGTTAATAAATATGTTATGTTAAAAAACCGGCCTATGTGCGAGTCGGACTCGCGTACTGAGGGTTCCGTACAAACCTGCAGATATATAAGTAAACGTTCACCTATCACTATAATCGGGTCATAGTTATAATTATTTAAAAAAATAATTATGTGATGTAACTAAACATTTAAGGTTTTCGGAATTTTTCCTTTATACATATGTGCTATAAAACATTGCTTCATGCCAAATTTCAAGATTCTAGGTCGACTGGAAGTACCCTTTAGGTTTTCATTCCCTTGCGAGTTTTATTATTTATTAAAAAGACAATTCCTGCACTAGAGGACAAGCTCTGTGTCGCGGGGGACTTTACAAACATACAATTAACGGACACAAATTACACCTAGACTCAGAACAACTCTTTGTGGGCTACACAAATTTTTATTCTGTGTGGGAATTGAACCCACAACCTTGTGCACAGCAGGCGCATACTGCGACTACTGGACCACCAAGGCAGTCAAATATTATATAATAAATATATGCGGCTTAAATTGCTGTTTCTTTTGATTGCGTTGACATAGAAGTTTGATTTTTTTACAACTTAAAGGTATTATAGACCTGAGTATAAGATATGAATTCCAATTGTATACCTAGGTATACAATTGGAATCATCATATCTAGGTAGGTTTTGATTTCGTTGCGGCATAAACGACTGTATATTTTGATTGCGTTGGCTTAGAAGTTTGATTTCTCAGCTTTAAGGGACAGTAGACCTGAGTATTTGATATAAATTTCAGCTTAATACCTCCACGCGTTCCTGAGAAAAAGAGTCTTGAGAGACAGACGGACAGACGGACAACAAAGTGATCCTATAAGGGTTCCGTTTTTTTCCTTTTTAGGTACGGAACCCTAAAAATGAACGAAAATTTATAATATATTCTGTACACTATAGGGGATTTTATAAACACAATTTACGAACTGAAAATACACTTAGCCCAGCACATTCTTTTTTTCCAGTGTAGGAATTTAATCCATTACACACCGCGCTATACATTTGAACTACCAAGCCATACTAACAGTAGAGTATCGCTATAACCGCGTATTAATTAACGTCACTTAATGGTAATGATGGCATCAAAATATATATTTAACATTGCCACGAAACCAATCCGATTAAGGGAACAATAATTAAATTTAATTTAAGTATTATATGATTTTTGAATGGAGATTAAATTTGTGTTGAAATGGGTGGTGTACAGATAATTCGCCGATTGTGTAATGATAGTATCGCAGTAAGTACAATAGCCATCGTTTCTACTTGCTTTACCCCACCATCGCCATGTCGATTCGCTAACAATAATACATAATATTTATTAGTTCAGATTGCTTTTCAATTTACGTTGCACAAACTAGAAAATATATATTGATATAGATATTGTATTCAATCTTAAACTTATTCAATAAAATCAGGATAAGAAATACAGCAACTTGCCAAAGGTTGAGCCGCACTCGTCTTTCTGGAGACACATTGTCTTTGATTTTTAAAACACAAACTCTCGTGCTAGGCAAACACTGTGTTTGTTTATACTAATTAAGCGACAAACAAATATGTGTGCTGTGCTACACTCCAGTTTACAAAATACCTATGTTTTACCGACTAACAGTTAATTCAGACTCAAGACTCGGCTGGTCATTTGTTGGCTGATTGTCATAAGAAAATAAAAGAGAAGGTGTCCAGGCATTAATCGTCTACTTGAGAATGCCACGTTGTGGTAGTGTGACAGTTGTGCTAAGGTCCTTGATTCGATGCCCGGATTACTGGTATTGACATTTCTGTTGAGAATGGCTCAGAATCAGTATTAGCTCGAAGTCTAGTATTAATCGAAGTATAGCAATAGGCTTGCCCCATATGACGTGCTATTAAAACAACCAACAGTCGTCCACTGCATTCGCCAAGTATTTCCAAAGCACTCAATCCTCAGCTAAACTTGTCTAAAAAGTCTTGAAAATATCTATTTAAAGCAATAAAATGTAATAAGTTCCTAACTGTATTTACTCCAATACAATTAAGGTTATTGAGCGCTTGTCGTAAACTAACATAATTTCATTTCTCTGTCGAAAAGTACAAGATGGTCGTTTGTTTGTTGAAATCGACTGTAACAAAATACCTAACAGTTAGGGAGTAGTGACAACTGTTTGTATTTTTGTAATGTACACATTTTTACTAAACGACGTACTAAAATTTTATTCGCGACTACACAAACGGGAGCGAAATACCTAACAATATAAAACTAGGAGAGTATTTTACTATAGAACTTACTTATAGTTAGTACACACATGAATGATATTTCTTTAGTGTAGGCACCTATTCGATAAAATGTTCACAGTCTAAATATTCTAACGTAGTTTCATGTACTTATTCTGTATTTCTAGCATCATATTTTAGATGGAGTGAACAGTGACTGTGGAACGCGCTACAATTGTTGATGCTTTCTTTCCAAATCAATAGAGCGTAAACATTTCGGTTTTTACATAGACATATTTACGTTCTAAGATTGTCAAACGGAAATGATATTCATCGTAAAACTCACTATTTATTTGAAGCATTCTGGGCTCCTTTACGACGTTCCTTTGTATGCTCATCCTTCCAAGTATAACGAGTAAAAAGGGGAATGTAATATACATCCTACGTACACTACAATGTTATTCTATTTGCACGTTGTTTCCTTATTCCTATTCCTCTAAGATTTCTTTCATGTCCACCGCCTATAATGGCAATAGTATTGTTAGAATACAAGCGATGTAACGACGCTTACTATCACTTCATTATGGCTATATTGGTAGACCGCTATTACCGAGCTGCGATTATCTAATATCTCTAAGCCTCAGACGTAATGCCTAGATATAAGTATTTATTGCCAATCTAAATCAATAGTTATTCTCTGAAACCGCTTCTGAATTATCATAGTAAAGCGTAATACTTGTTTTTCTTTAATTCTTCTCATTATAATACCAAAGATAACTAATAGATATTAACGTTTCAATTTTCGATTTCTTCAAAGAGAGCCAAAATAAACTATTACATTGGTTCATATTAAATGTACGGTGAAAAAGGCAAACGGCGCGGGAAGAATTGCTTTTTACGGATCGGCTAACATTCCGTGGTTCCTCGAGGGGTGGAGTCGAAGGTACGTGACGGTGGGGGGAAGACGCGGTGAGGCAGTTGAAGGGGGGGCGTTCGCAGAAATGAATTGTTTTCGGTTTACCGTAAGGTAACATTACATTATTGCGTACCTTTGTGGCTTTTTAAGTGTGTTTATAGGATTGATCCCAGACGGGTTGGGGGACGCCGTGCGGCAGAAATGTTGAGTATTTTTCGGAAACAGTTTAATAAAATCTGACTAGTACGTAAACAATACGTTATCCATCATACATTTTGAATTCACGAAAAAGTATCTGGTTGGGACATGTAATCTAACATTGAGATTCCACTCTGTTTATATTGTAATATTTATTCTGTCACGAGCATTATGCCAACTTGAGGTTAATATAATCCGTTAGGAACGAAGTAATGCAGGTATTTCAATTTTGCTCACCTGCGTCGGATACCGCAGCCGACACAATAATTTAATTTCGTTCGTTACACGAAGGAATTTTTCCCAAAAAAAGTGGAGGGAAACTCATAAAGCTATTACATAGCTTGGAAACGCCTGACGTTGCGTTCACAAATACACGAGTTCGAGACCGGGACTCAAAATTAATTTCTGAAACCGTTTTAAAGTATCAAATTTTCTAAATTGTTCGAGCCCTTATAGCAGGCAATAAAATCTTAATTAAAAGTAACGATATAATACAAAGTAATAAAATTAATTAATACCTTTTGTAGATAAAAATAGGTAAGGGGTAAAGACTTGAAAACGATACTTGAAACTTAGCTTGACTCATAATGTAGTCATAAATGAACAAGTGATTAAATTTTAATTTGATAGGTTCATTAGTGTTAGTTTTTTAGTGACGTCATTTTTAAACCTATTTTAAACAGAGGAGGAAGAAAAAGGAGAAATTATCTATTCGTTTTGCATGTAAAATTTTTCTTTAGTATCAGATTTAAAAATAACTTCGTCTTGAAGTGAAAACAAGAGGAATCAAATTATTAAGGGTTTTTTTTTATTCTACTTCTTATTAGTATTTAAAAGTGGGTTTTACCTACTACTACTTTAACCGCTATTTTAAGTAATCAGTCAATTTATGTTATGTATTCATGTTTGTTTTGTGTGCAATAAAGGAAAAGAATTACTAACTGCATATAAAATATAAGTCTTTCGTGGTAGCAGCTACTCGTTTACCACCTAAAAACCAAAGTAAAATGCCAGCGATCTCATAACTCTTATTAACTACCGCCTACAGTTTATAAATTAACATCATAATCTAAATAAACTTCGGAGCTAGAAAGTTGAACTCAATATTTCATAAAATTTACCTGCGTTCCTAGATTTGCGAATGAAAACTAAATAAATTAGTAAGTGGAATAATGGTACGAGTGGTAGTATTAAGACTAAACCAAATTAAAATTTTACAGCAATGTCTGACCTGACCTAGTAATGATAATTAACCGACTAAAAACTTTCGTGCTAATATTTTTCGTTGGAACGTTAACGCTCATATATCTGCTTAATATTCTCGTTTTTGTATATGTTATCATTATTTGAGGTCGCTTTTTATTCAACATAGGTGACAAACAGAAATATAACACACCTGAGTAAGCAGCTACCATAGCCTTACTATGCTTGCAAAACCTAGAGCTGCCGATCCAAAAAAAAATTACACCTAGGTTTATAGAAATTCCTGGCATAGAAAAGCTTCCCCTAGATAAGAAGCGGCAACCTGTTCTCGTGCAGAAAAAAAAATAGCCTCCCAAAAATTTTTACTTATATTATTATATATTTTTAGCATTTTTGCTATGCAATTAGCTCAAATATATTAAAAGCGGTGGACAAATTCGAACTCTGGGTAGAAACCCAGCGCGCAGGCAGCAAGGGCAGGAACCCGAGAGAAGCAGTTTCGAAACCTGCTCCGGGCTCACATCTCAACCCATAGACGTCCCACTGCTGGGCTCGTCTATTTTCAAATATTTAAATATGTACTTACATTTATTTGAATATTAATTAGAATAAAAAATATAACAGTAAAGTAACAGTATAAATAAAGTATGTTGAGGTATTCTTATTAGGAAGACTTGTTAGTGGTACAACGTAGGAGCTTGGCTTGTACGCCGCAGGGCGATCAGTGGTACTTTGAATTCTACCCTAATTAAGGATTTACCTAACGAAATGTACAAGCATGATTACCGTAGAAATAATTTACTACCTATTGCAATATTTTGCGAAATTCTGGAATAATAAGACAATATTTAGTAACTTTAATTTTTATTTCTTTTTCTCGAGATACAAGTATAAGAACGTATCGGCATAATATACATACGAGAACGTCCTTAATCAGATCAGATCACTATTTTAAAGGATATTATAATTTAAATACCAGTCTTAATCGCTTCTTTTTCACTTCTCATCTTATGAGAATAAACTTCACAAAAAGAAATTCACATTGGTACTGCCACCCGGGATCGAATTCGCACCCCTTGCGAGCAAGTTGGTTACTTTCCTACTTGGCCACCACCGCTTTTATAATAAATATTTTTAACCAAAATTGACGGCAACATGTAAGTTACTTAAAAATAGAGTGTCACTGTAAAATATTTTGATGAGTAATTAAAAATTGGATTGTCATTTTTAAATGACTGTGATAAACTGATTTCAATCTACCGTCAAACATTTAAAACTATTTACTGCGAGAGTAAAGGCGGACCTGATTAATGCCTACGTTTGTTCGACAAAGTGACAAATTTCATTAATCGCTTTTTATGTTGGTGCTCCCGATTGCGTTCAAATAAACTTGATTTTTAGACTACGCTCACAAAGGATGGCAATCCAGACAAATACGGATAAATGGTTTATCAGATTAAGCAGCATCGACAGATAAAAAGCCAGAGGTATAACGCTTCTCTGTGCCCATTCAATCTCTTTACAATGGAAAAACGCATACTCATACTAAACAGATTATCTGATTGGTACCTTTATAATAATAAAAATATATAGAAAGCTGGAATATTGAAAATTAAAGTATGGTTATATCCATACTAATATTTTAAATGCAAAAATTCTGTTTTCTTCTTTGTTCCTTTTTCATAAATTAACGGCTGAACGGATCTTAATGAAAATTGGCAAGAAGATATAAGGTATCGTGGGGAAGGACATATAGGTCTGATAACGACGATCTCGACACATTTATTTCGTTTAAGTGACACTCATTACTTCTTCATACTACATACTGTTCAAAGTTCTCTTGTCCTAGACTAGATTGGTATAACCTCTCTGCTGAATAATAGAATCGCGCGTTAGTATTACTGAAAATACGAACAAGTGATTCGAATTTTTGAATTCTGCTTAAAGTCTGACTAACTACAAAAATAAGACTAAAATATTTTAGTCTTATTTTTGTAGTTGTAAATATAGTTTTATTAGTTGTACCTATAGGTATAATAATATGTTATATAATATCAAGCGTTATTGATCGGATCGGGATAGGCAGGATTTGGCTTTTGACACTGTCGTTTTGCAAACTATGCACGGTTTCAGACTATTTTACCTAGCCTGAGAATAGAGCCTAGAACCTAAATTTATGCCGCCCAACCAACGAATAAGTTCATAATGATTTATATATATTTTCACACGAACTTCAATCAGCAACAAAAACGTAATTATATTTGTGTAAACGTATCTCTGATTCCGTCCTCGGATACAAAATGTAATGAGAATTTTTAAAGCCTCCCTCCGAAAATATTAGCTTTTTCACGCGTGAATTAGGCGTTTTACAACCCTATATATAAAATGGGTTCTAGTGTTCCCCTCGCCTGGCGGAAATTTTGCGAATGTTTCACATTCCACCTTTATTATTAGTGCGGCAAATTTAATTTATAGAATATTATTATAAAAATAAAAATCTACTGGTTATACTTACACTGATCAATATCATCAACACTCTCAACTGAAAAATGTACACTCCTGGCCATAGGCCTCTCCTAAGAATTTCTATTGACTCGGTCCTGAGCTGACCTTGTCCACTGATAGCCCTAGGATATTTATTCTGTTCACCGTCTTGGTGGCCTGCCCAGGCTTCGTCTTCAAGTTCGTGGTAGAATCAATATCACACTTCCTTAAAATATTTTAATGAACATAAAGTTCTATTTAAACCTAATAATAAAGTAACATCTGAACAGCTCGCGTTCCTCTAATACACCAAAGTTTCGTTACCAATACATTTTTTACAATAGCGAACTGAACACCAATTTCTACTTACGCCAAACCTCTATAAATATAAAATTCTATTGAGCATATTTATTGTCAAAAATTCTCCACTAAAACGTTTCTAATGCCAAGGAAAAAGTATTTTCGTGCCACGAGAGGTTTTTTCTAGATTTACATGCAACAAAATGCTTCAGTCTATACGACCAAGTTTGCGGTGCTTTTAAAAGTTTTAAAGTTAAAAATTCGACAGAGTTCTTACAGAAGACAAAATGAGAGACAATGTACGCTAATTCAACGTTTCTTGCAGTTACAATTGCGTTTATTCGTATAAGCTCAGTTTAGCTTTTTATTCCTTTATATTGTAGAAAGACGGAATGTATTCTTCATCGTATTATATGATATATTCTTGTAACTGTATAATTTTCTGCAGTAGTTTAATGTAGCACTTGTTCTTCTGTAAGGATTTAATAATTGTCCTACATGTGAATACAAAAATTTATTAGTATTATTCCTTTATTTGCCCCTCTTTCCCCCTACTATATTGACTAAACGTGCACGAGAAACTATTCTGCCTACATTGTTAATGTCATATTTTAATATATAGTATAATTGTGTTAACGTAGTTTAAAAAATATATTTGTATCAACCATAATTACTTCGTTTTAATAATTCTGAACGTAATACTAAGATGTGTAATTAATTCTATCTTGTAATTTGTTTGTTACAGGTACTTAAACAAAGGGACTACTTATACGGTAAAGTTTACGATATTACCCGAATAAAAGGTATAAGACCTCTCTCCTTTTCTTAATAAAATTCTATGCAGCCTCGTTTACCTTTTCTTTGAGAGAGCCCGCTTAATTTTCGGATTTGATTTATTTGTTTCATATTTTCCACAAATATTTTTTTATTGTAAAGCAGTTTTATTCTAAACAAATTATATGGAAAAGTGGATTTGACTGTCATAACATTATACAGTTCAAGATAGATATTTGGTTGGACCTTATATTCAAGCATTTTTACTGTCTTACTTTTATTACACTTTGATGTAAGCATCAACTAAAAGTACATTTTATTCTAAATATAAATCCGAAAGTTAATCTGTCTCTTTGTATGTTGCCTTGGACTAAACGACAGAACAGATCTTAATTAAATTTGCCAAAAGAAAGGTGATAGAGAAGGTATTGTAGGTCCAGCTGTGGATGTCTTTAGGCTGAGATTATGATGATGATAATCCTATGAAAGGACATATGGTATTCCATTTCTCGATTACGGACATCTACGTGGGCAGAGCCGCGAGCAACCAAATATATATTAAATAAAATATATCTAGGTGCACTCGCTGTTTGGTAAACGATCAGCGGGTTAAGCTACCAAGGACGCGGTAACACTATAGATTGGTGACCGCATAGTGGTATTTCATCTGAGCGTCTCCGTGCTTCGGGCACGTTAAAAGTCGGTCCCGATGTTATCAGTCGTTAGATCACGATAGAGGCCTAAATACAGGCGATCTAAATAACTCTGTCACCAGGTTGGCCACTAATCAAACGATAAGAAGAAGTAAATATATAATTACAAATTTCATAGACACATTTCAAACGTAGTTTATCTGTTATACTAGCAATACCAAAAACAATATTTAGCGCAAGGAGAGAAAATACACATAACTTTTCACCAGAACGACGAACACAACGAACACCCTAATATACACTAACATTCAGAAATTGTAAACTTTATTAAAGGTTTCATTACTTGTGTAACAAGTTACACTTAAAACAGATAGAGTTTTACTAGGCGGAATCGATCCAAGGGACGGAAAATCGCCTTTTGTCCTCATTCCACGAGTTTATTAAATATACAAAACGTTTCATTTTCTCGTGTATATGTCACCAGAGACATTCAAATTAAATACATAATAACTTTTACGTAATAACAGAAATAAGGAGAAATAAATGAGCATTCATCAATATTACGAAATACAGCTCAATTACTATAATTATACGTATTAATTCCCAGCACTGGGCAAAGTTAGCATGTGGATGATGATAACTATATTACAAAATAACATGATGAAATTAGAAAGTGGAAATGGAAACGGGCAAACAGTATTTATTATGAACATTTAATGAGTCAGCGCTGTACCAATTTTGGATTGGCGATAAACTTGGCAAATGTTAGGGTTGTCAGCTATGTTGATTTAGAAGCTAAAATTCAAAATATATTGTTTAGTGTTCGAATGCCAGTTCTTAGGTTTTTACTACATAAATATAATATATTGTACGTTCAATAGGTCGAATTTAATTCCAAACCGATTGACAGAAATTTTGTTTTTAAAACAGCCAAAATTTGAAGTACTGTGTCTACGTCACCTCCAAGTGTCCCATCGTCTAGATACCAGCTATTAAATTTAGAATTTAGTTGTCGAATAATCAGGTGTATTCAAAACAAACTAAAATGGCAAACTAAAATGGCAGGTCCAAGAGGGTCACCTTGATGACAACCAACAGCAGAATGTAAAATATTGTCCTTGTATAGTAATTTTGAATGGTTACGCTAGCATTGGCAAAGGAATTTATAAATTAGTTAGTTTATATCAGCCAATTAACCTCCGGCTAGTTCACTGACAGGTTACATCGCTACTGAACTCTCTCATTATTTTGTTGTGCCATCCCTAATAGGTATGGGGTGTCGTTATTATACAGCGACTGTATAATGCAGTTTGATTTGACTTTTAATTGCAACCCCTTGAGTGCGAACGTTGAGCTTTAATTTACTTTCGCTCGGTGGATAGCTCTCACTCGTTTACTTGGGTACACTACAAATTGCCTGGAATTTATAGAAAAATAAAAGTTTTGTATCGGTTTCACGAGCTGAGAAAATAAATCTTTGCCTAGCTAGGGTTTAAAGACATGTATGATTTACCAACCCACATTAGGCCAGCGTGTGTGAATTAAGGCCCCCTCTCTCTCTTGAAATACTTATTTATTATTTTATAAAATATTGGCATCAATATTTCAGTTGTCTTTGTACAGGTTTTGTATTTATGTCCTTTAAAAACCATTTTATGGTAATAAAGTTCTTCACCCAAAATAAACATTAAACTTATTCCTACAGCCTCTGAGCTGGCTGTAATATTTCAACAACCTTTTCTAATCCATCTAATGTTTTGAAAACATTTACGGCCGTGGGATTTGCCGCAGTATTTAACTACTTAAATTCAATCAAAGTGAAACTCCTGTCGCACGAAATTACGAACACCTTAAGTCGCCTGTTGAACAATAGGTTTGGCCGCAAAGTACTTAACTCAATCCCTAAGTAACTTAAAGTAATGACTAACTTCGATAGATACGAGAGCACAGAGACGCGCCTAACTTTAATTAATTTGATACTGGTAGCTTATTCGGACATTCGACTTTCGATATTTGCTCAGCATCTCATCCAAACTGGTTGAACTTAAATATTCAAAAACGTGTGCAGCTGATGATTATTACATAATATAAATAAGTTTTTATTCGATATTCTTTTACCATATGTTCCATAAGCTCTTTCGTTATAATGTTGTGATCACGCTCGGCAAACTAAGTTTATATAAAGGTAAACCTTTATCCACCTTTTGGAGGAAACCAGTTATGTTATGAATCATCAGATTTAACCTTTATTATAAATGAAGCTTTTGTGTAAAATATGTATTCATAAAAATGTATTCAGGCCTACATATTTTTTAAGCAAAAGATGCCTTCAAAACAAACTAGTAAACTTTTAGGTCTTGATATATTACTCTCGGTTTTTCTTGCTCTTAGCTTTAGCTATAAAAATGTACCTGGCGTCGGCAAGGTGAATGCGCTTATAAAAGAGAATGTATTTTTCTAACTCAACACCTTATAAATGCAAGTAGTTATTAGCACTGCATTTTCTTTCTCAGGTTATAAACTCAGAATTTAAATAAGTTTAAGTTCCGGGCTGGAATTGCTATTCACTTTATAGTGCCATTTTACCAAGTGACTAACAGAAAAAAAATACTTACTTTATTATTTTGGAAACCTGCAATGAAATAAAATGAATAAAATTGTAATAATCAATAATAATAATAACGTCTTGGGATACACACAGTCATCCGACTCCAATTTGAGTAGAGGCTGTTTTGTGTCAATCAGACACAAAAACAAGGAATCAATCAATCAGGTGAAAAATAACAACATCTTGCTCAGGAGTTAGGGGCACTAACAACTACAGCAACGACCTTTAATCTGATCGAACAGATTTTAAAAAAACAATATCCATATTTCGAAATATATCGTTTTCATATCGTCAGTGAGCATAGAATACATACAGTACACCAACAACTCCAGCGTGCTGTTTGAATACCTACATACATTGCAAGCTAAGCGTCGAGAGAGCCAAAGGCTCAAGTAACCTCGTCTGACATCTCACCATATGTCAGTTCCCACGGCTTTGTTGAGTAACAAAGACTGACATCTTATTATACATGCTAATGTTAATACCTACGTCGTATTTCGTGTTAAAACACATTTTAAGTGTCTGAGGTGTAACAATGACCAAGAGTCGTACCATGACGACATTATATAGGTTTTTTTTATACAACTTAGGTGGTATTCAAGCTTACGGCCTGACTGATGGCAAGCAGTTACCGTAGAATATGGACGCTTGCAATACCAGAGGTATCACTTGCGTGTTCCCAACCTAAAAATAAACACCATGGTTTTATGATGGAATATCCCTGGAATAGGAAAACGTTTCATCAAAAATGCATCTCTAAATAAGATTTATTTTCGGTCTCAATTTGAATGTCGTAAAATTACAACCTAGCTAGGTAATAAAGTCAAAATCTTTAAAATTCCAAATTAGTATTGAAAATAAATAGTATAGCTATTTATTTTCAATACTAATTTGGAATTTTAGGATGTGGTATGGCACAGAAACTAAAGACTAAAATTAATACACTTACAATTGCGACAAACCTAGGACATCTTGTTTGCAGAATGCATAGTAACAGTTTGTTAGTAAAGAATCTGCATCTGTAAGCGGGTTGCCCTCTTTTCACCGAACTGAGAAAATTCTCTCGAAGAAAAATTGTCAACATGTCGCTTCGAATTTGTACCGATTTGAATTCAAAGAAGGGGCACTTGTTTTTCGAATGTATACTCTAGGAAACATTTCTGATACATAGTTACATAACTACAATGTTAAGAACTAAAAGAGGTTGTGTGGTTTTATCTCATAATTTAACTTCTTAAAAACACTTTCTCTTACCACGCCCCTATCTGTTCAGTTAACGAACTCGGCTGTAGACAAATTAGCTGACATCCCATTTGGTATTTTATTGACTTACATAAGTTTTACAGCGTGATCTATATGAATGAATAATAATACATGATTTTTGAATTTGAATTCATATAATAATACAGAACACTATTGTTAATAAAGATACATACTCAGTTTTCGTATAAAATCTGTCTTCATTTTACTACGCATAGGTAAACACTGTAACATATTTTCAATGTTTTCATTATATTTATGTATATAAAAACCCTGAAGCCTACATGATTCGTTTTCATTATCCTTGTAGACCAAGCAATAAAACTGAATCACATAATAAACCATTCAAATTCCTCAGAATGGAACGAAATGAAATTTTGATACTATTCAAATTCCTGAGAATGAAACTAAATTGAATTTTGATATTATTTCAATCGCATAATAATAACATCGCATCCACTTAACAAAGTTGCAAATAATAATGGATTTTCATTGACATATCTTTCAGAGCCTATTTGTCCGATAACATAAACCACTACATTACATTAATACTTAGTGAATCACACATAATCGATTAAGGCTGGTTGCGGCCACTAGATAATTACCGTACACAGATTTGGAACGCTGTGAATGCTCTTACCACCTATCAGATTAGATTGGATCCGGAATGGGAGTACAAGGGCACAGTCGCGGTGATAATGGCTTACCAGATCCCAATCCTATCACGGGCCAACGTTCCCTATTAATTTTATTGGTTGTTACCAATGCAACTTATATTTTCTCTCAATTCATTGATACATCTCTCTGCGGCAATAAAACCATTGACCGTTTTTCAGGGTTTAAAATATTTGTGTATACATGTTTTACAATTTATTGTGTTTTAATTACTTTTGCTTTACCAATGAGCCTCAATTACAGTACTTTTGTGTTTATTTTAGGTGTGAAACAGCACAATTTTAATCAGGTATTTTATTGCGATGGTTAAAACTAACGTGCTGTAATTTATTAAAACTATGTATTTCTGGTTGCCCTGCCACCTAAAATATACTTTGAATAAAAACATCACAACACAGTCTTACTAACACTTTGAAAAGATTTCTCGGAATGTTTTCTTATACAATAAATACTGAGCGTGACCGGACCAGCTGTCATGGTCTACTTTGTTTGTTAAGTTTTCAACTCAAGATAAAATATAGGTACATTTTCCGTCCTATCAACACAGAGTCTTATGTCACATTTTTGTTGGCTGTACTTTTAAAGTACTTATAATTCGGGACGAAGTAATACTTCAATAGTCAATGTGGGAAAAACAAAACATTCTTTACTTCACGCACAAAGGCCCACTTGAGCGGTCAGGTGTGAAAAATTCCCCGTCTAACTAACTAAACATTTTTTTAAATGAGGGACAGAACTTTAAGACAAGCGAAGAATAAATCCACCGTAGCTGTATTTTTAACAACCATTACCATTTTATTTTTTATATTGGAGCATGACTGAGTAATTTAGTGTGTATAGCATTCTTATACTTTATATACAATGCTATAGCGTAAATCAGGGCTTATTATATAATTTCATATAGGTATAATTCCGTACGGTTTTCGCGTATCCCGTCTAATCTTATAAAGCTTATTTTGTCCCCGGCTTGTAGGTATCATATTGTTGACGAGTTGCAACAACCGCAGGTAACAGGGATTATGTGACATGGTATTATTGTGTACGAAACATTATATATATTTGTTGTTTTTGCTATACGGAACAATGTACGTGCTCTAGCTGTACATCAACTTAATATTTCGCCTTGGGGTCAATCATGTTTGTTATTTTACAAATGACCTGAGTACTTCTGTAGCAAATGATGTTTATTGAAGTGAAAACTTCTTTCTTCAACAAAAATCAAGGAACTCGCGTCATTGTCACTCAAAATTAATAATCTAATAGCTCGACGATTTTTCACTTTTATTGGCAGTCCCCAAAAACTGGCCCGCATTTTTTAAATTAATTATTGCATTCATTATTTTGTTTGTCATATATTAATTTATATTATCATGGCATACAAGTAAGCCTGACTGGGGAAGATCCTCCATCTTACGGAAGAACATAGTCATTTTTAATTCATCTAAGACATAATCTATACTTAGTTATGGAATCAATTCTGTAGAATATTATTCGTATCACTTTAAGTACGAATTATTCTATATTAATAAATAAACAAATAGTATAATTTTAATCATTTGTATTCTATGTACCGTTTAAGTATTAAAACAGTCTAAAATTTGTTAGAAAATATTCTAATACAGAGATGTATTTGGAAGGGTGAGTATACATATAATGGTGTGTTCCCCTTGTGTAGGTACCGCCACCTAATCTCCTTACATGTGGGCCCGAGATATAGGTAAATGGATTTACACTGATAGTACACAGAAGTTGATTCAACTTAGGTGTTATAATCATGATAACATACCTTACGTTTGTGGAGTTTAGATCGAAATTAAATGATAAATACTATATATTCTGAAAAGATTTTGATGAAGAGAGCTAGAGCAACGTATAAGCGAACAAGCCACGACGACCGTAGCAAATAACGCTTGGTGGTGTAGATATGCGTGTGTGATTTAATAATACAAACAGATCTTAAAAATAATGTGTAACATTGCAACAGTGTTACCCATAACATTGTAAGACAGATAGGGCGTCATACTAGCGAGTAAACTCGACTGGGGAAGGACCACCTTTCAGAAGACCACGGTCTCAAGCGCTTATTTAGGGACGCGTCTTAAAGCCTCGGTGTAAAAAAATAGGTCGACAACACACAAGTGATACCTCTGGTATTGCAAGCGTCTGTAGCCGTAGTGTTTACTATAGCGTAACTGATTAGATTTTAGCCGACTCCAAAAAGATGAGGTTATCAATTCGTGTGTGTATTTTATAAATAGAAAATAGTAGGTACCCGTATGACCGAGCTTTGCTTTGTTATTTTTTATTTTAAAAATTAACGTTTTCTAATAATAAAGCCTAGCTAGATCGCTTAATATATATACATATATATATATATACAAGAACTGCTTGTTTAAAGGTATTTGATTAAACAGTTATCTATTTAAGATTTATTGTATTAAGGTAATAATTAACAGAGATGCTAGGACAGTTAAGAAACAACAAGGTATTAAACATTTTCCCAGTTTACTGTAAATCCTGTTTCTTTTCACAGTGAATACGCCGTCGATAAGCCCATGATCCTTATTTACTAGCACAGCCTTCAAGGGCCTCGGTCTTATCCGAACGCACTCGCCGCGCCACATGTCGAACACAGTTTTCTCCTAGCTTTTTCCCCAGAAACAACATAGGCGAGGAGATAGACGTAGTAATATTGACGTTTCTTTTTATTTTATATGGTAGTAAATAATAATAATAATATTTTCGGGACAACTCACACATCACTATCTGAACCAGACAACTGATAAACATACTTAAGTATATATTTCTAAATACATACATATTATAGATAAATTACACCCAGACACAGAACAAACATTTGTGCTCATCACACAAAGATCTGTTCTGGGTGGGAATCGAACCCACGACCTCCGGCGTAGCAGTCAGAGTCACTAATCACTAGACCAACAGGACAGGCAAATACTAGTGTAGTGGTTAGTGACCACAAACACTCGATTAAATAAATATTTATGTTATGCAGATCGTCTACATAGGCCTTTGTCGTGATATATCGGTTATTAACAGTCGAGATCGGCTTTACACGTGCCCTCCTAAGCACGGAAATGCTCGGATTAAATACCACTACCCGGCCACCCATCCATAAGATTATGTTAATCGCGATATGAATATCTAAATATATTTGCCAGTTGTATGGTTCTGTATGTGCATTGACCCAAGGTTTGATTATCTTTACATATTATTATGAATAGTGTCTGATTGTAATATCAAAATAACAGTTTTCTATCAAATGCATATGATATTTAACATATTACTAATATAATAGCAACTCATATATGTCCCACTGCTGGGCACGGGTCTCCTCTCCTCTATCAAGAGAGAGAGTGGGTTTAGGCCTTAATTCACACACGCTGGCCTAATGTGGGTTGGTGAATCAGACATGTCTTTAGAATTTCTTCTAAGACATGTGGGTTTCCTCACGATGTTTTCAGAAAGTGAAATTCACATTGGTACTGCCCAGGATCGAACTCGCACCTCTTGCGTGCAAGTCGGTTACTTTCCCACTCGGCCACCACCGCTGCGAAATCAAGGAGTCAAAGTCATTACTAATAAAAAAATATATATTTTTTATTTCTATCTGTTAGTTTGATTGTAACAGGAATTTTACTGCCAGATAGTTAATGTTATGGGGCGTAATATAGGCTTCATTTATTTTAGTAAAAGAATTAGGTATGCAGTAATTTTCAATTAAAAAAAAAAACACCAAAACGCTTCTCGTTATATTTTGCAAATGTCATGGTTACAGCTATTAAAGTCACCCCTCTGACTGGCATTATTCCAACGTGTTGCTCGGTTACGTAATTAAGTACGGAACTAATTCCCTTCAATATACCCTTACTAAAGGGGTTTCGTACTTTTGGCAGAAATATAAATGCCAAGATATTTTTGACTTGCAAGACAGTGCATATTGGAATATTGTATTGATGAAGTTGTTATATGCAATAAAAAACAGCTTTAGCTTGTCTGAATTGTACTACGATTATATAGCAATAAGTCATAAGTCCCACTACAATTTAAGCAATATTGATATATCTCTATCGAGTCCCAGTGCAATTGCACTAAGTCCTCCCCTACTAAAAAATGTGATAACGAACAGCGTTCTTAATGCCTTGATCACGAACGCCGTAATACTTACGACCACCTAAAGTAGTACTTATAATAGATTTCTCTTCTCTTATATACAAATTATGGAATATACGCAGCTGAACCTATAAAGTAGCCAAGCATTAAAATCGATGCATATTCAAATCGATTAATCATAATCGAGTTGAGCTATTTGTGTACTTTTAACTATGCTGTGGATTTCATTCCGCCACACAAATATTTGTGTCGCAAATAGTTTTTCAGAGTTAAGGTGTACTTTGTGTCTGTGGTTTCTTATTCTCTAGTCGTATTTTAAAACTATATCAAAACAGAGTTAAAGTATTTTTTTATTTAAATATAAACATATATATTTAATTCTTATTTGCCTAGAGGAATAATAAGAGTAGCCCATAGTAAACTATTATTAATAGAATACTCTATTTTCATTATCAAGCATTATGTTAAAAAATACATATAATGCCATGTTCACTGTCTCCTGGACTATACCTGCTTATAGTGTTATACTTCCAGCATTATAAGGCATATACAGCTGCGGCTTTAATGCGCAAAGGGGATACAACATAACTCGTACCCCAAATTTAACGTCACTGATACACTTTTATTAAATAGTGAGAAAATATGTAGATATATTCTACATATTTTCTTACTATTTAATAAAAGTACATATAATATATCAAAACAGAACAATATTATGTGAAAAATCTTAATAAAATCATCTATAAGGCAAAGGTATCAGCCTACTACCTATAATAAACACATGTAATACCTTTGCTGTCGACAAACCATAATAAATAAATACACCTAATTTGGTGATCAGTCTAGTATTGTGCCTAGCTATTGCTATGGGTTTGCCTGAGAGATGTATTATAGCTATGTTAGATGCCTACTTACCCCATGCGGTAAAAGTAGTGGTGCTATCTCATGTGATGTTCACCTTTTTTTATAGGCAAACTGAACTTGTTAGTCAAAAGATTGGGCGGGACAGAAACCAGTCAAAAGTACTTAAACAAGCACCCGTGCCAGTGTTGAACACGATCGAACACCAGTAGGTATCACAATGATTATCTTCGCACGTCTAGACCGTGCTAATAGTTTGTTCAAAAGTCCGCTTACACTCTGTTACTCTGTAAAACAAACGAAATCCAATAATCAAGTTTAAGTTCATACGACACGTGAGCTCAGTTTTACCTTCAACATCAATCACTAAATTCATACAAACCATTTATCAAATATTCACAAAACCTCTTACAAAATGATAAAAGCAAGCGACGAGATCTCCCGATAACCGGAAACGGTGTCTTTTATCATTGAACGAGGCGAGTCGTCCCTTCGGGAGGGAAATATCAGCATGTCATTTGTTTATATTGCGAAATTAATCCCCCAAGCCGACGTGACTGATGAGTCGAGTCAAACGTCGCTTGCCAAACAAAGAAACACCGAGGTGTGTACTATAATCGATGCTCACTTAAACGACAGATGCTACAAACGGGTGCCATCAATCTATCCCCTCCCGCATCCCACCATCCGATTCGTACCCTGGAGGGCCGAATTGTTATTCACGTTCCATTACCTCAATTTTTTAGAGCCGAGGTGCCTGAAAAGAAACCCTTTCACTTATTGTGTCTCATTCCTGAATAGGTGGAGGGCCATCGTAAAATTAAATTTCTTTAGATTATTCATTTTTCCCTCTCGCGTCGAGTGTTTATTCAGGATCCGCTACAGATGTTGGTATCTCCACCAAAACGCCGGCATACCTTATATATATTCGGTTTCTGATAATATTGTGGTTTGTTCTCGGACGTTTTCTTCATTCTTCTTTTCCTACGGTAGATATAAAACAAACAATAAATTCAAAACGTTAGCACGCACGAGCGCGCGGTATGGAGTGCGCCACACGCGACAAGAATCATTCAAGAATCGATTAAAGTCCGCCGCACACGTACGGGAATCGAGCAAACATCGAGAACTCAATGGCCCGATCACGGGATACGTTGAGTCACGTCCCGTGGACCAATAATTCAATAAGGAGCAACCCAGACGGCGAACGGCATCATACACTTCA
Source organism: Trisateles emortualis (assembly GCA_947095525.1). NCBI lineage: Eukaryota > Metazoa > Arthropoda > Insecta > Lepidoptera > Erebidae > Trisateles > Trisateles emortualis. The sequence continues at coordinate 23,208,198 of OX352729.1, read as the reverse complement.
CTGTCTGTGCTAACTTAAAACGTATTTGTTTATCGCAATCGCAACAATGAAATTACGTAATGTTACAACGTTTAGCAGCATTGAACTTGTAGACTTCTTATTTATTATTATAATCATATTTTTAAAGTAAATTTTGACACGTACCTAATACTGTAATGAATAATGTATCTGAAATAGATATTACGATTAATAATTGATTGCCAAACATTTGAACGGTACAATGACTCATTTAGCGTTCATAGTTTAAATTCGTAACTCAATTACGCTGACAATCTGCCACCACCTATTCTAAATAACCTAATTATTCAACAAGCAAACAATACTTGAAGTTATTAGCGAGTTGGTTGGTATTAGCTAAATCTTTTAAACAGAACAATGTGTTGTGAATGTATTAAACGACTATATAAACGTAGCTAAAGACCAACAGCTTAGTTTAGTGGAACGCGGCATTTCCCCTATCACAATGGGTTACCGCAGCTTAGAAGCTGGAACAAAGCGTCATTATGCGTTTGGCTCATTAAGTGAATTAATGAATTCGAAGGAAGGATTTTTGGCAAAAGCACCGTTGATAAGATTCATCATATTGATGAAGGCGAACTCACTGCGGCATTTATGCGCGTCATAACTAGAATATCACTTAACAAATAAATCAGTTTTAATTATATTATCGCATCACCACTTAAAGTTCGTCAATTATAATTATAACATAATTTAAAATTGGTGGTGATTGGATTGGTGGACCAGACATGCCTTTTTTAAATTATTTAAGACATGTTGGACTACCCTACTAAGTGGCCGTTTATCCAGATAGTGCAAGATGTATATAATTGTATATTATATAATAAGTACGCATACGGTGACGTATCGGTATGTGTCAACCGTTCATAGTCAAAGAGCCAATTGTGACGTAGTATAGGACACCAGCAGGCTAAGTGGAGTGCCTATCTTCGCAAAGTGGCTAGGAGTAGCTGGTTACCCCCAGCACACAAACACACACACACATCCAGTATTAGATATTCAAATGAGTGAGGACCGTGCTAAATGGCACTTACACTTCAGAGGGCCTATGTCCAGCAGTTGATTGCGATAGCTGAAAATTATGGTGATGATGATAAAGCTGATTTTACACAACACAAGACAAAAGACTGTCCTACAAGCTAGTGTGCCGTGGCTTTATAAACGCAGTAACATTGTTTCTAAATAGAGCACTTATTTACAGTGCGTTGTTTTCATTTACAACCAAGAAGGACGCGCTTGTTGCAAACTGCCTCGAATGTAGCCACATTTACAAAGTAGACTAGAATATTTATTATACCATACATGCTATTACAATAAAATATATTGTCATTCTACCACCTCACGCTACTTTACTTAAAAGAAAGTACTGCATGTAAATTTATTTAGGTAAATAAATATACAATTACAATTTCGATTAAAAAGTATAAGTGAGGTAAGGCACCATACTAGCGAGCAAGCTTGACTGAAACTATGTAGTTGTATTCCTGGTTGTAAGTTCAGGTCTCTAACTTAAAGCCCTGGTGTAAAAAAATGAATCGGCTACACACAAGTGATACCTGGTATTGCAAGCGTCAATAGGCTATGGTAACTGCTTAACATCAGGCGGGCTGTATGCTTGTTTACCCAAGTAGTATTAAAAAATAAAATAAGGTAGACAGGCAACAATGAAAAACGACGAAATTCAGCTGCCTAATCTGGTAAAGGTAAGGCAGCCGATGGTGAAGGTCAGCTTAAGAACGAAACTTGTGGAAATCCTTAGGATGAATGCTGACTGCCTCAGTGGTCCAGTGGCCGCAGTATGCGCCTGCTGTGCACGAGGTTGTGGGTTCCATTCCCACATAGGATAAAACTTTGTGTGACCCACAAAGTGTTGTTCTGAGTCTGGGTGTAATTTGTGTCCGTTAATTGTATATTTGTAAAGTCCCCCGCGACACAGAGCTTGTTATCTAGTGCGGGAGTTGTCTTTAAAAAAATATATTATTTATAATACTAATATAGATACATAATATAAAAATGAGGAAATAAATGACCTAAACAAATCTGTTCATTGGATTGGAATAATAAAAATCTTAGTAAAATAAAATAGTCAAGTCAAGTAAGTCGCAAGAGCTAATAGTTGTATTATTACTTAGGGTTCCTTGCTCGATGCTCACAATGGTCCCTTTGTAAAAGGTTGAATAGACTAATCATGCCCGCCTAGACCGTATAAAACAAATCAATCCCAATCCGGACGCCAACTTAATCTAACGTCAACTTTGTGGAGTAATAGAAGAAAAATAAAAGAATACCTAAACGTATTTAGACCAGAATTTGAGCTTTTTTTGTTAAAGAATAATCATAATATCTATATAACCAACCATTATTTATTATAGGTAACTGCTGCTTAGGTCGTGAGGTTGATTTCCATACAGGACAAAATTTTGTGTGATTCATAAAACTTTTTTTTTAGTCTGGGTATAATTTATATCCCAAAAATGTACGTTTGTAAAGTTGACAACACAGGGCTTGCTATTAGTGCAGGAATTGTCCTTTAAAATACATTATTACCTTATTATGGCATAAGTTGGCGGTAGTATCTGTGGCTGATCATGATGCACCGACTTTGATTCGACAGCAGCAGTCATGACGTTGACAATAACAAGTCTGTGCTTTGGAAAACACAGACCGGCATCACAGACCAGCTAATATAACCTACATAGTTGGCTATTCGCTTTTAGGACTGAACAGTGCAGCCAAATATCGGCCGGGAGCAATACTTGTAACAGCTACAAACGTTGTAATATATTTTAAACAACAACCAGTCAGGTTTATTTGAGAAAAATATAAATCATAATTGCCATCACACAAAATTTCATTCTGACATGAAGTTGAATTTGAATATGTTCAGGTAACACAGTTATAAAATAAGTAACAAACTTACTACAGATTGCTACAAAGCGAACTCTGCATAGAACTCAATTCCTCCAGTTAAAATTTAATATTGAATCAAATGACATCGGGCTCTCACTAAAGTGAACGCTATAATGGCCAATTAAATTGATTGCACTGCAAACTAACTTGTACTTAGGATTTCAACTAAAGGTGTTAATTAACAATTATCCTGTATTTATAAAGACCGAAAATACAACAAACAGCAATAACACAGTAAAATAAAACCTTCATACAATGCCTAGCCGCAGGCTATGTATTGAAATGCATTGAATGACTAGAAGAAAGTTTAAAGCTGCATCCGATGTTAATTGTGCAGCAGTCAAGGAACTTTTGGTTGTTTTGTAAATAAATTCAACGTTCTATTTAGCTCGATAAAAAGCTTTTCGAAGTTTTTAACAGGAGGAATTTACTGGAAATATTGTTTACATTGTTGTCTGAAACATGATTTTTCTCAAATATAATTTCACAAGGAGCCAGCTAAAAAGAGAATACCTTTTAGTTTAATGAATTTAAGACCTGCCGGTATATGTAATACTGTTCATGAAACTCGAACACTGCATTAGCATGCCAACTCACCTGTACAGAGCTAAGTTAAAAATCGTGTAACACTCACGTCCCGTGTGGACGCCTGGCCGGGGAAATGGGGAACTCGAGGAAAATAAGGAAAACCTTCCGCTTTCATGTGACTCAAATGCATTCACTGCATGCCCACAGAGCGAGCTATCTCTATCACACCTCCCCAGCATACAATAAACCAGTTTCGGAAGTTTTCGAGCCGTAAACATTCGCGCTACATCACTTTCCTAAGCGTTAAAAACACACTGCCATGTGTGTTTTTTAGATTGCGCTGTCGATCTATCGTGGCAGGATAGTTCCTGGAAACAGAAAGTAATCGTCATTTTAGTGTTACTTTTTGCACTATCGGGCAAAAACGTTGAGCACACCAAAACAGTATTGTATATATTTCACCCAATACGAAATATTTTTAATATGAATAACAACTTTATCGGTTATTGGGGAGCACGTAGCGAGACGTTATTGAATGATCGCCGCACCCAGATTGTTGGTTATCGTAACACCGAATTTTCTATTTGATCGAATCTAATCGGTTCGCGGTGCGTGGCGCGCGGCGGGGCGGTACGCGGCATTACAACACGTCGAAGCGACGCGACGCCATGCGCCATCCCGACGGCGCACCAGTAAATTACGTTACCATTCTCCGTTCTGTTCGTTCTAAAATTTAGAAATCTCGTTCCAATTTCGAGGGTAATTCTTGAGAATTCGACGTAGAACTGACGTCTTGCGATTTGAAAAACCTCTGAAAGTCGCACAAAGACAAAACTTTTTATAGTTACCCACATCGAGAGTAAGTTAGTTTTGAAAGAATCGATTCTTACCTTGCCGCCGTCTCTTGTTTGAGACAGTTGGGTTAATGGGAGATTTTATTGTTGATTTATTTTCAATTTTGCTTTGATAAAAACAACGTATTTTTATTAATTATTATTAATCAATACTAAAACTAAAATATACAATTTAGCCTTTGACGTTCAGATAAAACTAGGGTAAAACTAAATGTTTAGTTTTTAAATAAAACGTTTTTTATTTAAAAACTAAACATTATAGATTATATTTAAATTTAGTAGTATTTAGAAGTAAGTATAAATCAAATAGAATGTCCCAACTACAATTCCCTCCAACTGTGAGTCAATGGAAATTATGAAGTTTGCCGTCTTTGCTTGTTCCAACATGAATTTTTAGATTCAAGATGATGATGCACTTGCTTTGACTTGGAATTCCGGTAAAGGCAAAGAGTTAAAGTTTCTTATGCCTTCAAAGGAAAATTAATTTCACCCAGGTGAGACTCAAAATGTCTGGGACATTGACTTTGTTCACATGCGATGAGTTAAGTGTACTTAGATATATATACCTATTCGGTTTGCATTGCTTTTGAACCCACATCAAGGCAACGTTGACGCATTGGGACCTTAATTACACATAGAGGGTCGCGTACGGGTCCCTTTTTCGGGACTACCTCAGCAAAGACCATCACAAAGTTTGAAAAGCTAAGGAGTTTTATCTTAAACAATAAGTGGATTTTATTCTATTAAATGACTTTTATTTTGTTGTTAATGTCCTTTAATTATAAAAAAAAAACTCTGATGCACGTGAGTAAAACCTTGGTGACAAATCATCGGTGAGCAAGCAATTTAAAACTCATTAACGTGAGCACACGTGACAGTCTTCTAGCTTGTTCCGCGTAGCGTGCGTGACAAGGCGCATGACGGCGGTACGGGTGGTGTTGCGAGCGTGACCGACGTGCTGCGGCACTGCTTATCGGCTCTTTTCTTCTTCTACCCATGGCATCAACTCATTGCTTTGACAAATCATAACAACATAACTACTTTGCATCCCTCCACTATATTTTCCGTATAAAGGTTCACCTAACGTATTACGATTTACGATTCACAGTTGAAATTCGTGCAACATGTTACGAGTAATTCGAAGATAAAAAGCGCTATGTATAAACTAAAGTCTCTGTATAAGGTGGGTGAGTTTCTTACAACTGAAATAAAGCGAATATTAACTGAGACATTAATATTATCTCAGTTTAACTATTGCAGTAATGTCTATGGACCATGTCTACAAGAGAAAACTAGCTACAAAATTCAAAAGGTACAGAACTCATGTGTCAGATTCTCCAAGAGGTAAAATCGCCGTCACCAAATCACACCAGTTCTGAATAAGATAGGAGTCTTAAATATGGAGGCCAGGTGAAACTTACACCTGGCATGCACTACGTATAGGATTCTAGGGTTTTTTTTTTATATTTTGATTGTCTTTGTTCTAGCGTCTTAGTTCTATCCTCTTTCGACTCCGGGTGTGCTTAAAACCAGCTCTAGCTGTGCCCACACCGTTTCCACTTCTTCTACCTAATTCTATGTGTGTAATTTTATATATTCTGTTGGATTCTATCTTTCTGTGTTTATATATAATTTATTATTGTAATGTGGAATAAATCATTTTGAATTGAATTTGAATATAAAGGTTCTATACACATTTTTAACAACCCCACCTGAATATAGAAGAATTCAGTAAATTTATTTAAACCCTCGAATAAAATACAATTAACAAAACTACTAACGCTGTGTCACAAACTCAATAAAGTTTGACTGATTCATCACTATTTGTCTTTTGGATAAGCTTTTGTACGTGTGATAATTAACAATCGAAATGTGTCTGACTCGAAACTAACAGAATTAGTTAAATAATTTGTTTTCCCCGCCTGACTGGCGTGTGCGCTGATCTTAATTGCATTTTACTCAATCCCCTAACAACATTCGGCATTCAAAAAAAACAACGACTGTCGAATTTTACTCAGTAATTTAATATCAAGAGCAACTCTGGAATACCTTTACAATTAGACGAGGAATATTGAATAACCTGTGTTGGTATACAGGGGGAGTGAAGCCACCGAGTACCGAGTATGCCTACTGAAACGACAAAGTTATACTTAGCCTGCTGGATCAACAATAATGTTTTGCATTAATAAAAAAAAATGGATCAACAATAATGTTTTGCATTAATAAAAAAAAACTATCTTCATTATTAACAGTATATTACAACTACAAAATATATACCAATCAAAAACCGTAGTATTTGAGTAGTGACGATTTCGCTTATGTTTACGATCGTACGTATGGACCGGGGTTGTAATCCCGTAAATATATCTCAGTAGCAGCTCGATAGCTGGCAGTAACACTTCGTGCCTCGAAAAGCACAGTTCTGCATCTAATCTTTCCCTGGACGCGGTCGTGTCGGATTGTCATCCCATCGGACTATAAAAGAAAGGGAATAAAGAGTGCACTTTCTTGAAAGAAAGAAAGAAACATTTATTTGATGCAACCAAAGAAAACAGTGCAATTGCAGACGATATGCATGTAGAAACTTAGTAGGTACGAGAAGAAATAAAAACAGAAATATAAACATAAAAACATAACAAAATATGTAAAAGACAAAAACAAAATGGGTATTTAAAATTAAAACTAGCATAATACGTCTCTTTTAATACGCATCCCTAAATGAGCGCTGGAGACCTGTACTCACACACAGGAACACAATTACACCACTGTGTGTAGCTATTTGGCTGTGATCTTCTGTTAGGTGGAGGTCCTTCTCAAGTCGGGTTTGCTCCTTAGTACGGTGCCCTAGCTCTCTAAAAGAAATGTGAATCTAAAGCGGGGCTTCTTTAAACACACAACTTTGATTATAATTTGATTTTAGTTCAAGAAAACATCAGTGGCATACACGCACACAGAAGAATTATATGCATATCTACAGATAGTAGAACATAAAAAGCGCATGATAGTCCACTTAAAGTGTACGACTACAAGTTGTCCAGTTATAATAGCACGATTACTGAACTCAAGTTGTCTACAATTTGTAAGTGAACTGGCGAACTGTAGCGAGCTCTGGCGCGCTTCTTATTTTTGCCCGACAACTTTTGCTCATTTGTAAGACGTCAATAAAAGTTCCTGTCCGCTGTCCCTGCTTCGCTAGTTTTAATCATTTCTACAAATACCTTCACGCTATTTCCACAAAAAATATTTTAAATGATAAAGATTTAAAACAGTATTAACCAAACTTACCTCTATGACTGGCCTGTCTGGCCATTACATTACATCTCCGGCTTAGCACTTAACAGTCTGTTAAGTGCTAAGCCGGAGTAACTTTGTGTGATTCATAAATGTGTATTCCGAGTCTTTATGTAATTTGTATCCGTGAATTGTACGTATGTAGAGTCCCCGCGACACATTGCTTGTTCCCTAGTGTGGGAGAAAAAATAAATTACTTCGGTAAACGATTAGCGGGTTAAAAACAAAAGCTTATTGGTTTGCGCTAGGTGGATCTAGGATAGCCCAATAATCAATTTATATCCACATGAATAAAATGATTGAACTATTATATATTCATCGCTTTAAAATCGACATCCCATTGGTATTTAAGGTAGTTTAAGGTCCTCCGTGGTGCTCCTTTTCATAGGTTACAAACCTATACAGATTATTATTTTGTCTCCAGCTTTGCTATGGAGGGAAGTGGAAGCTTTTCTTTCTAACTCCTCCTATTTACTGATTAAATTCGTTACGGGGTCCAAGACAGTAGGTTTAGTTGTCCACGGGACGCACGAGTGTCAAAACTCGGTGTATCAGTTGGTTACTCCGCTTTGTTAATCCTGGCTCACAGGAGTCACAGCGGCGGTCATGTGGGTGGGATTGTCCCGAAAATCCCATTGGTATAATTTATAATATTATAGCAAGCAACCCAAAATTTTGTCCCACTGTTACAGCTAAGAGTAAAGCCTTGATCCACACAATACAATTTATTCTAAGACATGTGGATTTCTTCTCGATGTTTTTCTTCACCATTAGCAGATAAATATATATATATATATATATATATATATATATATATATAGGCTTTACTCTTAGCTGTAACAGTGGGACAAAATTTTGAAAAAAACCTGAGTTATAATAACTATAACATTTTGATTGATATGCCGAGTTTTAAAATGCAAAAACTTTGGAATAAGAACCTTAATAAATAGTATAAAGACGTCACATTTTAAACCTTACGTAAATTTACGTGATCGACTGTTTTCGCGCTACATTTCAAATAAATTAACAAAATCTTTTTTTTTCTTGTTTTAAATAACGTTTTTTCAACAAAAATATATTTGTAAGAGGTATAAGATAAGCAGCAGTAAACTTTAAAATCCTTTTCAAAAACTGTAAAATAGTCAATTAAGCAACCCCTATGAAAACTAAATCAATGTCCATCCGTAAGGAGTCGGGTCGTGCCGATAGTAAACAAAACAAAACTCAGAGCCTCCGACCCTTGTATATACACTGCAGCATTTCTAATTTGTATTCTCAAAAGCCTACAGTATCGCATTTATTATTCTTTCTAGTCAATATTGAATGGATACAATATCAACTACTTACGAAGGTAGGTATAGGTAAGAGTATTACTATGAAAATTCATACTAACCCGTAGGGAGCGATTTATTCCTTTTTGTAGTGAATGCAAATATAGTAGATACCTACCTTGACGGAGCCTAATATCTTATTCTGTTTGTACAACACGTACCTACGGTGTGCATTAGACACTTGTGTATTCTTATTAAATTTTCTACTGAGTAATAGTGATGGAATTTAGCGTGACTAAATGTCCATTCTCGGTGAACAAAGTAGCATTTAAGTAGAGTTTATATTTACGGTTTGTTATTCTATAAAATCTGCCGTCCATTATACAAATATATTGAATAAATAAATAAATGACTATTGCTATATTGACAGTAAACAGTATTAAATTTTTATTATACAAGTTTATTATTAATTTTAGGAAAATCTTAATGTTTATTCGTAGTATAACATGAAATAAGACTCGTGCCAAACAGGGAGGCATATTATTTATGACTAGCTGCTATTAGGTACTACTACTAGCTCAACCCGCGTAGATATATGTATGTCATCGCGATAAAAAGTATACTATGTCGTTACTCAGGATACCATCTATCTACATACCGTTTTTCATCAAGATTCGTTTAGTCATTTAACCGAAAAAAGGTAACAAGCCAACAGATTTCATTTTGCATTTAAAATATCCTTACTAATATTATAAATATGAAAGTTTGTGAGAATGGATGGATGTTTGTTACTCTTTCACGTTAAAACTACTGAACGGATCTAGATGAAATTTGGCACAGAGATAGATTATGGTCTGGAATAACACATAGGCTACTTTTTGCAGCGATAACCGACATCCACGCGGGCAGAGCCGCGGGCAACAGCTACTAAGTAAATATTTGAGTGCTATTTTTTAAAATCGTGCTCCAGTGCAGGCTGTGCGCTGTTTTCTTTTAATTTACCTACATAGTATAAATTGATATACCTACCCCTCTAAAAATAAACAATATGAAGGTAGATAACGGACAGAAACACCTTTTCCCTCTTCCCTTTGTCTCGGTACAATAAATAATTAATAGTGACGTATTGACGCCGACTAGTATTGATTTTACTGACGTATTCAATAATTTTGGCAGTAAACGAATATCTTGTTAAAGATATGTAAATAAATAGTAAATCTACTGTTTTATTGTATTTATATGCTATTTATACAATAAGATATATATGTACTTGAAGATATTAACACTACATTATATACAAAACGTTTTTTTTGTAGTTTGTAGTTTAAGCATTGAAATATTTCTCAAAATCACTGTCTACTGGGAATGTGCCTAAATAGTAAATTTAGTGAAACAGTATTAAAGAGAAACTAATACATAGAACATCAGTGGATAAGAGGCGTATGTTGAAAAATGAGATTTGACAATTTTGAACCCTAACTGTGCACTAGGTGAAAATTGCAAAGCAGGCGTATCTAATCTTAAGTCATTATTCTCCTGTAGGTACGAATTATATAAAAAGTCTTTAATAAAATGTCAATGTGTGTCTTTATTATAATATGACCATATGCTACTGCTACTGCTAGTCTACCTAATACTAATCACTTGAAAAAGCTCTATCCTCCATACGAACTGCAAACAATCCCTTAGTACAGAATATTTTTCCGAAATTTTAGACAGTTTGTTTACTTTCCAACTGTATGATCGGAAATTCCCATCGGAGTTTTCCACTGTCTCTCTTGATTAGGAAAGCCTATCAGCCGTGAGAGGGATCTATCAATCATTTTCGCCAATCTGCTATTCGATCCGCCGCGCGCCGTACGTGCCGTGTATCTACCCTAACAGATTGTTTTTCTGCCTTTCCTAAATATCGTATATAGAAATTGGTTTTAAGTGTTTAGTAGTGACAAATGATTGATAAATGTCTTTAATATCTGTTTTGATTTGTTGGAATAAAAAGGCAAAACAATAACAGTTTGAAGACAAAACACTTCAGTACCTACCTTTTTAGTCAACTGATTTTCTTTTGTTTTTTACTTTTGACTTCAAAAACGAGGAGGTTATCAATGCGTGTGTACTTTTTTATGTTTGTTACCGCAGAACTCCGTTATTTATGGACCGATTTGACAAATAGTTTTTTGTCTAAGAGGAAATAACTTCCCGTTTGGTCCCATTTTTATTAAATAAAAGTTCTGATGATGGGATCCATGAGGAATTGAGGGAACTCCTCAAAAGTTATAGGCACACATATAGCAATTTCAATATTTTCAACAACTGATCAAACATTTGCATTCAAAAAGTGTAAAACTGGTAAAAAAGACCACAGATGGCCATCTGAACTTCTCAATAATAAGTATTTCACTGATGGCGATTAGATTACCTGTTCTTCTCGATACAGGCTAGCCTAGTGAGAAGATCACCAGTAACATTATTATATACAATCGAACCTGAGACCCTTTAGATAAATAATTTCTGTAACACTGTTCTCTATGGAAAATTGTGCTACCCACAAAGAGTTGTTCTGAGTCTGGGTATAATTTGTGTCAGGTAATTGTATGTTTGTAAAGTCCCCGCGATACAGAGCTTGTTTTGTAGTATAAAATAATTAAAAACTCAAAATCTTACGATAAATTACAAACAGGACAGTCTTAACTATTAGCCTCGATTTACGTTGATATTATTATATCAACCTAAATCGAGAGCAAACTTTGACATACCATACCTATGTATATTTAGAAACCCAGCAATTGCTTATATGTACAATTGACTAAACAAGATAGATTTTAGACAACACATAACTGGAGTATATAAAAGGTACTGGCAAGTAAATATCAGTGTACATTACAAAAACTCCATGACGTAAAAAAAGCAGTGGACAATTCGAATGCCGGACTCGGAGCCTTGATGGCACAATCGGTAGTGCGCTGGGACAGAACCCAAATAAGCACAGGTTCGAATCCTGCTCCGGAGGCTACTTTTTCCACATTACTTAAACATTTAAGTATATTTTAGCTATTTAATAGCAAAAATTCTAAAATTATTTAATAAATTACAAGTATCCTTTTACCATTTGGAAATAAAAATTAATTATTGCTAATAAAATGTTAGAACATTTCGGGAACTAAACATGCAAACAAGCTCTGGTACCTCTGGTATTGAAAGAGTCTATTGGCTCCGGTAACTGCTTAACATCAAGCGGGCCGTATGCTTGTTTGCCACCTAAGTGTTATAAAAAGGCATATGTAGTTATAATCCTACGTCCGCCTAATATAAAAATAGTTCAGTTATTTTTCTTTTATTCTTATATATGTAGTAGCCAAATTAAATGACCAGTCCTTTTTATCAGAATTTTTACCTTTAAGAAATATTATTTTAATATCACTAATTGTTTAATAATAATAACAGGAAAGATTTATTTAACATTATTATGTACAAAGGCGAGCTTAACTCAAATTTGAGTTTTCTAACAGCAAACCGTTGAGTGATGGAAAATGAAGAGGAAAGTTAGTGTAAATGAAGTGTACATTTAGTAAAGAAAACATGGTAAAGACAATATTTTAGCACAGTTAGCACTTACATAAGATAATCCCACTCTCATACCCACCGCTGTGACTCCTGTGAGCCAGGATTAACAGCGGTGTAACCAACGGTACACCGAGCTTTGACACTCGTGCTTCCCGTGGACAACTAAACCTACTGTCTTGGACCCCGCAACGAATTTAATCAAAAGTAAATAGGAGGAGTTAGAAAGAAAAGTTTCCACTTACCTCCATAGCAAAGCGGGAGACAAAATAAATCTGTATAGGTTTGTAACCTATGAAAAGGAGCACCACGGAGGCCCATAAACTACGGAAAGATAATACATGCATATATACATAAATACAGAGTATATACAATTATACATATAATCACTTACATAGTCTGTAACACATTTTATAATCACTTACATAGTCTGTAGCACATTTATTTTGTTAGGAAATGCTCCATGACGTCTATCTATCTTTATATTTTTCTAAACAAAAAAATAAAATTGAAAAAAATCACATGAATCACCGATTTAGGTATTTAAAACTATTGGTAGTACAACATAACATAAATAAAACTACATTCGGCTTGGTAAACACCGATTCCATACAATATTCAACACAAGTTATAACAACTATGATCTTATAACAAAGTCAGCCCACGGCGCTATTTTAATCCTATGTTTGTGAGCCACTAAGTTTTGACAGATAGCAAACGTTAGTCCTCCTTTGTAACCGATGGCTGTAATCCTAGGGATTCTACTGAGACTTACTGTGAGCGCTCAGAGAAAATTTTATCCAAGTGTCGGAAATGTCTTTGAAGTGAGGAATTTGAAGTGGCTTAAATATGTAACAGTTTTCAAGAGTCAATGGTTACTTGAATACACATTTAAGCTCAATATAAAAATATAAAGGAAGGCTATTATTATTAGCTTTCAAATGATCGACAGTCGTGAAAAAGTAAGAGTAGGACTTTACCCTGTAGATGGGCAATTGAGAGATACCCTTGACACAACGCGCATTATCAGAAGGATTTTTCTTCTAAAGCACTAATCAGTGGTAACTTGGAACTCTATGATCAATGCCTTTAGAGAAATTTTCTATTTTTAATGATTAACTTTTGCCTAAATAAATTTAAAAATATAATTTCAACAAAACAAAACCGACTTCAGTACGGCAAGTTGTAAAATTTTCAAATACCTCCAAACCCCTAGTCTAACATAGGTATTAAAACAGGATGAACTTTCATGCAAACTCGTATCTCTCTTTTCCTCCCTTAAAGAAGGTTCTTTTTAATCTGATAATTTACAGCTAAAGTGCATTTCATGACCATTCAAATAAGCCCAAACACGGCTAAATTACATTGTCAAATTATGAAGTTCCATTGCCTAGCTTCCGGCTTCATCATCAGTTCAGTTCAAATGTATCAGTTTTCATTTGTTACATTACATTTGAAAGAAAGAAAGAAAAGCATTTATGCGAACATACACAGGATAACAGATATAAACAAAAACAATAGACACACAATAAGAAAACAAAAAATTATCCTATGTGCTTCAGAAAGGGTCCTAATATTAGCTCTGTACATGTGGTATTTTAAACTGCAGCGCTGATATAAGTAAAAACTTTTTTTTTTTAAATACACACGAATTGATCCTCGTTTTTGAAGTCGGTTAAAAATAATTACAATTATAAATATTATAAAAAAATGTAGATATGTGTTAAAAATAGTATGATCGACTTACGAAATATCAATACGTGCACAGCAAGGAACACATGAAAACACCACTAACTCACAGCCTGAAAACATAATCAACCCTCTCTTCTGTTTTAATGAAGCTTATCTATAACATTTAACAACAACATCTAACATTTATTATACATATAAGAGATTGCGTGGTCCATTAATTCAGCAGACGCTCGAAGGGTATCAGACATGCAATCACATATACATTTCTGCAATAAATAGACACAACTCAGACCACACTATCAACAATGGCCTATAAAAATAATATTAAATTATGTGGCACTATCCATCTCATTCATATTCTGGTATGCTTATAAAAGAGACAGATATATAATTTGACAAAAGGAGTGAAGAGGCCAGTATTATAAGAGTGTCGTTTCAAGAACATTTGAGACATTACGACGTATCGTTAGAACTGTAATAAGCGTTTGTTTTAGTACCTATATCTTCATGGTAGCGCCTGCCTATCTGACATGAGCAACATTTACCTCTTTATGTCTTCCGAAAAGTCCATCATGAAATCAAAGAGCTTTTGTATATTGAGAGGTAAGGCTCGAGGTTTATTCAAACTATTTAAGTTTTGAATTGCTAAAAACTTATTAGGTTATTTTGCAAGATCGAATAAAATGAGATAGCCGAACAATTCATTAATGCTTACATCTTTACAGAGTGAATGATTAAAATAGTCATATATTTCTTTCTATTGAAAGTTTTTCGTAGGACAATCTATTAAAAAAATTGGATTCCAGTATTGACGTAAAATAACTATAGCTTCGACGCGCGAGGGGCTAGACTAGATCCCTCACAGGCCCCGTAATCTAGCAGCAACACCAATGTCACATTTGCATTTTATTGCTAAAGTTTCTGGCCGCAGAACGCCTATTTTTATGGAAAACTTATTCAAATGCACGACGACGTCATAAATTGGGCAAAGGGGTGTCCTGGCACGGCAGGCACTGAAAAAGTTTGTGAATACGGATCGTACCTCGATGGACGTCACGTTTGTTATTCTGCTTTTGATATCCCCATTTAGGAATTGCCTATAAGACAGCTCAACTCCTAATAAGTTTTCTTGACATCAGACGACGATTTGACGGGGTACAATGAACGAAGCGAATATAGAAGCGATAATGATGTCGTGACAAAGGTTAAATAATAAATCAGTCGTACAACGAAGATGTCAAAAATTTCCACCGTAACATTAATTTTACAACGATTGCTCTTTTGACATTTAAAATGCGAAATAATAGTATCATGGTAGATTGTTTTTGTGCCAATCCTTTTATCCGCCAGGAACTGACAAATTGGGGTATAATATTTTGACGTTTTGTGAATTGAAAAGGCTCGCCGAGCCATGATAGACAAGTAACACAGCATACCTATCAAGTAATAAAGCAATCGGTTGAAACTTTTTAATTAAAACTGGCTACCACACAAAGTTTATTTCGGTACGTAATTCAATACCACTGGTTGAATTTGATGTTAAAATAACGTGAATCAAGTCAATTATATGTTTTTATTTCAATATCATTAGATCCCTCCATATATTATTATTGTCTGAACAACTTCAAGGAAACAAACATAGGAAGCATACGTAGTATGTGTTGTGATGACAACGATTAAAGAAACCGTATTTCTCAGACATTATTTAATTTATAATCGCTTTCATGTCCAATCGAATAATGCTTTATTGAAAACCAATTCGCAATATCAAATTCATCATGATTAAAAGCAGGAAGATATGATTTCTTTTTTTTATCTAAATACAACTCACCGCGACGACGTCGACGTGGGCGATTTATTAATCAGCCTCCAGTCTCGACATGACGGTTTTGACGCAAACTCGCTGTTCTCAACATAATGGAAGGAAAAGCTACCGATTTTCTCCCACTGAATGAAAATCAATTTCCTACAGTTGAGAAAATTCATTTATCGACCACCTGCGCTCCGGTGCTCGATCAAGCGGAGACCAATACAATGGGGCCTACGGTCTAATCTCAAGAAAGGCGCTTTTAAAACGCTGTTGTCAGAGATTACCTACAAACCTTACCTATATAAAAGTCTGTGTATCAAGGCGAGGCGGTCTCGGCCATTCTTTGTCACAAACATACCGGCATTGATGAAGTTTGGACATCCAATCGTTGACTTATTCATGTCAGACTACCTACCCCACACAATGGGAACAGTTTTATATGCCTTACCTGCAATGTGAATCTGAAACGGTGCCTAATGTATTTTGGCAAGCACGAATAAATAGTTCATAAGCATCAGCAATAGCGGAATAGTCTGCCGTATTGCTTATTACACTAAGTGCCCATAAATTCCACCGCTCGCAGCCGTTTACCGTAGGCACGGATATAATGAGATCGTATTACAGATATCCATAGCTCTGTAGTATTTTTCGATAAAACAAATGCAATACAATTTTATTTTTGTTTAATTTTAGTTTTTGTCGACACGAGAATCATTTAAATTTTAAACAATTAGTACTCAAATCAACACTAAAGTTAGTTGTTTCTTGGTGTATTTATAGTTAAAGTTAAGATCAAACTACGATATGCGAAGCTGATGTTCATCTAGGCGAATAACATGAATGTTTATGTAGGGAGGTGGAGATAGCTCAGTGACAAGCAATGTATCGCATGTGGACTACAAGTGTCAAAGTTTCGTTAGCAACGTTCTCGTGTTGGTAAACTAAGCAACGCAAAGGTTGTAACTGTCAAAGTTATTATTGCCCGCCCGTGTTTCAGTTGTGCAACGTTTCAACTCGACGATGAAGGCACGTTCAACTTAGTTTATTCAATGACAAAATGAATTTAATTAAAGTTTGCCCGACATTGATCTTCCAGACGGTACCCGATTGGAGAACTGGAAATATTAATTTTAATACCAATATCATAAACGAGTTACACTTTCATATTTACGATACTGTTCTTTTACTAACAGCTCTTTGTTTCCGCTTATAGAAAATTCCATCGTTAATTCCTTCACGCTACGCTTTAGCTAATATTGCAAACAAAATGACGATTCATTTCGTAATTATGCTCTCTAAAATATCATTATCGTAGATTCGTAAAGACGTAAATAAGGATTTTATTGACTTCAGTGGGCAATTACACAACTTTGAAATTAACACACCAGACGTTGCTATTCTAAAAGGTTGATCGCACTCTACAGCTTTTAATTATCGATTTCCTAACTAAGAGAGCACATTGAACAGTGAAAGTACTTTTCGTTTAACAAAGCGGTATTTAAAGTTGAGTACTTCAGTTTAATGAGTATTTAAATGCGAGCAAACGATCCTTGTATCGGACACGGTAGCAACTTATAAACACGTTGTATATTTTGCTCTTAACTGCTCTCAACGCTATATTTTTATTCAAAATACCATTCGATGTTTAAAAATTGCTTTCATTAGTATCTTTCGTCTTTGAAATGTATTTTTTATTACGACAGGGCACCGATTTTCGTAAAACTTATTTTGGACATTTCGTACTAATTACTAACCAATGCGACGTACATAAAAGCAAATGATCAGTCTGCTTTTATTCATTCGTTAAACTTGCTTTAATAACCAATTCTTTCATTCAAAAGCTATTGTAGCCTCGAATTCATTTTGTTCGGAATCTATCCCATTTTAAAAATGATGTAAATCGGCGAATGTCGTTTGCGTCCAAACATTCCCTCCATCTGTTTGTAAGTCTAGAGAATGGTGAAAAATAAAACGAAGAGGGGTTTGGGAACATTATCGAAGCGGATCCGGTACTGGGGTGGCTTTCAGTCTTGTTCTCAAGGGATTTGACTGAATGTATTCCATCCAGCTTGGTTGGAAGTGTCAGTGGTAGTCGACTTTAGGGTATCACATCCCAGGCGATTAAACAACGATATTTCTTGTCCCCAATACGATACATTTGCGTTTTATTACCACGAGGTACTTCGCTCTTTGACATTACAAATGAGGGGGAGAAAAATGTACCTAAGTATACCTGAGGTAAAATATGTTGAAGCCATTTGGACAGGGGACGCCGGTAAAATTATTTTGGACGTGGAGATTAATATTACCTACTCGTAAAAGCTGATTTATGAATTTATAATAAAACTCAGTCATTATTTAATACCTTATTTATAAGGCATACAAAATTAATAGTTAATTGTTTAATGTTATTCCGATAGGTAAATGAAAATACTAAAATAAATCGTCAGTTATGTTTGTGAGTGTATTTTGACAGGGGCAAATTAAATAAATGGTGTGAACTTCGACGGTTGGTGCCACCTTACAACAAAATTCCATTTGGCTGGCAAGGTGGATTGAATGACATAAAGAATTTACAGTGGCCCTTGGCCCCGAGGAGCATTAACCGTGGCTCGGCAACATTAGTGCGTTGACAGATGTTGATTGTAGAGAGTATAACGAGGGGAGACTCCACTACACGCAGGATTAGGGTAGTGTGATGTTTTTACAGCAATCAGATGATAATTTAGCAACACTTGAAGAACCCATGTTATAATATCTGTGGTCAGATAAATAATTTGGTTACAATATTAATGTATTCGTATCTTTCATTTACCAATTGTTTTACCCATTTAAGTAGGGTAACTATAGTAATTGGCAGGCAGAAGGAATTTATAACAGATTATTATTATTATACTTAAGTTACAAAGTTTAAAAACAACTTATATGTATATAATTAGATCACAAGAACCAGTCCAGACTCAAATCTCAATGAAATTATGTAACATTATTATAAATCAAATTAATGTACTAATTAGTTTTTACTTTTTATGAAAACGGCAGTTTTGTTCAATATAATGAATACAATCAAATCATGGCTCAACTATTAAACTTATGATTAATAATAACGTCCTCCAAACTGAATTGCCGTCACGGCTAATCTCGACAAAGACTAGCCATCTACACAGGAAATATTATAGTACACAATTGTGTGCGTATGAACAGACGCAACCAACGACGTCCGAGGCACGAGGCTGTAAACACCTTAAATTTCTTAATTTCCTTATATATTGTGAATTTCTCGAATAATTAATTTTTTTGTCCCGACTAGGATTCGAACCCGGGACCTCGTTATCAGCAGTCACAAGACCACTAGACCATCGAGGCAGAAAATCTTATGATTACACATGAACTTATACTAATATACAGTATTTATTTATTAAAGACTTAAAATAGGTACCGACTACCACAACCTTAGTTTTCTCAAGAAGCCCTCTTTATTATAGTGCGGTACTTAAGTGTCTCGTGTCACCTTATTTACTTAACGACATAATATATCTCTTGCTGTTGTCATAGAGACGATGCTCGTTTGTGCAAACACTACAGAACTTTGTGCCGTATTATGTGATGTTCATCTGAAGCAATATTATTTAATTCAAACACTTTGTTCTCTTATGTATCTTCTCACAAACATAAAGTTGAATTTCTTAGATTTTTTCTATTGGTCCGAATAACATGGAATATTTTTACAGCTTCTAAATAGGAGCAGAATTTAAAAAATATATTCGTACCAATCAAATGATTTACCATCTGCTATTGGTAAAAGCAAATATTGTGATGAAGCCCAAATGTCTACCGCATTGAGGAGAGAAAACCCATGCCGAGCAGTAGGATATATATAGATAGCTATTATTATTATGTTTAATGTAATTTTATTTTATTTGCTATTAGCTACGCGCCCTCGCGTCGCTTCGGTATTTTTTGGTTTTATCTATTATAATATGCATATATTATACAGCTTTATTAATAAACGTGGTAAAGGGAGTGAATAGTTACGCCATGTTTTGTCCTCTTCTTTCAAATGTCAAATTACTGATGACAGAATGAGAGATTATATCATAAAATTACATCTGTTCCACGTTTATTAATAAGACCCAAAATGTTTTAAATATTAAATACAAAGGTAGGCATTGCGTACGTATCTAATAAGCTATTTTTGTCTCTATATCTCCAAAAGTCTCTATTTAAAACAAGTTCAAAGTTTTAATTTGTTTATGAGTAGTCTGACTTATTCATCCTTCAATTTCGTCTATTTAACTATATTTCGAGTATTCCAAACTTAAAATTGAAATAACTCTGAGAACTTAAAGATAAAGATCTTTTATGATTTTCTTTCAAAGCATTATTATATACCATTGCAAACGTGCTACCAGCAGTCTGTATTATTTGATGCCTGATATAATAATCCTCTTCTGGAGACTTGTTTCCCCTCCTCTATATAGAGAACTGAGAGGGATAAGTATATATACCTCACACACGTAACAAAGACATGTAGTCTGACAGTAAATACAATGTTATACTACAAAAAAGCTAAATATATTTATTAAATGTTTATAACATTAGTAATTAATGCTTATAGTATAGTATCTTTAAATATGCTTAGTAGGACGTGAAAAATATATGTGTGACAATAAATTTATTATCCAATGCCATGTTTAGAAACGAAAATGTAGGGTTATTTTTGTTGCAGTTGCTTGCGGAATATTGATATTTTGCTTTATTGTTAGTGGCCAACCTGGGGATGGAATTGTTTAGATCGCCCATATATGCCTCTATCGTGTTCTAACGACTGTTAACAGTCGGCACCAATTTTTACGTACCTTGCTAATTACTACACAATAAAATATTACAACGATAACAAAAAAAGTATTATTTACACAATAAGATTTGCTGGTAGAAAACTCATTATGAGTTAAGCTCGCCTTTGTACATGATTTTTAATTTTAAGTATATTGTAATGTTTATTTTTGTGTACAATAAAGAATTAAGAATTAGAATACAATAAAGAATTAAGAAACATGATTAAAAACTTAAAGTTTCACAATAAAACTCATTGACTAATTTAACTTTTTTCTTTGTCAACAGCCACCATGTTGGGATTAGCGCCACTGGTGATACGGCTGCTGGCTGTGTCACTAGTGGCGCTTGTCGTTGCCGACCCCGGCACTGGCGGCGTCACTACCGCCGACACTGCCGTAGCCAAGGCACCTCGGATCACTGTGCCACCTCAAAGCGCACGCCCAGAAAGACGCAAGGGCCGTCAAAGGAACCGTCGTCGCACCACAACGACCACTACCACGACAGTCGAACCTGATGAAGATGATGACCTCGAACCGACCACCCCATCTACTACTACGACAATCGATCCACGCACGTTTGATCACAGTAAGTATTTTATTTATATAAGAACGTATTAGGAAAGGGTTTCATACAAGCAAGTTTACTAGACTCTCAAAATAACTATACACAGTGGTTCTGTAGTGTTTCTGTATGTTAGTCTTGGACATGTCTCCAGAGCTCATTTAGGGATACGACTTTTTTAGGGAAACTCATACAATTTTTTTTATATACTACCAAGGTGGCAAACAAGCATACGGCCCGCCTGATGGTACCTTATTCCTTATAACTCCTTTCTTGAAGAACCCCATGCTATAGTCTCTAATATTTGATATTTAATTATTTTTGGTCGGCAACACGCTAGTAAGACAGATATCTAGCGATCAGCATGTCTATATGCCATCTAGGTAGTATTAAAAAAACATTTTATTCCTTCAATATACTCTATTTAAAGTTAGGAATCTTTATCGCAATAACAGTAACAATGCAACCACCTACTTTTTAATTATGGAATCACTTTGATATTTCAGATTAAATATAATATATTGGTAATTATGCTGCGGATGAATAAACTTCATTAATATAAAAACCTAAACTTACATAAAGAAAAGCGTAAAAAATATTTTTTACGATGTTTATGTCGTGTTAAAACATAGTATAATTAAGCGCTCGTTACCTCCTACGTGAGTGCGTTCATTAACTGATTAGCCTCAGGATATATCATGGCAAATAGAATAAGTTATGTTTTGTCGGCGAACCCAGCTAGCAGCTGTTGATTTTTTTCTTAACTCACATTATCGTAATATCACTACGATGCTATAAATATACCGTATAGCTATGTGCAAACATCAGTGGATTCCACATATTTTAGTTAATTCCAAAAGCGGCTTTATTTAATTATCTTGTACTGAGAAATTTATTCATTCCATATCGGGTACGCAACACTGAATTTCATATACACAAAGTTAAAAACATCCAGCACAGCTCTTTATAAAATTACACATAATTTTTGCCGAATACCATTCAATGGAAATGGTACTTAATACGAAAAATAATGTATAAAATATTTAATGCACAAACACGAACTTGAAATAATGATTTCGGTGAATTTGTAAATAAATACCAGAGAGAGTTTATAATGTACTTTCATGTACTTAATCTATTTGGAAACGGTGATATTTGAAATTTACAAATATTATACTAAAGAGCTGCAGATCTATAGTAAATATTTTTAATGTAACACACATATATGTAAAGATCGGCGATTTTTGAGCCGTTTGGATTTTCAAAACTCGTACTGTGCCTACTGTCAGGTGTCTAAGCGTTTAGCTAAGCCATCTTACGCTCCTAAGGCAGGCCTTTACCTAGATCAAAAGCCGATTTAGTGTGACAATGTGGCTTTGAGCACCTTTCCTTAGAATTGTACCCTAAATCAAATTTTTATATTTATTATGAGAAAATATCTACAGTTACAATATTTCAGGTTTTTTGTTTATATATGTATAACATTTAATTTTGTATATACATATTTTGTTTTATATTACATTTTTAAACGACTGTAACATAAAATCCTTTCAATTAGATCTTTATCCAAGTAGTTAAACGCGAGAAGTGTTAACATCTAATACTATAACAGTTTTAAGTCGCATAGTTGAGTCCCCTCTTAAGGAATGCGACGGGTACGTGAGGATATCCAAATTGTTTGTCTCCAAACAACGGCTGAACGTAATTTGCGAGAGTTACTCCACGACACGGTCATCGAAAGAATGTGCCGAGTTAACGCGGTATGCGTACACACTACAGAAGGCAGTTTTTAATTTTAAAAATTCCTTCATATTTTTAAATATGCTGACTATTGTGGTGGTATTTAAGATTCATTTTAGCAATTTGACTTTCTATATAGCTTACACTAAAGGGTCGGACTTTAATGAAAGGTGGCAAGCGGCACAATATTGTGGTTATACGTGAGTGTAATAAATCTCTGCCAATCTTTTAAAGCAGAGAGATGATTTGGTATATTATATTACGATTATCTCCTTTACACAATAGTAGTGGAACATAGCCTCTGCTGGGCACGATTTTACATACATACATATCATCACGCCTGTGTCCCAGTGGGATAGGAAGAGACTATGGTACGCCAATTGCTTCGATCCAAACATACTTCCTTCGCCTCCTCTACATTCATCAACCTCTTCATGCATGAACGTCGATTCTGGGTACTTTTAATTTGGCCCTTTATTAGCAAATTGCTATACTTGGTCATGATTTTCTTCTCCTTTATCAAGGGAACTGATTGGGTCCATACGGGTATACGGGTTAGTGGATCCGACATACTTTTAGAATTTCTTATAAGAAATAAGATAAATATCGTATATATTTAAAAAAAGTGATATAACATTGGTATTGCCTCCTGGAATCAAAATCAAAGCTTTATATGTATATAAAGTGGTTACTTTCCTACTTGGCTACGACCACTTTCCACTGCAGGGCACGGGTCTCCTCTGCTCTATCAAGAGTGAGAGAGGGTTTAGGCTTTAATTCACACATGCTGGCCTAATGCGGGTTGGTAAATCAGACATATCTTTAAAATATCTTCTAAGATATGTGGGTTTCCTCACGACGTTTGTTTAAATACATATTTATAAATAAACTTAACACACCTGCACGTGTCTAAAATATACTCCCACCACATATATTATATATATATTTTACACATTATAATTTGCTTATTGGATCTTCTTCTTCTTATCGTTTGGTTAGTGGCCAAGCTGGTGACAGAGTTATTGAGATCGCCCATAATTAGGCCTCTGTCGTGATCTAACGACTGATAACAGTCGGGACCGACTTTTAACCCACCGAAGCACGGGTAATAAAAGTAGTCTTTACACAGTATAAAATATAAAACTCGCAAGTTTTTAGCCGATTAATCGTGCCGTGGTCACTGAAATACCACTTATTGGCGAGAGTCCATACTTGGTCTTGCCAAAGTCAGTATTCGACGATTATTCAAGATAAACTCGAATTGTCTATAAACATTGGATACTTTCGTGACTAAATACGTGCAGTGTTTTATAATTTTTTATTGTTTGTTTTTCATAGAAAATCATATGTGTACGAAATATATAGTTTCTTGTAAATAATAATATTGTTAATTAGTAGGACCGTAACAATAAGTGTTTTCCTTCACCGTCAGCAGATGGTTTTGTCCGCTATGGACTCCTAAACTACTGAACCTATTTTAATAAAATTTCGCACACGTGTGCGGTTTATCAAACTTAAAAGGTAATATAGTTTATATTTCGATAAGGGCCTTTAATTGAACCCGGGCAAAATCGGGGCGTGCCGCTAATAATATATGAATACTATGACTTGTGCATAAATAACCTTTCCACAATTTAAATTCTAAATTGAATATCGAATTAAAGTCAACCAGCATAGAAAGACCTTTGTTGTGTAAGGTGAGATTGTTTTCTTCGATCACGGTAAAGTAATACAAAAACAGTACAGGTCAAGTAAGGCTGGAGATCCCGTCCTTCGCAGGGCGTGAAGGGGGAGTCATTTCACGCCTCTTGAGCGCGTATCAAACCAATATTAGGTTTATTAGATAGATGGGCCATCGTGAAAAGCGATTTTTCATTTTTGTCCTTCATTATTATCACTCTTAGTTAGGTTCTCAAATAAAAACAGTTTTAGTTTATTCCATTTCATTGAACTTCTAGCTTTTGCCCGCGGCTTCGTTCGCTTGTATGTCATTTATTGCGGTAAAAAGTATAATGACCTGGTAAAGGTTACTAGCAATGTAACAATAAACAGCAATGTTGTTACATTATATCATAATAGACAGAGTCAGCTTAGAACTGAGTGCTGTGGAAATTCTTGACAGAGGCCTATGTCCAGCAGTGGACATAGGCCTCTGTCAAGAATTATGTATATAGAAGAAGAATAGAAGAAGCTTCTTTCACCTGAGATGATGACCGCCACGTTAATACTGTGGCATAAGTCTGGTCTTGTGTTTGCGGGTGCTTAAGAGGTTCTGAGTTAGATCACCTAGTGGAGTGTGTTACTGCGTTTTTTGTTCGGAAGAAGACATTTTTCAGTATAAGCTTGGAGTTTGGAATTGTGTCTAGTAAATGGTAATTGGCTTGCCTATTATGATAGGTCATCGACAACTCCCGCATTAGAGAACAAGCTCTGTGTCGCGGGGTACTTTACAAACATACAATTAACAGACACAAATTACACCCAGACTCAGAACAACTCATTGTGGGTCACACAAAGTTTTGTCCTGTATGGGAATCGAACCCACAATCTCGGGCACAGCAGGCGCATACTGCGGTCACTGGACCACCAAGGCAGTCGAAAAAAAAAATATCGGTTAGGTTGTTAGATTTTAATGATTTATATAACAAATATCAAGTTTAATGGATGTATGCCAAATTAAAAAACTCAAACTTTACAAACCCCAATCAAAACATAAAAGAATTGCACGTACCTACAATATAATATAAGTCCTGAGATACTTGGCTCTTGGCCATTTTACCAGATAGTTTCTTATCGTTTTTTATCCATTTCTAAATCATTATTTGCTAGCCGTTGCCTCATTTGGCAATGTCGATGCAATAAAAGTTTCTATTACCATGTTTCCAAGGATAATGACACTTAAAAGAATCTTCGAATCCACTTGAAAATCGAGGAAAAACGCAATCAGAAAACAATAGCCCGACAGTGATAAGAACAATTACGCAATTTGCTTACAAATTGTTAAAGAACGAAACCATTGCGTTTTATATTTATGACCACTGTTTACGTGGTCTTGTCATTCTTGATTCCCACACACGAAGTAATCATTTTATGATTTTCTATCTACCATTTACTAATGGTGAAGAAAAACATCGTGAGTAAACTCACATATTAAACCAGCGTGTGTGGATTTAGGCCGTAACTCTCTCCGCTCTTCTAAGAGAGGAAAAAAGATGCATGCCCAAGAGAAGAACAAAATTAAATTTGGCATGCTATTATTTACACTAATATTATAAGGAGATTAGATTTGTATTTAAGTTTGTAATGAATAAACTCAAGACAATAAGATCGATTTTTTAAGTTCTCTCGCTAGTAGCATGCTATATTATCACTATATTATTATATGTAGTATAAACTATATAGTACAAAATAACCTATCCTTACTTATATTATAAATGTGAAAGTTTGTGAGAATAGATGGATGGATGTTTGTTACTCTTTCACGTAAAAACTACTGAACGGATCTGGATGAAATTTAGCACACAGATAGATGGTCTGGAATAACACATAGGCTACTTTTTGCAGCGATAACCGACTTCCACGCAGGCGGAGCCGCGGGCAACAGCTAGTATAGAATATGCACAGTGTAAAGACCTCTTTATACCTGTGGTATATGGAAGCATAGTAGTATACATTCTATTTTTTTTTAAATAGGGATGTCTACAAAAACTAAATTATTGTCTTCACGTGCGAAGTCTGGATAAGTGCTAGTGTTGAATAGAATACAAAGTACATAAATACATTACTCATTTTCTACTTGCTCACAAAATAATATTTAATATTTTTTTATTTTATTCCAACTGAGCAGATTAAATAAAATAAATAATTAAATACCGATCACTTAATTATTTATTTTATTTTGTCAGCTTAGATACAAGAAATTAATGAATATTTAATAGTTATTTTAATATAATATTTATGTTTTTAAAATAACGCTCAATTAACTCGTAGACCATCAGTAAATTATAAACCGCCTATGATATGCTACGCCGTAGCAGACAACGAAATTTTGCTACGCTGCAAAATTAAAACTTACATCCATTTTACGTGTTCATAATATCGTATATCTTGTTGCTTTATTTTTATTGTCACTTGTAACTCGGCATATATGTATATAAGTGTATTGTAATCCAATAAACAAAACCATTTTGTTCATATTTCATACAGTGTAGTGTACATGTATGCTTTCTATAGAATATTTTCCTCATACCGAATTTATATCTCGGCAAAGAGTTAAGGTTACTTATTTCTGACATGATTTTTATGTTATTTTGGGTATAAAAGCGATAGTACGCTGAGCAACCGGCGTGAAATAAGGGACAAGCCTTTTTCACGCTTCTGGGATCAGTTTCTTAGATAGAGGGGTGCGGCAAGCCACAATGCCTGGCCAGACATGAGAAGTCATGTAAATTGTATGAGAATAGAACGTAGTAACAATTCCCTAAGGTCAGATTTACACGCGAGTCTGCCTCTATTGTTACTTTGTTCACATAAATTAGGTAATGCAAGGTTTGTGTTCAATAATTATTTTGTGCTACAAGTTGGGTGCTGAATCAAACAGAGATATAGATAACAATTGTTTATTGTACACCATTTTTATTTATGAAACATATTAAAGCCCTGGTGTCAAAAAATGGATCGGTAACACGCAAATGATTTCTTCTGATAGGCAAGCGTCCATAGGATACGGTTACAACTTAACATCAGGCCGTATGATTGTTTGCCACCCAAGTAGTTAAAAAACCACATTAATTAACACTATCATAATTATCGTTATGATGTCATTTACAAATATATATAGCTGTTGACCGCGGCTCCGCCCGCGTGGATATCGGTTATCGCTGTAGCCTATGTGTTATTCCAGACCATAATCTATTTCTATGCCAAATTTCATCCAGATCCGTTCAATAGTTGTTACGTGAAAGAGTAACAAACATCCATCCATCCATACTTACAAACTTTCGCGTTAATAATATTAGTAGGATTTAAATACAACTCCCGCACTAGGAAATACATATGTGTCGCGAGTCGCTTTATAACACAAATACACAATAGGATATTTTTTATGGATCACACAACAAAAAAAAATCGTGTATAGAAATCAAATCCACAACACTCAGCGCTATATCGGTGCCAAGTACCTTCACCACTAGATGACACACGCAGTCAAATATCTACTACTATTATTACCTACTCCAATAGGAGAAAAGAATGATAATTATGTAACTCAAATTGCTACCTGTTTTAGTACCGATTCGTGATTGAACAAACATAATACGAGAATCATTCGAGCAAGATTTATAGAAACCGCACTCAAGTGAAAAACTTTCAAGAAAAAAGTTAACTACTACTAGGTTACAATCGCTTCAAACCGGTTCAACAAAGACCTGAAATTAAATTTACGTGGCGCAAAGAAAAAACTAGTTACAAGAGGAAATTGGCGGAGACAGTGACAAATTGTTCCCGCAAGAGAACGGTATAACTATCTCACTTCAACACACACGATCCTGTATTCTTTATCCTACTTACACAGTATGAACATGCGGTGCTGTAACATGAATGTACCGGAATAATGTAGCCGTTTTTTGGTAAATATACAGTGTAAACAAACGTACTTTTAGTGTCCGATTTTAAAGCATTTTTTTATAACAAACACTATTTTAATGGACAATAAATAAAACTGCACCAGAGCTATTGTTACGCAAATTAATGTTTAACATACTGTCACGAGTATTTTTTAATATTATTATAATTAAATACTCGCGATAGTATTTTAAACAAATTTAATTGTAATAATATTATAAAAAAGCGATGGTAGCCGAGTGGGAAAGTAACCGACTTGCACGCAAGAGGTGCGAGTTCGATCCCGGGCAGTACCAATGTGAATTTTACTTTGTGGAGTTTATTTGTACTAATCAAATGTTTCGCCATCTGCTAACGGTGAAGGAAAACATCGTGAGGAAACCCACACGTCTTAAAAGAAATTCTAAAGACAT
Source organism: Trisateles emortualis (assembly GCA_947095525.1). NCBI lineage: Eukaryota > Metazoa > Arthropoda > Insecta > Lepidoptera > Erebidae > Trisateles > Trisateles emortualis. The sequence continues at coordinate 23,179,088 of OX352729.1, read as the reverse complement.
GTCGGATTCACCAACCCGCATTAGGCCAGCGTGTGTGAATTTAGGCCTAGACCCTCTCTCTCTCACTCTTGATAGAGGAGAGAAGACCCGTGCCCAGCAGTGGGACATATATGGGTTGCTATATAATATTATAAAATACCCGCGAGGGTATTAGGTAGCAAACAAGCATATGCTTGCATTACCAGAGGTATCACTTGCGTGTTGCTGACCCCTTTATTTACACCAGGGCTATAAGATGGAGTTTGGCTAGGTCTTTTGTATGGTGAAGATCCTTCCCCAGCCGGGCTTGCTCACTAGTATAGCACCTCTTAACTATTTAAGTCACTCTCTGTATGCTAATTAACTAGACATAACAAGAATCTGTCAAGTTATAACAAGTTATACCCATTATGATAATTTAGCTTGCTACCCTGTTAATTAAGAACGTCCCAACTGCAAAACACAGGCTAGAGGAAAAACATACCTAAGATATAAAACATTGATGCGTTTTTGCCAAAACATTTGTGTCGTCCTTCAGAACGATGAGCTGTTTCTCTGAATTTATTTTAAAGTACACATGATATTATAATATTATGATAGAATACTATAAAAAGGTTGCGTGCAGCCGACAAAAAGGATCATTTCAAAACCAAAAGCTGGGGCAGTCTCTAGGGAGGCCTATGTCCAACAGTGGACAAATTTTTGGCTGAGGTGATGATCAAGTTAAAGATTTATTACAAAAAACACAATGCGAGGCCAACAAGGATCTAAACAATAAATTTATATACAACACCTTAATAATATTTGACTCTGATAAATTCGTGTGATAGAAATCATCCAAATAAATGAAATTAGCGATAAGGGGATTATTTATCGGTACAAGAACCGTAAATAAAATCTAGGATTCAATCAGAAAGCACATAAAAATATGTAATCAAGATAAACTCTGTAGCGACAAATAATTTTAAATATACTCGTATACATCATATATATAAATTTGTTTTTATTGATTGACGATCAACGCACAACCAAAACTACTCTAAAGAAAGGCATTTTTTTAATTCAACGGGTAATTAAACGGGTAAAAATAGTTGAACCCGGGTGAAGTCGGGGCGGGCCAGTAGTTAAATGTAAATGATGAACGCGTATGAGCGGAAGTTATTTAGCTACATACCTGTAGTAAACTGAACTGAAAGTTATTTCGCGGATAGATAGCTTTAATGAACAAAAAGATGTATTAAGTTTGAGGACTAAAACAAAACACAGTTGGTAGGGCTAAAAACCAACAAAGAAAACTTAGTTTTGGAGGCAACATGCCCGGTTTTCATATCGGGATGGAAATTGAACCATTGTTAATTGCCAATGTCGCAACAGCTTGCCAAGCTATTGCCACGTCTAAACGTCAGTTGGGAAGCAAAACCTTGCACAGCATCACAATGCTACTATTTGTAGAAGGTAGTAACTCTCTGCTTCCATACTGTGTAGGAGTTTCATCGTTATTTTGTCGCATATTTCAACAACACGTCCCATTTGCGTAAGAGGCTTTGTTATGTTCTCTTCTATTATTTATTTTTCTTAACCATCTTTTGACACAATGCCCCCGATAAGATAGAATTTTCTTGAGAATAATTTTCTTTAATGTATTTTATGAGCTTTTAAAATGCACATTAAATGTGACTTGATAATATTGTACTGTCGTTGTATTTTCTATTCGAGTCTTAAAACTATATTCGAATTATGTCAACTAATATTATGTCACTTTACTGCATTAACTTTTATATATCTGGGACAAACACTATATTCGTCTTGGCAAGTATTTTCTTTACGATTATTTTAAAGTTTTAAAACAAAGATTGTATAGTAAAAATACAATTCAAGCCAAATCGCACGCACACTTTCGCACCAATCGGATCGATTGTAAATCAAACCCGGGATCTTGATACTCGTATGCACTGTGCATTTCTTTGAATTATTTTGATAAATTGTTAGATTTGATTGATTTTTACAAAAAAAAACTAGATAATTATAGTCTTACAATTAGCATTATTTAAAGACGACAAACACGCTGTTTCAGTGAGCCTGCGTTTTCAATTAAGCAAAATGAACATTTCTCAACAGAACTCAAATAAAGAAGAAAACAAAGGCATCTACAATGAGAATATAAAATCAATGGAAAAGTACCGAGAAGTTGGAATGTCGCTTCGTTTTTCTAACTTTGGACAGACTTGGGACTTACAAAATTCATTCAAGTTCATTTTCTTTGTATAAGACCTTGAATAAGTGTATAACTGTATATTAAGCAATAGTTTTAAAACGAAATTGATTGTAAAAAATCCCTCAATCAAATCAATTTCGTTTTAAAACTATTTAATAGTACAAATTAGAACAAAAAATTCTTGCTCTGCCTTATAACGCTGCAATGAATTTCAAAACATAACATAAATATAAAAAAAAATTGAAAATAGTTCATTATTAAAAAAACTTATATGAATTATAAGCAGTAAAACTATTGCCCATCTATACTATTACTATAAATCTGAAGAGTTTGTTTGTTTGGTTGAACGCGCTAAACTCAAAAAGACTGGTTCGATTAGAACTTACTTAGTTCATCCAGGAAGGCTATAGGCTATATAACATCACGCTATGATCAATAGGAGTGGAGCAGTAGTGAGATATGTTGCAAAATCGGGGAAAATATTTCAAATTACCACGCAGGGGCACGGGCGACCCCTAGTTAATAATAAAAGTTGAACAAATATGTTCAATAAGTGTAATAAGTTCATCTTACTGAATAGATTGACATTATTTCTATGACTGACTGCTTAACAAGACACATCGCACCATCAGTGGCAAAAGAGGCGTAAGTCAAAAAACGTTATTTGACAATTTTGAACCACAAGATGAAAATGACAAAACAGGCGTTTCTCATCTAACTCATTATTCTCTTGCGAGAGCGATATTATCATTTATCAGCGAGTAAGTAGATAAGCAGAAATATTTAAAGAACCTACTTACATATACTCTGAGTTCTTATAATTACAATATTCTCTTGATTGATTTTGAATAATTTCAACGGAAACTGTCCTACAAATTAATATGAACAAAACCTATCTAGAAATAAAGCTTATTTTCCACGCGAAGCTTACATATTAGTCATATAAAACCGTGTCGGTATGCATTACCATGTAAAAGTAATTTTGTGCTTATTTCCTCTTACGTTATTCTTGTATTTCATAAGCCAAAATTTATTACTCAGTAAGATTTTTCCGACACTTGTTGTGTTTTCCAAGAAACCTCATCCTACTGTACAACCCAAAAAACATACATCCCTTTAACACAAACGTATTAAATTCAACAACCCCGCCACCCCAGTATAATTCACACGTATACGAGGATATTAGCCCGGCGTTACTCAGCATTAACACTTACAATTAAGTTTAATTCCACACCGAGTCAAACAATGTGGACGGAAAGGCGTAAACAAAAAGGGCCGGGGTTCAGTTTGAAATAATAGTTGCGTAACATTATTTATCGTAAGTACTTGTTTTAAAAGATTTAACTATGGAACTGATTGCATAGTTTACAATAGTTTTGGTACTATGCGAGACAAAGACAAAAGATTCTTGTTGCAATTTGATTTAAAGATAATGTATGGTAAAAATATATTATAGATTGGCCGCCGTGACCGAATCACTCTTGAGAATTAAATTACTACTAAGTAGCAGAGTAATACATGTATTAAGTCGCTGCGATGACTTGGACTTTATTAGACGGTGGACATACGTGACCCTTGCGATAAGAAGTCGAGGTCGAGTAAAGAAGGAGAAGGGTTAAGCATCATCAAACTAAACACAATATATAGGTACATAATTTTATAATACACAGACAATACTTTTGCTATATGTATAGTCAAGCAAAGGAGTACTTTATGCGAATTGGTAAGCTCAATTTGTTTGTGTTACTTCGTGTTATGGAACATTGGGCAACGTTTCTGAACAGCTAAACAATTACACTTCTAGTGGAGGGTAGTTACGATTCGAAAGTTCTCCGCCTTGTCCTTAAGTAACGTTACTCTTTGACAATAAATTACACCGAACTTTGTATGTTTTAGGGTGCAATTTTAGTAAAGGGCGTCTTAGGACCTGTGCCCATTGTATGGCATTTTTATGTTGTTGTTTGTACAATTATAAGCGCTGGGTTGTGCTTAGGCATTTCGGTAGCCTTCGGTATACTTCAGCAGCCTTTTGATACCGTAGCAAGATGAAGTACAAGGTAGCGCCCGCTTCCCATACCATTAGCTTTGCGTCGTTCATCATCGTAATATACATACGTAAAGCTGTAACGTTGGCTTGTTAAACGACTGTTCTGAAGCAGAATTACGACCGTTGTGGAAAGGTATCGTGACGGTGCGCTACCATGCGCCTTGGGACTCTGTGGCTTGCCTAAGGAGATTGTGGAATGACTGGGAATCATATACAACAGTACAGTTACCGTCAGTATGCACGGATGGGAGAGGAATTTCAGCAGAACGACCGAATGTAATGGAGTAAGAAGGTCTTGGGTCACAGTAACGGTGTACAAAAGCGTGAGCTACGAGTACCTTGAGCTACCCTGCTAATAGGCCTGCACGCGCTGTGGCATAGATGCCACACGAAGTAGACTTCGTGTTTGCCACAACACATTAATTAGTTAAACATATACGTTAGTAAGTGCCAGTCTACATTGCAACAATAACCTGACTCCGTAATATTGTTATACCCTTTACAGGTTTATTCTTGCTCGCTCTCCGCTTCGCTCGTCAGTATAAATTCTCCCGGCTCATGTTTGCCAAGACGAGGTAATGAACTTCCAGCTGGATGTCTGTCAGAGTCGCACCGCTCGGTGCCACATCATTAATTTCTACCTAATGTCTGAAACGGCGAGGTGACGTTACCTACCACACTTTGTGTTCACATACGCTTTTGTAGATTTACTGGAAGTTTCTATTACATTCTCACAAGTAGATGTAGCTACTCCTTATAAAAATATAAAACACGAATAAGTGTAACAATTAACTTAATTAGTGTATATTTAATGTGTAATCTTTTCAGTAAGTTTCATTCTAAACTCAAACAGTAAGGTGACGAAGAAGCATACGGCTTACCTGATTGTAAGCAGCTACCATTATCTAAGGACGCGTTTCATACCAAAAGCTTTTCTAGCGCGTTGTCAAGTGAAACAAAGGCAGAATACACTACTGGCAGTACAGCGCTTCTCTAAGGAAATCTGGCAACCACACAATCAAAATGACAAAACTACTATGGTCATGTTCTTTACATCCCACTCTTTTATTATTTGTAAGATATCTAACTACGCATCTTCAGAATCAAAAGATTAAAGAGAAATTTGTAACGTAAGTAATTCGCGTTGTTTAGTGATTCCATTAGCTCTTTCGTCACAATACAAAGCTGGTGTGGCTGTGTTGGTACACATGTTAAACAACTAACCGTATTGCGAGAATGTTCAGAGCTTGGAACAATCTATAAATGACTAGCTGTTGCTCGCGGCTCCGCCCGCGTGGATGTCGGTTATCGCTGTATAAAGTTCGGTTATTGCTGTAGGCTATGTGTTATTCCAGACCATAATCTATCTCTGTGCCAAATTTCATCCAGATCCGTTCAGTAGTTTTTTATGTGAAAGAGTAACAAACATCCATCCATCCATCCATCCATACTTACAAACTTTCACGTTTATAATATTAGTAGGATATATAACTCATATATACATAAAAAATAACGCCTTCCTAAATTAACCTGAAAAAGGAATGTTTAATTTAATAACAGCAGCGCCTAAAAACCGCCAATTAAGCTGCCGGCCTTTTTTAATAAATACAAATAGTATTTTTTATAACATTATAAGAAAAAGTTAATTACAATTGAGTTTTACGAGATTTTGTTCTAAATAAGTTAGTGGCGACCACGAACTGGAAGACATCGCGTGGGCAGACCTCCTCTTCTCCTCAAGCAGTTACCGTAGCCTATAAACGCTTGCAATATTGTAACACAAGTGTGTTGCCGACCAATTTTTATTTTACACCAGAGCCTCTAGACAAGTGGCCTGGGATTTGACATAAGTCTACGACGTAATGTCGTAAACTTACGTCAAATCCAATACATTTGCTTTTTTGACTTTTCGATTCGACTATCGCTTATGCCACTTGTCTAGAGGGGCAGGGCTTGTAGTATGTCAAAGTTAGGAAAACACTTCCGTAAATGAGCGCTGGAGACTTGTACTCACACCCAGAAACACATCGTTGTATCTATTTATGTGGGTGTGGTCTTCCGTAAGGTCTCCAGTCGAGCTATAATGCGCTACCACTCTTATAATGATATTAATTTACTCCTGTCTGGTCCTACAGGAATCTTAGGTCAAAACTTTATCATTACTTCAGTGCCCGATGACCAAATATAGGCATTACTTGTACAAAACATCGATATTACTTTATCATCTTTACTAATAACGATTTATGTACTTGTAGGGCTATTCAAATCTTATCTAATCTCCATGATGTGGAGACAATGGCTTAAGTTTGGCTATAATAAATGAATTATTATATTAATATGAAGATGCCTCGATATTTCTCATGCGTTCAAAACGTGAGTAATGTGTTTTTTTACTTTGAAACGGAGAATAGGTCTGTGCTTATTTAACAAAAACATATTTTGAACACCTACCAGAAGACAACAAGCAAATAACTACAGACAGGCGTGTAGTTGTGACTCAGTCCGTGACTACAGGTCTCTAGACTAGAGACCTGTAGTCACGGACTGAGTAAATAACCTAAATGAGTACTAGAGACTCTAGTACTCATTTAGGTTATTTATTAAATACTAGCTTCCGCCCGCAACTTCGCCCGCGCGTACAATCCCGCGGGAACAGAGCTTTTTCGGGATAAAAAGTAGCCTATGTGTTATTCCAGACTAAAATCTATCTGTATGCCAAATTTAATCCAGATCAGTTGAGTAGTTTTTGCGTGAAAGAGTAACAAACAAACATCTAAACTTTCGCGTTTATAATATTATTAGGATTCTTTCTATACATGCTAGGTAAGCTTAACATGTATATGTGTTCACCAATTTATAGGTAAGAAGACCTATATACATTAACATCTTTCTTTCAAATGCACCTAACTAGTTTTCTCTCTGCATCACCCAAAGGTTGACTGGTAGAAAATGTCGTTAGCATTAAGTCCACCTTTGTATCAAAAATATATTATATTGTGCAAAAAGTTTAAACAAAAACATGATCATTTTACATGCTATGTAATTTAAATTAACTAATATAATTCACCGCCTTTTTAATTTATTTAATGCTATTCTTTACTTTAACTGTAATATGTAATTATAAATTCAAATAATAAATACATATTTGTACGCCTACGGGTTAAATGTAGAGATACTTGCTTAAGTATATTACCATCATACCGCACCCGCAGAAGAATAATGACTTAAGATACGATACGCTTGTTTACCAATTTTTATCTTATGCTCTAATTCAGTTAAGGTTTAAAATTGTCAAATAGCATTTCTCAACTTAGGTACGACTCTTTTCCACTGATGGTGGGATATTGTATCTTTATTTCACAAATAAATTAATTTGATTTGACTTCTATGTGCCATTTAAATAACTTTCTTAACCACAAACACATTTACATCAATTCACAGTAGGTAACGCTGTTCAAGTAGGGTGACATAGACGTACAACATCCCTTAAATATCCCACATTCTACCTAAATAATTTTGTCTAGTGGAGGGGTGGTCATGCGGTCACATTATCTGAATAAAGCCTCTTTGGGAATTTCCTTATTGGCGCTGTACCGTCAAATTATTCAGACATGGCAACATTTCACTCTATAGGCCCAATTAATGTACACGTATAATTTCGTACAATCAAAACGGTGGACAATGAAGTTAGGCACTTAATTAAAAAAGCTAGCGACCTACCCCAAATTCGTTCAGAAACAATTTGTACTCAGCCATTCTGTACAAAATATACAACCAACCTTTCTCGTTTATTGTTCTTTATATTATATAATTTTAACAAAAGAAATCGACTTCAGTACGGCAAGTTGTAAAATTTTCAAATACCTTTAAACCCCTAATCTAACATAGGTATTAAAACAGGATGAACTTTCATGCAAACTCTTCTGTCACTTGTCCTCCCATAAAGAAAGTTCTTTTTAATCTGATAGTTTACAGCTAAAGTGCATCTCATGATCATTCAAATAAGCCTAAACACGGCTAGATTACATTGTTTAATTATGAAGTTCCGTTGCCTAGCTGCCGGCTTCATCATCAGTTCAGTTCAAATGTACCAGATTTCATTTGCTACATTACATTTAAAAGAAAGAAAGAAAAGCATTTATTCGAACAACAATAGACACACAATAACAAAACAAAAAATTATCCTGTGTGATGTCAACAAGTCCTAATCTCAGCTCTGTGCTGTGGCATTTTAAACTGCAGCGCTGATATTCTGATCAGGCCTTAGTGAAGTCACGGTCAGTTATATAGGTAATTGATTTGATAGAAAACTCTTTATTGTACACCACACATTTATGATACAGAATATATTAGGTATATTCTGTATCATAAATGTGTGGTGTACAATAAAGAGTTTAGTTTATATACCTTTAAATACGTGTTTGAGAATATTAGGAAAAATGAAGAGAATAAATATGTTTAAATTGTTATTTGTTAGAATCGAATAAAATCGACTGAGCGTCGGGCTGAACACAGGTCAAGTAGGTATTAAAAAAAATATTTAATCACCAAACGGGCTATTTATATATTGAGAGTACATACTCTCAGACAAAAAAAGAATTTTTCATATCGATCAATAAATAACGGAGTTATGCGGTAACAAACATAATAAAAAAAATTTAAAAAATACACACGAATTGATAACCTCCTCGTTTTTGAAGTCGGTTAAATATGCATTTTATGAAACCATGTTGTTAAGATTAATCGTGTGGAAAGCTAATAGCTTTCGTGAGCGTTATGTATAATTTGTGCCTGAATGAAAGCAATCAACTGTATTGTGGGAAAAGGCCGATTAAATATTCTATTACGCGATATAATAATAATTTAAAGGGTATGATTCAATATGAATATTTAAAGACTGCCTTTTCAAACTTTGGGATAGGAAAACGTCGTAATACATATAATCCGTTGGTATATGGCAGTGGCATGCTCCCCTGTGGACGGACGACCTAGCAATATTTTTGTACACCTTATTTTAAATACATTTTTAATATCTTAAATCTATCTAACTAAATCCATTAAATTAAACCATGACGTGTTAAAACGCGAGTCATTCGAGTGAGAAAAGGGAACGAAGCTATATTACGTGTATAGCTCCGTTCTTTTTTCTCGCTCAATCGGTTCACGTTAAAAACGCCATGGTACGGCGCCAGATAACAAACTAGACAGAACATGGTTTTATGGCAACCATTCAAATTGTAAACACCTTCATATTTCAAAATAATTATATATTATATATAAATTACACCAAGACACATAATAACGAATTGTGCTCATTACACGAAAAAATCTCTTTTGCGGGAATCGAGCCCGCGAATCCTCTGCCCTCTGCCTTAATTGTCAGGGACACTTATCACTATACCAACAGGCCTGCCTATTTTCAGTCAATTTTAAATAGTAATAGACATATTCGTCAGACTTTGTAACATAAGCAATATGAGGCATTTTTTTTAAATGTTTGTTACCGCATAACTCCGTCATTTATGGAGCGATTTGAAAAACATTTTTTTTGTCTAAGAGGACATACTTTACAGTTTGGTCTCATTCTCATTAAAAGAAAGTTCTGATGATGGAATCTATGAGGAATTGAGGGAACTCCTCAAAAGTCAAAGGCACACATATAGCAATTTCAATATTTTGAAGCACTAATCAAACATTTGCATTCAGAAAGTGTAATTTGGTGAAGTAAAAGTGATGAAGAAGACCACAGATGGCCATCTGAACGTCTCAATAATAAGTATTTTACTAACGGCGATTAGATAAGTTTCGATTATGGTTGCTAAGCAACTATTAATACTCGTAAGTAATTGGACCCTTGCTGAGATCACACAGGATATTTTTTTGTTTTGTTATTGTGTGTCTATTGTTTTTGTTTATATCTGTTATCCTGTGTATGTTCGAATAAGAAGTCGTTTTTTTTGTTAAAATTATTTATTAAAATATTAGCACATTTGTTCGAACTGCTAGTCTATACTTATATTACAATTTATGAAACTACTGAACCGATTCTGATAATTCTTTTACAGGCAAGCATGCTAGATTTTAGGATACCGTACCCAAAAAGTACCAACGGAACGCTGTTTCATTATGCATCATTTACGAGATAACATTGAAATCAGTTTAGTAATTAGAAGTACATTAGAGGTCGCCTGGTAGTCAAAATTGAATATTAATTTAATTTCTTTCGAAATTCCTTCTCCGTGTAAACTTTATCCATACCAAATCTCATACTCTTCTGTGCGCGGAATATTCTGGAAATGGGATTCAACGTTTTACCTTCCAGTATTAATATACAACTCTATTCATGGTATAGGTGAAACCTAAAAGTAGCTTGTTCAGAATCAGTAATGAATGCAATATAATGCAGTACAATAATGTTTAAACCATGTTATATTTTGTCCCAACAATGTATGAAAATTATTTTAACGGGCCATATTCTAATTTTACAAATGCACAATACATCTAAATGGTTTTCACTCTGGTACACGCGGCCCTAGCGGCACAATTGTGCAGGAAAAACTACACCGTGAAAATCAGCTTATAACATCATGAGTTTTCGTTATATTTCTTTATTCTTATTGTTATAATAACAACAAATTTGGTGTGTTTGGGCATACAATAATAGCATTGGGTGTATAAAGATATAAAAGCGCTACCTTACGAACTAGCTATGATGTATTAAAATTAATATACTCTGTAATATGTTCAAAGCGTAATAATTTTAAACATACATAGCTACTGGCTTTATAGCTAGGATGATAAAGCGAGTCCGGTAAGGTCAGTATTGGGTAGTCTAACAAAGTAATTAGGCGAGTTATGTGTTCACTACATGTACGTAACTTACACTATTCTCGGCGGGTACTCTATATTCGACACTAACTATACATTATTAGGCTAGTCTATTTAACATTATCATCACGCCGGTATTCTTTTGGAGTAGGCAAAGACTATGGCACTCTAAGAAATATGGTAAGCTTGCCGCGGTTGATCTTAAGCTTAGTGTCATTTTTTAGAAACTACAAGAAGTCTATGCATTGGCAAGCAAGCAAGAAAAGCCGTTGGTCCTGCGTCTGATGTCACATAGATTGATGTCCGATAGGACTATGAAAGTAAAGGAATAGTCAGTGCACCTGTGTTTGTGCAAACACTTATATATGTATGTCCTGCGCAGTCAATGCTCAGAGCATTAGAACTTACACAATAAATACAAGTTTACAATTTTGAAATATACTATAAACGCTTTTATCGTTTATTTAATTTGACATTTAACGAGCCCAAACACGACGCAGCTATCTTGTTTCGTTGAACAGTATTTATGGCCACTTTCTGACTTCATTATCACATCCAGAAAACTACCTAGAATTATAGCATTCATTGAGGCAAATCAAATAAGCCTAAACACATCATTGTGGAGTTGCTAGGGCCACCTTCTGAATGAATCGTCAGACTAGCTGTATGGTAGATTCATTATCAGCTAAGTTACGTAGGTATACCAAATTTCAGCTCAACCGGACACCGGGATGTGGTTAAAATCTTGCTTGCAAGAGTTTGACCTTAACAAACATACTTATATTGCAAGCAAAAAACCACATTAGTATTAAAACAAGACAAACCTTATATTATCATAAAAAGCCACACAAATAAGGCCATTTCATAATTGAATTTAAAACTAGGCACATTAGTCACAAAATTTCATAAATTCTATAGCAAACACTTTCATTAAAATGGCTCGGCAAAATGAGAGAAACTTTAAGTTCTTTAATTCCAACATGAATTATTTATGTCTGTAAGTCCGGCGATTATACGTCTCTAGGCGGCGAATATTAATAGTTACACTTTGTTTGGCACACTTTTGCCACATTTTCATTGTTAAAATGCACAAGATACTTTTAAAATATACCTAAATTGCAATAGTAATACCTAATAACTAAAAAGTTTTCTCGAAGTCCCTAGAATCCCATCATCAGGTCCTGACCTGATGACAGTGGGACCAAATGGAAAGAAGTCATATTAAGTCAAACAAAAAAATTTTTTTTTTCAAATCTATCCGACTTCGAATAACCGAGTAACATTAAAAACATAATCAATAATTAGTTGTCAACCTGCAAAAAAAACAGTTTATAAATATTAATAAGTTATTACCTGCTCTGGTGAATCAATTAAATTTGTGTGTTTTATAAATCAGCTCGCCAGTTTTGATCTACTTACAGTATAATTTTACTAAACCTTTTTTCCCTTCACCCTCAGTGATCCTACATCCATATTTTATACAAAACAATAAAAGTAGAGAACGAAACGTGGCCAACATTATCTCATAACATCAGCAAGATAATGTAGCCATAAATAAAATATCTACTTATCATAATAAATAGGCGGCATTATGGATTGTAGACACGCCTACTCACCGCTCGCACATATCCTATTTTCTTATTTGTTCCGTCGGCCTATATACGACACTAGCTAATGTTCAAAATAAGGTCTCTGCCACATTTTTATTTGGCATCGCAACACGTACGAGGCACGGACGTCGTTTCAGCTACCTACTGCGGTTCCGATGCGGTACCGACGGAAAATTTATATACCACTGAGCGTGCAAGTCTAGTCTCCTTACCGAGATACTCTATGTGAAACATTACCCGCGCGGAATGTCAGCACGCCACGCTCTCGACTGCGGCTCGCACAGGCGGGCCTCAACCCAAGTACTGAACACACGCCGCTTTGTAAGCGAAACGACTGCGAATAAACAACAATTTTGATATACATTTAATAGGCATAGAATCCTTAGGGGGCATGCGCCGCTCAAATATTAAGTTTGGTAAGAATTGTAAATTAAGAACATTAGGCGCGGCGTCTCGGTACAATTAAATATTAATAATGCTATTCGACTGAAGTTGGCAGAAGACTGAAAACAATGAATTTTTAATAGTTATCCTCCGTTGCGACGGACAATTAATGTAATGAGGTAGTAAGTTCAACTCACCCTCGGGAGGGGGCTGCAAACTGGAGTTAATTCTCCGCTAGATTTGATCACCTTACAATTCATGTTCAACGTTATTATTAATGTTTAATTCTTATATTTTATTGATCGGTACTTAATGGCAGTTGATACGGCTCTAAATTCGCATTCCACATATTTTAGCTACAGCACTGTAAATCTTATAATTTAAAGACATAAATATTTTAAAAATGAATAGAATAATATTCATGAAAAACTTTTCGGTACACAATATTACCAACTGGCCAAAAGATCCACATTTCCACTGTGTTCACCACAGCCATCCTGATACTTATTCAGCACTATCATTAATCACAGTGGATGTGAGACGGTTTTGACAAGTATTATCATGTTATAATTAAAATCACCTTGTGACACCTCATTTGTCTTTTTAATAAATTATTTGTTTTACTCGCAAGTAATTTGTTGGAGTAATTTATCACATGTCGCCGCGATGTGGATTAGGCGCGCATCGCTCACGGCTGCTTCTCAGATTAAGGCACCCACATGTCCTTAAGTAATCCACAGACTTGTTTGTAGCTCATCGGGTACTGGTTTTGAAAAGACTAACATGGAGAAATAATACATTACGTGTTACGTACCTTTGTCTTTATATTGATTAATAATATCTGTTTGCGTTAAGGTTATGTATACAAAAATAATAATAAAACATAATGATAAATCAAAGTATTATTTAGCTGACGGAATTTTTCACTTTATGATAATATTAAGACAACGCTTAATTTAATATGCCATTGAAATAATTATAAAAATCGCCTACGGCGCCCAAGCATTGGAGCCAAAGGAAAACTCAGTATAAAATTATGTATTCTATGTTAATTAATTAAATTAAAATATATATGCCTACAAAAAAGCCTGCTAGCCTAAAAAAGAATAGTCCTCCAACCCGATGTTGCTTATAAAAATATTATATTATAATGCACAAACATATACACTAAAATATTTAAATATTAACAAAAATTTACAACCAAAAATATTTATAGTACCTACTTGCAAATAGTATAACCTGAAGACCACTTCAATTATTCCATGACTCGTTTTTTATACTTACCACGGAATAAACTTTTGCTTGGTGAATTCAGTTGCCCAAATAACTTACATCGATAATTTTACGTTTTGTGTGAATAAAACTTTGGATGCAAACTTATCATATTTATTAATGGCTGGCCTTTGGGTTAAGGAGTTTGCGATCCTGATTGCTAAACCGGAGATCATGGGTTTTATTTCCTAGGATGTCATTTTTATACAATTTTTGTCTGTGTTTGTTTTGTGTACTATTTTAACACTTTCGACACACTAAAACATCTATTGTGTCTACGTTACTGTCCGTAACGTAGACACAATAGATGTTTTATTGTCATGACGTCTATAGGCGTTCACTGTCCTTCAAAGTGTTAATATAGTAGGTAATGATAAAATTTTCCATATCTTGAGATTTATTGAAGAAATGTGTTCATAATATATTATTTGTACATACCTACAACAAGAGGAAAAGCGTTCATTTGAATTGCCATATAAAAATAAACAAGTAATAACATCGGCATTAGGGTGTTTACAAAACAAGGCACATTTTCTAACAGCCAAGCGATATGTAGAACTGTTGGCATACAAATGTATTGCTTTTCAGAAGCTTACTCTGGACTAAAGAATTTATACTGCACGTTTACTGAGCTATTAGTCTGAGAACGTTTGCGGAACATTTTGAAGCTTAAAATAATGTGCTAGAGAAAAAAGAGATAATCTAGAAAAATGTAGGTAATTATTCACAAAAGTTTAATAAAAAGCTGTTGGAAATATGGAATTAGTCTTCCGAATGAATTGGTTTTCGTAGAAACCGTAAAATAATTTACGAAGCTTATTATTAAATACTGAATCTCTCAATACGATTTGGCAAACAAAACGAAATTGAGCAATGGAGAAAATAAGTACGTAATGTATGTTAAAATAATGTCGTCCACAAAACCGAATTTGTTATTTTCCTTTGTGCTTCACCGACGACACCGTGTATTGTATTTTCGTTTTATTAAAAGCAGGAAAATAAACAAAATTTTGGGGTACTGGCCGCACCCTTACCTATACCCTACTCATATAAAAAGAGGTTATAATAAAGGTACATTTGTAACAACGCGCGGCCTCCTCCACGTGCCGTCTAAACAGAGTAATAAAATCAAAATGAAAGGAAACACTTCAATAAAATCAAATTATAATTACGTTAAATATTGCCTTAATGGTTGGTTTTTGTTTTTTTCATGTAAAGGTCAGAGCAATTTTGTCTTTGTTATTAATTGTACATAAGTATTTAGGTAATGGGATTTTAATGTTAGGAACGACGTATTGCCCGTACCTTCGTCCGCCCGCACGCAACGTAGGGAGTAGTGAGCTTTTATTAGGGTGTAATACTCTAATTAAAAATAATAATTTAATTTGACTGACTTGTTGATCTAGTGGTTAGTGACCCTGACTTTTAAGCCGGAGGTCTTGGGTTCGATTGCCACATAGGACGAAACTTTATATGATTCATAAATGTTTGTTCCGAGTCTGAGTGTAATTTGTACGCGGTCTGGGATTATTGGATTTTATTACTTCTGCGAATATTCCCGAAGCTATCCCTACAGTAGTTAATGTACTTAACAAAAAAAAGTATTTAATAATGTTAACCAAATTGATCAGTACTAACCACCACATTATTACCGGTCGAATATTATACCTGCATCTCATAATATAAGCTAGCCTCTCCTGTATTTAGGGAGGTCTGTAGGTATTCGCGGCTAACCACGCTGACGCAATGCAGGCTCTAGTATCAGACATGCCTTAAGAATTTCTTCTAAAATATTTTCCTCCTTCATGTTTTCCTTTCTCCGTTAGCAGATAGTTGATTTGGTAGGTACTCTAAACGGAAAAAAAATGCTCACTAAGTATTAGCTCAGATTACTTTTATTTAAAGACAACTCCCGCACTAGAGAACAAGCTCTGTGTCGCGGGGGACGTTACAAGCATACAATTAACGGACACAAATTACACCCAGACTCAGAACAACTCTTTGTGAGTCACAAAGTTTTGTCCTGTGTGGGAATCGAACCCACAACCTCGTGCACAGCAGGCGCATACTGCAACAACTGGATCACCAAGGCAGTCTAACTCACACTCCACAAGTCGGTTATTTTCCTACTTAAATACCACCACTTCTCTACCACAACTGTTACTGTATCACAAATATGTACACTACTGTGTGCCCGTTGACTATAGCAGCTAGTATAATTTATAAGAACAATTAATGGAGGATCAACGGTATTCTTACACCCGCTCTTTCTTAATATATTTAATATTTCTCTACAATATTATTCATGTCTAGGTTCACAGATGCCCTTGACAAATCTAAAGCTATTCGTTGTACAGTTACAAATGCTAGGATTTTAACTAACTATAATACTGCTGCAGTAAAACGAATAGAATTTTTACACAAATGTTAATTACAAATGGCGGCAAATTATTATATTAAAATTGGCTAATAATAAAATGATAACTCAATTTCCGTATTTTGTTTTATAATTAGGTTCATAAGGTTTTGAAGTGTAAACAATGGAATATTTTGCACATGGCAATTTTTTTGGGCCATAATTTTCAATAAACCTATTTGGCAGGGGTCTGAAGCGTTTTTATGAATATTTGTGATTTTTAAGTTCTAAAAAGAATACGTAAAAACAAATAAAAAAAGCAGGTTTTCAGGAAAGCTGAAAGATTTGGCAATGTATTTTTTTTTAAACTTCCACGATTTGTACACATATATTATACCTATAATGGACAGTCAACCCGTGACCACGGTCGGTGCAATTCGACCGAAACGTCGGGAAACAAAAAGGTATGAAAACCTTTAAAATATTACGCGATTTCTTTTCTTTTCTTTTTTTTCTAAAAAAGACAACTCCCGCACTAGAGAACAAGCTCTGTGTCGCGGGGGACTTTACAAACATACAATTAACGGACACAAATTACACCCAGACTCAGAACAATACTTTGTAGGTCACACAAAGTCTTTTTCTGTGTGGGAATCGAACCCACAACCTCGTGCACAGCAGGCGCATACTGCGGCCACTGGACCACCGAGGCTGTCATATATATTTAGACCCGTTGTCCATTATAGGTATAATATTGGCAATGTTCATCTCAATTGAACATTGTGTGTGAACATCACATTGCCAAATCTTTTGGAATCTTTTGAAAAAGGAACACAGTATCGTTATGTTCACAGTGATGAACACAATCAAATTAGTTTATTGTTTCAAACAACAGTTCATAATTATTTTTTTTAATGTACACAAACCAAAATACAGGATAGATAACAAATATATAACATTATTATGTACAAAGGCTATAGGTAACCCTGGAATAAGGAAAGTTTCCCTTAAATGAGCACCGGAAATGTGTAACATAAAATAATATTGATCTAAGAAAATGATAAGGATTATTATAAACGGACAAGGTCAGCTTAGGACCGAATGATGTGGAAGACCTTGGGGGAGGCCTATGTCCAGCGGTGGACGTCTTATGGCTGAGATGAAGATTATAAATTAAGCTAAGATTATTAAAAGTTATTATAAATTTGTCGGTTAAACAGGAATAGCAATAGTATGTCTTATACATTGGTGTCAAATAAGACTTCTGGCTTTATCCACAATGAAGTTACAGGGAGGCCGAAAATGTAAGGGATGGTATGACTGTGATGAGCTTGGCTTGACGGAGCCACTGCCGCACCCCCAGATATCACTATCTGTCTATAAAATAAACATTCGCAAGGTTAATATCATTAAATAATATATAATTTTTCTTGCAGCTGATGTGGGCAGCTGTGAAGTACCACTTGGAATGGAGAATGGAATGATATCCAACGAATCCTTGTCATCGAGTTCCAGTTATGACCAAAGTGTATCTCCGCTGAGCTCACGGTGAGTACAGACACAATATCTACTACAGAGCATATAAACATGTTCTGTCGTAGCTACCTATTGATATATGTTTTATAGTTATAATACTTTGCAACAAAAGTTCTAATTATAGACAATACCACAATTAATCAATGACAACCTTGTTCATAGACACATTCCGATGAATCATAATGTATTGAGCCTAGCAATTGTTAAACGACAGTGGAGCGCTATGGTACGGCTCAATGTTACAATAATTGTGAATCCCATAGCCGCAAAACGCTCATACTTAGCTCAAACAATTAACATAGGACCCACATTCGGGGTCTTAAACCCGCATAAGCCCAACGCGAGACAATAACGCGAGAACTCGACTTCTGTTTGAGAAATTCACTAACAGAAAATTAAATTTTCATATGAATTCGGAACGACTGTGATCCTACAAAAGCCTTTCGGGGCTTGACTCCCTAAAGATAACAAGATGTAAGTAGGGCCGGATGTGCCGAAGCCTTATCATCTGAGCCACTTTACATAGGGTCAGAGGCGATTTAGCGAATGCCACGTTAATTCAGCGCTTAGCGCGCTTTGTTCTCGGTATCTACTGTTGCTACTGATGAGATCACACCGGAGATATTCAAATGGAACTACCAGACGCCGCCGGCACCGGCCCACCTCTGTTGTCAAACGAAACACAAAAACGTTTTAGTCTATTTGCTCCGACTATTACGCTAATTTTATTTGGTTATGCGCAAACGTGCCTTTAACGGCCACTTATAAATTTGCTGGTTAGCTAAATACTTAAATGAACTTAAATCGTTGGTACACTGACAAAAATACACGTTCTACGGTTCTTTATGTTCACTTGTTGCTTGCTTATTGTGATGAATAAAAAGACGGTTTACACAAAGCTTTTTGCTTGTGTTAAGAAGGCGTTTTGGTTACAGAATAAGGAACGAGATAAAAGGCGGTGCGTGGTGCCCTAATGGGCTGATATCGCCGCGCAGCCGTCAGTTCTTGGAGATTGACCTTCGCGCTGAATACCTAATTACAGCCACCGAGTCGCAAGGCAGATTTGCTAACTCTGTAGGAGTAGAATTTGTCGAAAACTACTCGGTAGAATATTGGCGGAGCGCACTTCCTCGTTGGAAGAAGTATAAGGATTTTAATGGCAGTACTGTAAGTGACATTTTTTATTGATATCATCTTCATAATCATTTTCAAAATTAGAAAAAGATTGTTAGGTTAGTTGTGTTATAGTTATTCATTATTCATCATTTAATCATTCAAATAATTGAGGTAACAAAATTATTTATTGGATTACGTACTTCTACATTCTTGAATAATAAGCACACACATATTTCACATTACTTAATTGTACCCGCCGTTTCGCTCGCGTGATAGGCACATTGATAAAAAGCTCTCTCAGAAATAATGTAGCTTTGATCAGTAAGAGAATATTTTAAAATAGAGTAGCCGGTAGTTAGCATAGAAGCTACTGAGGTTTAGAAGTATAAGTATAAGTACATATACATACTTCTATAATATTATATAGCAAACGATGTAGTTAATGTAATGTCTAATCATAGATTTAAAAAACTCAGTAATTAAACAAAATCAAAGATGAAACAAATTATTTCATTTTATTATCAATTAGGCACAAAGCGGTGCGATCAAAGTTTTCCTTTGGTACGAATTGGAGGGGTGGTAGATACTTCGTTCTAAGCCGTGCCTTAAAACGCCCCAAACCGTACGAGAGCTCGGGTTACGTGAAATTATTTTCCCTAGCGGAAACTAGGGTCACATTACCGACCTACTCTTACCCACACGAATACGTTGTACAAAAATAAACAGACAATTACTGGGTAATATCAATTGAATAGAAAAACAAAAATTTCAACTTCGTTAAAATTGTCAATTTCAATCTTTTATATCGGTGTCTCATATAATATCCAAACATCAAAACTTTTGAGGATGTATAGATGTTTGTTTCTAATTCGCGCAATAACTACTAGAGAAATTTTGTTAAAACTTTACAATGTTATACTTAGCTTATTTCATAAAAGCACATAGTATATATTTTATTTAAATAAACAACATTGACGCGGAAAAATCTGTGGGAATATAATATCAGTTCTCTTTTCGTTCAGGTGCATTACAGCATTGAATGTTATTAAAAACACTAGGTACAATACTGTAACATTTTCCAATAACTGTTGCCCGACACAATAACACTCAGTCTATAAAAAAAGGCTTTAGTGGTTTACATTTTTCAATTTTCCATGATAAACGACCATACATAAAATAAAATGTTAAAACAAAACATGCGGGAACGCTCCGTGTGGAATGACAAAAGAAGATAAACGATTTCATTTTCTTTGTTCTGCCTACATCGTAATAGATACAAAACATTTTTATAGAAGCGGATCTTATTTATCCATAGCACTCACCCGTCTAGACTGCATGCATATTCTACGTTTGCAAAATGACTATTAAATAAATAACATATTAGACACCATTTCAATTCTATCGACAATACAACCTTTAACAAAGTTATTAACACTGTCTTGGATAGTTAACGTCTATTTACGTTATGACAATATAATATCAATTGTGTCTACCAATACTGTCCATGAAATTGTCAGCAACGTTCGAGTTACATGGAGATGATAGAGAAAAAGCGTCCTAGGCAACGGTATCGTGTATGCATGTTGCCTGGATATATAACATTTCTTAGACCAAAATTTGTTCTAAGTTTTAATTAATTGGAAACACAATACACATGAACATTATGATGTCATGTGGATGTCAGCACTTCAGAAATGAAAGCAACAAAATCACGTATATGTAATTTAGTCTGATCAATTGCTAAAGAACATTCATATGTTACCAAATATCTAAGTCGTATGATTTTTGGTCAACAATGCACCATATAAATAAATAATAAATTACATGTATTTCACGTTGCTATGCGAATATGAAAGCATTTTGTTATTTTTCAGCTTATCCCCGGCAATGTCAACACGTATACTCCAAAGAAGACAGTACTCGAAGCACCGTTCATAGCATCAAAAGTGCGATTCTACCCATATGCAGGTCATCCTCGCACGGCGTGCATGAGGGTCGAACTATACGGCTGCCGCTGGAAACGTATGTACCACAGCGATTAAGGTTTTATTTTCTGGCGTCATCCCGGGATCTGCAATGCGATTACCTTTTAGCAAATGCTTTTGAAATATTGCGATACAATGTGCTATGCGATAAAATCCGCCAAGAGGCGGTCTATTTATGCTACTATGTTGTTTGTGCAGAGGAATTAGTTGCATACTCGGCGCCGAAAGGTGGAGATATGCAGGCCATGACCGGCGGGGCCCGATTCGAAGACCTCACTTACGACGGACAATTCCGCGACGGCCTGTATGTTAATGGACTAGGTCAGATGACAGACTCCTTGACCGGTCCCAACGATTTTGAACTGCCAGAACCTAGCGATACTAGAGGTATGTAAATTGACACTTTAAAATGTTCAATTTTCTTGACAATTTAGATTTGATATACCTTTAGTTAGGATGCGTTATTAACGAAACGTACTCCTATCCCAGGGATACTCCATCACAAAACCCTTATACTGCAAGCATCCTTTGACTATGGTTACTCCTTTTAGGATAGTTTCGGGTGGGCAATATGCATATTTGCCATCTAAAGCCTATAGTTGTGTAAATAGCATGACGAATATGACTTTCATGGTCGCCAGCCAAATGTAATGAACTCATTATTTACGATACATCCTTATTCAGTAGCATTATTTTCGTAAATACGTAATCTTTAACATTATTTTTACAATACATATTATTTTGTTGTCGTAGGTTCCCGCTGGGTAGGCTGGAATAAGACTATGCAACCAGATGAAGAAGTGACTTTGACGTTTAACTTTACTGACACTCGGCTTTTCTATCATATTGATCTACAAACAAATAACATGTTCACCAAAGATGTGCAGGTAAATATCAATCATGATGTTTTATTCTGATTCTTGTTGTTCTTACCTTTTGGTTACTGCCTTAGCGAATGGAATCATAACGAAACTTAAATACTCGTTTTATAATATTGTCCGACATAAAACACGGACGTGATCAAACCTATAGATTTGGGTTTAAAATTATTTTAACTTTTCTTTTTTGTTCTATTTTGTTTTTATTTTTTATGTTTTTTATATTTATTTATATAAAAGGTTAAAAGAAAAATAAGTATGTAAATGATTATTATTAATTTATTAGGTACAAGTCGAAAAATTTCAATGTTTTAAATTGTTTCATCAGCTATTCAAAGAAGCAGAAGTATATTTCTCGCTAGAAGGTGAACGTTGGCAGGAGGATTACGTGTCATACGAACCAAAACAGGACAGAGTCTCCGAACATGCTCGTACCATACACATCGACCTACAGAATCGAACTGCTAAGTACATCATGGTGAAGTTAAAGTTCCAGCATGAATGGATCCTCATCAGTGAAATAACTTTCAAATCTGGTAAGTACTCTCCTTTAAGTTCATAACTAATTATAGGTACCTCTCTAATAACGAGTAAAACACACCAGTGAGCACGCAATCGCGTTTAATCGTACTGTGAATTTAATGTGCCTGCTTAAAAAATAAATAAATCAGCGCAAACAGAACATAATTTGTTTGGTATTCACAGCTGATTCTGCTAAGTCCGAATCAGCACTCAATTCACGGAATAAACATCTCTCGAATTTGCTATTGAGAATCAAAAACAGTTTATCGAATCAAATGTTTTGGATAAACAAATTATTTGAGCAAATTACTGGAGGGTTAAAAGTGAACAGGAGAGATTCATAACCACGATTGGGTGATTTTTCGCGCGAACAAAAAGAGCGCTTCCCCGAGGGCACAGGAGGCCCAGGCACGCTAATAGATCCATTACTCCTCATCGAGCCTCCCTTATCTGTTCAGAGCACTCGCAAGCCTGCGGCTATTTCACAAATTTTATCTTTCTCTAATTAATCCACAGCTCTTTTGAGGAAATCGCCTCCTAAGTGATAAATCGCCTCGCGCTAAATGAAGAACTTGTAATTAAAGAAAATCTTTGATCTGGATTATTTCGTTCCCCCCAATTATATTGCGAAGGAAGCCGCGGCGCGTAGCCCGTACTTACTGAAATACCATTCACCCAACAAAAAATAATTTTAATTAATATCTAAGGCTCTTTGAGCACACAATGTGTACATTGTCATTCAAATCTGAAGGACGTCTTGAACGATCAATGCTATAAGTTAATTATTAATCCACCTACTCGAGCGGAAAATTGCCAAATGCCTTAACATTTCATAGCCTTTCAGAACGTAAATGTAGTAACGTTGTGTAAAATACTTGTGCATCTACATGCTCGTAACAAGACAGATAGGTATCAGGAGGGTAGGGGGAGTACGAGTAGTGTAACAAGGAAATTTCTACATCGCCGGCAGCATTTTGTGAAGTGTAACCCTCTGAACCATCATTATTCCTAGTCTGCCCTAATTAAGAAACCATACAAATATCATAATAGGAGTCTAATGATTGAAATCCTTCTAAACAGTTTTTTACTTCTAATCTGTAATTTGTTTTTTTTTCTCCCGCACTAGAGAACAAGCTCTGTGTTGCAGGGGTTTTAAAAAACATACATTAACGGCCACAAATTACACCCAGACTCAGTACAACTCTTTGTGGGTCACACTAAGTTTTGTCCTGTGTGGAAATCGAACCCACATCCTCGTGCACAGCAGGCGTATACTGCGGTCACTGAACCGCCAAGGCAATCAATCAATTATTTATTAAGAGCCATAATGGTCTCACTACAGGGCAAAGGCCTCCCTTTCCTTCTCCCATCGGACACGATCGAGACCTCTCACTTGCTATTAATATGACATGTTATTATAACATCGATTTAATACCAATATTATTACTACTCCGAGCTGTCAGCACAATACTCTTACTACTTATATTCTTATAATACGACAATAATACCGCCACTGAAATGGACAGTCCCTAATTTTAGTCCGAATGTCACGATTGTATTATTAGGTATAGGTATGTATGTGTCTTCACGAAATGCCTACAAAGTAGAAACAACATATTACATTACTCGTTATAATAATAAATCCTATCTGTTTTCGCTAAGAACTGGTGTACAATTATATTTTACCAATTGTGCCATCCAAGCTCCTACTTCGAAGATCGAATTTGCCCACCGATTTTTTCGTCTTGGAGTAACGTCAATTTCATTCAACTAGCCGGCCGATTCTCTAAGAAACAGCGATCGCAAACTGACAGTTGTGATTGCTCGGTGACGGCACACACGATTGTTAAACATCAAAAGGGCTCGGTTTTCGCTATAACGGAATACCGATTTTCAATCTGACAGCCAGATTTTGCTCCGTTTTCGCGGTCGCTCGGTTTTCGGTCTTACGGAATACCCCTGCGGTAGCCGATACAGGTCTATACGTAAATCTTCCAATTATGAGGGAATAATGTTATGTTATATAACGAACGCTTAATTTAGTAATCAGGATCATCACCATCATCACCTCAGCCAGAAGAAGTCCTCTGCTGGACATAGTCAGTTTCACTAAGCTCAAATTCTTTACGGTCAAATTTTTGGTCTGACAATGTACTATAGTCAGTTGTAATGTGTACGACTGCCGTACAAAGATACCGGGTTTTACTCGGGGTCGGATGGTATTCAATTTCTTTTCAACAAAAATTCTTTGAAATTGTACCCGGTACATGATAGTAAGCTTGTCCTCCGTAACGAAAGATCTAACATAGCTGGTGAAACACCAGCGAAACTACCCGCTGTCTTTATCCTCTGAGAAAAAGGCGTGGAGATATGTGTACCTACTAATGTGTAGGTAGTAGATAACTTCCCAAGTGCAGTACGGTTTCAAAAAAAAATACACACGAATTGATAACCTCCTCTTTTTGAAGTCAGTTAATAAAAACGAAGTTTTCACGACAGTTTTATATCTAGTAAGTTGGCAAGTATAAAATAACGAGCCCAAGCTAATATCGAATTCACAACGCTTGTTCATATGTATTACCTAACGTATTTACTAATGGATTTCGTGTCTCGAATATTTTGGTGAAATGTAAAAGCGTTTATGAAAACATCGTTTGATGTACGGAAAATATGAAATTATTACACTTTAAATGAATACGTAGGTCCATAAGTGAAATATTATTTTTGATTCCTGTGAAATAATTTGTTTGTAGTTATAATATATTATTAGTTGGTAAATGTTTTACTCGTATATATAAAAATGAATCTCTATTTCCATTGGTCACGCCATAACTTAATAAACTTTACCGATTTTATTCATCTTTTTAAACGTTTGCTAACACTTTGCAGAAGGTTCTTAGGGAAAAATTATAGAAAATTGTTTAACCCGGGTGAAGTCGGGACTGGCAGCTAGTATTTAATGAAAGATTGGCCTGTAGGTTTATTAGTTATTAAAATTATCAGATTACAATGATCACCGAAACTGGGAACAACCATATCCGACACTTTTATTTTCTCTTTATAAAATTGGTGTAGACAAAGTACACCCAGACACAGCATAATTTTAAACTATTTAAAGGTTATTAAAATAGAGGTAGGGCACTACACTTGCGAGCAAACCTGACTGGGAAAGTACCTCTACCTTACAGAAGACCACAGCCAACTATAACACCAAACAGCCGTGTATTTATGTTCCTTTGTGTGAGTATAGATCTCCAGCGCGGCAGCGCTAATTAAGGAATGACTATCCCAGGGATATTCCATCTGGTGTAAAAAAATGGGTCGGCAACACATTTGGTATGACAAGCATACAAAGGCTGTCTGTATGCTTGTTAGCCACCCAAGTGGTATAAAAAAGGTGACCGTAAGAACCTCTTCGTATAAAATGTTTTGTAGGTAAATGAAACTCCGAAATGTTCAACAGATGAATCTACAGTTGATCGACCTAAGTCTTGTTACCATTACCGCTCACAAGGTTGTGTGGAATGTTTTTCTCGTTATACATAATATATTTTACCTTCTCATGCGAACCGTAATATGGCCTCTTATAATTAAACAAGCGTATGGTTTACCTCGCTATTTCTCGCGGCATGTTGTGGTTTCCATCTCTTACGTGAAACAAAAATTTAATTTAATGATCCAAATATTTGATAATATCCTTTTTGTTTTTTCCTATTGGATGTATATGCTTTGTGCGCGTGAATATTATGTTTGTAAACTCCTTTATAGTAATAGGGCATATCCCTTAGTATGGAAGTCCTGTAGGTTATTAATTTGCAAATATCTGTAGACAATTTCTAACTCAGTTTAGTTTAGTTTACAGTTGAGTTTTATATAAATCTAGTGTAGTATTCTCCACGTATTGTGCTAGCAGAAATTGCTCTGAGTCCGCCTGTTAACCTGAGATACACTTCATTAAATGTACAATTAGAAATTAGCGCTGAATTAACTGACTCTTGGCACCTTCTCCGTATTACACTGGCAAGTCGCCATTTGCTCCACCTCGGTATCATTTTAGACTTTAGCCCCAGTTTCGTGGGATGACTGCACCATCCGACCTATTTATTTTCCTAGCACCTTCACCTAGGTATATTGTTAACATGTAAATTTAATATTTCCTCACAAAAATTTACTCACTATTATAATATATCATGTGATATATAATAGTGTCTTATTAATATCCGCATAAAACGCACCCGCAGGAGAATTATGACTTAAGATGAGATACGCCTGTTTTGCAATTTTTACCTTGTGCTTCATATCAGGTAAGGTCTAAAATTGTTAGATGGCATTTCTCAATTAACGCCTCCTTTCCACTGATGGTGCGAAAATATCCGTAACACTAAAACAGATGCATTGACAATTTACTTTTACTTAAATATTTAAAAAATGATATTGTTGATATGTTTAAATTTAAGAAATTAAATAAATCTATATAATCTGTCTTGTAAACACTGATTATACCGAATATAACATACATACATATGTATTATCATCACGCCCATCTCCCAGTATTTTTGGATCGAAGCAATTGGCGTACCATAGTCACTGCTTACCAAATATAAAATTCATTATATATTAGTGTAGTTATGTTCTCTTATCTTTCTTGAAAAAGAAAAGGACATCAGTTCCTAGCACTGTAATTCCTAGTAATGTAGACTTAATAAATATTTATATTAATTTCAAAGAGAAACAGCAAATATTAATTTGTTACACAACTCTGTAATAGTGTTCAGTAATGTTTACTGTTTTATCTTAAAGATTAAAAGCCCGACGGCGGCCAGCATTTCTAACTAAATTCACTTTCTATTATAAAACAACAATTAGTTCTGCGCTCGACATCTATTCATTTTCTCCCATTGTCTTGGTCTTACGTGAAGGTTAAAAGCGAGGGCTTGCTTCATTCAACGTAATTCTGTCCTGAAAATGTTTATTCATGGCTATTCTAAGACTTGACTTTTTTGTTCACAGTTGGGACTACTGTTAATGCGTCAATAGAATTTCTGGAGGAATATTATAGAACTGACAATCCTCCTTCGTCGAGGAAGAAACGAAATTCTTCCCTCAGGGTTTCCGTGGGCTTAGCCTGCGGCGGTTTTGTGGGAGGAGGAGCATTCATCGCTGTAGCAATAATACTGCTTACAAAAAAGACCAGACGTCGGATTCCCAATATGTTGAAGAAGCCGTTCTGCCCTTCTTTGAGACATGGAAACTCTAACTCAAGGAACAACCGGAGGGCACCACGGCTGGCACTGGCTCTCGCTAATTGTCCACCGATACACATGCTACGGTAAATATTCTCTTCACTTCAGTCTTTTGTAATCATTTTCTCTTCTAGGTCACTGGAGGTCAGACAGGCTCATGTCCACTAGTCGGGACTACAGAGGTCCCATAAATGTTAAACCCAATTTTGTGATTCTGAAATGAGCCTCAAATGCCTGTATGCCCATGGGCTTTGCATAGTTTTATATGACCTTTTTTGTAATAATAATATTTTAATAACAAATTAAATTAAAAATCTTTATTAAATTAAATTCAGGACTGCCTAAGCTTTATTTTTAGACCAAATTTGCCAGCGGTACCATAAATCAGTCACCTACGTCCACTTGACTTTGAAAAATATCATAAATCAGGTACCTAAATCCAAACCGTTGAAAAAAGGTATATAAACCGGCCACACTCAGAGCCACTAAAGGTTTAATTCCCAAGAGTATTTTAGGTAAAAACTTGGTCAAAACGAACGAAGTAACTGTTCAGACATAAAACTCCTTATATACCTCCTCCTAAATACCTTAATGTATCTACAAAGTGAAAGAACAATACGGCGAATAGATTAAAAACGGGTCGCCGAGTAGTAATTCAATTATAGAGGTTTACGAGAGGAGTTTAAACACTCGGACGTGTATGAAAGAGATCGTTTGTTCACAGACCGGCGATTGTCGACGAGGATTACAGGGAACCCTACAATATTTGGAGGGAGACCTTGGGCCGTCGTGATAAACGCGAAGTTCACGACCAGCATGAATACAACGGTCAGTGTATTTTATTTGATAAATTATAGCCTATAGGTGCCATGTAATATTATCAGATGAAATTAAGCATCCATTATATATCCATAGCTTGGAGATAAGTATGTAACATAAGGTGAAAACATCAAGAAAGGAGTTATAAGGTTTTTAAAGGGTCGGCAACGCGTGAGTGACACCCCTGGTGTTGCAAACGGTAACTGCTTACCATCAGGCGGGCCGTATGCTTGTTTGTCACCTTGATAGTAAAAAAAAAAAAAAAAAAACATGTCCTAAATAAAACCTATGACCTTAAACAAAGGTAGAGAATTTACAGCTTTTTCTGTATAATATTTTAGACTAGATATGTTATTCTTATGTATCAGTTGATGATACTAGCAGGGAATATGATATATCTTTTCTGTTAGGTTAAAATAGAATAAGAAATATTCTCATCCGGATTTAAAAACTTTGAAAGATTGTAACTTTTAAAAAAAAACGATTTTGGTCAATTATATTTGCTATTTCTAGTTTAAATTAAAGAATTTATTGTGTAAAGTATAATATT
This sequence comes from Trisateles emortualis, assembly GCA_947095525.1. Lineage (NCBI taxonomy): Eukaryota > Metazoa > Arthropoda > Insecta > Lepidoptera > Erebidae > Trisateles > Trisateles emortualis. The sequence continues at coordinate 23,149,748 of OX352729.1, read as the reverse complement.
TCCTTCATTGTGTTCATAGAAAATGTTGCAAACACACATATATGAAAAATTATCAAAGTACTAGTTAATTATTTGCTCTGACGAACAGAGTTGTACCCTATTTAGGTACTTGCATAACTCCCCTTCAAAACATAGGCACGTACTTGTAATCTACACGAATGTAAACAACCTGCAGCTAGCACTCAATGGATGGTATAGATTGAAAGGGCATTCATTATTGGAAAAGAATATGGATACTTATTATGCACAGTATCAAAGCATACAAAAGCAAGTTTGTTTGAAAAATTGACACTTTATAAGCTTCATAAGCTGGAGTCGAACAACCAATAATTCAATTCTCATAACAAGTGTATCGCTGAACGCTTATGTCATGTTCCATACCAGACATCTTTGTGGCAGCTCGTGTTTTTTCCGAGTCGCGCTAGTTAGCCCGCCGGTGACACTCGACTCGCCACTCGACTGCACTCGTTAGGTTTTCAAGCACACTTACCCCTAGATTGTTACTATTCCCTCTCTCGTTGCTTACCAGTACTTCTTACACGAATAGCTTGAAACTGAAACGACCTAATGATTTTCTTAACTAGGTACATTTTTGTTGAAATTGTTGTTGAGTTTTTGAGGAAAAAATGAAAATATATATTATGTTATTCGAAGTATATTATAGCTCTGAAATTGAAACTTTAACTAGGACAAACTGAACACATTTAAAGCTAAAAACAAACTAAATTCGACATTTCTGACAATGGATCCCCTTTTAAGAAAACTCAAGATAGGGAGCATGCTCGTTACGGGGCCGCCGTACGTCCGGTCGGAAAGCTGCCCATTGTTCAGAAGCCATATTGAAAAGATGATGCTCCCGAAGCAAAGGATAATAGGTCCCGGGTCCGTGTATCTTTAGTAGAATAAGGTGGCGAAAATAGTGACGGATTTTCGGTCAGAATACGCTTTATTCGTGACTTTGATATACGCTTTTGGCGCGATGAGCGGTGACAGACCGTGAGAGCGATATCATGATATATCAAAATATAAACAGAATATAAAATGGCTAACTTTTTGTATGTAAAACTTATTTTAATAAAATATTAGCTGACACGTCATAAATACAGTGCTAGGTATATATATATATATATATATATATAATATTAGTAATACACCCATTCCCTTCTATTTAAGTCACCTTTACTGATATATAATTATAATAATATGTTGCCGCAGAAATATGCGAAGACCCGGAATTCCCGCGACCCTACATGATGAAACGGCCAGACCCCCAGGAAAGTTTCTACGCAGCTACGGATATAATACACCACGTAAGTAATTACTAATTAATTATATTACTTATACACAAAAAGGTTTTATTTCTTGTTCAAATCATTATACCCTACCAAATTACTTGGAACTACCTTTGAAGTATTTTTGCCGAATAAATTGCTGAATTTAATATCAAAGGACGCGTTTTGCCAAGGAAAATAAAAGTGAAATATTAAAGATGTAAAATTAAATTAAAAGTAACTTTGCACAGGAATATTAATGAATAATAAAGGTAGTTATAAAAATTGTATTGTACAATAAAATTAATTAAAAATATGAATAAAAAGCTTAAATCTATTTGTAGAAGTAGAACTGTAGGTTGGTACCACAAAGTTCTAATTATCAGGCAATGGAAATAGTCACCTTTCATTAAGTTCTTTTAGAATCTTTTGTTCTTCATAAATATTACTTAGAAACTAAATGTTACACTATATATCGCCTAAATGGCTCAGTAGCAGTGAGTAAAACTGCAGTGGTCGAGTAAAGTGATATAAAGTGGTCAGTCGAGAGAGACCGAAACTAATAATAATGCCTTGGGAATACTCACACACGAGCATCAGATTTAAACACGTCAGAGTCGATACTATGTCAGCTAACTAAATCCGCTTATCGTTTACCGATCAGAGAGAGCTCTTGACTATGGAATATAAACACTTAAATCAGTTTACACTTAATAATAAAAAATTGTGTGTTTATTATCAGTTTAATATTTGATGAAAAACCTAATAAATAAATAAAATTAAAACCTGCTTCATAAAATATTACAATCAGGTGAGAGTTTGTGTAATTTGAATTGAAAATGGACGTGGTATCGTAATTAAAATTACATGCGAATAAATACCCAATGTCGTATAAGTATATCTATGCCAACATAAGCAATTCTTTATAAATACTGCATTGATATGAGTTTTAGAATATCCATATGAAAATCAATTTCATAAGTTTCCAGAGCAAGAGTAGGTAACATTTTTATGTAGGACTTGTAAGGAAATTGTTTTAACAACGATAAAGATCTTGCTTTGAGATCATACTGTGCAGCGACAGCGGCGTAAGGACATACACAGTAACGCAATCCTTAGTAAAAATGTAAGTCGTGGCTGAGTTATATTTTACTTTTTACTGGTTAACAATTCGTCACAATTTTTATATACATCTATGTTACTCATTATCTCGACAAAGGCTAGATCAATTTAGAATTTTTAGTTCGTTTTTCAGTTAGTCCCAATGTCATCAAGTCATTATTTGATAATGAAATCCTGAGGAAATCAAGAAAACTCTCCAAATACTATAAGTAGATACCTACTATTCCAATTTGGGTATTTTTAATGATAAATGAAACGTCAAGACTTAATCGATAGTACGAGTACATTCTGCAACGTCATTTATAACAATAATATATTTCTCTAATAAACACGTAAAAAAATAATTTCGCAACAGTAATTTCATAGGAATGTTTTTCTTAAGAGATGTCGCCGAAACGTTAAGTTTATTACACTCATTATGCGAACAGACTTATTATACAACACGGTGTACAAAGGAAATGGTACACAAACTTTGTGTGAAGTACACCAGCACGTTTTATCATTACGTGCTCGAAACGTTTTAGTCAGGTAGGCAGAGATGTGGCCATAGTTATTAATGAAAATAATTATGAATTTTAGTATCAATTACATTAGTTGCTACAATACGTTTGTAAGAGAGATAGGGCTCCATACTAGTGAGCAAGCCCGACTGCGGGAGGATGTCCTTACAGAAGACTACTACAGCCAAATAATTACACACAGCGGTGCAGTTGTGTTCCTGTTTGTGATTACAGGTCTCATAATTAGGAATGCATTTTGAAAGAAATGATATCCCAGGGATACTCCATCTTAAAGCACTGGTGTAAAAACAATGAGTCACTAACATGCAAGTGATACCTCTGGTATTGCAATCGTCCATAGCTACGGTAACTGCTTAACATCAGGCGGGCCGTATGCTTACTTGCAACCCAAGTCGTATGAAAAATAAACTTTGTCAAAAAATAAATATTAAAAAAATACATATATCCTTTCCGATTAAATTTTATAAGACCATTCTCGCCAAAGATTTAAAATTAAAAACAAATAAGTTATAAATTTGATAGATAATTGTAGGGCAATAATAATATGTAGGTAATGGTGTCTTATAACTGTGCAGATAAATAGGTATATCTAATTGACACTATGCCAATTAGATATATTATGTATCTGCACAGTTATGTAAGTTTGGCAATATTTGAACATTTCCTTATTTAGAGAATCGTAACGGACGAAAGATAAAAAAACTTTTTTTTTAAATTTTATTCTTATAAAAATTTAAGGGTTGTTTTCCTAACATGAAATCAGCATTTCATGTTAAAAATTTGTTTGTTTCCTCATTGTGTCCTCTAAATTCTAATAGTTATAACAACAATAACACTCTTAAATTAATTAGATGACAACACCCTTACCATATTGATGACAGACACTATGGGAACACCGAAGCCATACGACATAACAATAATATATAAATAATAATAAAAAAACTTATTTCAAAATGAAAATAAAATATTTTTTCCTATTCTCCTTTAGAGTATTTTTTATTACTGTACCTACATCTAATCAATATTAATTTATGATTATTGTCAGTCTACGAACTTTAAGTTGGTACAGACTCTAAGATATTTGAAAATAGTTTTTTTCCTACCACAAACAGGTTTACGGCCTATAACGTAGCCTATGGACGCTTGCAATACTAATCAATTATTGCCAACTCTGGAATTCTTTTAAACTCCCTTTTTGAAGAGTCTTATGCTGTAGCCTTTGGGAAAACCCAGACATTATAATATTTAAAATCATAATATATTTTGTAGCTTACTAAATATATTTTAAGCTAGCTGTTGCCAGCGGCCCGCGTGGATATCAGTTATCGCGGTAAAAATACCATTGCTTGCCAAATTTAATTTAGACCCGTTCAAGCGTCGTCAAAAGGTAACAAACAAACTAAGTTACAAATAGAGTTACCTCGCATTTATAATACTATCTGGCGCTCGAAGCTCCGCCCGCGTAAATCTCGGAAATCGTGGTAAATAATAATAATAATGTCCTCCTAACCGAATTTCGGCAACTACGGCTAATCTCAACGGAGACTAGAGCAATCCGATATGACCGGAGAGAGATCAGGCGTAGGACCAACGGCTTTGTGCTTTCCAAGGCACGGGGATGTAAACACCGCCAATTTCCAAATCCATTGTGAATGTCTTGTCAGAAAAAACCTATGGCTTTCCTCAGGATAAAATTTCTTGTCCAAATTTCATTTAGATCCATTTAACCATAGCAAACAATTAAACTATCAGAGTTATATCTCATTTATAATATATATAGTATGGATATGCTGCTGCGACGATGCGTTCAAATATTCAAGGGCAAAATCGATGGTATAAAGATGTGAGCCCATAAGGCATGAACACGTAAAGTATTATACAATAATGTAGGACGGCCGGATCGTCTGATTTCCCGAGGGGTGTACGGTCACACGCCGCCTGACGTAAACCATACCAATTGAACGTTAATACGTAATGAACATTATTTAGTTAACCTTAACTTACGGAATGTTTTTGTAGGATATACGGGATAAATCTTCTTTATGTCGGCAAGAAAACAACGGTTACAAGAAAAATAATTCTGTTTATTGAGAAACAAACCATTCGACTAATATCTAATGAAAGTAAGATGGCTGCTGACATCAACATTCTAAGGCTTAATACGAATTTCTGCCCCTCTAGACTCATTAGTCTAGAGGGGCAGAGATTCGACTACTACCTACTCTATTCGATTCGACAACTGGTAGTCGAATCGAATAGAATAGAAAGAAAATGTATGGAATTTTATGTCACTTATCTAGAGAGGCTGAACACATGACTTGTCTTTTTTATACGACTTTTTTTTCACTTCGTATGTATCGCGATTCTCTGAAGTGAGAAAACGACGATGATGAATACCAATAGATTCTCCCCCTATATAATTATAGGCTTGACATACCTGCCGAAACGTGGTTGTCATACACACTGCCTACTCTTTCGTGGGAAAAAGGCGTAATGCTCTGTATTAGGTATACTCTATAATAATGCATATGAGAAATTCCATTTACTAAACAGCAGTAGCTCAATTCAGTTTTTTCCACTGCCTTGTAACATGAGAAGCATAACAAATATTTATTCAGTGCGATAATAGATTAAACCTGTCGCTTACGGCATACTCGAAACACACCCCTTGTTGTGATATCTTCGTTTTTTGCAAACTTATACAAACAAACATTCGTCGGTACACTACATATACGAGTACATACATATATGTATATTAATCCCTTGCGGGTATCGAACCCCAAGCAAAGATGAGAGGGGTATGTCGCGGCAACATCACATGGACCGTCTATTGTTCTCAAACTATACCCATAAAATATTCAACTGGGTACGTGTATAAAAACAGCGACCACACGTTTTCCGTACGAAATTCGTAGCTAACACACCAAATAGAAGAGTGAAACAGAAATAAACTAAAACAAAAGTTAAAAACCGACGATTTAAAAATCGTGTCGCACGTGTATTTGGTGGCCGCAACATAGCCGTTGCATCAATAGAGCACGGAGCTCGGTAACGTACGGGACATTGTTGCGGACAGCCGTACATAGCCGGTGACAACACAACTAACCTGATGACATCAGAATTTCAGCCTTACTATCTAAATGGATGACCAAACTATTACGTGAATTAGTCACGCTTAGTAACATGTTTACTGGCATCATTTTAGTGACACGTGACTTGTCAGCAATTTAGTGCCTAAAATCAAAATTATAATATAATGAACAGATTTTTTTAAATTTTGTTTGTACTAAATAAAGTCAAAAACTACGAGACTGATTTAAAAATTCTTTCACAATTAATAATGCTACATTATTACTGAATAACAAAAGCTATATTTTATTTTTATAAAATTTGAAATCTCTAAGAAAACTTAATACAAGTTTTTAAAGTGTATTCATTTTTATAGTGTATACATGGGTGTTTATGCCTCAAATATTCTTAAAAAAGCCCAAACACGACAGTGCTGTCTTGTTTCGTTGAAAAGTTTCTATGACTACCTTTGAACATCATCATCACACACTGAACTCCACCTAAAATATATACATAAGCCATGAAGCTATATCAACAAATCCAAAAACGACGTGGCTATCTTGTTTCATTAAAGAGTTCATCAAAGCCATCTTCCGACTTCATCATCACGTCCTCAACACTCACCTAGGAATATAGTACTCTTCAAGATAAATCAAAAATACTCAAACACGTTTCGTTGAAGAGTTACCATGGCCACCTTCCAGCTTCATCATCACGTTCTGAATACCCATCGAATAATATAGTTCTCGTCAAGATAAATCCAAAACACCCAAACAATGGCTGTACTATTAAATAATCTGTCACCTAACGGAAAGTGCCTAAGAGTTCAAAACCAAAAGGCGTATTGTACATTTGTAAAATTTAAGTATGGTCCGTTAAAATATGGGTGTCCAACATATGTATAATTAATTAACGTAGCTTTCTATTTGTAAAATATTTTTTTAAATCAGTTCAGTAGATTCAGAGATTACCCGTACAACCTCACAAACTTACAAACTTTACCTCTTCATAGTATAGATAAATACTAGTACCTATTAGTTAAGTGAATTTCGAGTAGCAAAATTAGCAATGCATTAATTAAACTATATTAATTGTATACAATGGCCAGCATTTAATACGTTATGGTATGTTAATCATATAACTTCCATGTGTATTTCATTAAGTGTATGACTACTACAAATCAATTTAATCCAATCTTCACGAATCAAATCGTTCTTTAATGAAGATATAATAAAGTTCTACATGTCATGTCAAGAAGGCCATCAAGCATACGGCCTGCCTGATGTTAAGCAGTTACCGTAGCCTATGGACGCTTGGAACACAAAGGGTATCACTCCCGTATTGCCGATCCTGTAAAAAGCTTAAACTCCTTTCTTGAAGAACCCTATGCTATAGTATCTGGGGAAAGCTTCGGCAACCTCATTCGACAACCTAATCATACGTAGTTTTTTAAGAAATATGTTATTACACTTTCAAACAGCACTAATGCTCTTTTCAATTAAAGTACGCGTTTAATAACAAAATACCAACCAAGTAATATAAAGAAACTTTATATGTAAGAATGATTGCTTCAAAATATATTGAAGTTGTTACTAATGCTTCAAACCCATCTCACGATCATAAGGCTGGCCTTTACCTAGGCCAATACATTAGACTTGCGAATTGCGAACCAGTCGGATTACAGTGTACAGCAATATAGCTAGTTTTTAAGTAGGTTTCCTATGTCCAGCAGTGTTCGTCTTATGGCTGAGATGGAGGTTTACCTAATTAACTAAAAACTCTATCAGATATTTAATTTATAGGTAAATTACAATACAATGTCTGATTGTTAAGGTCAATATCTTACAACAAATATAATTTTATTATTAAAACAGTAACTAGCTCTATTTACTGCATTAATACCATAAATTTATAATCGAATAGGCGGTTAATTAGTCATAAACGGCACATCACTATCAATTGTATTGAATATGATATTAGTTCTCCAGAATAATGGTTTTGATTGGCAGCCGAGTGGATATTATCAAGTAAGGCTTATTATGTTGAGGTCCCGGTCCCACAACGTGCATAATAAACATGTAAGAATAAATTGTAAAACTTAAATAAATGATCGTAATACTTTACGTAAAAAGGAACACACGGTCCTTAGTTAACCCCTTAGGAGATGAATTTTTAAAAATCTTTCTTTAGTACTACCTACGTTTTATAAAGAACTCCTGTGGAATAATTAATGCATCTAGACCCACCAGTTTTGACTTCGCCTGCGTGGAGTTTTCTCAATTTCCCTTGGGAATTTAGAGAAATATTTTCTTTGTGCTCACCTATGTTGTATAAGCAAACTCCTGTGAAAAATTCTATATTAGGTACCAACAAACTTTAATAAAAGCCCATTTTACTAATATGTGATCGTGAAGGCTTCCAAAAATAAGGGTATTGCAATGCCACAAAAATAAAAATTCTATATCAGATTGAATACCAAATAATTTAAATATTTGATATCCATTTTGCGGGCGTATTGGATCTCAAAACTTGACATTTGTGGTGCACAATATCATCCACATAGTCGAATGAAATATTTAGACATTTGAATGAAAGTTTCATCAAAAACTGAAGACGGCAAACATACAACATTTAAATTTCGTTTAAAGTAGTTATCACTTACTTTCTTTTGTTGTGTAAAAAAGTACCTACTATTATTTTTAAGCTGGAACTACAATGTTAGAACGTCCGGCCGGCTGATTCTCTAAGAAACAGTTATGGCAAACTGACAGTTGTGATCGCAAACTGACAGTTGTGTTTGCTCGGTGACGGCACAATCTATTGACTAAACGTCAAAAAGGAACGGAATACCGATTTTCAAGCTGACAGCCAGATTTTTCTCGGTTTTTGCGAAGGCTCGGTTTTGCTCTTACGGAATACCCCTGAGGCGTTAATGACTGCGACACAGTATTTTAAAACTTATGCAAAAAATACATAAAAAAATCTTGTTAGTAACTCCTTTTTTGCCAATAAATATAAATGATTATTATCAAATATATGTCAAGGTCGCGGGTAGCCGATGAATAAGGTCAGCAGCTATTCGGCTGAGGACCGAATCCTGTGAAAATCTTTGGGGGAGGTCAATGTCCAGCAGTGGACGTCTTTTGGCTGAGATGATGATCATGATACGTCAAGTCGCCTGTAGTTGAGAATCAGAATCTCGCAAGATAGTTGTACCAAACACAACATAATATGTCAATCAACCTCAGTCGTCCCACTCAATTTGTATACGAACATATCTTAATACATTCAAGGCAGACTATTATAGTACGAAAGTGACTCAAGCGACAGACCAATTACTCGTATCGTTAGTCGCCAGTAATGGGACCGAAGCTGTATACAAGGGAATGCAACTGACATTATATTGAATAGGCTTGCAGGTATTTGATGTTGGTTTAAAGGTGATTACAATGTAGTACAGGCATTAGCTTTAGTACCGGAACAGTATGGTCCTAGCATAATACGAGGATCCAAATTAATAATATTATGAATAAGAACAGGCAGCGGCCATGTGGTAGACTCAAAGGGAGATGGCGATATGAACTTGACGCCTATAAAATATATATACTACCAAGGTGGCAAAAAAGCATACGGCCTGCCTAGTACTGTAAAATATATGTATATACTACCAAAGAATGTTCTAACACAAAGAATGTGAATTAATGTGAATTGAACCCATGAAGTCTGGCGTAACAATCAGAGTCAATACCCAACAAAATTAGATCAATATAGCTCGATAAATTTAGTCGTAGGTACTTGAATTACCCCATCCCTATGAAGCACTAGCGAGGTGTTCAGGTGTACGACAGACAATGCACCAAATATTAATCAAATCAATGCAATCGTAGAATATAATAGCCGTTAGATACGACCCATTTAATTGATCACTTTGAAGGGGTGCACTGACTGCACTGATGTGTTTGATTTTAGATAGTGGCAGGCTTATATTATGGCTAACTAGCTGTTAGAACCAAAGTAACCGACATAGCTCGAAAAATGGCCTCCATTAAGTGGCAATGGGCCGGGCACATAGCTCGCAGAACTGATGGCCGTTGGAGCAGAAAGGTTCTAGAGTGGTGACCACGAACTGGAAGACAAAACGTGGGCAGGCCTCCAACAAGGTGGACCGACGACCTGGTAAAGGTTGCGGGCACCCGATGGACAAGATCGGCTCAGGATCGAGAGTTGTGGAAAACCTTGGGGGAGGCCTATGTCCAGCAGTGGACGTCTTATGGCTGAGATGATGAACTAGCTGTTGCTTTTTCGCTATTCCAGATTATACTGCCAAATTTCAGCCAGATCCGTTCAGTATTTTTTACGTAAAAGAGTAACAAACATCAAACTCAAGATACTCACTTGTATCTTTGTATAGTTCCTCGTACCAATCAGCGCTTGTTCTGTGGTGCGGCAGATGGCTCCAAAAAAAATTTAAAAAAATAAACCTTAGGTAAATGCATCATTGCATCAACTAATTAGCTTGTCAGGCCATATAAAGATACCTTCATACACCAATGCTTGTTTTCCAGAAGGATTGGCAGAGGCAGATTTTCACTGATGAAAATGATTGCATAAATATTTTTATTGGAAAGTCATTCCGTACTTGATGCAGTATCTTTATTTTTGTTTAATCAACAATAAACTGGAGGCAATAGAGTGTGAAGGTATGCAGTAGCGCGTTTGACTACGCGCGCTTGTATTGAAGCAAAATATTGTAGTGTGTGTGTGTGTGTGACCTCACCAAGACACGAACACAGCTGAAAAGTGAGAAAATATAGCGTAGTTTTGTGCAGCAAACACATTCTAGAACATTGCCAGCTGTGCTAGAGCGACTCAGTGATCTTGACAAAAGTTAGAGACACGTTGTTTCTTGTTAGCAGTGTCACTTTAATACGAAGAATGTTATAGGTATACTAGCGACCCGCCGTTTTCATAAAATACTACTCAAACTTCTGATTTTTCGCGTGGATTTAAAAAGTATATATTTCATACAAAACTTGGTATGGCCAGGTCCAGGTCATCAAATTTAGAATGATGACCTTCAGTAATATCTGATTCTCTATCACCCGACCAAAACAATCTGGAGTTAAGGAATTAATTTAGCATTCTAAAAGAACGAGGCGGTTGATTAACTATTAATCATAATACCGCGACTAAAGAAACTCGTAAATAATATACTAACATTACAAACATGCTATATTCAACACAGATATTCAACATGTTAATGATCAGGCACTTATTTCTGCTAATATTATAAATACAAAAGCTTGTGAGAAAAAATACGAGTAAATACACACAAAAACTACAAAACGGATTTTTATAGAAGTTAGAACAAAGGCTATATTTTAATCTCAACTGAACTACAATTACGCAGACAAATCCCCGGGCAAAAGCTTGTAGTTTAAATAATTTACTCATTAATAAGCTAACAACTACGGACAGCAAATGTTACATTCGTAGAAACAAGTTGATTTGAAGCCAAACACCATAATCTACAAATTGAGACACGTCATCAAATACACGGTGAAACTGCGAGCTATATTGACCAAACATAAACTCACTGGACGTGGAATATCAATAGTTACTTAGCAAAAGCGTTAGACCTAAAGCCAACCGCTTCTTGACTTAGTAGTTAATTCAACATGGAACTATGGAAGTACTTATCTATCTCAAAATAGTCACTATATCAATATAACTAAGTCATGTGAGATATTGGTACTTGAAAAGCAATAACCTATTAAAGGAATGTCATTGATAGTGAAGGTAGTAAGCTTTAATTAACTCATGTTACTTGAAGCACAAGCAGACTAACAATTCTATTTGCCACTGTTTTACTAAAGCCCTCGAACAAAACGATAATAAATGTTCAGTACGTGGAGTGCAGTTAAACTCGGTAAAAATAACATGGAAAAACCCAATGATTTGGTAGCGAAGTCCGAACATAGACACATTTTTCAATTCAAGTGAAGCCAAAGCAACGGTAATCGAAACATATTACGCTATTCTCCTTGCTGCGATTCGATTCAAAAAGATGTAAAAAATCGTACATGTGTCGCTTAATCCGCAGAGGGGTCAGTGCGCTCATGTCTCTCTACGAAACCATAACGAGAATTAAACGATAACTTATTCGATTGTAAAACGGAATACTACGAGAACGTTCTGCTACAAATGGAATTAATACATCACCGTGAGCAATAAAAACGTGTACAGCTATTTACATATTGTAACTATTATTTAAACAAATAGAGAGCTACAAAACTTTCAAACTGATTCGTATAATAAATAACGAAAGAGTAATAGTCACTCATTACAGTCATTACTATCCCAAAAGCTTCGTTTTGTACACACATTTTTATTCCAGTATTGTGTTTCGTGTCGTTCATCCAAAACAGCCCGTTTGCCTACACGTTAGTACAATTTTTATCTGCAGCGCTCGCCTCCGTTTGTACAGCCCGCGCCACCTCTTTTCATCGAATTATACAGCTTCTGATACTATTGTAATAATTGTCTCCGTCGCAGTGTTGTATGACTGTTTAATGTAGCTATTGCAGCGCTTCTAAAATAAAAGTAAACTCATTAAAAAACGAAGCTTTCTTAAAAAATCCGAAATATGGATTCTCTGGTAAAAGAAAATACTCAAGGACATTTACCTTAAAACGGATAAAAGGTCTATACATTAATGCTCAGTTGGCAGACGCACGGCCGCGAAGAGCTCAGTCCAATCTGCGTCAACATTATTACTCTAAAATATAGCCACTCTCTACTTTTACGGCCCACTTCGGTGATAATATACTTTGGCTCTTTGTAAGAATTTAGGTATCCTTTATTTTCCAAGTTACGAAGTAACCAAAATATTCATTCACAGAACAACACCTGTGACCTTATTAAAAGTTCCCTGTGACTGAAAGCGAGCGGAACACGAGTGTCGCATTCTAATACGATCTGACTTTCGTGCCCGTGATCAATCTTTACTACAAACAATACCTTATTCTTCTACTACTTCCTTTAATGCGAAACCAATAGAAACTTTTTCGTCAAGTGTCTCTCCAATCAACAAACTTTGGCAGTGTACCTACTCGTTAAACTTCTTTTTCGTAGCGCTAATTTGAACAGCTGTGTACTGTGAAACTTCTGAATAAAATATTTGCTTTTCAAGCAAATATTGACAGTTCTTTATAAAACATGTCATTACATTATGTCCTGTGAGACAATTAAACCTATTGGAACTCGAATCTTAATATACATAATTATAAATTTAATTATAATCTAGTAAATAAATAATTTGCTAATGACAAATAGAAAAAGAAAAGAAAGAAAAATGATAAATAACAAAACATGGTACTTATTAAATAAAAACAAATTTACCAACAATAGGCCACCCCACTCAGCTACATGCTGAAGCATCAAAACACAATAAACCTAAACTAAATAAAATAACTTAACTGAACAATAAAATATAGCTTCCTCTGTGCAGTATGTGGGTCATAAGTATGCGTGTGGGTGTGTGTAATACATATATTATGCAAACAAATCAAATCTTATTAATATTTAATGCCTCATACGTCACATTACTTTAAATCACTATTCCAAAGATATTCTTTAAAACTATTCAGGGGAAAATGGATACCTCTAATAAACTGTTCGACTAATCCGCTCTTAGTTATTTATTTACAAAAAGCAATAACGTGGACAATGTTAGCTAAATATACGAGCACATTACTGAGAAAACAGTTGCGAGGTTCTTCGCGCACTGCCTGCCTGTGAATACTAAATAATATGCATGCTGGAGGTGTTTAAAGAAAACTTATGATAAAACGCGACGCGGTACATTTTGCTGGAGCAGACGACACACGGTTGCGGCAAACAAATTAGAGAGAACTGTGTTTACAAACCGACTGACTAGTGGAGCGGTGACTTAACGGCCATTCGTATTTTTTCGAAACAAATTCAAAAACGGGTTTTCGATGTTTAGCAGTTTTTAGATTTATTCGACCGAACAAAGATTTGGTTTTGTAATTTATAAAGTTTAACTTTACCCTAGCGTTCCAATTAATTTGTTTTTAATACTTTAATATTGTCAAAATTCATATAATTTATCAAACAGCCATTTATTAAGATTTGATTAACGAAATTCATAAAATCAATTTTATGATTTTCGACTAATCAGTACACATTTTTATAAATTGATAACAATTAAACTCATCAATAGCTACGAAATAAAAATAAAAAATGGTTGACAAACAGAAAATAAAAACTGAAGTGTTTGTTTCTATGTCTTAACCTATTGTTTTGCTTTATCCTATATAAAGCAAAACATAAACAACACATATAATACGACACACTTTGAATGAACACTTCTACATTCACTACAATTATATTACGGCGGCTAATTTCTACAAAGATTAGCTAACTGCGCAGAACATAATAACATAATAGTGCACAAGTGTGCGCGCAAGCACAGTGCACTCTCTATTTATGTACTCTCATAGTCCGATGGGACGGCAATCCGCCACAAACAGAGTTAGATCTTAGTGTGTTTATTTTTAGAAAATAGTCATAAGCTTGCAACATTTCAGATCTATCGATCCGCGTTGCTAACAATTAGCTACAAGCCTCTCCAACTATGCTGTATTTATTATTATACAAGACTAAAAGCACATGTGAATACTGTATAACAAGAGTGTCTTTATAACCGCCTCACAACGCCCGTGACCATTACAAACACCCACATTGAACAATGCCCTGTGACGAACCGTGACCGCATTGTCTCGTTGCACAATTCCGACGAAAGCCTTTGTCTATTAAGTCATCAATTGGTTATAAGCCCTGAGGCCCATTAGTCCATTATGGCCGTATATATACCTTTACCATTCGCCCATCTATTAATACTGATGTTAATGCCATCTACGGTAAGTAACATTAATCAACTAAAATACAACTGCATTTAGGAGCTATCTACAAAATGCGCCGCTAAATAACATTTTTAACATTGTCTGCGCATTTATAATACAGAGCATATACTTCAGTATTATAACACAAAGAAGAAAACCTCACAAGCATGGACCAACACATTATCCTATTCACTTTAGGAGAGTCGATAAATATAGCTCGAGTGACTTTGCAACTTACAAAAAGGGGTACAACAACGCTGTTGTACGTATATAGTTGGTAGCGAGTCGAGTCCCAGGTGTTTCGTAGCGCGCCCTCCATTTCTCAAAGTGAATCCACATTGCGGCCCGTATTTTATAATGACACTGGGAGTTTGCCCAAACGACGTATGCTCGCTGCCCACTCAAGGATTACCTCTAGGGTTGTGCCTTTTGTCGGCCCAATCTTTTTGAAGCTCTTGTTAAAATAGTGCGGCTTTATATGCTTCTTCACTGATATTAAAAAAGACGTTAGTCAACAAAATTGTTAATCGATAATGGCCGTGTTTAGACTCCTTATAATAATACTGTTGATATAAAAGCATTCAATTCTTTAATACCAATACAAAACGAAATATATTATTTATGTATTTAAGATTTGGTTGGTAAACGTATCCTTACACATACTCAAAACCGCATCCTTGTTTAAAATGCTTCCTCCTAAAAACAAAGCAGTATCTCTACGGCAGTCATAACCGCAAAAACCGTGCGGGAAAAACACATAGGCTGCGTAACAAATAGGAAAACGCAGAAATGTTGCTCTCGAGCATAATGGGAGGTAACTGAGGTAACTATCTAATTAGTGCTGCACATGCCTTATTTAAGGTTTTTCCCAGTGAACTTAATTAATGCATTTTGTTGAAGAACACCTGAGACGAGGGTACTTAATTTTTAATTATATTGTAGTGTTCTACGTTGTCAGTCTTCTAAAGCTTTGTTTGCATACACGTTTTATTATATTAAAGGTGCTTGGTATGGAAGAAATAGCCGAGCTTTTTAAAAATAATTATTTAATGTTTATGTTGCTCAAACAAATTTGTGAGATTTATTATCTTTGGAGAATTTGTATTGGACTTGCTGGTTTAACTGTTAAAGATCCTGAATGCTAAGCTGACGGTCATGGTTTAATTACCATCCACTTATACAATATTTTTTCTGTGGTAAGAAGATTTTTTGTTTTCTTTGAGATTGGAAATTTCAAAATATAAAACTATAGCTGTTGCCCGCGGCTCCGCCCGCGCCTGACTGGTCGAAATTCGTCAGTTATTCATTAATGTGGGAAAAAAAAAATATTTTGAGAGTTCTGCCAAGACATTATGTTATAATAATTTAAATAGTTTATAGTTTTATTATTTTATCAATAAAATAGATGCACAAAAAATATAAGGTTTAAACGACAAAATTTATTTTCGTTGTTAATGTAATGTAAAATTACTTTTGCACCATTATGTCTAGCCTTTATCTTAAAAATACAGACTTATTTACCTTTTGTGGGCTTTAGTAGCTCACTGTAGAATTTACATCTGACCAACCGAAACAAATAAAGTTATAATAAAATATTGCTTAACCTCTGGAAAGATAACCACCGTGTCTATCTATACTAATATTAATATAAATGCTAAAGTTAACATGAATGGCTATGTGTTTGTTCCTCAATCACGCCAAAACGGCTGTACGGATCTGGATGGAATTTGGCGCAGAGATAGACTATAGTCTGGACATAAGCGAAGCCGCGGAAATTAGTGTAATATATACAGATGACATTTTTTAATAAGAAAATTATTGTCAACAGAAAAACAGACATACAGCAACCCTAAGCATCTAGCTCAGTGTATCGTTGAAATATCTCATCTCTATGAGAGATGGCCTTTCAAATTCTCTCTAAAAATGCAAACTTGTTTTTGAAAGTTCAGCTTACTTTATTTAGTTATAATAAATCAAAACAAAATTTGTGGCAACATACAAAATACTATGGCAACTAGACATATGGTAAGCAAACATATTTTACTAAATGCATACAAATCATAGATAAATTATACCCAGATGCAAATAAAAATGCAATGATCATCATGGGTGGAAATCGAACCCACAATCTCCAATATAGCAGTCATGATCTTCACCACTAGACCTGCAGGCCAGACATATAAATAAAAACAAAATGATGAGATCAAATGAGAGACAATTCGTGCGTTGACTGAAATATATCTGGTTGGTAAAAATGATATACAACGCACATCGTAAGGCAAAGATGAAAGACACCACAAAAGCGACCAAACTAGACTGGACAATAACTTCGGCGTAACAGAAGACCACAGCCAAATAGTGTGTATTTGGCTGTGGTCTTCTGTTGTAGAACTAGAACTGTAGTTGTATTCCTGTGTGTGAGTATAAATATCCCGTGGTCATTTCAAAAATTCATTTGTTTACCAAGAGTACTACAAAAAACATAGGTGCTATTTTTTGATTAGGCAACACAAGTGTTGTCCATAGGTTAGCAAAACGCTTTACCAGAACCGTCTTTGGCAGTCAGAATAAAATTCGCAAATTTTGTGCCCATTGGCTCACCAAATTTACCAAATGTGTAATTTACAAAAGATTGTAACTATCTAGCGATTAAAAAGAGTGGTCCGAGTTTCTCACTACTACTGTCAGCGAACTAACCGTAGACAAATTAGCTGACATCATATATCTGGCTATTCATAATTTACGAACTTTAGGTTTGAGTTTACTATCATAATAGTTGCCTCGTCCTTCCCGCACAGACACAGCAAAATTAAAAAAGCATATCGACATCGTGGAACAATTGACTCGGACTCTTTTTCATAAACGCAAGGCTTTTGTCCTCGCAACGACCGACGACGCGCGCCGGCACTTTTGTATTGCCAGGTACTCCTGCGATACGTTTAGTTTTAAGTTGGAACAGTAGATATCTTCTATTTTTTTTTTTCTTTCTTCAGAACATATGTTTAGGATAGAGAATATGATTATAAATAAGAATAGCTACTGAGAGGCTCGTAGCAAAGTATTATTTTTTAATAATGATGTTAAGCAAGCTTGTCGTGGTCATTTCAAGGATAATTGGCCATTTTCTGAAAGCGCAGTGAGACCCTTTGATGCCTCAAAAAGTACACAAACGCCTAATCTTCCATTGAGATTTTTTTTCGATTAGTTCTTACGTCTAATCTTTCGTCAGACTTGGAGAGTGAAAGCTACATTTTATTATCAGCGAGTAACATAGGCAATTTTTTTTTAAATACAGGATCCCTACGTAAACTTAATCAATGTCAATCTGTGCGAAGCTGGGACATGCCGCTAGTAATATTTACGTAGTGCAAGATAGTTATTTAGTCATAGTGATCCGAAAATATGCAACGTCGCTTATAATAACAATTTCCCGACGCCCGCTACTCGGGCGGTATGACGGGCGGCGTTATGCTGCATACGTTTCCGTGCATCTCCACTGCTTTATAAACTGCACAAGTTTGTTGGGCAATAATTTTTGTTGGTTGCAGTTTTTCACTGACAAAACTAAAATGTTGTAAAATTGGCATGATTTTTATGGTTCTAGCTGTACATGCCCACCGTTGCGTTTTATCTTTTTGTAAATTACGTGAATTCCCGTGGGAATTTTGGGAAATCCTTTCTATTACCTATGTAGTAAGGAAGCGTTAGTCCTGTGCCAAACCCCGTTCTTAGACTGTTTTTTCTAATAATTATTTTTTTGATAACAATTTTGTTTTTGAAAACATATTATTTAAAAAAAAGGACTTATGTTACTATTTTACCTTGTCGTAATACGCGATTTATTTACTTGCATGGAAGAAATTGAGTAACATAGGAACGTACTTCCAAGACAAAGGAAAGCATAAGTAATAATCCAGACTGCATGGTTGGTTAGGTTGGCTTAAGTGGTGACCTAACCATAGATTTGTATTTTGTATGTAACAAATAAACTTAAAAACTTATAGATCGATTTAAAAAATTCTTTCACCATTAGAAAGCTACATAATCAGCGGGTAACATAGGCTATATTTTATTGAAAAAAAATCGGGATCCCTTCCAAAAA
Organism: Trisateles emortualis; assembly: GCA_947095525.1. NCBI lineage: Eukaryota > Metazoa > Arthropoda > Insecta > Lepidoptera > Erebidae > Trisateles > Trisateles emortualis. The sequence goes on along the minus strand of OX352729.1, from coordinate 23,130,736 downwards.
CTTAATACCTAAAACACGTGCGAAACCGGGACGTGCCGCTAGAATCTATATAAAAAACAGCATCTTTAAAAAAAATGTACAAAACGTCCCGGGCTGCCAGATGAGACACAACATAATTTCAGAGAGGTAGGGCACTATACCAGTGTGCACGCCTGACTGAGGAAGGGCCTTAAAGAAGACCACAGCCAAATAACTACACACAGCGGAGTTGTGTTCCTGTGCGTAAGTACAGATCTCCAGCGCTCATTTACGGATGCGTTTTGAAATAAAGGTGTTCCTATCCCAGGGATATTTCCAAGCACGAAATCTTAAATATTATTTATATTTTGAAAGGTAAGTGTAATATACAGCTACCGGCAAAATAGACACAATAATACTTTAATTATATTTTGCCGAACAATAACTCAACGTACTCTTTAACAAAAATCTGCCCCGCAATATCTCATACTTTAAAGCCACACATAGTACAATAATAAATCAAATAGACACACATTAATAATTACAACTCTTAGACAACATTCCTCGCATATTTCGTGCATAATTCAAGTGCAAATTTTTGCCTCCCCATTTTCTCAGGCCACTCCATTACATGTAACATGTAGCCACAACACTACCTACCGTAAGTACCCCCGAGTGGCACGAGAATATGTCACGTGTCCCGTAACAGTCCCCCCCATCCTCTCCGACCACTCCTTACCCATTTCACTCATCCTGTAGGGGTGTCACACCGACGCTGAATTAAATAATGGATTGCTTTGCATAGACGCCGGCTTATTCTATTTAGTCATAAATAAAATTTATATGCCGAGAAGGAATGATTATTTGATGGCTTCAAAAGGCAAATTGCTTAACAGATCTTCCATATTATTGGACATTTAATAAAAGTAATATTAATATGTTGGAATTATTCATACACAGCCATCTGAACTCAATGAAGAAGGTGCTAAACATTCCTATTTCTAAATATTATATATACGTATCTATATTTTTATGCTAATAAATAAAAAGAGATTTGTATTTTTATATAACTCAAAAATTGTTGGACTCAATTGACCGATTTTAAAAATTATTTCATTTTTAGAAAGCTAAATTATCAGCGAGTAACTTAGGCTATATTTTATTTTAGAAAAAATAGGGTCTCCCTACGAAAACTAAAAAAATAACATAAGAGAAGCCGGGACTTCAATCCTCTTTATAATATTAGTAAAGATATCAAGAACTAGCCGTTCGCCCCTACTTTATACGGGCTAAACCATTTTAACCCCTTTAGGGTTTGAATTTTCAAAAATTCTTTGTCAGTGCTCACTGACGTAATTTTAGGAATCTTTGTGCGAAATTTCATGTCTGTATGAAATTTCTTATGAATGTGCGAAATTTCATGTCTGTATGAGATTCTACGTTTATGAATCAATCAGACAGGACAAGTAGTTATATAATACTAGGAGTCGCCCACGACTACGTCTGCGTGGTAATCTGAAATATTTTCCTTGATTTTGCGACATATCTCACTGCTGCTCCGCTCCTTATGGCTATAAGGAGCGGAGCAGCCTGGATAAATGCACTATTCAACAAAGAAAGATTCTTTCTAATCGAACCAGTACTTTCTGAGATTAGCGCGTTTAACGAAACAAACTCTTCAGCTTTATAATATTAGTATAGATGTATAGATAACACTGTTACTAAGAACAGGCCAGCTGTCAACATCACAACAATACGACACTATCATTAACCAGTAGTCTAATATAACCTACACAGTTATTATTAGAATTATTAGAGAAGATTGAATTAATAGCAACCCATATAATATGTTCCACTGCTGGGCACGGGTCTCCTCTCCTCTATGAAGAGAAAAAGAGGGTTTTAGGGCTTAAGTCACACACACTGGCCAAATGCGGTTGAATTTCTTCTTTGGTTTGGGTTTCCTCAGGACGTTTTTCTGCTAATGCTAAATCATTTGATTAGTACACATAAATTCCAAATCGTAAATTTTACATTGGTACTGCTACCCGCGATCGAACTAACACCTCTTGCATACATGTCGGTTGTTTTCCTACTCAGCTACCACCGCTTTTGCAACGATCTAATTATGACAGCTCCATTAGCAAAACAATGACATTATGAATACTGTTTTTTAAATATAAGTAATTATGTTCTTCCAGCAAAGTGTTATTTAGTTTTTCTTTTAGAATTCTCGGTTTTACACAGAATGATTTGTAGTCTACAATTAAAACATTGTGTTGAGAAAATAAATCTTAATTTATATATAACAGCTTGGAGTCTAGAATTATGCCCCGTAAATAGTAATTGACTCGCCACCAAATACGTGGGACCTAAAATTGCTGAATCGTGAATGTTAATTGCCTGCACGGTTGGCTCAGTACTCTAGGTACGTCTCCATATACCACTGCGTGACTTGTAAATTTGATCCCAGCATAAAAACACATGACAAATACTTGTTCTAAGTCTGAACGCACTTTGTCTCGGCGAATTGTGTGTTTATAAAATCGTTCTTTACAAAAAATCGTCATAGTTATAGTTAAACGATTCCATATGCTTCCATAGCTGAGGCTAATAAAGTTTTAATACTTTGTCATATAAATTCTAAGGAACGCAGACACGCTTCTTAGCTCAAGTAAAAGCAGTAAAAAACTTCTAAAGGCATGCAGTCAAAAGTATTGAGCTAAAAGCTAAGATAATTACATGATGTACTCGTGAGTTGATATTCCATCGTAAATCATGCCCACCTGTGCACACTCGGCTATATACCTTTATGAGTTTCACTAAGACTTATTAAACGCACCTTTAAACATTAATTCAAACATTGACGTAACGAGAGAGGGCAACGAGGGTGGTAACATTCTACGTTTTCATACAAAAGGAAATTTGGCTACCCTTTTTCTTTAATCCAAAATGCGCCAAAATCTGGGGGTTTCAAAAGGAACCTTCATGCCTTTTGTCTCTGTGCAAAATAGGGCTCGTTAGGATGGGAATTGTCTATTTAAACACAACAATTACATATCTGTGGCACAATATCTGTCCCGTATGGGAATCGAACCCACAATACCTACCTAAAACGGTATTAAAAGGGAGATGACCACTTGTGCGGTGTGTTAGCAGTTAATAGATTATAATAATCACAACGAAAAAAGGAAAAACACGTTAAATTGTATACCTACAAACGTTTCGTACTTTAAATTTGATATAGCAAAATGACAAAATAACTTGATAATTAAAACCAACATTCTACCAAACACTTGTAATATTTATAATAGTGAGTATAAAGACCATCAAATTTGTGTACCGCAAGGGCCTTCAAACTATAGAAGGTACGTACACATCGGGGGGAGAGCTTGGGGTTTGTAATATTAATGGTATTGCCCAAGGTATGCTTGGATTTTACTCATTAGGGGTATTATGCGGTCGTTTACGAAATGATAAATGAGTGCACGATGATATTATGAGCAAGCAAATCGCGGACCCAATCGTGTTTTGTTAATGTTTTACTATGGCTTTGTAGGGCTTTCGTAGTAAGTCGGTGGCTTTACCCGCAGGCTTTCTATTGTGAATTAGGTTTGTTTTGTGTTAGCAACTTGGACGTTACGGGCCCGCGCTTCCATGTTTCTACATTCAGTTGTGAGCAACAACTAGAATGTTTCTGTTCCATTGTTGTGTAATATTTGTATCAGCGGGCATTCGCTTCAATAGGCAGCTTTAGCTTTTGCACGTAGCCAACAAAATAAATTTTATGTCAAGTGTAGTGAAAATTTGATAAATATAATTATTAAACATTGTCGCATTCTCTTTTAAATTATACTCATTTTATGAATGCGAAAGTTTGTCATGATCTATGGATGTTTCATACCCCTTCACACAAAAAAAGATAAAAAAACTGATTTTGATGAAACTCAAAGGTAAAGGATAAGTAAGTATCACATAGCTAAAAACATACCATGCTTCTAAATATATATTATTATGTAATTTTATTATTATATTCATCATTACTTTGATAAATCTACGCAAACAAAATCGCGAACAAATGTTAATCGTAACATGAAAATGTGTAACAACCTACACAAAAAGAGAAAAACATGACAGAGGAAAACTAACGTGTGAAACGGATTTTACATATTTCTAACCTTGCTATTTAGCTTTTTGTATATCTAAGCTGATTAAACAATATACCTACAATAATAAGCCTAAACACACAATAGAATATCAAACATTCTTCAATTGTAATAACGGCATATAATTAATGGCCACGTAATAATTGCAGTCCACATATAATACACCTACGTATATAATAATTCATTGTACAGTATAAATTATAGCAACACAATCTTGGAAGGGAGAATAGCAATTAAGCCGAGATCCCGCTTATTTAGTAGCACATATAAAATGTACGTACTATATTAGGTATATCGGGCTTTACCCGTACTGTCACAAAACTGATCAATATAACCTGGCTTAACCTACACTAATGAAACTTTTCTTGGAAAACTTTGCTTTGTAAGCATATTAAAGTTCGTGTCAAACAGCAATCAAAATTAGAATAAGTAATAGTAACGGTTACTCACAAGTCTACCTTTTGTTGAAGTAACATTCAACCAATTTTAATGCCAATGTGGCTTAAAGGCAAGGCAAGGCGGATAATATCTTATTTTATCTTGGGGTCTTTTGTGGCATGCACAAAAGACCCCAAGATAAGATACCTACCTTACCACTCACCCTACGCCTTGGTCCCTGAATATTTCCTGCGTGACTTTCAGTACATCCTTGACCCTTAGTTTCTTTTGCCGGGCTGTTGTTTGTCCAGGCCGTTATGATGGCCTGGGCTATGTGGTCGGCTTCGAGCTCTATATTAATAGATGAGTTTAGCTTACCTTTTGGGTCGCCTACATCGTTTTTTTCTTTTTACAGTCTCTATCACGTGTGACGTCCTGTATTTAAAACAGATGTACCTAAGGTCAGATAATGATATCTCGTTAGGTACATGCCAGTCCGTTATGTAGTTGCTAGCTGCGTTTGTCGCTAGGGTAATATCAATTACCTCGGCTCTGTTTTTATTAACAAATGTAGGCTTAGTGCCTCTGTTCATTATTCGCAAAGAAGTACTTACCAGATATTCCAGCAGTTTTTCCACCCTTCTGTTATTCTCTGTGCTGCCCCACATGATGTGGTGCGCGTTGGCGACGCCTATTACTAGGCCTTCGGACTCACGACTGCAGTGTTCCACCAGGCTTCTGAGCTTCGTCGAGGCCGGGTCCTCTGCTTCATAGGGCAGATAGGCAGATGCTAGTACTAGCGCGCCGCGCCTTCCCCCCCATTTTTGTAGGACCTTGATTGTAGTCAGGTTCCTTTAACAGAAATGGTGTAGCGGAACCGCGTCTATGCCATTTCTGACATATGCAGGTCCTGGCACCGTTATCATGATGGTAGCTATGTATTCTGCCCCCCATGATGCTCAGTCCCCTAATCTCCCCCTTATATATATATAGGGTTCCTGAATTAGGGCAATATCATATTTAAGTATGCTTAGCTGGCGTGCCAAGAGGTCTGTCGCGACCTTGTTGTGTTGTAGATTAACAACCCCGTGCGCCTGGGTTGCGTTGCAGGGGCCCCTAGCTCCGTCCGATCCTCTGGTTCTGGTTCCCTCAAGGACCAGGCCTCCCTTACGGGATACCTTGGCTCTTTTGGTCTCCTGCACCGGCGGATAATAAGTAATGAATTCTTTATTTCCTAAACAAATTTATAAAAAGTTTTACTTAGTATATCTTTAACATTGTATGTTTGATAAATAGTTAATGTTTATTCCTTGTCCTTCAGTTATATTATATGTAGGTATATACCTTCTTTGTCACTAAACGTGAAGACCTATAATAATTGGCTCTCGTATTATATCGTAAAGTCAATGTTTTAAAAGATATTTAATAAATTTACTGGTCCGAGGTTCTTGACGTTAAAATGTCAATATTAATAAGAGATCTGGCACTCTTGGCACATAGGTACTTACGTTGAGACTTGAAACCAATAATTCGGGCTACTAGTGTGTTCCCAGATTGTATCTCATTGATGGAAACACAAAAGGGACTTTACTTACATTTCTTTAACCTATTCTTGTAGCTTATGCAATAGGAAAAATATCATATAATATTTTGATAGTGTAGACGGAACATAATTAAAATGAAGTATTAACATCGGATTTCTCTTTCCACGTGAACGAAATGTCATTCACAACAAAATCGTGTCTACGTATACACACGGAATGTCATATGAAAAAAAGGGACAACAAAAACGTGTCTTCGTATATACACATTTACAAGTTTTGCTCCTAATAATATATCGACATCTTACGTATCGATAAATCGATTGAAAAAAATTAAATGCATAAATATTATCGGAAATACATTTGGTATTGTTTTCGGTTATCGTATTTATGTATTATGTACAGCAACAAATACCAGCTTGGCGGTTTTTATGGAAGTTTTATACAATTTGGATTTTGTGCTGTATGTAGTACTCGTAATTAACTTGGGTAATATGCAAGCCCGCAGGTTTGCTAAATGATCTGTATCAGTAAAGGTATTTAAAATTGTATATAAATTAGATTCTGATTTTTTATTTGCATTTTTTTTATTTTAGCTTTGCGCAGTCCTTTTTCCCATATTAACTTTATCTGTGCAAAATCCACCGTGGGTACATAAAAGAGGTACAAAACATTTCCTTCCCATATTTTATATCGATGTTTCTATGTTTATCGATACATTTTGAACTACTCCCAACTCTATGGCAAGGTTATGATTATTTTAATAGCATAGAGTTTTATTTAAGGTTATCTGTATTCATTCTATCGTTTCATTTTCAGCTTGTTTCACTAAACAAACTGAAAATGAAATCCCTTATTATGTATACGTTCACAATGTAACGAACTTTACTTATCATGATTTATTTTATTTATTACTTACTTAGAACCTTAAATACAGTACAGTACAGATCGATAATTTACCGGTGGTAAGATAACAAGTAAATTAGTTTTTGAAATGCAAGTATATAGGTACCTACGATTTTTTTCAAGGCGTTGGTGTCCAATGGGACACCACAATGACTATGTATTTTGGAAATCTGGTATAGTGGGAACAAAGGATGATAATTCCATTCTTATACTTGGTCCTAGGTAGTCAGTTTGGAGCCAGTACGCCTAGTGTCCATCAGAATGAACGGTCACTAGCCTACTATCTAAATTATTTTTATCTTAGCCATGAGTTGGGCAATAAGATTTTAATTATTTTGAAAATAAAACTTTTGTATGATAACCACAACTTTCTTTGTACACAGACGTACCCGGAAGAGCGGACCTGCCGCCGTGAAAGACCTGCCCCAGGTCTCTTCACATCCATCAAATTACCTGAAGCCGAGCCCCCAAACGGGGTGGCGCCCCTGCTGGATTTCCCGCGGGGGCGCATGCGACCCATTTCTTTCCTCGGCGAGGGCCCTCATGGCAGCGTAAGTACCTATTACTATAAGCAATTTCAGAACTGACACCTCATAAGAAAACACTTTTCTAGTATTGATAGCAAAGCCCAACGTCATACGATAAGTCAATATTGTAAGACCCCTGTCTGTAATTTGTTTCACCTTCTGGTATATAATAACTCCCGCACTAGGCAACAAGCCCCGTGTCGTAAAGGTTTACAAACATACAATACACGAACACAAATTATACCCAGACTCGGAACATTTCATGAATCGAAAAGTTATAACCTGCGACCACGGTTTAGCAAGGGTCACTAACCACTAGACCAACAGGTCAGTCATGTGTATTGAATAGAGTATTTTTAATAAATATTTTTGAATAGGTAGGTAATCGGTCACTCAATCTTTTATGGCTTCGACGCATAATACCAGATTCGCTAGTTACCAGACTACCCTCGAAATCATCTGATGTGCAATATTCCAAGTTTGAAAAACACCAGAATCGCAAAACTATTTATTCGATAAAACGATACAAAATAGGTTTTGCGTTGAAAGATGAGTTAATACTTATTTTTGACGACTTGCATTCAACAAAGTCGGTGATTACATGGGGAAGTACCTTCTAAAGCTGTGAAGAAGACTATCGAAGATTGAAAATAAACTTAAAATTGCTATATACCAAAAATATTTAATATTTTTTATTAAAAAATATATTTATCAAATATATTAACTAATAATAATTTATTAAAAATTTATCCATAAAGCAGAATAGAATTTTAGTAAGATGCCACCACTACTAGCGTATGTAGAGGTTGCATTTAGAGCGAATATAATAATATAATTAATCAAAGAATGCTGTTACATTGTCAGTTTTGACGTAGGGGTTAGATGTCCCGCTCTCAGTTTGCTTCATATCCGACGAGGAGGTGGCGTCAGCAGACTTTCTCAAAAACGGAAATGTTTTCTTCAATAAAGACTGCTGGCGGCTGCCGGCTGTTAAAAATTATACAATAAATATGGACCAACAGCCAGCGACGTATTTGCTTTATATGGCATTTTATGCCTTTTGATATGTCAAAGTAAATAGGTCGCTAGCTCTCCCCTTAAAACTATTATATATTTATTCTGTGTTTAATAAGTGCATTTTTAACAGACTTCAAAAACGAGGAGGTTATTAATTCGTGTGTATTTTTTTCTTTTATTTGTTTTAATATTTGTTACCGCAGAACTCCGTCATTAATTTAACTGACCGATTTGAAAAAATATTTTTTGTCTGAGAGGACAAAATATTTTTTGTCTGAGAGGACTTCGTCCAATTTTTATAAAAAAAAAATGATAATGGGATCCATGAGGAATTGAGGGAACTCTAAAAAAATATAGGCATACATATAGCAATTTCATTTTTTTTTACAACAAATCAATCATTTGTATTCAGAAAGCGTAATTTGATTAAGTGAAACTGATGAAGACCACAGACGGCCATTTGAACTTCTCAATGATAAGTATTTCAAGGATTGCGATTAGATAAATCTCGATTATGGTTGTTAAGCAAATGTAATGTAGCAAATGAAAATGGTACAATTTAACTGAACTGATGATGAAGCTGGAAGGTAGGGTACGGAACTCCATAATTAAACAATGTAATCTAGCCGTGTTTGGGCTTATTTGAATGGATCAAGATGATGCACTTCATCTGTAAATAATTAATTAGAATTAAAAAAGATCTCTAAGGAAGGAAAGTGAGAACAGTTTATGAAAGTTCAGTACCTACTTGGGATTATAGGGTTTTTGAAATTTCTACAACTTGCCGTATTGAAGTCGGTTCTTTTTTGTTAAAATATAAGGAGATATGTATATAGATGAATTAAAATTGTTAAAAAAAAATATTCAATCAATAAAAATCTGTGTAAAATGTTACTGTAACTGCTCGTTCAAAATCGTAGGCGTTATGTTTATTAAACAGTATGTGAATTAAAAAGTATGTGACAATCGATTTCATTAGAATTTTCCTAAAATGCAACGTTGACAGATCTTTGACTAAATCACTGTATTCATCATGATTAGAAACATTCATCGCAGAAAAATTATATGAAAATAATTTAATAGCTGCCGGCTGATCGAAATATTTGTTGGAGCGGTTTCACGAGCTTGTTAAAACACGGCAAACAACGGTCGATCTGTGACGCTAAGTGGAAAAAGACCAGTAGGGCTACCGTGACGTGTTAAAACACGAGTTGTTAGACCGAGAAAGGGGAACGGAGCTATATAGCATGTATATCTCCGTCTCTCTTTCTCGATCGAATGACGAACGTTTAAACACATGGTACGCCCCCAGGACATGCAAATGCACCGCTCTCATAAGTACCTCGTCTTATTGCCGTTTTCATTCAAAATTAGACTTACGCCTCACTTCTTTACAACACAAAATAAATATTTATTATTTAATTAATGTTCAGAAGGCTCAATGCTCGGCATTCCTTCATTATGTACGATGACACTGTACTGAGGCAAATGATACAACAGAAATGCTCGAGGCAGCCTTTCACAGGCTATATATATGCTTGGTCCCCTGCTAGTATCTATCAACTCTTCAGTACCTAGCTTATATCCTGTCAACTTCTTAATTTACAATAGCGAAAGCACGCGATGGTATCCAAGCTGAATAATTTGTTTTTATAATGAAAAATTGCTAATAACAGATAACGCCATTTAAAATAACGTTAGGTTGTTATATTAGTTGGGTTATTTCCTATTTACAATTCAAATTATATTTATTGCATTGGATATTTTATTTTCAAAACCTGTATTACAGAATTGTTATGGTTATTTTAAATTAAAATTGAAAATATGTTTTAACACTTTCTAATCATTAGTATGAGTAGCAGGATTTCTTGAGGACCGCGGTTGCCTGATTATTAAGTAATTATTATGTAAGTGTTCATTCAAATAAAGGAAATCAGCTCAAGAATATCAGATCCTCTATGTCGGATCCCGCATCATCAGACAAAATTTGCTTTTGCAGCACTGTATTACTAGGTTTATCTTTAACTTTTTCAGCGTCATTGCTACCTTCTTTTACAGGCCTATCAGTGGGCATATTACTCTCAACAATACTAGCAGTACCCGAGCCTCCCCCTAACATACCATCCTCGGCATCCGCTGCCTTCTTCCCCACTTGGTCGTCCTCCTCGCCCGTTAGGGATACTCTCAGCGCTAAAATATACAAACACAAATACATAATCAATCCTAACATCAAACTGTTACCTTCGAAGATTTTTTTGCCAAAATAAAAATCATATTTACTGTCATCATTATCAAAACGTTTTCCCAAATTGTCACTTTTAGTCATTTTGATTCAAGATATAAATATAGATACTGAAAAAGCAAATTTTTTCCAATTTTTTTCGGTTGTTAAATTTGGTGGTAATATGGGTGGATGTATTTAGGATGTTGTTTGCTTTTTTGAAAAATAAACTGTCAGCCAATGGCAGCCGACCAGCAATAGTTTAAAAAAGGTCTGATTAAAAAGAAGAGCAGACTACAGTAAGTAACCTTTAATATACATACATATAAAAAAGAACCGTGCACTGTGGGACAATATTTGTATTACTTTAATTTATTTATTTTAATAAGTGGAAGACGAACATAATCTGTCACTGGTTTATGTATTTGGCTTTTGTGAGGACTGAAATTCAGCTACTTTCATAACTGAATTTTGAAATTCATTACAATATACCCTATGTCTTAGGAATACACATAGCCAGCTGATCCCAAATTGGGCAGTTCCTTTACTATGCCAACCAAACAACTAGTAAACTAAGTTATATATTTACACACCTTAATACAGAACACAGAATTGCTTATTCTAGATTTTTCCTAGGGGCTCAAACCAGGGTCTTTAACCACGGGACCAATTACTATCTTAATATATCTACTAAATATACCTTAACTACTTATATATAACATTAAATTACTAAAACAGCTCTTATGAAATAAATCATAGGTAACGGTACACTGGTGGCTTTGCGAACATCAATTGCCGAATAGTTTTAGCTTAATCTGGAACCCAGCTGGGACGTTAATAATTTCCCAAAGCAAATAAATAACAATACGTATAATTTTGTATGTGTCGATGCATTAACGGTTTTTAATTTGAAAATTAAACACGACAAACAAGACAGTTTATTATATAACTAGGGGTCGCCCGCGACTTCGTCCGCGTGGTAATTTGGAATATATTTCCCGATTTTGCAACATATCTCACTACTGCTCCGCTCCTATTGATTATACCGTGATGTTATAGCCTATAGCCTTCCTGGATAAATGTACTATTCAATAAAAAAATATTTTTTCAAATCGAACCAGTACTTTCTGAGATTAGCGCATTCAACAAAACAAACTCTTCAGCTTTATAATATTAGTATAGATAGCATGCGTGTTTGATTTGCAATTTATATCTTATTCTTAACAGCTAAAGTTCAAAACTGCACAGTAACATTTCTCAACTTATGCCATTTTTTTACTAAGGATGCGATATATTAATAGAAAACGATCAACATAAAGTGCCATGCGTCACATAATAAAAAAACAGTAATTCAATAATTACATTGTAACGCAAGTCCGCTAAGAATTTGTGACTGTATTAATGTTATCACAAAAGCATCTTTCAAAACTGCCTCTATATTATGAGGAATTTATGGTATTACAACGGCAATGTGTCCGGTTTGGTAAGGGGGGCGGGAATTACTCTCACTGTAGTGCCGCAGCCCTATAGTAACGGCCACCACGATCACCACCACGTCAGGATAATGACAAAAACTGTTGCTCCCTCACGCCCACAATGAAATAAATTCCACTGAAACGTTACCATTATTTTTACCGTTAACGCTGAACACGATTGCTGTTAAATTATGTATAAAACAATTTAACTCACATGTTGGAAAAACCAAATTAGTTTTACAATGTATGTATCTACACAATCAGTTCTTGGGCCTTTTGGGTAGGTATACTGTTGTAAATATTGAATTGAAACTGCTCATTAATTCCTTACAATACATAATTAAATGTAATAAAAAACACCCTGAACCGAAAAAAGCGTTTTATCGATTTACAAACCTACTAGTAGGTTTGTAAATCGATAAAACGCTTTTTTCGGTTCAGGGTGTTTTTTATTACATTTAATTATGTATTGTTTTATTAATCCAAACAATGCGATGTATAAAAATGTCGTGTCAAAGAGTTTGTTACCGAACTCCTCCGAAACGGCTTGATCGACTTTTTGGGTATACTAGTTGTTGCCCGCGGCTCCGCCCGCGTGGATGTCGGTTATCGCTGCAAAAAGTAGCCTATGTGTTATTCCAGACCATAATCTATCTGTGTGCCAAATTTCATCCAGATCCGTTCAGTAGTTTTTACGTGAAAGAGTAACAAACATTCATCCATCCATCCATTCTTACAAACATTCGCATTTATAATATTAGTAGGATTTGGTAGGTCTGAGAATAGGTCGCAAGCTATGTATGTATTTTAGGATATGTATGTACATAATAATAAAATAATACTAGTGAAACATTGATATATTAACATAATCAAAGTTATAATTCTTATACCAAAAGTAGTGGGTACATATTAGTGGAGCTGCGTGTTCTAACCAATTATTGGCTAAGCCACAATGTCATTACTTTGTAGGTACAGCTGCAAGTTAACAGGTCAATATTGAATCCGGACCCCGGTCACGCACAAAAGTTACGTGAAAACACGATGGCAAAGCCTAAATATTTTGGTTAGCAATAATGTCACTGAACTGAGAACAAGTTTAGAAACATAAACGTTCATGAATCAGGAATTGGACGATGAAGTGTTTGAAATGAAACTACAGCTCTCCAGGGGACTACTGTTTCTGAAATGACGTTTGCCTTATACAAGGGTTATATAAAACTCCAAACTCTTGTGTTACAATATGTAGGATGCAAAATTGCATGAACTTTTAATTTATTTCATACGTTGTTGATGTGTGTGGTAAAAAGTACCCTATGCCATTCTCCAAGATATCGTCTATCTCTTTGCAAATTTTATTAAGATCCGATAAGCCATTTACTCGTGAAAAGGTAACAAACAAACATACATACATAAACACATACAAACAAACAGACTTACCACTTCTGTGAGACTTACTTTCACATGTATAATATTAGTATGAACTACACTTTACTTAAATTAGTAGATACATGTTGTTATCGTGGATAGTTTCAAACACTCTTGGAGTACACTAGTACATTTACGTGACGTTGCCTACCGTCGGCATCGCTACCTACAGCAATGTTGAACAAACAAAAGCGCGTACCCCTGTTGTATTTTCATTAAGAATGTGCAAACAGTGTGAATTAGTGAACCACGGCCACCTGTATTACAGTCTCCCTATGTTTGCCTCTCGCCTCAGATGTGGCCTCTTCCCGTCTATCTTCAAGTGTGTTTTAACATCTCTTAAATGCTTCGTTTCTCTTAATTAGCTATTGTTGGTTCTTGCTTGTTATACAAACAAAGGCGGAACACATCTTCCTCGTATCATAGACTATGTATTAAAGTCTCTTTGCTTAATTAATTACAAATTTGAAAGTTAACAGTCATTAAAAAATTACGCGCACATGGCGCATTAAAATTATTTGAATATTTTTTTACCGTTTTTTATACTAATACGGTAACAAACTAGCGTGATGGTAACCCGTTACCGTAGTCTTATGATACCTGATAAACGAATGGCACAATGATTAAACTGGTCATCTCTGTGTACAGAATATGGTGGATTCAATTTCGACTGCCTTGGTGGTCCAAGTCACAAGGTTGTTGGTTCGATTCCCACACAGGACAAAACTTTTTATGACCCACAAAGAGTCTGAGTTTAATTTGTGTCCGTCAATTGTATGTTTGTAAAGTCCTCCGCGATACAGAGCTTGTTCTCTAGTGCGGGAATTGTTAAAAAAATCCTAAATGAGCTCTGGAAACCTGAGCTTACAAATAGGCAATCAACAACACCGCCGTGGGTAGTCATTTGGCTGTGGTCTTCCGGAAGATCTTTCCTCAGTCGGGCTTGCTCATTAGTATGATACTCTACCTCTTTCCCACAAACACCTATAAAAATAAAAAATAAAAACCTAAAAAAAAGACTGTAATCTATTTCTGTGCCAAATCTCTTCCAGTCCATTCGGCCGTTTGGGCATGATTGAGTAACAAACACCCATCCATCTAAACTTTCGCATTTATTATATTAGTATCTTTATGTTATGTGTTTGTTACTGTTATTCCAGACCATAATCTATCTCTGTGCCAAATTTCATTCAGATCCGTTCAGTAGTTTTTACGTGAAAGAGTAACAAACATACATCCATACATCCATCCATACTTACAAACTTTCACATTTATAATATTAGTAAGGATATTCCCGCACTAGATGGACATTGATAATTGATATAGTGAGTAATATTGGTTCAGGATCTCATCTATCCGAAGAGCATTGGTTTAATTACCTCCGGCACATATTGTTCATTACCCAGAGCGGACACAAGATGGATGTACTTACTAATACTACTGACCTGTTGTCCTTTAGTAAGGTAAATAACATCCACACTGAATGTTGTTATGCTGTTATGTTGTTATAATGCCAAAATTTAGATGGATGGATGGATAAATAGATGTTTGTTATTCAATCATGCCAGAGAAAATGTATTGAATTTGACATACGTTAAGTAATTTGACATAAGTTTACGATATGTCTTAAACTTATGTCAAATCCTATACTTTTTGCTTTCTATCTTACTAATATTATAACTGCGAAAGTTTGAAAGTAAGGATGGATTGATGATTGATCTGGATGAAATTTGGCACAGAGATAGATTATGGTCTGGAATAACACATAGACACACATAGCACATAGGAATAACACTTTTTACATCGATAACCGACATCCACGCGGAGCCGCGGGCAACAGCTAGTTCTATATATATTTGATTCGACTACCGTTTATGCCACTTATCTAGAGCGGCAGAACGGCTGGACGGATCTAGATGGAATTATTGTCTTGAATAGAACATAGGTTTTTCCGAAAAAATGTACGGTTAGGCCTCGTTCGGACGAGCGTTAAAAAACGACTGTTAACGGATTTCTTAGTTTTGATCGCATTTTTTTTAAATGCTGTGTTGAATTTCAAGCGATATGCTTTACCACCTAGAGCTTATTATTCAGTAAACTTTTTAACGGATGCTTCTTACCGCTCGTCCGAGCAAGGCCTTACCGTGGAATAAAGTTTTTTTACGCGGGCGGAGTAGTGGGTAAAAACTATTATATTATAGATATTACAATAAATATTTGTAATAAATAAAATAATGTTAATGAAGTAGATAAATTATATTAGTTTTTACTCATCAAATCCTCTCAAATCTCAAATCAATCATCTTGTCTCTCTAATCTTGCTTGGAAGATTTGATCTAAATAAACTAAGCATACATTGAAAAACAAATTAAAATAGCTTGAAAGATACATTCATTGTCAAGAAAAAAGACTGCCGCAGTAAAGCTATTGCATATTTTTTTGTATGATTTTTTATCGAAACAAATAAAAAATTACTTTACAGAATTATCTAAATTATTTTATTTTATTTTCAATGATTCATAAAAATATATAATAATAAAAATGAATACTTGTAATAATTCCTCCTTATACTATAATCTTTTTCACATTAATATTCTCTTAGATCCCAACCTCCTTACACAAATTTGACATCTTATTATTGGCCATTTAGAGAATTCGTCATTAAAAAAAGTATCACCGTTGTGCCGGTCGGAGTGGGGGGTGCTAGGTTTATTATTTTCGTTACGGAATTTCTGGATTCTTTCTCCACGCCCAAGGCCCGCGATAGAAGCTATGCAATAGCTTAAAATATAAAGATGAAGTTATATGTCGTACTCTTAATTTTTTAGTTATTTTACTCCGCCATTGTTTCTTCTACGAATCATTATAATCGTACACTTACACTAGCATCCGCTCGAGGATTTGCTCGCTTAATAGGTCATAGTAAATTATAGTAATATAATAATAATAATATTCTTTATTGTACACCATACATAATTTTATACATAATTCTGAACAAAAATTTAAACTAGCAGTATGTACAATGGGCGGTCTTATCGCCAAGAGCGATCTCTTTCATTATGTCGATAAAATTATTCAATAGAACTCAGATATATTATAGCTTTCTATTCTATTAGTAAAATAATTTTCAGAATTGGATCTGAATTTTAGAGATACATCCATATATAAATTTATAGATAAGTTTAGTAGTTGGTTGCCTCTAGCTACGAGCTCTTGACGGCAATCGCTTACACTTCCGAGGAGTCTGATCAAAAGCCTAATTCAAATCAATCTAACATAACACGATTAATCACCTATTTCTAATTGCTGTATTTAGTGTTCCGCCATTTTAACTAACGACCGGATATCGGAAGTGACGTAATTAGTCGGTTCAGATATGATTTAATGGAATATAAAAATTTAATGACCGGCGGCGTTGTGCTTTTAATGTTTATGCGGTGATTGTTATTTTGCTCGGCAGTTAAGATTAATAATGTGATAATAATATAACTTATTAAGTATATTGGGCACGCTATATTACTTACGTTACTAGCGTCAAGTAACCACTTGACCATATACTCGTATCAGATTATTAAAACGATTATGAATAATTCTGTACCTAATTGAAAACTGGCGCTCAAACTATTTAAATCTTATTACGCGAATCAGTGGTCAGGAAATTCGGTAGCGTAATTTTTAGATAGTTTAGATAGAAGTACCACCACTCCTAAACTATCGAGTTATACGACCATTTTCTCAGTTGTAGAGAGTCATAGAGAGCGTTGGTCTACAAAAATGCCCATAAAAATTGATTACTGACCGTAGCAAGAAAATGCAATCTGGCTCAGAGTCCACCCACCCTGACCCCCTTGGCAGCCCCCAGCTTCACACCCCCGCCCTCGCAACCAACACGGCTTAATAGCTTGGGGCGTTTATTTTTCATATTTTTATTATATTTAACGACGTACCTAGTCAATATGTATACAGAGCAGTTACTTAAATTAAATTTGAAATTGCCTAATCGAGTTCCTGTTAAAATATGTTCGGAACATACAATTTAATAGCAGGTATAACACACAATATACGTTTAACAAATTTACATTTTAGTATATATTACTCGTCTGTTTTACATTTAGAACAAAGTGTAAGTAGCTTCTGATACTGCAAATCGATATAACCGTTAGTCCGTTTCGCTAATGGAACGAATGCAAAAATTAAAAACGTAAAGCACCTCCAACTGGAGCTTCGTTGATGGAGCGATATTAAAAAATAATTATTGTGAGTACTTTATTTTATTCAAATGGTAATTCATTTGCATACTTTACCTGTGTACAGTACTTACCTACGTATTTTTGTAAAATGTTGCGTTTGAAATGATTGATGAGCCACCGGTGGTTTTAACGGATAACAGTAATTTAATCATCATCTTTTAGGCATAATATTCAATCAAACTTGCTTTTCCAATAAAGATAATCGTTGCCCGTGAATATTAAATTTATAATTTAGTACAACGTCGACTTAGTGTGGCATCTTTACAGACTAAATTACATTTATTTAGTTTCTCGTCCCTTGGAACGAGCATGCACTCGTAGATTAGGCACTTTTTTCCCCGACCCTCAATTCTCAAGGACAATCATACTTGACCTAATGTAAACATAATTCACCGCTATATTTAGGGGAAGACTGTTTCATGGGTTTGCTCTCTGTGTTAACAGTGGGGTCTTCTTCACAAGTATTCCGATTTTCTTTGTTATTTTCTCGTTTACATTGAAACGAAAATTCGAAATCATTTTTTTAGGATAATTGTATTAGAATGTGGTTTGGTTTTGAGTTTTACAACCGACACAGAGGGAGAATAAAGTGTATAACGTGCCCTTAGGTTAAAAGTTATTGGAAGGACAACAGGCGGTTCAGTAGAGTGTACAGCGAGATTTTCAGAGTTCGCTGTTTCCCAGTGCGCTTGCACGCGGCGGCAGCGTCCTATGAGCCACCTGAACAAACAATGCTTTAATTCCATTAGTTGGTGGATTTACTGAGATTTGTTGCCTTCGTGCTTACTCCTTCACCGCAAGATTTTTGTTATTGGCTACGAAACCACTCTACTAGAATAAGACCCAGACAGCATTCTGTTTGCACTTATCGTCTTTACTTTAAAGCAATTTTAAAACGTTTTAGTTACTTTGTTTACTGTAACTGTTTTATAAATAGTTACCAAGTTATTTATATACAATTTTTAGGTTTTAAAATCACATTTAGTAAATACGGCACGTAGATTAATATTACCTACGATAAATGTTTATGGACAAAGCTGCATAACTTAATATATATTTAAATAATTTAATTTAATTATCCTCGTTGTGAAATACATAAAATCAAACAAACGCATCTTCGTACTAAACAAGAAAAGGTAAGGTTTTTCTTGAGGCCTGTAAATCCGCGATGCGCCAAGCTATTTTCCACGCTCGGTAAACTTAGAAACTGGGCCAAAGTAGGCTTTTGCGAAATATACAGGAAATTCTCTTCCCTCCCTCACTATATTACGTGCTTAAGAACTATTTCCTTGGAACTTACCACGTGCCATGGAATAAAAATGTTAATTTTGCAACTACTTTTTATATTTTAATCGTCCGGTTATTTTTTTTTTCCATTATCGTGTACGATAACAGCAATGAAATTAAATGGAATTACCGGCGCGTGTATATTAGCAATAGCCAAAAGTTGAGTCAAAATATAAATTAAGAAAAATTACGCGAATTCTCCATAAAAGAATAAAATAATGTTGAACACATATTATTATTGGGTTGCTTATTTAATAAGTTAAGCCACTTGAAATGTCGGATTATTCTTCACGTTATTTCGGTTTCGAAGGAACTTAGGCACTATCCAGATGTTTATGTTTTCAATGTAATTTATCTTGGTCCTCAGCTCCAGATATGCGAGACAGACGGCATCGAAGAACTGAGCGACGAAGAGTCCCCGACTGGAGGTCGACGCCGCCTTGTTGTTGTGAAGACGTTATGGCGGGGCTGCCATAACGACGTGAAGTGAGTACCACAATAATAGAGATTGAGAATTTCCATCAAGTGGTTTTAGATCGCCCACATTTAAGACCTCTGTCGTGATCTAACTACTGTTATCAGTCGGTGTGAATTAAGGGCTAAACCCTTACTCTCTCTTGATAGAGGAGAGCAGACCTGTGCCCAGCAGTGGGATATTATATGGGTTGCTATTATTATTATTAACTAGTGGCCCGCCCCGACTGCACCCAGGATAAACTATTTTCAGCTGAACTTTCTTTATAATTTTGATAATATAGATGGCTATAAAGGTCGGTATCACCGCAATAGGTACCCTAATAATATTATTTTGCTATTGTCATAGAGCGGCATTTGCCCGCGAAGCTACCTGGGGCGCTGGCCTGAAGCACCCTCAACTAGCACGAGTGCTAGGTTTGAGCCTTCACGAGCCTCCATGCGCGGCCCTGGATCGCGGCGATGCTGCACCACTCCCTACCCTGCTGAGACAGGGCAGGAAATTGAAGTAAGTATTCTTCGCAAAACTACCTACTATTCTTATAATAGGTATATCATATTTCGTAGTGATGGCAAGCGTCCTGACGGTATGACTCTCGTTCCTTGGAGGATGGGAAGGCCCTTAGTGTGGGATGCTACTTGTGTAGATACCTTGGCGCCTTCCCATCTTTCATTGACTGGCATTAAAGTGGGTTCGGCCGCCACTTCTGCAGAGTGTCTCAAGCGGCGCAAATATGAAAATCTCGGTGAGACTTACATTTTTGAGCCATTTGGGGTCGAAACTCTAGGACCATGGGGCCCAAGTGCCCACAAATTGTATCGTGAGATATCAAGGCGTTTGGTCGAGTCGTCTCACGATCCTAACGCTGGCCTTTACTTGGGTCAACGTATTAGCCTTGCAATCCAGCGTGGAAATGTGGCCAGTCTTTTAGGCACCTTTCCTCAGAACTGCGATCTCAATCAGATATTTTATTTATAGGTTAATACCTTTAAATACAATATCTGATTGTTTGTAAGTAGGTTAGGTTAGGTTAGGTTACTTTAATTTTTATAACTATTCATGTAAATATCTTATGAAATAAATTGAGTAGCCCTCTCAATGATATACCTAATATAATAATATATTATATTATAATAAAGTCTTTCTTACTATTTATTTATGTTAAAACGGTTTTACAAACCAATTACAATAACAAAGATTGAAAATTATAATAATGGTACAAAATAATTATAGAAAACTAGAACTAAAATAACAATTAATTTCTTAAACAAAATAACAAACATAAACATACATCTAGTAACTTGAGGTCGATAGTATTGCTTTTAATATTTAGATACTATAATATCACTAGGAATATAATATATTATGATTAGTATAGATTTATTAATATTATTTATTAATACGTCTATTTTTCTCGATTGTTGCAGTTACTCGAGTTTGATTCACATATGTTGTCAGATAGCAGCAGGCATGAAGTATCTGGAATCATTCGAATTAGTTCACCGGGACCTCGCAGCACGGTAAGTATTTATAATGTAATTTAAATTATACAGGTCAAAATATAACATTAGGTTCAGACATTTTGAAACATTTCTTACTCTGTGTTTTTGATGTGGCTGTTAACAGTTAGTTAAGACTTTTACCGTGGAGGTAGGCAAGAAGGGATTTTGGATAAATTTTACACAAAATCGTCAGAAAATTCCCAAGTACAAAACCTGGTTAGATTTCGATATCAAATAAAAAATACGAATAATTTTTAAAGATTGTTTTAGGCACGTTTTAGTAGACATCGATACGGAGGAATTTTACGACGCCTATGAAGCAGCCTTGCGCCCTTTTTTGTGTATTTTATTATTATTTATTTCTAATTTTTGAAAATATAGTTTTTTAAATTACTTGATATAAATTATATTGTAAATGTTTAATGAATTTCTTCTTGTTGTTATAGGAATATAATAGTGACTGAAGAACTACACGTAAAAGTGTCAGATTACGCAATGTTCTGTAAGGAATTTATTAACGATTACCATGTCATGGCTGATGGATCTCGTATACCGCTAAGGTGGATGGCTTGGGAGAACCTACTCCTGGTAAGATATGCATTGTATTAATTTATTTAAATTTTAGCAAACGTGTCTCTTAGGTAGGCGGAATATAAAATCACCCGTTTATTAATGTAAATGGATTGGCAGGAGAAAGTGCGTAAAATAACAACAGTAAGAATGTATGAATGAAAAAAGGAAGTACAGAATTAATACTATAACTCACAATGTGCCTCACGTCACAAATTAGAACTTATGTACTAAGCTGATTTATTCTAAATCAAACAAACAACTATATTATCATCATCATCAACATCATGTCAACCCATAAACGTAAACGTAAAATCAAAATAAACCCTATACCAACCCTCTGCTGGGCACTGATCTCCTCCGTACATTTGGAGGGATACTATACCACGCTGGCCAGACGGGTTGGTATAGGGTTTATTTTGAGTTTTCCCTCTCTTGCAGTGAATATTGTCTGCCTGACTAGACGACAACTATATAATGCAATAATATAATATAATGATTTATTCTAAATTAAACAAACAACTAGATATATAATACAGCCCGCCTGATGGTATCCAGTTACCGTAGCCTATGAACGCTTGCAACATCAGGGGTATCACTCACGCGCTGCTTTAAAACCTTGTAATTTAAACACAGAAAACAGTGTGATATTAATAAATTTGATTGTTTTATTGTTGTATATATTACAAATCAAAGTTATCATAATTTTTTTATTGTTGCAGGGTATGTTCTCGCCGGCTAGCGATGTTTGGTCATTTGGTGTCACAGTGTGGGAAGTACTTACCTATTGCACAGCCAAACCTTTTGAGGAGATGAATGACGATCAGGTAAGGTTACAAAAGCTTTTAATCGGAGCGATTGGCATAGATAATAATGCAGTTAATACCATAAGTTCTGCATATCAATTGATGACATGCACAAAATATCGGATTTTAAGTATCAATTATATGTAGATTATTCTGGTAAAATCATCAAATCTACTGAAGACGTTTACAAAGCGTTATAACAACCGCTGAGCCTGGTTAAGCAATGTATTACATGATAGATATCGTCGATACAGGTGGTAGCCAACGCAAGCGAGTGGCGCAGTGGAGGGCGCGGCGCCCGCGTGCCAGCCGCGCCGCCGCCCCGCTGCCGCCGGGAACTCTATGATCTGATGCACGAGTGCTGGCGCCGTGAGCCTATGCAGCGCCCCCGCTTTCACGACCTGCACCGCTTCCTCGAGCGCATGACTCACGGCTACCAACCACCGAACAACCGCTAAAGCTCATAGCTTTCATCAGCGGATACCTTCGCTCTTCATACAAATACCACGTGCGACCAGTCTACGTTTCTTCACGTTTGCGATGTCACCACGCTGGTATGTTTGCATTCTATCGTCGACTCCATCATAGCCAACAAGGCAACTTTGTCGACATGAGCTTCTGTCATTCCGTAGTATACATGTTCATAGATATAAGTTTACTAGTAGGTATATTGTCAGCTTTCATCTTGTCCGGTTAACCGACAATTCGTTATCGGACAATTCGAACGGACTGGGTAGACTATACGATTACACTCGTACAGTATTTATGTCAGTATTAATGTTAAGCATTTTAAATTAGATTGTAAGATTAAAGTACGTTTTAGTCAACGTACTGCTTTGCAACATGTCCTGACCATCTAATGACGGTCGCATGTAGAATGACCGCGTAGAAGGAACATGGACGAGCTATGCCCGAAAGGGGCTCTACTCTACTATGATCTCAAAAACGGCGATAACACCGATAATTTAAATCGGATATCGATGTTTTACAACCTAGAAATAGATTTCTGAATTGCACTTTCGATAGGTAGTATCGAATGCGTATGCATAAGTTTGTATTTAGATAAATAGTCGCAAAGTTAAGGAATGCGATCGCGGTTCAGAAAATTAGTTCTAGCAAAGATACCGAAGTTGCTACCTATATCAATGTTTGCAGCGAACATTCTAGTCATCTCATTATATATTAGCATATTAATATTGGTAGGGGCATCGTCGCCACGTAATGTTTCACGCCTAACCCTAGCGCCCTTCGCCTAGCGCTCCCATGATCTTCCACTATCACGCCTTTATGGCAAACCCTAACTTAAGGCCACTGTTCTCTAATGTGCAGAAGAAACTTGATTTAATCAAAGCACTGTGATGTATTTTATTGCCAGCACTGGTCGGTTAGCATGTTGGAATGTATGGTTGTTTCTTCGACGCATATTGGATCAGTGGCCCCTAGATCAAAGGCCGACAGTGCACTGTGTTTTTGTTTCCACTTAATAACGATTTTGGTCTTTAGGTGCAGAAGTGTGATGCCGCAATGGCATAAACTATCACAATTCTGATTTTAACAGTGTATGAGTACAGAAGTCGATGCATTGACGGCCTCTGCTCTATAGTATATCCAAAGTCTAACTCCTATTTTTTTATCCTGTTTTAAATGTTAAGGTTGTATACTTCAGGAGGTAGGATAGACCTCCAGGGCGTTATTGGCCCCCTGTGCTTCTTGTTTTCTTCGAAAAGGCACATTTTAAGGTTGAGGTCACACTGCCTCCGTAAATATCGATGTAAGGAAGCGAATTTTAAGAGAGAGAGAGAGAGATATTTTAGTAACGTGATCGATCGAATCTCGATCGAAGTGAAGGGCCAATTTAGTCAAAAGGTGATTTTTCTAATTGCTTTAAAGTCAATATTTTCGGATGCGGCTTGTGATCAAACGTCACGAAGGTGACTCAAGCCGAATTAATCTTTTAACCCTTGTCTATCAACTTGCCGACGGGCCACGTAATGTAATATTATTAGGGATACATACATTATACAATTGATGTTTCAGTGTCACAGTATATCGATGTCTCAGTATTACTTAAATATAAGTACCACTAATCCCCTAGACACCTTCACCCTGACCCCATCGACAGACCACCTCACTTCGTTAACACTTTACCTTTAGTGAAATAAATGTACTCGTCTACTTACCGTAAGCACTATACACTAATAACTGTAACGATTATAGCACATAAGGGTAAAATAGTTCATGCCTCTCATTAGATGAACATGTTCAAAGCCACCGTATGGTAGTGTTGGTTAGTGGCCGTGTGGTCTCAGTGACTAATATAGGTCCACCCCATCACTTCCCATGGGTGTCGTTAAAGGCGATTATTATGCGAACTACACACATACGAGACTAATATGTTTGGTAAGACTTTTTTCGAACATTTACGGATATATAATGCGTTAAATAGTCAATTAAAGTTGTATCAAATGGCTCGTATATGTAGCACACCTAATATGACATATACACATCAACCAACTACGGGGGTGTTATTCTCCAGAAAATCTAGGAGTACATTCATTCCAGATCTTTCAGAGAAAAACAGCAAATTTCGATGGAGCACGTAAAAGATCTAAACGTGTATTGCCTTTCGATCATTACCCTAAACCATCAAAACCCATTTATAATAGCTTGAACGTATCTCCAAATACAGTACCTATTCTGCTGATAATGGGAAGCTCACGCTGCCTCACAAGCACGACACAAACACACACATTAATGAGAGGACATGCCACAAACATATTATTTAAAGCTAATGGGTTTACATACTTAGACGAAAAGAGGTGCCTGTGGTCCTTCAATTAACAGTAGGAATATATTATATTGTGCCCTTGCAGTTGTACCCTATAGAGTTAGTGGATCGATAATTGAGGTGTGCACTTACTATAATCGTAAATTCCAGTTTCATTTATTCAGATCTACACTGAATTCAAACTATATTCATCTACTCAGACCTCCAATGATCCAAGATCTGTATGATCCATCATCATCATCGTCGTTCCCTCACTGCTGAGGGTCACGACCACATACGACGCGTCTCCAAGTTATGTGGTCTTCTGAAGTGTGGATTCTCTACGATCCACATTGCCATTAATCCAGATTCATCATCCATGAATAATAATATCCATAGGCACAAAAACCCCGTTCATAAATGATGTAGATCTCGGTGATCTAGGTCTAATAACCAGCTGTTAAGTATTATGATTAGTGTCCAAATAATTTAGTATAGGATAAATTAGGTAATTAAGATAGACTAAGTTAGTTAAGGCAAATATGATTTTCTTATGATAATTTCCACCTTGTACTTTTGGTTCGTTATATAATTTCGTAGAATAGAAGTAGTGAGTAGAAAATCGTTATTTGGTTGCCTATTATGACAGTTTGGCGCGATTTATTATTTTCGCTTTCAAAATTTGCAAGACGAACACCAACGTATAAATGACTGTGCTCGATGTTTATATGTTGGTGTAGTCTAACGGTCGTTTTAAATATTATAACCAGGGATATATTTACATAGCATTAGTACAATTTTGACAGTTCTTTAAACGTCGAAATATAATATATATAATAATAATAATAATATTTTCGGGACAACTCACACATCGCTATCTGATCCCAAACTAAGCAGAGCCTGTACTATAGTAACCAGACAACGGATAAACATACCTATATATTTTTAAATACATACATATTATAGATAAATTGAACTGATAGTAATTAAG
This sequence comes from Trisateles emortualis, assembly GCA_947095525.1. Classification (NCBI taxonomy): domain Eukaryota; kingdom Metazoa; phylum Arthropoda; class Insecta; order Lepidoptera; family Erebidae; genus Trisateles; species Trisateles emortualis. The sequence continues at coordinate 23,104,474 of OX352729.1, read as the reverse complement.
TATATCCGTGGAATATAGAAAACGACCGTAATACACATTTAAATACAGTTCAAAATTCACATAATAAAATATTAAACTAGAATGATGCTTTGTTATAAATATATGATTTGTTATATTACTTTCAATCCATTAGGGTACTATTTCAATAATAGTGCTCTTCGTAGTAAGCAATACAACCATAGCAATATTTACGTGGTTATGCAATTCCTTAGTATGTTTATATTTTGTGTCTGTAAATGAGATAATTAATGCAGTAATTAGGCTCGTATTATGCAGTCCCTAAGTAGTTTAGTAGACGTTTTCTTTCAGTGGAGCGTGCTGCCTTGACAGTCGTGCACTGGATAGTTGATAGTAGTAGTATTTGTGTGGATTTACCACATTTAGCGTATTATTAGTAAGCTGACCGTACGCTTCATGTGGTCAATCCGACTTTGTAGCATTTTTTTGGGACTGCGTAGTATAAGTAGTAATTCACCCTGTACATAGGTTGCAGTTGATTAATTCCTGTAACGAAAATTCGTATTGCTGCATTGGTTATTTTGTTAACGCATTAGACAGAGAATAAATTCAATACTTACCAATAAGCTTTGTACAAATGTGAGAGGAACTTTTGGAAAAAATGTTCAATCCTGAAACGAGGTCCCGTTGACTTGTAGCGTTTTGTCGACGACGGCTATTTTTTCAAGATTCGTTCATTTCCCTTTCATTACATTCGTACTTAGCTTATTGAAGACCTTATTAATTATGTAAGCAAGATTTTCACGCTTGGCTAATAGCCACATAAAAATTCAGAGTACCCATCCCATATAGTATTTTAATTATAATAAAGAGAGAGATTATATAATAAGTATTAGTGTATTGAATAATCCCAATTTCGATAGACAAAACCGAAAAAATATTGCTTACATAATTTATACGTGGTAATTAGAATTTAAAAAAACTGTATTGCGCTTCATGGCGTTTGTATAATATATATTAGGTAGGCTTGCAGTAAAGTTGCAGTTGCTTGTACTAAATATGAAATTTCTAACAAAGCATATAGCTTTCGGCGGCAAAAACTGCACTGTTAAATTTGATAATAATAAAATCATTTCTTTTCTCTCCACAATTTTACTGCAAGGCGACGACATAAAGTGCAATACGGATATAAATATAAGGTATGCCTACAGAGATCAACTTAATGTGGATGATCCAAACACTACAGAACGGTAGAGTAAAGTTGCGTTTCTAGTTATTCTTCAAAGACGCGGGTGACCAGTATAACCCGACCGACCATCAATTTACCAATATCGTTAGGTAGTGTTGTTTCGTTATATTAAACGCGATCTCTTCTTATCATGAAGTCTGACTTCAACACCTTTATATGTTTACAAAATAACAACTATAACAGTTAGTAAGCAATTACATTCTGACGTCACTTCTTAAAAAGTACCTAGTCAGGCTTCATTATGAGCATGTATGCAGGCATAGTACTATGAATCTCAATGTATATTAAACATTTGGACTAATAGTACTGTGATATTGTGAGTCCAAATGTGTTATTTGGACCCACAGTATCACAGTACTATAAGTCCAAATTAAACATTTGGACCTATAGTACTGTGATTTTAAGTATTACAGTAAAACCTAGAAGCGTATTATTGACCTCACACTACAATGTAAATGATAGTGGTCCGCATTTCACCATAGGATTACGTGTTCAACTTTCATGCTATCGCAAATGACTTTATAAGCGTATCGACTAGAGGTCAGGGCTTTTCAAGGTTTTACTGAACAGAGGATATTATACTTATTAAACAATGTACGTAGTCGGAATGGCGCTAGTAAAATACTAAATGAATACCACGCAGAATCTTTAAGTGCACGGTTGATCCTGTGGTTTGAGTGGTTACTTGACCACTTTAACATTGGGCGGCGTGTAGGTTTGATCCCCACACGGGACTAACATTTGTGTGATCCATAAATAGTTGTCCCGAGTCTGGGTGTACTTTATGTCCGTTAATAGTATGCTTGTAAAGTTACCCGCGACACAGGGCTTGTTCTGTGGTGCGGGAGTTGTCTTTTAAATAAAAATATAAAAAATCCTCAAAATATATAAATATAGTAATTTAATAGTCTTCGCTCCTCTAGACAAGTGGCATAAACGGTAGTCGAATCGAATAGAATAGCAGGCATATAGATGGGATTTGACATAAATTTACGATTTATTGTCGAAAACTTACGTCACATCTCATAAATTTGCTTCCTATTCTATTCGATTTGACTACCGTTTATGCCACTTGTCTAGAGGGGCTGAACAGCTTCATAATCTCAATAATCATTCAATAGCAGATATCGTTCAATATCATTGATTTCCAAATGGATCAAATTATTGTCATTGCGTCATTCCCCTTCGTATATTTGATTCTGAATACGAAACAGGCCGTCAGGCTTACGCTGCGGACAAAGCCGAGTAGACAAGTACAATACAGTGAGGCTAAGAAGCTCCCCGTTTTAACCTGATCGGATTGTAGCTGTATTGCGGTATGATTCGCATCAGATAATATGTATAAAATCCTTATCTTTGTATAGTATTTAACAGAGTGTACAGTATATTAATATAAGTCCATTCTGAAACAAGTTAAAAATGTTTTAGCAAACAGTATTAAAAATTCAATCTCTTTTTTATTCAAAAGCATTTTTAAACTTCATATAAAAATTACTTAACAGCAATATTAAAATCAGAGTCTTAAATAATTGTTAACATGTTTAGAGTGGACGCATTAGTAATAACAGAGAATATATTAGATTTAACATAGTTTATTTGTACATACGAAAAGGGTTGGCAGGCAATACTTTCAAATAGAGTAGTATGTCTAAAGAAAATTCCACAAAATAAATAGAAATTCCAAAACAAGCAACATAAGGACGGCCACAATAAAACTAATACTTCAGGTTATATTTAAAACAACTATATTAGGCAGTAACAGAGAATATATTTAGATATAATATAGAATTAAGTTAATAGTAATAGGATAGAAGTTAATACTGTAGAGGTAGGGCACCACACAAGCGAGCAAGCCCGACTGGGGAAGGACCTCCACCTTACAGAAGACCACAGCCAAATAACTACACACAGTGATGTAGTTGTGTTCCTGTGCGTGAGTACAGGTGCCCAGAGCTCTTTTTCAACTTACGGTAACTGCGAATCATCAGGCGGGCCGTATGCTTGCTAGCCATCTAATAAGTAATAAAAACAACAGACAGTTTTAACAAAATTAATACAAATTCCAAATTTAATAATATAATATCTGATCCAATCAAATTACAAAAACTAGATTCGAATCACCAAATTAGAATACAGATTTAATATGTTTTATATATTTGCAGTAAGTCTAGGTTAAGTAACGGACACTAATCACTTACTTAAAAGAGCATACCATCAGCTTATAAGGTTAGGTTAAAAAGGACTCTGTGCATCCCAGTGACTGACGGGTACGGCCGACTGTGGTACACCGGCCGCAATGCGATCTGGTCACACGACATGAGTATTTTGTAGGTTTATCTACAATGAGCACACACCCATTGTTTAATGTGTGACCGCGGCTTGACCAATGAGATCACCAGTTCAAAATTCTCAATAAATTCTTAAGTTAATAATGATGAACCTAAACAACTTCAATAAATTATCAATCAACTTGATACAGTCAACAATATGGCTAAGCAAATTATTAAAGGAAAAAAATTAACACCTCTCTATCGCCACTAACTCTGCCTACCCCCCTATATAATTCCCACTTAGACACCTATTTTAAAAGAAAACAGGTAAGCTAAGGTAACCGTAGAATTAAGCGAATCCCTGCAAGAATATATTTCTTTTATAGAGTATAATAGCATTAATATTAATTGTAATTTAACCATTATTGTGTATGTCGATTGTAATTTGAAAATTTACTGTGGGTTGCAACAACGAATACTTATCATGTATATTATTTACTTAATATTAGTGCTCGATGGATTTGTAGGTCGTTTGGAAACTGGATTATATAATTAAGCGCCAATCATTATAATTGTCCACAAGCTATCCGCCCATAAGCAACACCTTCGTAACTTTCACCTTCCTATGTCTAAAATACCACATTACTTACAGTCTGGGCGCATTAATTAGTCCAGTTTAGTTGAGTTGCTGAATGAAAGGGATTAGATGTGTTTAATATTAAATCTAAATGTTCGGTGTTAATTTAATCAATCAATAAGTGTAATAGATTTAAAGTATTTAACAGTTCACTGTACTCGTATTTATTTAATGTTAAATAAGTATTTGCATAGCCGTACATTATTGGAACACATTTTAACCAAGTTTTAGGTGTCATTGTATCGATATTATTATGTAGTATTCTAGCAAGCTATTTCTTAATAAACTTTCAATCTGATCAGTAATACTTCATCCTTGAACTTGATGTGAACACGATCTATGTATTTCTTTATGTAACTTATTATCTCATTTTCTTAACCACAATTAAATTATATTCGACACGCATAGATTCAAGACGTTTCAAATATAAGAATCGATCATTATCATTATATCATATCATCAAACATAATTGTTCTTATATGTATGGAATCAATGTTTTCGTCATTAAGTATTTTCCATGTTAAATGTTATTTAAGTACCTACCTACTAAAATTCTGTATTTCTATTGGGCTTGACTGGTATATTAATAGAAAAGGGGTCCTATTGGCCATTAGAGTATTTTAAAAATATTTGGCGAGCAAATTTAATGATACGGGCACTGCAGCCTGAATTATGAAAATCTATTAGGCCGTTTGGCAAATGATCAGTGCTTGTTGCTGATTCTAATCAATTAAAATATGCACTTTAATGTTGCATTTGATTGTGAAAAAACTTTAAAAATATACAATTGGCAGCTGCTCAAAATTTTATCCACAAAATTGCTAAAACAATTCTTTATCAAAATTTATGACACGACCCCTTAGCAAAGCGTTGGGACCAATGTAAACATGGATTAGATCTCTGCCTACATTGGCGATGGTCTGATGAGGCGTAGCCAGTCTTGATTGATTGTATTTTTCACTTTGTATCTTCCTACATAAATGTCTATGTATTATAATTGTTTAAGTTACTTAATAAAACTGTGGTATAAGTACGTATTTGGAAACAATATTGTCCAAATTATGTTATTAATCAAGGCCTAGGTTTAGTTTGATGTTCAGTAAGCTGTTTTGTGTTACCTATATAAATAATAAGTACATGTAACTGGTTATATTCAGATAGATTTCTTGACATTGTAAACTAGACACGAATTTCTAAAATTTGGTATATAATTATATATATACTTTATAGCGCTTGGATTACAGGCCAAGTACATTGGATATATCATTACTTCACATATCGAATCTATTGGTTATTCTTAGTATTTCATGTATTCAAGCGATCAACATGCTATAAGGTATACCTACTTATCATATAATATGTGCGCAAATATTTAATTAAGATACAGATACAGTCAATGTATCTGTATTTTGTGCCGGATCAATATAAATTCTTCCGAGGTTTGTCGTCGAAACGCTAACAACAAGATATATGTATAATGCGTATTTTCTACAACAACATACCTAGTATATATTATACTCGTAATAGCATGTTATCGTTTCAGTATGTATCTACACCTAAATCACTCTATAAATGAAATTAATTCTGTAGGTACATATTAATAAAATAATATTCAAAGACTTTTAAGGCAAAATGCCTTCTTTTTATGTAATTTTAAATGTTAAAATAAATGTTGATTAACATATCAATAAAATGTTCGTTTTATTTAGTACCTACTACATAATCCTGTAATGTTAAGACACTTATCGCCCTATTAATAAACGTGGAAAAGAAAATATGTAATTTTGCTATATAACCTTTCATTCTGACTGAAGTAATTTGTTTGAAAGAAGAGGACAAAGCAATAAGAATGGCATAACTATACACACGCTACACCACGGTTCAATTCCGTGCATCGCGATCGCAACCGCGCTTTTATCGCGTGCTAGCTACTGCTAAATTACACCTAGACACAGAACAAAGAGTTGTGCTCATCACACAAAGATCTGTCCTGGGTGGGAAACCAACCTACGACCTCCAGCTTGCTTAGCAGTCAGGATCACTAACCACAAGACTAACAAGTGCTACGTAACATGGCCGACGATTTCGACAGTCAAAGATTTGATAAATTAATATAATAGGAACCCACATTATATACTTACTAGTACCTCAATAATAATACAAAATAAACTGACTTAAAATTCTAATAAGTTGTAGAATATTCAAATTCGTAAAACTCTAACTGTGAAGTATTTAAACAAGATGAACTTTGATACAAACTTTATTTCGCTCCTTAAATACGGATTTTTTTAAATCTGATAACTTACAGTTAAAGTGCATCTAATGACTGCCTCGGTGGTCCAGTGGTCGCAGTATGCGCCTGCTGTGCACGAGGTTGTGGGTTCGATTCTCACACAGAACAAAATTTTGTGTGACCTACAAAGAGATGTTCTGAGCCTGGGTGTAATGTGTCCGTTAATTGTATGTTTGTAAAGTCCCCCGCGTCACAGAGCTTGTTGTCTAGTGCTGGAGTTGTCTTTTTAAAAATCTAAATCTAATCTAATGACCATTCCAATAAGCTGGCGATTTCCATTGCCTACTTTCCGGCTTCATCATCAGATCAGCTCAATTGTAACATTTTCAACCATAACCGCGACTATCTAATCGACATCCATGCAATACCTACTTATCATATTTAAGAAATACCTACTTACTTATCATTGAGAAGTTCAGATGGTCACCTATGGTCTCTGATATCCTCACCAAATTATATCTACTTTTTCAAACCAAATGACTGATTTGTTGCAAAAAATACCAAAATCGCTATAATATGTAGGTACATTGCATGTAATACTTGAGAAGTTTCTTTAAGTCCTCATAGATCCCATAATCAGAACTTATTTTCATAAATAACCGACCAATCTGTAATAGAACCCTTTTATAAAAATTAGAAGTAGGTACCTATATGCTATTAATTAAAAAAACCGGTTCAAAAAAGTAAACACGAATTGAAAACCTCTTTTTTGAAGTCGGTTAAAAAGAGTGAATATTCGGCCTCGTCAAACTCTGTAGTTTAACGCTTAAGACCGATCACTCTTTTTTCTTTCTACAGTCTGATACCTTCACACGTCTTCAATCACAGGAAAGAGAAAGTTATCGTACAAGAGAGACGGTGTCTGAAGTCTACGGCTCTATAAAACGAACCTAAATCTAGTACTTACAGTCCGAACCTAACTTTGTACTCGTATTCGTGAATTTATAAAGTTCAACGTGATAAGGACTAGTACCATAATCCAGTTTTAAAACAGATCTATAAAATAAATATTAACCCATGTATTAAACCCTTTACTGTACACATTCGCTGGGAAGAAGAATACTTTTGTCTAGAATGTCGCTGTCCGTGTTTTGGAGGGTTTTGAGATCCTTGACGTCGAGAGATTTCCAGCAAGGTCTAATTCATTTATTGTTCCAATAAACAAAACTATACTGACGAACAAAAAGATTTATTCAAGTCCACCACATGTAGAACACTGCTCTCAAATACCAATATCCATATGACGCTAACCAAAGGCAAATTAGTCGAATCGTCGGTGGTAATACAGTATTTTATTATCTGGGGTAATACTAAAGGTATGGCTAAGGTAACTTCATATCATTAAGCTGGCCGTATGCCTCCTTAAGCCGGTCATCGACATTGCGAGGCAGCTCATCTAGTACTCGCATTGAGCAGGCAGTCAGGCATTGATCAAAATGGCTCGCGAGGCAAATGCAACTACACATCACAAGGCTCATGATGTCGATACCCGCCTTTAAAGGTAATAAAAAGAAAAGGTACCGAATTCTGAATAATCTTTTTTTTATAGTACTTGGATGGCAAACAGGCATACGACCGATGTTAAGCAGCTACCGTGTCCATGGACGCTTGAAATACCAGTGATATCACTTGCGTGTTGCCGACCTATACACAGGGCTTAAAGATCCCTGGAGTGTCTCTGGCTTAGGAAAACGTTTCTTTCAAAACGCATCCCTAAATGAGCGCTGGAGACCTAACATAAAGGAACACAACTACACCGCTGTGTAGTTATTTGGCTGGGGTCTTCTGCAAAGTGTAGATCCCAGTCGGGCTTGCTCGCTAGTACCCACCTTTTAAACTGGAGTCATTTTGATTAAAACCCATTACAAACTGCATATTTTTACATGGTTAGCAGTTACCGTCACTAAAACTTATAACATTAATGTTGTAGTATTGGTGAGTAACCCTGGATTTACCAAATATTGTTTAATTTACCATTAGTCAGCACTGAGGATCTATACTTACGCACAAGACCAGCTAAACCACTGTATGTATTATGGAAGCCTGTGGTCTTTTGTAAAGTGACCTGTGGAATTCTTTGCCTAGGTGGACTGGTGGTTACTATGACGACTTGCCTCTCGTAAACTTAGTTTTTTGCGAAGATCAAATATGTTGTGCCATCCATTATACCGAATTATAATACAATTAAAATTCGCAACGAGGTAATCCGACAAAGAACCAAAGTTACCGATATAGCTCGCAGACTTAGCTGAAGTGGCAATAGGCTGGTCATATCTGCAGAAGGACTGTCGGCCGATGGAGCCGTCGTGTACTAGAGTTGAGACCGCGACTTGGTAAGCGTAAGGTAGGGCGGCCCTCAGCTAGGTGGACCGACGACCTAAAAAAGGTCGCTGGGACGGACTGAATACTGAAGGCAGAGGACTGTATGCTTTGGCGCGTGTTCGGAGAGCCCTATGTCCAGCAGTAGACTGCGATAGGCTTTATAACTTTGCAAAATTCGAAACAACATCTACTGCTGGACATAAGGTTAAAGACCACAGAATTCAGTCCAGAGCTGGCATCATCCATCGGCGTACGTCTTCACCAAGTTGTCAAAAGAACAAAAAAGTTTAAAAACAAAATTAAGGTACTCATATTTATCAGTTTATTTGACTAAGATTTATCATTATGTAATAACATACATCAATTCTTTAAAAAAAAGAAAAATATCAACAAATACATTTATATCCATGTCTATGCAGATTTGCATATAAAATTGACATGAAAACTAACGATACATTTATTTCACATACAAGTTTATTACACATATATACTGACAATGGTGCTACGGTAATGGAATGCTATAGAAACATTAAAGAGCGCTACAGAACAGAAAAAAACAAATGGAAGTGCAAAGTGTACGCAAAAATATTCATAGACTAAAATCTTACGATCTTTAAGAGATCAATGATTTTAAATTATAACGAGTGTTTTAAAATGGTTGCTTTATTAAAATGTTATATAAATTGTAAATACGTGATGTACTAATTCCATATATTTATTTCTGTTCCATCATTTTATGTTTCACTTGCGAGCACAACAACATAATATTCTAATTATGTTGTCTTGCTTTCATAAAACAACAAATACAACAACACGTGGAATCCCAAAGTTTATATTATTAAATACATTATTATTATCTTTAATATTGTGTAACATGATAATAGTGATGTCTTATGTTTAAACAAAGCCAATTTCAAGTGTATACATCTAAAATTAAACTATAAAAAATACATAATAATATCATCTAATGTTACATAAAATAGCTTTTATTTCATTGTTAACAAATTCATAAAAAATATACTTTTTAATTGTATAAAAATAATTGAAAGTGAGATAACTACTACTACCCTAAAATTCCTTTACAGTAATTTCAGTCACTAACCAATAATTTTGAACAAGCTATTACTAAGGCATCACACACTGCCACTCGAGGCCACGGTCTAGTGCAGTATGAAGAAAGCTTTAGAAAGCAAATATATGAGATTCGACATAAGTTTACGATATAATGTCCCATATATTTGCTTTATATTATATTCGATTCGACTACCGTTTATGCCTCTTGTCTCGAGAGGCTGGACATACAAAGCCTTGGCCAGTTCTACCTTACATTATGCCTCGCATGCCCTAACACCTGCACGCAGAAAAACTTAATAGCTGCCTCCGTCAATGTAGCTGAATTTAAGACCGCAACCCATTGTGGTTACGCGCGAAATATTTCGTTCGTGTCTATTAATTGTCTTCTCTCTATTGTCCGAATTAATGCTTTCTTTTCTTTCTTTCTCACGCGTGACAGTGTGACTTGCCATTTAAAAGCAACATCGTAAAACAATGCATATACAAATGCATACAAAACATATTAAAAGCTCATGTTATTATTAAAACCAAATAAGACTAGCAAATATGCGATATATCTGAGAATTAGATAGAGGACGGATGCATCAGTCTAGCCAAAATAGGTATTTTGAAATACATTTACCGATGCCATTATTATATTGTTAAGCATGTGTAATTAATAAGAATAACTGACACGGCAATAATTTTAACGGTAAAGGGGAAACATACTTTAAAAAGAAGGCGCGACCGCAACGACACACGTTTTAAGTCCAATCAAATAGTATTCTAACCCGCCGGCTGATTCTCTAAGAAACAGCGATGGCAAACTGACAGTTGTGATCGCAAACTGACAGTTGTGATTGCTCGGTGACGGCACAATATATTGACTAAACGTCAAAAAGGCTCGGTTTTTGCTCTTACGGAATACCGATTTTCAATCTGACAGCCAGATTTTGCTCGGTTTTTGCTCTTACGAAATACCCCTGCCTTTTTTATAACTGTGCAGTAAGTTGGAGCTGTCAAAATCGTTAAGTTGACATAATTGTATTTTCCCACCCGCTTTTCCCCGCAGGTACCTGTCTCTGTTAGTACGGTCTGCACTTTCGCATCGTCTGCGCTATTTGAGTAACCATATCTCTCTTTGTTAAATAAAAATGGTTTTTATTGACATTACTGTACATATCTATTAATCAAATGATTATAATAATCATTGAAACTTTATTCCAATACAGACAACATGGCAATATTTTGACATTGACAGCTTATTTACGCTGTGTCTGGGCGTAATTTATCTATATTATGGATAGCGACAGGTCCCGGCTTCATACAGGTGGACATTTATTAAGTTTTCGTAGAGCTCACTTATTTTTTTGATTAAATTATAGCCTATAGTACCCGCTGATAGCTTTCTAATAGTGAAAAACAAATCAGTCGAGTAAAATCGTAACAAACAAACAAATAAATAAATTATTATAAAATTATTATTAGATCTTTCCTCTTTGTAGAATTAGTTTGGATGTATTTAGAAATATATGAGTATGTTTAGCAGTTGTCTAGTTGCTATAGTACAGGTTCTGCCTAGATTGGGATTAGATGGCCACGTGTGATTTGTCCTAAGACAATAGTCTTATATATAAAAATGAATCCCTATTTCCCTTTGTCACGGCATCACGCGTGAACGGCTGGACCGATTTCAGTAATTATTTTTTGTTGTGTTTGTTATAGTTAGGAGGTTTTATGTCAAAAAAAAAAGAAAGTTGCGCTGAAAATAGTTTAACCCGGACGAAGTCGGGGCGGGCCGCTAGTGTTATATAAATTAAAGCGGCCATTGCGTCGGGTTAAGTCTCTTCAATCTTTTAATAGCATGTGTCCGCCTTAAAAATTATAATTGTTCTGTTATGTTTTATTTTACGTTGAACTAAAACATGTAAGGGGTTAACAGTCACTTTAGCTTCACTTATTCGTATTTTATGGAAAGTTACAACTTCACTCAATCCTCATTATCTAATATAATAAATTCAATGAATTTCATACCCTATTTTAATATATTCAGATCTCAAATTTAATCGCTATGTATGTTCGCAACATGGTTACATTCGACTGTAATTTGAATGTGTTGGTTGTTTTTATTATTTATCTATTTGCCGTGCCTACAAATTGAAATTGGAAGTTACATAAGAGCAAAGTAAAAATTAAATGAGATATCAACGTTTTTTTATTTGAGATTCTAAGCAATTACTTTATTGCCAATAAACAATAATATAATAATTGACAACAAAACCTTAAAGTATATTTGATATGTATTTTTAGAAAAAAATTAGAATACGTTCCTAAAATAATATGAACATTAATTCAAAGCACGGTAATGTTTATAGTAGATTATAATAAGGGACAATAGATTAAAAAATACTTACAATATACATATTATGATTGTGTGAATAGAAAATATCATTTTCTATATAAATACGTGTTGTAGCATGAGTATAATTATTATGATCTAAGGGAAAAACACCTATAAAGATAGCTTACGATTCGAGAAAACACTTATTTTTTATACTCTACATTACTATTAGTTTAGAATATCAAATGGTCTTTCTCCTTCGTCATTATACTTTGCATAAGATTTTTTTCTCAGTTCATCACTCTCTCAGTATAAATAAATCAAAAGTATCAATATTTATCAGATTTTTAACCAAACTGTCTGGTGGTATGTAATGTTAGTTTAACTATATGATAAAGTATAATATAATAAAGGTACTTGGTCAATAATACTATTTACGTATTCTTCATAAAACTGTGTAAATAGCTACAAAATCTATTCAAGGTACTCAAATAATACATTTTACACTTAAATATTATTATTGAATAAAAATACATTGTACAAATGCAATGTATATAAAACAAACAGATTTGTTTAAAATAACAAATACATGTGATATCTTGAGCGGCACTAATTATTATTTATATTTATGTCTATGCGAACTTGTCGACAAATCAGTGCGGTGGTACGGCTAAGCGACAAAGTTTATGCTAAAGCGATGGATTCTTTTATAATCAAATAGTACACGCATTTTAAGTTGTTCGGCGTGAAGTTAGCTTTTGATTATTCTTGCACATGTGCAGTCATTAAAGAGTATGTAATACCCCTTTTCCCAAATATACAAACTGCATCGTGACTTGCGCTATCTTCAGACCGACCAAATTAGAATGAACATACTAGGCATATTTATATGCGCCAATAGGTTTATATCTACATACTTTACTACTTTAGAATTTCGTCCGATATTCCCTTATAAAAAAACACCAGTGTTATAATAACTAAACGACAAAATATAGTTATATTATGTAGAAATATATTCGTCAATGTAGGAACAAAGTGTAACTTAATTATGCTATATTGGTCATAAACAATAACTCATAATAATAATAAAATATCATCAATAAAACCACTATACAAATTTATCCTGAGTAATTTATAGTGATATTAAATTCGGGTGCAATATATCTTATGTAGCGTAGCTATATGGACATGCCTTCTTGGATAAACCCACGGTGCCAAGACATATTAATCATCATCAGCGTCTCACAGTCCGCTGCTAACTATTTGCCTCTCCGAGTGCACGTTACCTGACACAATTGAAGAGCACGTCTCGTGCAACGCTGATTGGTTCTAAATGCTGTACAGTAAATCCATAATTTTCACTGAATTGGAACTGTGGAATGCCCAGAAAGGCATGGCCATTTTTTTTTTGTTGGATTGTTATAAGACATTAACACTTAATTGTACCCGAATTTACGATCACTAGTGTGTTAAATAGATACTTAAGAAGAAGTCATACCTCTCACGACACGCACTTGGATATGTTTATGTACGTGTGAGTAAATTTCAATGTAGGTGTCCGTATCGTTTGCAAAAAACAAATGTTTTTAAAAAGACGGACTCAATTCACTGTAGTTACAGTAAAACAGGCTTATAGGCATTAATAGAATTTCAGTACAGTCAGCAAGATAGTACAATTTTTTTATTTGAAAACATGTCATTCGACCCTGTTTATTATTTAGAATAACGTCAGTTAAAGTAAATTATTATTTACTAAATTAAATTATTATTTTTTGAAAAATATTCTCTAGATCCAAAATAATTTAGACACTATGAATCAAATGTTTATAACTGATATTTTTTTATTTGTTTTATAAAGACGCACAGCCATTTATTGTAAGTATTGATAGTTTCACTTTCTCTTCATTGTTCCGACTAATATATTGCACGTTCAGTGGACGAAAGGCAGTTTGGCAATTTTTGCTCTCTTATCGTAAGATAAAAAATTGCGTAGCTGTCTTGTTACGCCTTTAATCCATTGAGTGTGCGATATGTACATACATAGATACAAAAATATCAAATAAAATATAAATTTAACTATATTTATATAGTGTGCCCGATTTTCAATATGTTATTAGAATATAAGTTATTTTAGCAGCTTATAATATAAGCTACCAATGTGTGTAGTGGTAATAGCGATAAACAGTATATTTAACAATACATAAATGTTTTTTTTTTATTATTTTGTATTTTGTACGTTAGGTGTTATCTAAATACATGCATCTGTGTTAGCTTAAATGCATTACGATATAAAAGTAGATGTGTAAAATTGATATTATAGTAATAAAAAAACACGTGCAAACTATCTTACGTACTGTTTTTTTTTAAATACAGAATATTATTCTCCAAGTGTGCCATGAGAAAAAATATAGCCAACTAATTTTTAATAGGGTATTTGACGTTTTTTTATTGATTTAAACCAAAAAAGGTCCAAATAAAAATAACAAATTAAATTGCTAGACGTTACGTAGTCGTAAAACACGCTAGTGTTGTCGAAATATATAATTTAAATAACTCTGTTAGTGTTTTATAACGTCACACTCATTAACGCTATAGTAATTAACAGTTTTGTAACTATGTACTAATATTTGCGAGATATATTCTTGATTATATTACCTTTTTTACTTCTTTTGCCATTTCAATTCTATTTTCATTTAAGAACATGCTTGGTATATACGTTTTATTTGTTGTCAAATACCCTATAATTAATACACGAAAAGACAACAATATTCTTAGAAATCCGCAATTTTAACTAATATATCACCTGATGATAAGTCGTCATATCAAAACATTTAAACACTACGACAATAAAGCAACCGAGTAAATACTCAGACTAATCAGAGTCGTTATTTTTTTACTGAGCATCAATAACATTTAATTGACTGGAATCCATTAAGAATATTTGCTTGTCATTAAATCATAATTTTGATTGGTCAGATTTAACTGACTACTTGACATTCATTATAGCTTCTCAGAAGGACAATTCTTAAACAATTATAAGCTTTCTTATTACTTAAAGAATAATAAGAATGGACGAGTTCAATTGTATAATATTAAATTTTAGACATAAGTTGACTTATTCGCCAATAAAAAAGGACATTGAGAAGTCAACCTTTTTGATATTTGGCGTTATGGTATGTAGCAATTATTATTATAAGAAAATATCCTTTTAGGAAGTAGACTAAATGGACTTAAATGGTTATAAAGGAGACAACAATTCGCTACGTCTATGTACTGTGTAGTGCTTATAATTTATTTATTTTTTTACGTTTAACGTAATGATTTATAATTTTGTCACAGGCGAAGTGTTTCCTTACGCATTTTAGATAAAACATACAAGTAGACTACTACTCCTACAAGCTCTGATACACATACATCTATTTAAACATTAATTATTGTTTATTTTGAAATGACATATTTAGATACTTTTTGTTACTTGTGCTTTAGGTTCGAATGAAGTCCCACTGGTTGGTAGCCTGGTTGTCGCAGATGACCATGATGACTGCCTCTCCTCTTAACGCGCGGTCGACGCCAAGACACATGCCCGCTGCCGTATTGTATATAGGGCTGTCAGCCTGGAATAACCAATGAATAGACATACAGAAACAATCAACAAATTAGTATTTTTTTAGACTTTGACTTAATAACAAATAGATGTCGGTTCGCCGTCAAAATTTACGAAATTAATATCCCAAGTCAATCTATACAAACATAGGTTCATCCATAGCAATATAAGAACTACCTTATAACATTCTAATTTAAACCTTAAAGCAACTAGACAGTGTTCAATTTGCACCTATTTAGCAGCTACTAGAAACATGTACATGTAGGGATATTCCATCTTAAAGCCCTGGTGTAAAAAAAGTGGATCGGCAACACGCAAGTGATACCTCTGGTACTGCAAGCGTCCATAGGCTACGGTAACTGATTAACTTCAGGCTGGCCGTAGGTTTATCTGCCATCCAAGTAGTATAAAAAATAAACTTACAGATCCCTTATGCCTCCATTCCTGAGAACCGCCAAGCTCGTGGCATTTGCTAAGCTTCGCTGCGACATTATTTGAGGCGTCCAGGCATAGAGTACGACCCAGCACTAATTCGTTCCGCGATGTCTCGAACCACATCTGAGGAACGACATTCATTATTATTTTAAGTGACTTAGTTAATGTTAGATCACCATCGATGCATAAATAACTCTGTAAATATTTAATAAATATTTAAGTATTTTTAGCATTTTTGCTATGCAATTAGCTTAAATACTACAGTCAGGTGATGTTTCTCGGGATCCCGTAATGTTTTTGTCGATAAAATATAGACTCTCTATTGATAAAATAATTTTCAAAATCGGTTCAATAGATCCAGAGATTATTCCCTACAACGCCACAAACTCACAAACTTTACCTCTTTATAATATACTAGCTGACCCAGCAAACGTTGTTTTGCTACTAAAATAGTAATATCGCTATTAAAAAATAGGGGTTGATTGTAGAGGGTTGAAAATTTAGGGTGGTATGTATTTTTTAATGCTGAATCACAGAAAAAATAAAAACAAAAAATTTTGTCTATAAAATTAAATAAAAAAATTAGGGGTGGACCACCCTTAACATTTAGGGGGATTAAAAATAGATGTTGTCCGATTCTTAGACCTACCAATATGCACACAAAATTTCACGAAAATCGGTCGAGCCGTTTCAGAGGAGTTCAAAGTTGAACACTATGACACGAGAATTTTATATATTAGATGTAGTACAGATTTAAAGCAATGTAGAAAAAAGTCGAGCCCGGAGCAGGATTCGATCCTGCGCCTCTCGGATTCCGGCCCAAGAGTAGGAGCTCGGCTAGCACAAGTAGTTTGCTGGGTCGGAACCTGAGAGGCGCACGCTAAAATCCTGCTCCGAGCTAGACTATTTGCATATTACTTTAAATATTTAAAAATAAAAAAAATGTACTTACCTGATTCAAAGTTCGTATACAGTTAGAAAGAATCAATCCGCTACCCTTAGTTTTAACATCCTTAGCACTTTGGATACAAAGATTAGACTTCTTCAACCTGATCTGATATGAATCTGTATAATTCCGTTTCCTGTAATGCAATTTATATACCATTATCATTAAAATTAAAGTATAACTTACACCTACCTAACACAGTAAATACAAATACGACTAAATACTGCTATATATACTATACTACACACAGCCGTGTAGTTGTGTTCTTATGCGTAAGTACAGGACTATAGGACTTATTTAGGAATACGCTGTTAATGTAACATTCCATTACAAAACTTGGGACATTTAATACTACTCAAGTGGCATACTAGAATACGGAAACTAAGATGGTAAGCAGTTACCGTAGCCGACAGACGTTTGCAACACTAGAGCTATTACTTGCGTGTGTAGACTTATAAAAAAATACCAGGGTTTAAGTATCCCTGGTATACAAAAACCGTTTCGTTAATAACGCATCCCCAAATGACCGATAGAAACCAGCGACTCTATTACACCACTGTGTGTAGTTATTTGGCTGTAGTCTTCTGAAAGAGTCCTTACCCAATCAGGCTTGCTTGCTTTTTTTTTTTTTTACTACTTGGATGACAAATAAATTACAAGCCTGGTGGTAAACATTTACTTGTGTTGCCGAACTACAATATACCAGGGTTTTGAGGTGAAAACACATCCCTAAATAAGCGCTGGAAACTTTGTATGGTGGAAGCTTTCCGAATAAGTGGCGTTGTAAGAAACGTACCTTGAATGCCAAGGCTGGAACTTATGTTTCTCCACATTATTAAGTGCTGCAATCCTTTTGTTTTGAACGTTATCATTATCAGTAGCCAGTTCTGGGTAAACATTGTCCAAGTACCATCGGAAAGTCTTGCATTGAAGCCTTTTGCGCAACTTCAGCCGCTCCGATACATCACCTATTGATATGTATGCCGCTGATGGATTCTTTTCTATCACTTTATCCTGTAACAGTCATTTGAAAGGTATATGATACAAATATATAAGAAGTGACAACAAGACATCCATCAACCAAAAGTATTCATTTGCAACTTGACTTAAAAAATATATAAAGGTGAGTCTAGATAAATAACATGTTATATAACTGTGAAAGACCTCCCTGTCGAGGTTTTCCCGGGAGAATTTAGCATGGGGTTCTTTAGGAAAGGAGTTATAAGGTTTTTAAAGGGTCAGCAACGCGTGCAAGTTGCAAGCGTCCATAGGCTACGGTAACTACTGCTTACCACCAGGCGGGTTTCATATGTTTACCTCCTTGATAGTATAAAAAAAAACTTTTGCTATATATAACTTTTTTTTATTCTACCAATGTGGCAAACAAGCATATGGCCCGCCTGATGGCAAGCGGTTACTAACTAACTCGTCCACATTATTGAACATAGCATATAACATTCCAAAATAGAACAACATTGTACACATTAAAACAACACATATCGTCCACACTAATTAAACATGTTATATAACTTTTTTTTATAACATATTTTGTTATATAGTCTGGATTGACCTAAACGACTATAGTATAACGCGTATAGTCACAAATCTTTCGAACGCAGACGAGTACTCCTACAGTTGGCACGATAATATAAATGAATTTACGCTCCATATGGGAATCGGCCATGACCGTGTGGTGACGGATTAAGAATACAAATGTCACCACCCCTTTCTATCCCGAGGGTGTCGTAAGAGTGGACTAAGGGATTAAATCGAGCAGATAATATCCACCGCAAGAGAGGGAAAGTCGAAACAAAACCCTATACCAACCCGTCTGGCCAGCGTGGTTTAGTAGGCTCATATCCCTCCAAATTTTTGGTGGAGACCCGTGCCCAGCAGTGGGACGTTAATGGGTTGAGATGATGATGGGAATCGGAACAACACGCCGCATAGTACAAACTGGCAGGCGCTTAAACCAATAAGCCACGGGAGCAAAGTTGAAATCGGTCCGTAAGTCACTTCAACTGTGGGCCCAAGTTTTTTCTTATACTACTTGGGTGGCAAAAAAGCATACGGCCCACCTGATGGTAAGCAGTTACCGTAGCCTATGAATGCTTGCAATACCGTGTTGCCAACCCATTTCTTTACACCAGGGCTTTAAGATGAGAGTATCCCTGGAATAGGAATACGTTTCTTTCAAAACGCATCCCTAAATGAGTGCTGGAGACCTGTACTTCCACAGTCAGGATTGCTTATGGTGCCTTACATCTCTTTTAAGCTGAACAGGGAGAAACTTCAACAGAGGGTCAAATAAATATAAATCTCAGTGTATACTAACGATATACTCGTCCATCCATACTCGTGCCATCCGCATAGAATTATGCATCATAAAGTCTTCTTTCTCTCCTAAAGCATACGGGCGCCTCTTACGGAACACGTGACCAACGCGACTGCACGGGATCATCTCTAAGGTACCGCCACACATCCATATCTGTAACATATAAAATATCACATAGTTACTATTCCTTCAATTTATTAAGGTGCAATGAATCGTTATAATTTTTAAGTCATGATCTCAGCCGATAGACGTCCGGTGTTGGATAAAGGCATGGCATCCTCTAAGGATTTCCACAAAATTCGCTGACGTTTATCAAGTGCCCGCAACTGGAAGGCTCAGCGTGGGCAGGCCTCCAGGTAGACCGACGACCTAGTAAAGATTGCATTTTGTGGAAATCCTCAGAGGACAACCAACGGTGAAAAATAGATAGAAATGCATAGGAACATAAAAACTGACTTAGCAATTACAATATGTACGTGACATATGAACACTTTGTATCTGCCGATAGTTTGATCAGATTTTTAAGCAGTATGTATATGTCGCAGGATAATGGGACAAATCGGTTTTTCGCGAAAACTCTATTATATATAATAGGATAATAGGAAACTAACAAAGAATATCGCTATCATCTGAGATATTTTTAGGATCTGAAAAAGTTGACATGACAAGACGGAACGTCCCGTCTCGTCATGTCATCTACATATATATCCCTACCAATTCTATAGATACACATGTTTACAAAATTAAGGACCAAACATAGTATAGAAAAAATCATTGGCTTAAAATAGGAGACAATGTCTCTAATCTCACTTTATACGCATTAAAGTGACCTAAGTTAGTTGGCTAATATCCCTCCAAATGCACGAAAGAGACTCGTGCCCAGCAGTGGGACGTTTATGGGTTGAGATGATGATGATGATGAAATTAGATGTTATGAAGATTGGTTCGTAAATTGGTACTTAAGGAATTACGCCGTTACTCATGATGGCTTATCAAGAAGAGTCATTAAATGGATTGGTAACCGTAAAAAAAGCAATTAATGTACAGCAATTATAATGAGCACATTCACTCAGTTTCCGTATAATTGACTAGCTGTTACCCGCGGCTCCACCCGCGTGATTGCCAGTTATTGCAATAAAAACTATCATATATCTCTATGCCAAATTACATCCAAATCCATCCAGTAGTTTTTATGAAAGAGTAAAGAACATCCACACATACATCCATCCTCACAAACTTTGTCATTTATAATATTAGTCGGATGTAGCGCCAAAAAATGTCAAAGCTGCAACTTGGTGCACCAATAACTCGTCACATCCAGCGGATTACTAACTACTAGAACATTAGGCCACTCTAATAATTGAGCTGATTGAATCAGGACACTTCTCATCTATCTTCTATGATGAACACATAATACGTGTCACAAACAGAGTAGAAATGTAGCGAAAAGCCTTTGTAGATTGTTTTTTTATTCTTTTCTATTCTATACTACCGTTTATGCCAGGTGTCTAGGCCTACTGTTCATTACATTATTCTACTCTTTTTGTCAAGCGATTTTCTTTTGTTTAGTAGCTTTTGACGAAAACTGTTTCCAAAAAAGAACTGGAAGCAGGTTTTCGTCATTTTCTTAAATAAATTTAAAACTATTAACCGTAAAATCTAAGACTTTCAAGAGTTGACTTTCATTTTGACATGATGTATTTTATAAAACTTGTTATTTTTCTTCTAATTTTGAATATGGCGGAGGGATTTTAACCCTTTCGCAGTCAGTAATGTAGACACAATAGATTTTTTATTATCATAACGTCTAGAGACGTTAACAGTTGTATAAACCGATAAATTCAATTATTTACGTAACACGTCTTTCTTTGGTCATCGGCTTACATATTATGTGTACCAAATTCCAACTCAGCGGGTACAGTAGTTTTGGAAGAAATTTTTCGTGACAGACAAAAACACGTGACCCTATTTTTCCATTTTAACAGAACCCTAAAACCACGCATTATGTAATACTCACCCTGAAAGATATCTCCAAATTTTCGCCTCCCCATATATTCATACCAGAATCGTATTTACCGATATAGTTAAAATATTCTCTGTAGATAGCAAATAGACCACCTGCCATTGTGGGCGATTTAATGGGGTTTACAAAATCTTGATCAGCTGTAAAGAAAATATATATTTCAACATTATATCATATTCTAAAACTGCGTGTTTTATGAGTGGTTGGGCCAAACCTAACTGAGGAAAGAGCACTGCCAAAAAACTATGCACAATAGTATGTACTATATAAAAACGTATCATCAAAATTTGAATATACTTTTTTTAAAACATTTTCGTATATAATTACAGAATATAAAAAAAATCATACATACTTAGTATGATTTTTTTTTAAAGGTGAGTCCAGATTAAATAGCAAATTATGTAACTTATGCTATATAACACGTCCACATGATTTAACATTCTATTAACTTAATTATTCTATTATTCTATTTATATATTACATTAAAACAACACATATTTTCCACACTAAGAAAATATGTTAAATAACTTTGTTTTATAACATGTTTTGTTATATAGCCTGGATTCACCTTTAGCAAAATGAACACGACGGATTTTAAATCATTTTTTGTGTAACCATTAATTTATTTAAAATGTTATATTATGTACAAGAGATGTCTAAATTTAACTGGTTACCATACTACCTATGTGTATAAATTATGTAATGAGAAGCAAAATTCCACTTTCTATAGCTTCATTGCAGATTGCAATACTGGTTTTGTATTGAATGAACTTTTAATCTGTCGCAATACACACGTAACACGTTTTGCCACGCTGGGTGGCATTTATATTTGACATGAAAAAGAGAGGTAAGGCAATATACAAGTGAGCAAGCCCGACTGGGAAAGGACCACCAAGGACCACCGTCCATTTCACAGAAGACCACAGCCAAATGACTACACACAGCAGCGTTGTTGTGTTCCTGTATTCCTAAATGAGCACTGGAAACCTTTACTCCCAGTAAAGGTTTCCAGTGCTCATTTGGGAATACGTTATCCCAGGGATACTCTATAAAGCCCTGGTCTTACGTTTTTTAGTTGGCATTGTGTTCCTATATGGGAGTAAAGGTTTCCAGTGCTCATTTAGGAATGCGTTATCCCAGGTATACTCTATAAAGCCCTAGTCTTACTTTTTTTTGTTGGCAAAATATATGTTATTATAATATAGTAAAACATGCTTTAAGACAGAATACTTCTCTATTGTATCATCTTTGCTAAAAGTTGCTTTGTGACAAATATTTTTTATATATCTAATTTTATTTTATTTCTTTGTTAATTATTCCGTCACGTCCCGCCTACGCACGGGTTTACGTAAGAGACATTGTTTTTCTTTTAAATAAAATATGGCCTAAGTTACTCGGTCATAATGTAGTTTTCTATATGCGAAAGAATTTTTAATCGGCCCATAAAATTTCGAGTTTATTCATCAAAAATAAAATACAAATATTTATAATATTAGTATAGATGTTTTATCTTTGGTTGACATAAATATGTGTCAATGAAACCGGAGAAGTCACTATCTCCTGCAACACAGTTACCACTAGCGCAGGAGTGAGGCAATTCATAAAATATGTTAAACATATTATGTTAATAAAGAATTTGAATTGAAAATTACATCCTACTAATATTATAAACGCCATCCATCCATACTTACATACTGTAAGTATGTATGGATGGCTCCGCCTGCGTGAATGTCGGCTATCCGTGGCTTCGGCTGCGCGGATGATCGGGATATAAGAACCCTTTATCTTTGTTCT
This sequence comes from Trisateles emortualis, assembly GCA_947095525.1. Lineage (NCBI taxonomy): Eukaryota > Metazoa > Arthropoda > Insecta > Lepidoptera > Erebidae > Trisateles > Trisateles emortualis. The sequence goes on along the minus strand of OX352729.1, from coordinate 23,081,214 downwards.
GGATACTATCTACTAAGTATCTATTAAGTAGTGAAAAGGCAACAAACAGGCAGAATTACTTTTTAATTTTCTATATTAGTACGATTGCGCAGTTAGTAGATAGTATATAATATTGCGCCAAATCATATCTATACTTATATATAATATTATTATAAAGAGGAAATATTTGTATTTTTGTTTGTTTGTTTGTAATGGATAAACTCAAAAACGACTGGGCCGATTTTAAAAATTCTTTCACCATTAGAAAGCTACATTATCTGCGAGTAACATAGGCTAATTTTATTTTAGAAAAAATAGGGTCCGTAAGATATTTGGGGTTTTCGGACCCAAGGTGTAAAGTAAAAAATTGCATGTTAATTATTATTATTATTTCGAGTTAAGCACAACAACCATTTTTTTTAGGACTTTATTTAAACGCATTTATTTTACACATGTCATTATTCCTTATCACAATAAACTATTTTGTCACAAAAGTACTGTTTATGCATTATATTTAGTCTGTAATTCATTAAAATTGGACGTTAAGTTTGAAAGTTATGGCGAAATCAATATAATACTATTTTTGCGGGAGGGGAGTTTAGCGGTCGCGCGCGGTTTCTAATAATTTTCGTACGAACACTTTTAGCGGTAATCGATATCCACGCAGGCGGAGCCGCGGTGGACCGCTAGTATTTTATTTATTTATTTAGGACAACCAACAAGGTATACACCATACAGTTCCTTAGGACTAGTACTTATATCTAGTGTTTGGTGCTACCTTACTTAAAGGTCGCCACGGCATGCACTTAGTTAGAAGCTATAAATTATAACAGGGTAAATAGTATCATATAAAATAATATAATCTGTAGTAAGTTTAATACCTATGTAAATTTGCAAGTTATTGTTATTAGTGCATTGAAAGAATACTTTTAGTTTGCACAACTGCAACTACCACCTATACTTATTATACCTACTTTGTTTTTTTTTTACAACGCATCTCTATGAAACAAGTCCTGTGTCACAGAAAAATTTTAGAATATACAAATTGTCAAAAATTACACCCAGGGAATCGAACCCACGATCTCCAGATTAATAGTCAGGGTCACAAACCAGTTATTGTATATACAGTGTATTATTACTGAGGACAAAAATAAAGGTTAAAAAAAAATACTTACTTTTCAAAGTCCCTTTGGGCAAATTGTCCCATTTAAAATGCAGCCCCCAGTTAAAGCCACCCCTGACTAGCGGGGTAGCAGTATACTCGAATGTATCTGCACTGATGACGTCAATGATGGGTAAGACAGCACGATGTGAAAATCTCACATTAACTCCGTCGACTCCAAAAGACAAATGCGCTAGTAACGGCGGTAACCAATTGACGTTCACTTCTATGTGCGAATCTAAGAATACCAGCACCTGAAAGTACATAGTTTATATCACGGTGAAATTGTCTGTGTTTTTGTACTGCTAAGGAGGCAGGAGGTTATTGTAGTTTATAATAAACTAGCTTCCGCCCACGACTTCCCCCGCGCGTACAGTCCCTCGGGAACATAGATTATTTCCGGGATAAAATGTAGCATATGTGTTATTCCAGACTATCATCTATCTCTATGCCAAATTTATTTCAGATCTGTTCAGTAGTTTTTGCGTGAAAGAATAACAAACATTCATCCATCCACACTTACAAACTTTCGCGTTTATAATATTAGTAGGATAGATTGTGGATAATTTATAATTGTGGCAATTCGTACGAATTTGTTAATACCTACCAAAAATAACTTGAGATATCGTTTCTTTTTAGGAATGGAATATTATGAGATCAAAGAAATCAGTAACTCAGCCTATTGCAGTCCATTAGTACTTATAACTAAATAGTACTAAGACTCTTTACACCACTTTTTTGCATCGATACATAAACGCTATGCAAACGACATTATGGCGCGAAAAAAATCAATATAGAAGCGCTAACCTTACTTGTATTTAAATGGAAAAAGAAAATGTATGCGAGCTCATAGCTGCAAAGCATTTTATTGAGCGGCTACGTATGGTTGATATTTTTAATTCACCTTGAACGAATCGGCAAGGTTCTTTCTTTGAACTTCAAGGTTTCTTCTGAGAGCTAGAGTTCGCTATAATATGTTTCACGTAAACGCTTTAACTTTAACTTAAGGCTATCGAAGTCACTACTAGAAATGTCTTATGTTTGACTTGTTATACAGCTATCAACAAAAATAGAGAACAGAGGTAGGGCACCATACTAGCGAGCAAGCCTGACTGGGGAAGTAACTCCACCTTACAGAACTAAACTACACAAAGCGGAGAAGTTATGTTTCTGTATGCGAGTGCAGGTCTCAAGCGCTCATTTACAGATGCATTTTGAAAGAATCATTTTCTTATCCCAGGCATACTCCATCTTAAAACCTTGGTGTAAAAACATGGATCGGTAACACGCAAGTAATACCTTTGGTAATGCAAGCGTCCATGGGTTAAGGTAACTGTCTAACATCAGGCGGGCTATATGCTTGTTTACCAAGTAACAAAACAAAAAAGAAATTACAATAAAAGTTTTTTTTAAGCAACAAAATTACCTATGCATCAATTTTCCCATATACCATTTTTCAAAAGAGTAATAAACTATTTTTGTTGCTATCTGTGCCTATTTAATTTATTAAACAATCTAAAGTAAGCGAGCGGAAACAGCGATACGTTCTGAATGGTGAGGCAGTTACCATAAAATACTAAACAATATGAAGATGCATCTTCACGCATCAATTCATTCTCTTTAGCAACACTTCGGTGCTGCGAATATCTGATAATTTTTTCAGATATTATTTGTGTTACTGGATGTGCAGTCGTTACTTAAGATACCTTAATATCATAATTGTATAGTAAAAGAAACTTGACTCACTTCTCCAACACTATTTTCAGCGCCGAACAGCCTCGCCCTAATAAGACCTTCTCTTTTACTAGTTTTCAACAGCCGTACATTAAATCCATTTTTGTTTTTTTCAGTCGGTTTCTTATCTACAACGTTATTGTCATCATTTATATAATCTACTACTATATTTTCTACATCCACATTGTTCGTTTCAAGCATTTCTTCTTCTCTACGCATCCTGTCATTTAATTCATTGATTGCACTCTGTACATCTTCATGCAGACCCACTATGTCACTGTAGTCATCAACCAAAATTATTTCTTTGAGGTGCTTCTGATCTGTCCGGTCTAATATGGAGTGAACTGACCTCATCAGAGTATCAAAGTGCTCATTATAAAAGCATATTATAATTGAGGTTTTAGGTAGTCTCTCAGAATAAGTTTGAGTGCGGCACCTGAAAGAAAATTGCATTTAATATAAACTGCTGTCAAAAGATTATTAGGTGAAAAACGAATTCTTTCGATCTATTATGAGTAATCTATTTATTTTATGTCGATACAGAAGTAGCTCTTTAAGCACAGGGATCATATCAGCGAGATAAACCAAATACAAAAAGCTATTAACGGCAGTAGGAAGTAGACGGGATCAAAGCGAAATCGTTTGTTCTACTAATGAGAATAAATCCTATTATATTTTCATTTTAACTTATAAGTTTGTTGGCGCTTTCAAAGTCAAAGTCCAAGTCAAACTCCTTTATTCATTAAGATCAAATTCATGATACTTATGAACGTCATTAAAACAAATGCCAGCATACTTTTTTCCTAAGAAAAAAAAAGTCATTGATAGTGTAATGACCCTTGCATAGTGTAATAAGCTTTTTTCGTGCAAACGTATTTCTATGTACATATACTTTCAATGTAATACATTAATAATTAGAAACCTCCTAAATGTACAAACATTAACCATATGATACTTAAAGTTGCAATGCGCTTCTATAATCTGTCAATTCAAGATTATTCGCGACTAATAAATTATTTTACTTTTTAAATAATATAAACTTCAAATATTTTTATCCACAATAAAATTTAGTATTTATGTACTAACTAACAAAAAATATGTAATCAAATGATAAACTAGTTGTGAAAGTAGTTTTATTAAAACTACTTTTATCGTAGAACTCGAACAATCGTTGCGAAAAATGTCAATCATAATTTACACAAATCCATGTTATATAATTGACATGGATTTGTGTAATACCGCAATTCGCTACAACACAGCGACCGGCCGGTTTATTGACATAACAAGCCATTGTTTTATGGTAAATTACACCTATATATGTTTAGCACGCGTCAATAGCTAAGCGTACTACTTACTCACATAATAAAAAGAATAGTCTCGGCACCTATAAACTCAATATTTGGCAGAAAGGTTCTTTTATCTTTTTTTTTTCTTTTAAAAAAAAGACAACTTCCGCACTAGAGAACAAGGTCTGTGTCACGGGGGACTTTACAAACATACAATTAACGGACACAAATTACACCCAGACTCAGAACAACACATTGTGGGTCACACAAAGTTTTGTCCTGTGTGGGAATCGAACCCACAACCTCACCACTGGACCACCAAGGCAGTCACATAAAGGCAGGTTCCATAAAGGTTTTAAGAGAGGTAGGGCACCGTACTAGTGAGCAAGCTCGACTGGGGAAGGACCTCCAGCCTACAGAAGACCACAGCCAAATAACTACACACAAAGGTGTAGTTGTGTTCCTGTGTGTGAGTACTGGTCTCCAGCGCTCATTTAGGGATGCGTTATGAAAGAAACGTATTCCTATCCCAGGGAAATTCCCATCTCAAAGCCCTGGTGTAAAAAAGTGGGTTGGCAACACTACGGTAACTGCTTAACATCAGGCGGACTGAATGCTTGCTTGCCACCCAAGTATTATAAAATAAAATAGAGATTCCTCTTTTTGGAACCCAGAGCGTAAGCTGCAATTGTGTCTTTTACACACACAATCACGGGGAGGTTTGAGGAAATGTGACAACAAGAGATCTGTAAATATTTTTATTAAATAGCATCTATGTCTATATATGCTAGCAGGTCATATGACAGTTCAGAGTCCCTTTAAAGTAGCGATGTACTGGCAACAAGAATATAGTTAAGTAGTGTGTACGGTACCTGCTTACCATACGTGTATGCAACTATGCATAGTGGCTATCGTATAAATATAAAAAGTATAGTTAACTCACAATTTATTCCTTGTATCAGGCAAACCCCTATGAAAACCAATCCTTTGAGATATGAGTGTGTTGAAGGCGTGCACCATGTACCCACTGATACGATACTTCATATCATCTGGATTTCGGATCATTCCCAACTGATTATCTGATCCTGTAACATAGTAAAGGTTATTTTATCAAGCCACAAAATATAAATGGAATGTTGATCTATATATTAATACGTGAAGAAACCACTAAGTACCCCTTTTTAAGGAAATTGGGTGCACAGAGGAGTATGAGATTTAGCATAAATAATGTATTTGATACATTGGACTGCAGAAAGCTATGACGGTCGAACATCGATCGCCGAGCGACCTCCAATATTAATAAAAGAACATCTGCACTCTAAATGTTCAAAGTAGTAATTTATATGTGATTTTTTGACTGCCTCGGTGGTCCAGTCGCCGCAGTATGCGCATGCTGTGCACGAGGTTGTGGGTTCGATTCCCACACAGGACAAAACTTTGTGTGACCCACGAATAATTGTTCTGAGTCTGGGTGTAATTTGTGTTCGTTAATTGTATGTTTGTAAAATCCCCCGCCACACAGAGCTTGTTCTCTAGTGCGGGAGTTGTCTTTTTAATAAAAAAATATTTAAAAAACGCTTTTTTTTTTTCCGGTTTTCTTGCTTATAATGTCCATCTGAACAAGTGAATGAATTATTCAAATATGTAGTTGGTTTCATAGATTACTCTGAACATACACTCAAAATTACAAAACTCGCTTCTTATCTCTTTATAATATTAGTTAGACATGCGTCAAACAGTAAATAAATTTTATCATATTCATTTCAATCTTCTTGAAGTCTTCAGTCAAGCCTGGGAACGACTTTCTTTCAACATACAATTAATTAATAATATTATAAAGAGAAACGCTTCGATTGTCTGTACATATGTTTGTTTGTCGACCGAAACTCATAAACTGCTTGATCAGTCAGCTGCCGGAAAACTAGACACAATAGAAAAACTGTTGTTAGCTAGACTCGGTGCTGCGCCGGCAGACGAATTAACGGATTTGAAATTGATTGACTGACACGGCGGTCCAGTGGCCGCGGTATGCGCCTGCTGTGCACGAGGTTGTGGGTTCGATTTCCCACACAGGACAAAACTTTGTGGACCCACAAAGAGTTGTTCTGAGTCTGGGTGTAATTTGTGTCCGTTAATAGTATGTTTGTAAAGTCCCCCGCGACACAGAGCTTGTTCTCTAGAGCGGGAGTTGTCTTTTAAAAAAAAATCAAGTAATGTTATAAATATTAATTTAATTGACTGCATAATAATATGCTGTAGGTATGCATTTTTTATTAGTCTTCAACGATTGTCATTATTATTGACAATGCTAACTGAAGATAAGTAGGAACTCTCAACCAATAAAGTTCACTTGTGCCAATAATGAACAAATTGCAGCTTGTTAGAAGAAATCAGATCCAATTGATGTTGAGTTCTCTTGTGAGTCTAAGTGTTATTGAATAATGACAATCTGACTAGGGTCGTTTGCTATATAGTGTGAGAATAAAAATAATTATTACATACATACATAGACTCATGCCTGTTTCCTCTATGGGTAGGCAAAGACTACGGATTTCGACCTGATATGCACTTGCACTTGCTTTGTACAAAAGTACAATTTTATATATTTGTTCATACTTAGTTGTGAATTACTTCTTCATACAAATCAAGTCAATTTTATACCTCTATAGGTAAAAAATAAGTGGATGACCCTATGGTCATCCACTTATTTTTCATATTAATAAAATTTGTTAAATTCGTTCAACACCCTAAAAGATTTCCAATGATTATATTTACACCCTGTAGGTACATAGGTAGGTACCCTATTTATTATTATTAGGTATATATTATTAAAATAGGTAGGTACCCACCCACATATGTGTAATTTTTTAAAAGTATTTGTGTATTCCAAAAATATTTTGTATGTATTTTAACAATAATTATTGAAAATTTAATTTAAAAATTAAGCAAATTACAACTTATAGTTATAGACTGCCAAATAATTGACCTTTGAGCAAGCTAGAAACATGATTACCTCAGTTTCAGAAATTAATAGTAGAAAAGAGACATAAATAAGAAAAATTCCTTTCGAAAACGAAAGTTTGCATTTTGGGTTTCAATTTGTTTTGTTTCGTTTGTTTCTTACATACATCTCAACCCATAAATGTCCCACTGCTGGGCACAGGTCTCCTCCAAACATTTAGAGGGATATTAGCCTTCTATACCACGCTGGCCAGACCGGTTGGTATAGGGTTTTGTTTCGAGTTTTCCCTCTCTTGCGGTGGATATTGTCTGCTAGACTTACTCCCTTAGTCGACTCTTACGACACCCTCGGGATGGAAGGGGTGGTGACATTTGTATTCTTAATCCGTCACCACATGGACACATCACCACACAGACGTTTGTTTCTTAGTTTTTTTTTATTTATTACTCTAAGAAAACAAACGTCTGCATTTTAAGTTTCAATTTGTTATGATTTAGATTTTTTTTATTTATTACTCAAATAATAAAATAAGTATAATCACCCATTAATTACTTTTTCTTTGGAATTTTTTTCTAACAATAAATGCCCAAACAAAAAGGTAGTCGACAGTTCAAATTTCAAGGTATCAAAACATGAGTCTTTAAATACAAGCAAAAGGTAGAAACCATTATATAAAAGTAGAAGTGTGTGGGCGTGTGGGCAGGCATGTGCGCATGTGTGTGTAAGTGGACATGAGTATGGGCGTAAAAGTGTACCTATGTAGTCTCTGCCCGAGCAGTTTTTATCTAGCTTTATCATTCGATTTGTTATTGCGGAATTTTGCAGTAACAAATTGAACCACATTGCCAGATATATTACTTTAGATCGATATACTTTATAATAGTATTACATGAAGCAATACTCATGTCAATTTTATATCTATTCGGACAAATATGCACCGTCAATATCTGTCAAATGCATCGTAATACAATCGTATTTCTTAAAAGACAAGTAATTATTTCACTAACCAATCTTATCCATTATGGCACCATCCAATTTATCTGTTGATTTTAACTTTAGCATATGTTTAGCATACTTTTCTTTAATCATCAGTTTTCTTTCATCATCTGATTCAGATTTCTGATACTTCCACATGTTCCCTGAAAACTTTGCATCTCCTCCTGAACTGTCTAGTAGTAAATTTTTCCCTTCTAAAGCTGCAATAGATTTGTCATTGTTCTTTATTCTGTTCTTTTCATTTGAGTCGAGTAGATGATAACGCATCCTCTTGCTACTCATGGGTAACATATCATCACCTAAAACCGATGATTAGTGATGAGATGATGTTTTCCAGTAATATTTTGGTTAACTTATAATTATTAGTTTATGTGTGAGAAATAAATAATGATAGGATAAGCGGCTATGAGTTAAATAAGGATTATAATGTTCTATTACACATTGTCATTATCATTTTTGATTTCTTCACTGCACAGTTGGTTCAATGGCTTATGTGGTTATTTCACCATTTACTACTGTGCAGAGTGTTGTGTGATCCATAAATGGTTGTCCCCAATTTGGGTGTATTTTGTGTCCGTTATTTGCACCAGGCTACATATTTTGCATATTTTATATGACAGTTTTCTGTTTACCAAAAGGCTTTGTTATAAAATTTGTTTATTTTCTTGTATTCTAATAAAACCGATTGCTAGAATCTGATATTTACACACAATAAACAAAAAAAATCATATTATTATATGAAAAAATGTAGGTACTATATTTAACTGTTTCAAAATTCAAAAATACGCATCACTGGCAGCAAAAATTGTTGGGAATGACTTTCCTCCCCAACACATTTGACTTATTTCAAGACATTTACCATTACAAGAATCAAAACACAATTTAATCACTACTACTACTACCTATTGCCAGAACATTCGTGGAAATATCCAAACAAAACAGGTCTTGCAAACCTACCAGCTAGCACTACTCATTAAGTAAGACTATTTGTAATATTGTCAAGATCATACTTGTTTTATATGTGAAATATATTATAAATGCGAATGTGAGTTAGTTTGTTTGTTACGCTTTCACAACTAAACAGCTGGATGGATTTTAATGAAATTTGGCAAGGAGATAGACGGTATTCTGGGGATGAACGTGGGATTGTAGACTGTTTATACCGATAACCGACATCCATGCAGGCAACAGCTAGTGTGAAACCAAACACCAAACTAATGGAACTTGAAGCATTATGTTTGCAGCTGTTATTATAGGTACTGGTTTGTGATATCAATGATTATGAGCATGAAATAAATATGAAAATTCAGCTTTGTGCATTGAAATAATTGATTGATGTTGAGCCAATGTAACCCAATATTCTACAATATACTGTAAAATTGAAAAAAGTACAATAGTAATCAACTGCAAATCTTCGTAAACTGCTTATTACAAATATAGGTTTGCTGTGGCCAGTGTTATATAATAATATAAAGCCTATTGGGCCATTGTGTAGAGGGAGCATAACAATGCAAACAATTTTAAAATATATCGGACCTCTATTGGAATATTATTAGTGGGAAAAAGAATTATGATATGATTGTAATGATTCTTTCACACAGAGAAGAATATTTGCATTGTGCTTGATATTGCAACAATAGAGTTTATATACCATAGAACAATGTAATAACTATATCTTATAAAATTGTTTATAAGAACTAATGTGGTGTATAAATGTTTATAATGCTTGACATCCTACGAAATAAAGTGATAGGTAATGCGGAGACACCTTTATTTAGTTGCACTGATGTATGGCAAATTGAAAAACAACTTGGGAGTTGGAACTTTTGGAATTCTATCATCTTTCTATAGAATAATGTTCTCGTAACCAAATTTCGGTCACAGAGGCAAATCTTGATAGTGAATAGCCACCTATGAGAGACGTCTTATTACTTCTTTTTACTGCCTTACTCACCTCAACCAAACAGAGAAATAAGATCAGGTATATGGCTAGTGCTTTTTTTATGCTTTTTATAAAATAAAATAAAATTATTCTATATTTCTTGGCAGAAACATCCGATATCTATATTTTTGGCCCAATCTGCAAATTTTACTTTAAATAAACAACTCCTGCATCTTCTTTTTTAAATATAATTATAATATTCTCCGAAAGCTAAGCTGGGTTGGTTTTAATACAAATTTTGGATGTGTTTGAGTCAGTCTCTGGACAGTTTAAGATTCAATTGAACCTGGTAGGTAGGTGGTACTGCAGGATGTGTGTCAAGTCTGATAGTATGTTTCATGTATCTTAGAAACGGCTCTAGCAATTTGGATCAATTTATCTATAGGTATAGGTACATGTCTTACTAGAGTAAATGTGTTTTAACAGCTGTTAAAATCAAATTTAAACCCTTACTGATCAATATATGTTTTACAAAGAACCCGTCATAAGTTATGCATGTAATTAGGTATTTCGAAATACAACGTCAGAAAATTTACGTACAGTCATTTTGAGGGCAAAGGATGAAACATAAGATAAACACTGACAATATTTTCAGCATAATTTTGTATATAACTTTTTAAAATAGTAATAGGTTAACACTTTGACGGACAGTAACGTAGACACAGTAGATTTTTATTGTCATAACGTCTATAGGCGTTTACTGTCCTTCAAAGTGTAACAGGCTATACAGGTTGCCTTTATTTTTACATACCTTTATAAACATAAAGGCATAATTTATAATTCTTAATAATCAAGGAGAATTATAAATCTTTGCTGATTGAGATTTTGTCATGATTGAAATTTGGTTACAAGAACATTATTATTAATACAAATATTTAACTGCTTAGCATCGCAGCTCAGCAAATAACATTGGCAAGTGCTGGACACTGGCAGTGAAGACTTATTTTTGTAATTATTAAGTAACACAAATTGAACTGAGTTTCATTTTATTCCCTTTATACCCCTATGTTGGTGGAAGATGATGGTAGGTTCTAGTAATGAGTTATAATTATGAAATTTAAAAATAAAAAATAATAATTAATTTATAATACACTTACCACTCATGTTTAGAAGCCAGTACAGATATATAGAGATGCTCCAAGTCACTGATGCAAATAATATTCCCCAAAGAAATGAATTGTTCAGCTTACCCATTTTTGCGCACTGTCACTATTATTTACCCTTATATTAATGATTAAGCTGTTTTTCCATACACCATTACTTGTTTGATCATGATAGTAACAGCCGATCCACTTTTACGCATAAACTTAAAAAAATACGAATTAGGTAGATAACATAAATTATATTGGTATCACCAGAGACACAATAATATTGTTTATTTATAGGCTAACACTGTTACAGTATCGTAGTCAGAAACTAAAACTTCAGCAAATATAAGAACATTTTAAATTTGTTACACACACTGTTTGACTTCTTGAGTTCTTGCCTTCTTGGTTTTGTTTGGTTTGACATTACCGTTTTTTTAATAGGTTTTTAGTAATTATATACAAGGCTATGGATACCAGTCTTTAGAGCCTTATAAGTGTTGCCAGATATTTCACGTAGGTAATAAATCTATTGACCTCACATAAAAGCATATATTGTGAGGTCAACAGGTAATATCATTTATAACCACAATCATTAAAAACAAACACACTCACAAACATAGGAGCTTTGAAAGCACTATTCGAGGCATTTTTATAAAGTCACCGAGTCTGGAATGCAAGTGCAATGCCGTAATATGGTCACCACACGAGGAAAAGTACAGACTGATGTTGGAACGTATCCAAAACAAATTTGTTAGGTTCGTATATTTGAAGCAATATGGGATATACCCAGACTATCCACTGCTGTACCCTATATACTCTTTTGTCCTGGGTATGGAGGGGTATTACAAGCTTGAAATAAGAAGTCGCTCTCACGGACTAACTTTTTAAAGCAATGCGAGGAAAAAATCACAATCCTCGCGTCTTGGAGGAACTTTAGCTGTGAGTCCCGGACGAGTACGTAGGGCAGCGGCGGCGGCGACCGTTGATGCTGGCAAGATCGCGCGCGCGCACATGCCTGGTGCAGCGCGCACCGTTGTGTGCGCTTAATACGCTGGCTCGCAGAATCGATCTATTTTCGTGTTCACTGAACGAATTTACACGGGCCGCTTATTGCGCAATTTATTTTATTTAATTTGATTTGTTTAAGTTTTTTTGCTTTTCATTTAATTTACCATTATTTTCATAATTTACTAGCCGTTGCCCGTGGCTCCGCCCGCGTGGACGTAGGTTATCGCTGTAAAAAGTAACCTATGTGTTATTTCAAACCATAATCTATCTCTGTGCCAAATTTCATCCAGATCCATTCGTTTTAACGTGAAAGAGTATCTAACAAACATCCATCCATCACTTATTGTGCATGGTCTTCACTGTTAGCAATAAGTTATGTGATATAAATAAATCCATACTTACAAATATTCGCGTTTATAATGTATGTACATAGGCATTAGGAGAAATGCCTGTAATTATAGTTTTATGTGGGTGTGATAAAATAAAAATATAATTGTATGTCGAAACTTTTTCACTAAAAATACAAACTTATTAGATGGAAAATGTCCTAAGGGCAATCTAAGAACAGTCTAGATATAACATATACTATTCAACAGAAATTGTCAATCTACATATCTACATATTTCTGTTGAATAGATAGTATCTATGTTATCCAGGGAATAACATACGATACTATATATATCCAAGGAAAAAATCTGTTTTTAGACGTTAGATGGCAAATAGAATAAATAACGTAATATCATTATTTAAAATATCAATCCTCTTTTTCATCTCGTTTCAATCATCTTTTCGTCGTAGAACCGACACTGACCGACAGCTATTTCTACCAGAGCCAACTGTAAAATGTTTCTTCCAAGTTCTTTTCTTCTTTTCCGGCTAATTTAGTTCCCATGTGCTCCCAGCTGTGTTAGGAACTACCAACAACATTTCACTTTACCCAAAAATGTAATCCAGAAGTGGAGCGCAAAAAGCACGAGCTTATGTCACGGTAACAGAAAATCAGTCTGTTTTTAACCGAGTTCAATAAATACGAGGTTATCATTTCGTGTGTATTTTTTTATGTTTTTACCGCAGACCTTCCGTCATTTAGGTATGTAGAGATACTTAGATATTTTCATTTTTTTGTCATACATATAGAGAGGGCATACTTCCATTTTTATCAAAAGAAAGTTCTGATGATGGGATCCATGAGGAATTGAGGGGACTCATCAAAAATTATACGCATACTTAATGCAATTTTAATTATGTTTTACAACAAATCATCAAACTTTTGCATTCAGAAAGTATAATTTGATGAAGTAAACCTGATAACGAAGACCACATAGGGTCACCTGAACTTTTCAATGATAAGTATTTCAGGAATGGCGATAAGTCTCGATTACGGTTGTTAAGCAACTATTACCAAGCAAATGTAATGTAGCAAATGAAAATGGTAGGTAGGTACAATTGAACTGAACTCATGATGAAACCGGAAGGTAGGCAACGGAATTCCATAATCTAACAATGTTATCTAGCCATTATTGGGCTTATTTAAATCTAATAAAAACCGTATTTAGGGGAGGAAAGATGGGAGTAGAGTTCGTGTGAAAGTTCATCCTGTTTAAATACTATATACCTACTTGGGATTTTTTTATACTACCAAGGTGGCCATCAAGCATACGGCCCGCCTTATGGTAAGCAGTTACCGTAGCCTATGGACGTTTGCAGCACTAGGGGTGTCACTCATGCGTTGCCGACCCTTTAAAAACGCAAAGAAAGAAGAAAATGGTTTTTGAAAATTCTACAACATATTGAAGTCGGTTTTCTTTTGTTAAAATTGTTATATTTATGAACATCTAACTAAACAAGTATTCGGTGTTACTTATATGCCTAAACCTATATAGAAACAATGATCCAAGCGTGGCAAGGGTTTGCATAAAAAACTACGAATAACATGAACACCAAATTAATAAGTTTAATGCAAAATAAAAGTACTACAAAAGAACAAAATTCAAATTAGCATAAATAACTTTCATCAGAGCGGCATGTAGGGTATTTTGTTTAGCTCGGTCTTTTCATATTTAGACAATACAAGCAACGTACTTATACTCCAAAAAATAATTACCATAACTCAATCACAATTGTCACGAATTTATCTAATTAGAAAGACAAACTAGGTACCAAGACATGTATAACGATACACAATTCAAACAATGTTTCGAGTTTAAAATCAGATCCTGCAGTCTAAAGTGTGATTCATTCAAAGAATGGATAATTGACAAATCAATTAAGTACCTATATGACATGTGTGTTCACTCCAGTTCACTCTTAGGCCTTATTTACGGAGACACACAGGGCACCGCGCCGCGCCCTGCGGTGCTTTGAACGTTTTGTCTGTTTACAGTACGGCTGGCGACGACGCGTTAATAACTCTGAATTTTAGTCAGTCAACTAGTCAAATCCTTCATCAATCTGCGTCACGGACAAAGTGAAATTCACATTGGTACTGCCATCCGGGATCGAACTCGCACCTCTTGCGTGCAAGTTGGTTAAAAAGCGGGTGTGGCCGAGTGGGTTAATACCCATTCCACCACACCCGCTTTTTTATATAAATAAAGTAATTTTGCAACAGAAAAAAAAGTAGGTATGTGTAAATTTGTTGTGCTGCACCCGGTCCTAGATCTAAATTGTTATACTTAAATTTAAAACTATAATATACAATCACAGTATCGCGAGGCACATGCTATGAACAGAGAATTGTCTAAGTATTTTATGGAGGGGATTTACGAATACATACCCTCCATAAAATACTTAGACCATCGAAATGGTGCAGGTCAACCGTGTGCCCCGTCAAATAAATACTGACGATTAATCTATGTATATAATACAGACATTCCGGACTAGAATCGTGTTAGAGGCGGGGTCGCAACTTCACACAAACATAAAATTTCATTCAATCACACAAGTGCGAAAGAGATGCTCTCTCACTCCTTCGCAATTTGTTAGTTAGTGAGTGAGTGGGTCTATACTTTGAAGGTGTGTGTAGCGTATGTAACGTTAGGTGGCACTTACATCGCACGCGTTATCACAATTATATGGCAATATACGATGTTGTTTATAGAGATGCGAAACGGGAAGATCGGCAGTGCCCGCCACTGCGCGTCTCCGTAAATAAGGCCTTAGACAATTTTGGAAATGAGCCTAAGCCTATGTTCACATAATAACGCGCGTAAACGCACGTAACGCATAATGAAATTTAAAGCCTTCGCAAAACTGAACACATACTTATCGCGCGTCAGAGCGTACACACGTTCTGCTAGCGCCGGTGTACCTCAAATCAAATCAAATCGTTCTGTTTGGCGAAGTCCTAAAGAGACTTCACACGACGAGCGCTAACGCGCGTGAGTTGCGAGAGTAGATACTCATTATTTATCAAAATCGCAAAAAAGAACGGTTGTTAGGTAATGAATGGATCTCTAGATTTTGCCATCAGAACATAGCCTTACTATTTGAAGCCATATATGGCCTATATGATTTCACTTCCTTATTTAATAATCTACGCAGAAGTTTAAAAGAGTGTAGACTTAATTTCGCAATACCAGCTAAACTAGTCTAATTTCAAAATTAGTTATTGAAAATATCTACAGTGTGTGAAACCGATGTAGGTATGTATTAAAATTCTCTACCTATCTCCGTTGTTCTTCCTGTAACCTAAGTATACTTAGTACTAATACTACAAAAATATAGGCCGTAATAGTAAATTCGGCTAGAAAAAAAATACTTATCAGATATGCAATGTAAGTAGGTATGTCCGGCAAAAGATATTATTAATTTCGTTGATGCTGAAATTTCCATTAGAACAACTAATCACTGAGACCCGCTATATGTATGTAACTTCATGTCTTTGTGTCTCTTCAATGTTCAATGACCGTCAGTTTCTTATATTCTTCTTTGTCCAAAATGAAACGAAACAGTTGTTCAACTGATGTTATGCATGTAAATACCTGCCCACTAAGTCGTCAACAAAAATCCACTCTTGTCTTTACACTGTGCAATCCTTATCCTTCAGTCGCGTTAGATACTATCATGTTTAAAACTGTTTATTATCTCTTGATCATGTACTGATCGCAGTTTAGAAATTTAAAGTTAATAACGCAACGTTGGATACGGCTACTTAGAAAATCTCCCTTAGATATTGTCAAGCAAGAAAGTAGTACATAGATATGCATCATGGAAATTAATGGGCAGCAAATATTTTATATTTTCAGTTAGGACAACATTATACCAATAAGCAGCAGTTACTATATGGAATGCACCACAGGCAACCATACGAAAACAATATCCTCAAAGTTCATATCAATGTGCTTATCTATTTCATCTTTAATAATATATTATTGTTACGCAACAGTATTCTCATATAATTCAAATTTTAAGCCTGCATTGTGATTACCGGCCAAATTTGGCAGCTTTATCCGACTCTAGCATAACACCCTTTTAGATACAAATGGTTCTGCTTGCTGCTAAGGAACTTAAATGATTTCCACTAACCATATCATCAAAATTCCTTGGGATAAACTCTGCTTGTTTCCCAAATCGGTAGAAACAGTTAACGGCCCATTATAGATCGTAACTGTTTGCCTAAAATTATATTTTTAAAACATATTTTTAGTATGGCAAGCACCTCAATCGTACAAACCATTTGGTTACCTAGTATACTATTGCCACAGTCTACATAATAATGTTGGACTTTTTTTTTAACTTTTACAAAAGAATGTTCCATTTGTACTTAGCTGAGTCACAATTTTAAACGGCCGGTCTGCTGAATTTAGCTTTCAAATTACTTACTGAAAACGTATAAATGTCGTTATCCTATATGAACAAGTGTATCCGTAAGGTATTTATATGGCGGTACAACTAAATTTAATGGTGCTGGACCTTTACGTGCTCTTCCCAAATTATCAAAATGACTGCCGTGACAAGGACAGTAGAAACCGCCGACGAAATCACCAGTATTTGGCATAGGTACGCAACCCAAGTGGGTACAAATACCAATTACAATAAGCCACTCTTGATTCTGCACCCGTTGTTCTGGTGTCGCTGGATCACGCAACGTAGTTATATCTGTTTTAGCTTCCACTTCAATCTCTCTCGGTGTTCTGTTTTTTATATACAACGGTTTACCACGCCATTTCACAGACATACAAGTACCTGGGGACACTTTCGATATGTCCACTTCTATACTCGCCATTGCCAGTACATCAGCGGCGGGGCCAAAATAATTAACATAATGAAGTCCAACTCCTTTTACTCCGTAAGCTCCAAGTATAAAACCAAAAACGCCAAGCACATAAATATGTCCCGGTTTATCGTCTCCCATACCCCAGGTTGTTTTACTCGGATCTTTATATTCGTCTTTTCTATAATGATCAAAATTTGGAAACTTCTTGTCGCGATGTAATATCGAAGACTGAATCCCTCTTTTCACAAATCTTACTTGGATCCACATTATTGGCACACGGGCAGTGAGTTGTTTTTCGTTGAAGAACTTTAACGGCCATTGAAAGGGATCGGCTTTGCAAATATATCTTTGGTGTCGTGTGTCATCGGTAGCATGCAAAGATTTAAGAGCATCACGGCAATAAGGCATAAATCTGCGAACTAAGCAGCTATTTAAAAAAATCATGATTAACTTTAAATTGAATGTACAGATATTTTAATAGGTATGTATATATCTGTATATTATATATATACAACCTACTCTGGTATCAAAATATTTTCATTTGTCAATAATATATTGTCGAATATTTGACGCTTTGTGTGTGGAGCTTCTTACTCTGTGGAGCTTATTTTTTAATCGTAAATAAAGGTATTTCAAGCCTTATCTCATTACAATTATGTTCAACTTTGATATACCGTTCAAAAAATGGTATACCTATAATTTAGAGTTAAGGCTAGACCGCACTTCGCGACGCTTCACGGCAGTGGCACGACGCGACACAAAACGACCAAATATTCTTTGTAAGAAATTGTTTGAGGTATAACGCACTACGCAGCAGCGTAACTACCTGTGCATCAACGTTGACCAAATCATCAAATCTGTCGCACTGGGGAAGGACCTCCACCTTACAGAAGACCACAGCCAAATAACTACACACAGTGGTGCAGTTTTGTTCCTGTGTGTGAGTACAGGTCTCTAGAGCTCATTTAGGGATGCGTTTTGAAAGAAACGTAGGTATGCTTACCCTACCGTACCTACGTAGGATACTCCCATCTTAAATCCCTGGAGCACAAAAATGGGCTGGCAACACGCAAGTGATCCCTCCGGTATTGCAAGCGCCCATATGCTACAGTAACTGCTTAACATCAGGCGGGCCGTATGCTTGTTTGCCACCCAAGTAGTATGTATAAAAAAAAGTTGTGTTTAAAATGGCTTTCAACAAAGAGAAATTAATTATATTAGTCAGTCAATATCCTGAGATTTATGATCAGCAAAATGAACATTACAGGAATTCTCTTAGGAAAAACAACATTCTTATATCTTCCTCAGAAATTGCCAAACGACTGACAGACAAAATTTGCTGCAAACTGTCGCGGCACTGCAGTTCATGTGCGGTATACCTAAAGACGTGTCGTGTCGCTCCACTGCCACGAATCGTCGCAAAGTGCAGTCTAGCCTTTGTTGTAATAAAGATTTGCACAAAGAACTGACCTCCAATATTCAAATGCTTATAATAATGAAGGTCATCAAAGCGTAAACGTAAATTGGAGGTGATAGCAGTGTTGGCCTAAGAGTTTGACTATCCCGTTTCGCACAAAGCTAAATATTGTGTAAATATTATTTAAATATCAGGCGATCATGTAAATACCGTTCTGGCAGAGATCTCGCAGTTGTGTCATCATCCCTTATACGTTTGAAAATGTAAAATTGTTTTTTTTTTCAAAGCCCACTCCTACAAGGCTGCAATTTTAATATGTCTATTTATTTAAGCGTAAAAAAATTGCCAGGCCATTTTGACGGTTGCAAGTATGTGCCAGAACTGAGTAATGTTGTTTGGTCATTTTTATCCTACTATCCACAAGGCTGAAATTTTGAGTGAACATTATTTTAATGGTTTCAAAAGCATATCTAACAGCCTGCCCGTTCTGACGGTTACAAGTTCCTGCCAGAAGAGTAGATGAACAATGTGTGATGATGATGTTCAAAGCTTTGATCATCATCATTGTATATTGAATTCCACCTAGAAGTACACCCGTCAGTATAAATCAACAAGTCCATAAACGACACGGCTATCTTGTTTCTTTGAAGAGTTGCCATGGCCACCTTCCCTTGACTTACGTAGTAACTATTTAGTAATCTGTGCCTTGACTTCATCATCACGTCAAGAACACCCATCTAAGAATAAAGTACTCGTCAAGATAAATCCTACGATCCGAAACATGACCCTTCTTCTATCTTGTTTTGTTGAAGAGATCCTAATGCCACTTATGGACTAGCTTCATGGTACCATATATTATCGCATTGTCACCGAATTACGTCGGTATGCCAAATTTCAGCTCAATCAAATACGGGAAGTGCTTCAAATCTATCTTACAAGATTTGGCCTAAACAAACTAACATACATCGCAAGCTAAATAAAAGCGAGCAAAAAATTGAATAACGACCTAACAAGATGATCTGTGGTAGACTGGTAGAGAATGCCTATAGCATTAAGTCCGCCTATGTACCTATGTACATAAAGTTTAATAAATATTACATAAATACACTATATAAACTTATTTTTAAACAACTCAAACGCGACCTTTACAAATCTGTCAAATACCATTGCATAACGAATCCATCGATCTACTACCACAGTATAAGGACTGAATAAAGGGTTCTTTACACTGTGCTACTACTATGAACTTATTTAAATCGAGGTTAGTTATTCGAATCTATAGTTAGTAAAGATATTTGTTATTTTTTGCAATTACTATAACTATGTTGATAACTATATTAGTTTTTGCTCTTATGAGAAAATACAAATAGTAAGAACTGTAAACAACAAACTAGATAAACGTATCAAAATATATATTAATTAAAAATGTGTTTGTAAATGAATTATGTATTAATTTTGATTAAGTAGTTGGGATTTCATTACAATTTACTAGCCGAATATAAAAAAGAAATTCTAAAGACATGTCTGATTCACCAACCCGCATTAGGCCAGCGTGTGTGAATTAAGGCCTACACCCTCTCTCTCTCTATTTTGATAGAGGAGTGGAGACCCGTGCCCAGCAGCGGGACATAAATATATGGGTTGCTATTATCGAGAGTTACGTTCTTAGTCATTGTCAAATATTATGTGGAAACGGAAATAGGCAGACGGTAACTCGACTGTGCACTAGATGCCCCCCTAAGGAAAAATGCACATGGGCAATAGCCTACAGAACCGCTTATAGCCAGTTTCACTCGCTTTTCGGTAGACAATTAGCGGGTTAAGCCACCCAGTTACCCAGGACGCCATAACCCTATAGATAAGCAGAAAGCCCCTTTGAGCAGCAAAGTGCGGCAAACAAACCATTCGACCTAACTTACTAACAAGTGACACTGTGTAGATACTACATTCTTAATTCTTAAAAATCGAGATTGGGTATATTTTACGCGCAAGCATTTATTTTATTTGTTTTGGCGACCTTCGAGAATTAAGTATATCAAAATAAAGAAAAATAAATGCTCGATAGGCGTGATGGCATCTGGTCCAGCTTATGCTGGCGTTTGGTACAGCAACTTCTTTCTACTACTAATCGCATTGTAGTAAACAAAAACCTCAGTTCGATTTTATGTTCACACTAAGACTGAAGTGAGCCTGCTCACTGTCTGCCGCACTGATTTATAAATACTTAACAGGGTCAGAACTTCTGGTAAATTTTAGCAATGATATTATAGTAAAAAAGACGCCTATTACGGCATGCGATGTGAACAATGACCTCCCAGATGAGAATCCCATAATATACTGACCGCAAATATACAAGCAATCATAATTTTATATTTGGAAGTTTATGCACGTGTCAATGAACACAATGAAATTGTATTTTTTGTTATGAGATTTAAAAGTAGTGGATAAATCAACAAAATTCATCGCTAGACAACTTAATTGTAAATTGTTTTTATTATAATGCAAATTTTTTATGTAGGTAACCGTTTTATAGATGAAGTGAAATTTTAATATAATATTGTTGCAGTCAAAATAAAGGATGAATTTTTTGAATGGCTGTTTATCTCGATTTGGTAGAGTTATTACTCCTTGTCGGCGTGACGTGGTGATCTCCTTAAAAGCAGTAGATACCGATGGTAAATGGCGCAAAACATATCCTTGTAATAGAGGTTGTATTCGATGGCCGTTAAAACTGTGTCACGAAAATCAACGCATTACATTAGTGCCAATAATGTGGACACAAGTGAGATTTAGTCAAGAATCGCTTGGGACGCCGCGTTTGCATCGCGATATTAAACTACCTAACTTTGATCATTATAGAAAAGACGAATTTAAAGATCCGAGTAAAACATCCTGGGGTATGGGAGACGGTAAACCAGGACATATTTATGTGCTTGGCGTTTTTGGTTTCATACTTGGAGCTTACGGAGTAAAAGGAGTTGGACTTCATTATGTTAATTATTTTGGCCCCGCCGCTGATGTACTCGCATTGGCTAGTATAGAAGTGGATATATCGAAAGTGGCCCCAGGTACTTGTATGTCTGTGAAATGGCGTGGTAAGCCGTTGTATATAAAAAATAGAACACCGAGAGAGATTGAAGTGGAAGCTAAAACAGATATAACTACGTTGCGTGATCCAGCGACACCAGAACAACGGGTGCAGAATCAAGAGTGGCTTATTGTAATTGGTATTTGTACCCACTTGGGTTGCGTACCTATGCCAAATACTGGTGATTTCGTCGGCGGTTTCTACTGTCCTTGTCACGGCAGTCATTTTGATAATTTGGGAAGAGCACGTAAAGGTCCAGCACCATTAAATTTAGTTGTACCGCCATATAAATACCTTACGGATACACTTGTTCATATAGGATAACGAAATTTATCTTGTACATTTTTACTAGGTACATACAATAACAATTAGGGTCACCTACACTCTATTTCAAATATGAAGTCCTTATTGACACATTTTTGGACAATCACTGAGAACGTAACTCTCCATTTATATTGGCTTAGCCTTGGTTATCCTGTAAAATTATAATAGTATATTTTTCGGATATACGGAACTGACAGCCCTGTAGAAAATATAAAATTTCATCATAGATGCCCGAAGTTTGAAAATTGGCGGTGTTTACACCCCAGTGCCTCGGAAAGCACGTAAAGCCTTTGGTCCTACGCCTGATCTCCCCCCGGTCGTGTCGAATTGCCGTCTCGTTGGACTGTAAGAGTGAGGAAATAAAGAGTGCACTTGTGTTTGTGCACACACTTATGCAGAATAATATCTCCCGCGCATATGGCTAGTTTCCGTAGAGATAGCCGCCGCGGCTGAAATTCGGTTAGGAGGACATTATTTATTATGTTGTGAATTAAATACTGTATATAACAGAAAGTATATGCAATCATTTGATGTTGTAATCACGAACTAATACGGTGTTATACTTGAAAAAAAACTAAAAATGAGGAAAAAAATCATGTCTCTCGTTCCATTTACCTACTATAAAGCAACAGAAATCTTATGACGCATTATTACGAAACTTTGCCATTAAAAAAAAATACAATTCGCATCAGTCTTTACTAATCTCTAGTACTAGAAATGATAGAACCTCTCGATTTCTAGAAACACAAAATTAGGATTTTTAAAACAGTGGTAGATAGCTTAAAATTGACATCCGTTTGAAAAGGTATCGGATTAGCTGGCTGTCTTGTAGACCTTTCTTATGCGATGCCACGTTTGAATCGCTACATTTCAACCTTTGCCTCTACTGAGAAAGTCTTCAGTTCTCTAGCCACTGAGGTGGCTCTTCTAGAGGCTCAGGATTGAATATGTTTGTATAGCAAGTATTACCAAAATGCTATTGTTTATTATAAGTACTACCTATTGAACACAAAGGCTGTACTTGTACTACTTAAGTACATAATTATTTATTTTATATCACCCTGAACTTTTTTGATCGTAGGTGTCCATCCATTAACCAAAATAATTAATGTCTACGTTTTTTTTACTTTTTTAAAATTTTGACTTACTATTTATTGTGTAATTAGTGGGTTATTTTGTTATTGTATATTTGATTAAAATAGTTGTCTTTAAAATGTTTAATTTCTATAAGCTAACTTAATGCCTGAGGCATTCTACCAGCAGGCAGAGGGTATATTATTTCCTCAGCAGCAGTTTACCAGATTCTCAATTTACCAGATTCGCAACTCACCAGATTCTCAACTCACCAGATTCGCAATTAACCAGATTTTGTACTATCAAACAGAAAATGCGTATCATTTATTCACCTCACTAGATTTTTTATATACTACCTACCAAGGTGGCAAACAAGCATAGGCCTTTATCTAATTTCTGATTTATCAAATCTAATTTATGAAGTTAGTTGTGGATTGTGGCTGTCATACACCTCTAACAAATAGGGGGAGATCCAGGAGGTCCATTCCAAATAATGCTGCGTACACACCGGGCCAACGAACATTCGCTGGCATTGGCCGCGTACGCACGTAGGCCTTCGAAGATAAGTCAAAACATACCCTATGGTCGAGTGAACGATCGTTCGCACCGATTCCGGCTTGCATTCTCAATTTGATCATAGACGACGACGAAATAATCATAATTTATATTAACGTATTTTATAGGTACAGGAAAACAATGGAATTACCTGCTCAAATAATTGAACGGGGTAGTTATACCTAATATTGACCTCTTTATAAAAATGTCAACCTAAACGCTAGTAAGTAGGTTGTATCGTATATATAATCATGTTTTTATGAAAAATTAAGGTGTGTATCATGGTCTGATGGCCTTTAGTTAAGTATTCTTATAATTTAAATCGTCACGCAGGCAGTATTAATACATACTTAAATAGTTACCGACTTAAATGATACAGATATACATATATGGGCATGCAATGTTTTGGAAAACGAAGTCACGGATAGAGCAAAGTGGCGGACGTTCACGAAAACAATGAATCTAAAAAATCCCACCCCCATGTGGAATAAATAAGTCGGGAAAATAAAGAGAGAGGGAGAGAGAGAGAGAGAGAGACATATATCGTCAAGAAATGACTGGAAAAGTAGCATTATCCGGTAATTACTTGGTCCAAAGTTATTTACGATATATTATTATATAAATAGGTACATTAACATTAGATCTAAAAAGCTGTCGATTAGGTAATAATCAATAGAAAATCGCAATTATCAAACTTAGGTAGTTAGATAATTATCTAAAAGCAAAAACGTCAAAACATAATGGGGTAGTCCACGGTCGAGGCTTGGTGTGGTCACATCCACATCACATTTGGTACAAGTGCCAAGGTTCTATTGCGTAAGTCGTGAAAGTTTGCAACCTGCTGTGGTTCATAGCAGTGGCCAACCGACGTGTGCGCAACGAAGACGACCGCGCCAAGCGAATAAACAAGTGAGTAAAAGTGTCTGTTTCCTAATAATAGTACCTATCTACCTTATTAGTAAACTCTCTGCTGTTGCGATTGTCATTATTTGATTATACATAAGCTAATGAAATAGGGGTTAAACGTATTTATAGCCTTTGTTTTTTTTTATTCTAATTGTGTGACAAACAAGCATACGGCCTGACTGATGTTAAGCAGTCTATATATGGACGCTTGCAATACCAAAAGGTATCACTTGCATGATATCTTCAATGTAAAGTTGACATCTCACTTATTTTAAACAAATTAAGATCGATAATAAACCGCTATAAGAATGGTACAGTCATGGTACAGTCTATGGAATGGTTGCAAGTTGAGACTTTGAAGAGTTATAATTGGATGTAGGTAACTTGTACGTCTTTGATCGAAGAATTCTTTGGATTTGTAATTATTTCGCGACCAATTATGCAATGTATCTATGTAATACGCTGTTGTGTACTTATCTATTTCTGCCTACTATTGCGGTACCTACCTATAGGACTTTTTAAGTAATGACACAGAATACTTAATAGTACAGGATTCTTTGTTCTATGTCTGGGTGTACCAAAATTAAATTATAATGCGTTTGTACCTACTTAGGTAGTGTTTGTGCTCCAATAAATGTACTTATTGGTGTTGTGTGTATATCAGAAATAGACATTTATTCGCAGAAATATGTGTTACAAAGTTCTTAATAATAAAATATTCAGTACGACAAATGTTCCGCCTTCTATTTTATATAAGACTAGCTATTGCCCGCGTCGGTATTCGCGATAAATAAAAAGTAGCCTATTCGCCATTTCCCAATTTCATCCAGATTTGTTCAGTAGATTCAGAAAGAGTAATAAACATCCATACATACATCCATCCATCCTTGCAATTAACGGCAAAAAATTAGTCTCCTCCATACAAACTGATTTAGCTAATCGTCACATTTTTTGGCGGGTTTGACATTGCATTTACATCGCCCCTTGGATGGGACCTACCTATCACAGGGTGAGGTTAAGTTTATATGAAGAAATAATGTGGAAATAACTTAAAATTGAAAATAATAATAGATACGGTCGAATTAAAATCACCAGGCGACTTCTAGTTATTGTAAATTACCATTGCGTATGTAGGTAAACCTATTTATTAATTACACACTTAGGTAATAGCAGTATTTGTGAATGTTATCAGGAAAGGAGCAGTTTAAACATACCTCAATTGCAAATTTATATTTTTTTTTACTTTTGAGTAGGTAGGGTTTTGGAACACAGCGTGAATTGGATTTGTGGACGTTAGTAAACTCCTTTTATTATCGTTGATAGTCTTCAAACTTCTGAACAGATCTTCAAAAATTATAGCTTAGAACCATCTCGATCATGTCAGCTTTTGAACAAAAAATCCGCATTCAAATCCGTTCATTCGTCTGGGAGCTATGATGCCATGGATATAGAAAAACACGTTAAACTTATAATACCACTTTTTTGGGTTGGGGGTTTAAAATATTACCTCCTCCTTCTTGAAGTCGGTAAAAAATAACTTGGCCGCTCAAGCGGATTTCTAGTGGCTATTAAAACCAACAAGAATCAAGTTCTTCCAGAAAGTCTGCAGACGGCCCTAGTAGCCGCAGGCTCCGGTAAAGTGCTCGTCGATTAGGGGGTCCTATTGTGGTGTAGGTCTTAGATTTCCTAAATCTGGTGCTCCAATCCGCAATGAGCGTGGCGAGCATGCAGCCAGTCGTTACAACGCATGCAATGCGTTGTAAGCTCTGCAGTTTTACTCTTGCTGTGGTCAGTAGCGTCCACAGAAATAGATTGAGATTCTGTGATAGCGTCCTAGGCCACCACAACCGAGCCATAGATGATAGTTGGACTGATTTCCGATGTATATAGCCAGAGCATTATCTTCGGGTTACGGCCCCGTGTGACACCTTTTGTTGCATATGTTTTGCCCAATTCTTTGTGTCTATTGTAAGGCCCAGGTATTTTACCTCCGTTAACTACCGTGTTTATTTTTTTGACATAGGTACCTACGTAAGTACCTACGTTTGGAAACCAAACCAAAGGATATGCGTATAAAACACAAACCTAGGTAGAGTAAAAAAAACCATGCGAGCAGTCTTTACTGCCGATAGAAGTAATAACTAAGTAACTTTTAAATGGTATCGTCGAGCGCGTGCGGTGACGATGACGCGCTTTGTTCACCCAAAAAGTGCTCAACGCGCCTTAAGAAGTTTTCACCTTAAAAAAAAGGCAAGGTTTTATCATAATCATTCATTTTTATAGGTGTTAGACAGTTACATTATATCTATCATACCTATTTAAGTATTACATATTAAATAGGTACTTCTAACGTTCCACACTTAAGTTGATTCGCGGCATTATACATAACAATTGTAAAATAAAACCATGTTAGGACGGCAACTGTTAATGACAGATACGTTAAAAAGATCCCAGCTACAGTCTGATTTTTTATTACACAAAATTTACCAAAATAACATAATAAACTTTCCACCATACAAGCAGTAAGTACTAACACACATATAAAGAGATACATATAAACAACAATCATAATGTCGTTACGATTATGACATGATAAGCCACAGCAAATTAGAAAAATACTACTTAAAAGAATCAAACAAATTCCAAAGATCACAGCATTCGTTATAAGGTCATATGAAGACGGTGCTTCTTCTCCAATGTGAGAAATAATATAGCGAATCAAGTACAGCAGACCTATGACTCCAACAACAAAACCTATGCCTGCTATCACGATACTTGCAGCTACAGGAGGTAACAATCCACAACATAGTTTAACTACTGGTGCTTCCATGCTAGTTAGAATAATATAAGTCAAACGTAGTATTAAGTTTCACTATAATTTTCTTATAGGTACTAACATAATCTAAATTTTATTATTGATCATGATAATTTATACCTTACTTCATTTTTTAAGGTAAGTATCTGAAACGACAGCTGATGTCAATTTATTATATGTCTGGAGCGAGTTCTGTCTACGGTGATTGTCATACTTTTTTTTTTAAATTTATTATATGGACTTTGTCGGTGAGCGATTCGGACATCAGCTGTTGTCATACATCAAAAATACCTTTCTGCTGATTTATGGTTAAAATGGTAAAGTTCGAGTCGGATTCGCATGCCCTTGATTCTGTTAAAATTCGACCTAAC
The DNA here is from genome assembly GCA_947095525.1 of Trisateles emortualis. Taxonomy (NCBI): domain Eukaryota; kingdom Metazoa; phylum Arthropoda; class Insecta; order Lepidoptera; family Erebidae; genus Trisateles; species Trisateles emortualis. Next base: position 23,053,289 of record OX352729.1, on the reverse strand, counting down.
AAAAACAGTCAGGATCACAGAAATAGATCCTGATCTATTTCTGTGGTCAGGATACTAGATAAAGAGGTCTTTACACTGTAATCATCATATCAACCCATAAATGTCCCACTGCTGGGCACGGGTCTCCCCATACACTTGCTTCAGCACTGAATAAAAAGTAAATTTCGGGACAACATACCTAATTAAGTAGGTACCTAAGAGTGTTGTAATCATTTGCAATAGATACTTTAATATAAATATTTGGGATATGTGCTGCTCTCATTGGTTGGATTTTGATTTGCTCTAACACCCAGTCAGTCGGGCCTAGGACGGCCAATCGTCAAAAATTCACTGATGATAACAACATAACAAGAAATAATTCAAAGTACCTATCTAAATATACTAAAAGCTCACGCACGTTACAATAACGGGTCGCACTCACACTGCACCACCCCGTATCGTATAACAGTAATTTTCCTAAAATAAGATTTGTAATTCGTTATTTTTTTTATTTTCATTTTCATTGACTGCCTTGGTTGTGCACGAGGTTGTGGGTTCGATTCCCACACAGGTCAAAACTTTGTGTGACTCACAAAGAATTGTACTGAGTCTGGGTGTAATTTGTGTCCGTTAATTGTATGTTTGTAAAGTCCCCCGCGACACAGAGCTGGTTCTCTAGTGCGGGAGTTGTCTTTTTTAAAAGAGGATTTTACCTATGTATAAAATTTATTGTGATCTTTACATACTTAATATTAAGTAAACAAAGTCACTCCCGCTGTCTGTACGCTTAGATCTTATAAGATACGTAACGGCCTTCAACGCAGAAGCTTTATATGTATAAAAATAAAACCGAAGCGACGCGAGGGCGGATCGCTAGTGTATAAAAAATATAATATAAATTCATTCTTACGTACATATAAAATGTACTGAAATGTTCTTGTACCTATAGGTATAGAATAGAATAGTTCTTTTTAAATAAAAAACAAAAAAAATAATTAGACAATAACAAACACAACAAAAAAATAATTACTGAAATCGGTCCAGACGTTCACGCGTGATGCCGTGACAAAGGGAAATAGGGATTCATTTTCTATACTAATGTTATACCGAGGAAAGATTTGTATTTTTGTTTGTTTGTAATGGATAAACCCAAAAACGACTGGATTTTTCACCATTAGAAAGCTACATTATCTGCGAGTAACATAGGCTATATTTTATTTTAGAAAAAATAGGGGTCCGAAAACCCCAAATATCTTATATTTGGGTTTTTCGGACCCAAGGTTTAAAAAAACATCCAAAGAAATTCCTTATTTGGCGTACGCCGCCTAAACTATAAAAGATAGAACCATAAAATGTTTTAATTAATTAAAGACCTTAAAAATATCCTTACTAATATTATAAATGTGAACGTTTGTGGATGGTTAGATGGATGTTTGTTAGTCTTTCACGTAAAAACTACTGAACGGATCTGGATAAAATTTGGCACAAAGATAGATTATGGGGTGGAATAACACATAAGCCCGTGGCGACAAGCGAAGTAGGCGCATGGTCGGCTTACGCAGCGGTCGCGCGCGGTTTCTAATAATTTTCGTACGAAATGTTTTTGCGTTATCGTCATCCACGCAGGCGGAGCCGTGGGGGACCGCCACAGGTTATATAAATCAGAATAACACATAGGCTACTTTTTGTCGCGAAAACCGACATCCACGCGGGCGGAACTGCGAGCAACAGCTAGTTATATATAAGAAGATAAGTGATTTTGGAAGAATCGTTAGTGCGTTGTCTAAACCTACAGACGTACACGAATGACTTTGCTCTCCGCAAGGGTCTATGGTCTAGCCCTCTTGCTCGGGAGTTTCGTGAACGCTATTCCCCGTAGACAGAGAAACTGTACATAATTAATGTACTCTGTGGCTATTACCACAGATTACTTAATAGTTATGCTATTACGCCGCGCCGCCGCACACTGGTCCAGCTTTTTAAAAAGGTAGACATAGGGTCGGAATAACAATTTTATTCAGTAAAATTTAATGTTTTATTTTAATATGCAATTATATAAAAACCTAGGAAACCTAGGAAAATAATACAAACTAGTAGCTAATAGCTACTAGTTTGTAGTGTCGATTCAGAAATTTTGTTGGGTAACTATAATAGCTAGTAGCTATTTTATGTAGTTATTTCGATAAAAGGTGGCAGAATTGACTTTATAATTCAATCTATATATGATGGATGCTGAGAGGCGGCTCGCATCTTCTACATGGCCTTTTGCCTAGGGCGGCCAAGACTGCAAATCCGCGGGCTGCTCTAGCTAAAACTAGTTGTGTAAATAAGGTTAATAACCCAAATATGGTCTAGTTCCTAATAAGGTATATTATCAAAATTGCCGCCTGGCGAATTAAAATTGCTAGCGTCCGTAGTTACTTTATTTACCTACATGCTACCTGAAACTATCCGTTCATTAGGTGCCTACACTCTCAAAGCAATGCTTGATCACCTCGTTACACGCTTCCTAGTTCCGAATGAGCTGGTTACAAATAGGTATGTATTATTAATTACACGTATTATCATTATCATCATTTTTCAGGCGTCCCACAAGAATTTCCACTAGACTAGAGCTAACGTTGTCTATTGACTGTGCGCAACCTTTTACTAGGTCGGTGGGCCACCTTGTTGGGAGCCTGCCCACGCTGTGTCTTCTGGTGGTCGCTATTCCAGAACCTTTTTGCTCTAACGGGTAAATGGGTTCTGAAAATAGAAACGATCCTTAGAGTTATGTCGCTCACCCACTCCACTGCCCCTCTAGACAAATGGCACAAGCGATAGTCTAATCGATAAGTCAAAAAAGTAAATGTATGGGATTTGACGTAAGTTTACGACATTATATCGTAGACTTACGTCAAATCCCATACATTTGTTTTTTTTACTTTTTGATTCGACTATCGTTCATGCCACTTGTCTAGAGGCTCTGTTCTTTGGGTAACTTTGCGTCTTCGTATGAAGTCCATAGCGAGCGACAACCATGACTCAGATCCATATAATATTTATATCGCGCAATAACAAATAAAATTATTATTTTTATTTTAGAATGACTTTCGAGGTGTTCATCGGTCTTCTTTTACTTGGTACGTGCATCTCAGCACCCGCGGATGATCCAATTCGCATCGATCTACCAGTTTACGACCAACCTCAAGCTAACTCCGATATACTTATAGAACAACCATTAAAACTAGAGAATTACCCAGGAGGTGATCCTGTATCGGCCACAGGAGGTAACTTTGCTACACACAAACTGCAGGCTGCATCGAGCCTTTTTGGAAGTTCTTCAAATGCAAAGGTAACTTTAAATTCATTTTCATTGTTTGATAAGACAACTCTTGGTGGTTGCCGAGTGGGAAAGTAACCGACTTGCATGCAAGAGGTGCGAGTTCGATCGCAGGTGGCAGTACCAATGTAGTTTATACACTGACGGACTCATAAACTGCATCAAAGTAATAGACGACTTTGAAATAAATATTTTAACCAAGTAGTCAAACTTTCTATACAGATTTAAATTGAAACCTCTAGATTGGTTCGTGAACTTTAAAACAGTGTAGGGTCATATCCTTAAGTTTAAGTTTGTGTACTGGAAAGGACCTTAAGACTTTTTTTGAAGAAAAACAGAAATTTAAGGAAAATTGGTTTAATTAAAAAATTGGTTTTAACAATAGACACAAACTTTATGCAAGTGTTTATTTATGTTTTAATAAGGTGTATTACCTCCACGTGCCCTTATTACGGATTCTAATCTGTTCCGCATAGATTTTATTAGGGTTATTAAAAGATCTTGCGGAATATTGTCCCATTCTTCTGAAAGTGCTGTTCTTAGTGCTGCCACTGTCGTGGGCAAAGGGTTTCTCGCATATACAGCTCTTTTTAAATTGTTCCAAACATGCTCAATGGGATTAAGATCCGGGCTGCGTGCTGGCCAATTCATTGTACGTATCCCAACCTCTTCGCAATATTGTCGAACTTGTGCAGCAGCGTGCGGCCGGGCATTATCCTGCATTAAAGTAAAATTTTCGCCTATGAATCCCATGTAAGGCACCACGTGATCTTCTAAGATCTCTGTTATGTAGCGATGTGCAGTCAAACCCCCTCTATTACCGTTTTGACGGACCATGTCTATGAACACAAGTTCTGTTCGCCCGTTCATCGATATGCCACCCCAGACCATACACGAACCGCCTCCAAAAGGAACACGCTCCTCAATGCAACTTTGAGCATATCGCTCCCCACGTCGACGATAGACTCTTCTGCGACCATCTGCACCATATAAACATGTCCTACACTCGTCCGTGAACAATACGGAGGTCCATTGCTCTTCTGTCCAATTCAGGTGATCACGCGCAAATCTTAAGCGAGCTTGTCTGTGAGCTACAGACAACTTTGGACCATTTGCTGGTCTAAAAGGGGTGATATCCGCTTCCTTTAACCTTCTTCTTATTGTTCGTGCACTCACGTTTACTCCACGCACTTCATTAAGCTCTGTTTTGATGTTAACAGACGTGAGGAAACGATTTCGCAGGGAAGTTGTAACAATAAATCGGTCATCACGACCGGTGGTTGCTCGAGTCCTGCCTGTACCACGTCTCCTTCTGTAAGAATCTGTCTCCACAAACCTTCTGTATATTCTAGAAACCGTAGACTGGTTTAAATTTTAATTTCTACCAATCGTTCGTTGATCCAAGCCCTCCCGCACCAATGCTACAATTTGAGCCGCTTGTTCGGACGAAGTATCCATATTATGGTTCAAAAACTCTCGATGAGTTAAAAAACTAACCCAACAATTCTGCTGGTAACAATAATTCAATTGACAAAAGAATAAAAAATCAATGATAATCAATTTAAAACTTTGCTATAAATAACACGCAAATCTGATACTACGAGTAAATTTTCTTTTCCCGGCTATATTCATTTGTTTTACTGCAGTTCTATTTTTAAATTTTCCTTTTTTTGAGATTAAGAGCCAGTCTTTCCATATTTATATAATTTAATCTAAAAAGTTATCATACTTATTAAAAAATCATTTTAAAAATAATCCTGAACTTTGATGCAGTTTATGAGTCCGTCAGTGTATATAGGTACTAATCAATTGATTCGTCATCTGTTAACGGTGAATGAAAACATCATGAGGAAACCCACATGTCTTAGAAGAAATTGTTAAGACATATCTGATTCACCAACCCACATTAGGCCAGCATGACTGGATCGAAGCCTAAGCCCTCTCTCTCTCTTTATAGAGGAGAGTGGAGACCCAGCAGTGGGACATAAATATATGGGTTGCTATTATATTAGGTATAAGACAATTCTTTTACTAGGGAACAATGTCGCAAAGAACTTATTGTATTGTAATGTACCTATCTATTATACAGGATAATTCCTTCAATGGTATATTTTCTGCTCCTGTCTCCACGCGGGAAACTGTTCTACAAGAAACCGAGGGTTACGGCAGCAAGGCCCTCTCCATCAAAGAAAATATACAAAATGCTGTGGCCGGACTTTTTCAAGTAAGATGCTGCACATTATCACCCAACCACTGTTTTGTTTATTTTTTATTGATGAAATAACAGCTCTCGCACCAGGGTGTAATCCCTGTATAGCGGGTGATTTACAAATATTAAATTTACAGTCACAGACATACTTGAAACAATCTATTAGATATAACAGTTTTTATTCCCGTGTAACAATAAAATAAAATATTGAACAGAGGTACGGCTCCATACTAGCGAGCAAGCCGGGCTGGGGAAGGACCTCCATCTTACAGGAAACCACAGCTAAATAACTAGATACACACAGTGGTGTAGTTGTGGTCCTCTGTGGGAGTACAGGTCTTCAGAGCTCACTTAGGGATGCGTTTTAAAAGAAACGTTTTCCTATTCCAGGGATACTCCAACTTAAAGGCCTGGATTTAAAAAAAATGGGTCGGCAACACGCAAGTAATACCTCTGGTATTGCATGCGTCTATAGGCAACGGTAATTGCTTAACTTCAGGCGGACCGTAAGCTTATTTGTAGCTTGTAGTATAAAAAAACCTACAACACAACGTAAATATATGGCTACTGAGCCACACATAGAATTTTGTCATAGACATTGTAATTTATATTAAAGGAAATGCCAAGTTAAGTGTCTTACTTTCTGCTTTTCTGTGGCGTTCTGCCTACTGTTACCGACAGCCATGTAAGTAGGTACTCTACAAATTTTAATTTTTATAGACAAATATCTCTTTAGCATTATTATATACTAACAAACAATGGTACTTGGTCAAAATGTAGAACGCTTCTTTTTATAACAACAATTACGTACGTCTGCCCCTCTAGACAAGTGGCATATACGGTACCTACTCGAATCGAAAAGTCAAAAAAGGAAATGTATGGGATTTGACGTAAGTTTACGATATAATGTCGTATACTTACGTCAAATCTCATTCATTTGCTTTTTTGACTTTTCAGTTCGACTACCGTTTATGCCACTTGTCTAGAGGGTCTGCACACGTACCTGGTTGTTACAGACGACTAGGTAGGTACTAGCGGGAGTACCCTGGGATAAGGAAAGTTTATTTAGAAATCAATTACTCCTAACGAGCACTGAAGATACTCGAGACTCACGAACAGGAACCGTGTACACTAGCTTTAGTGTTCTTTAAGCTGGAAATCTTTTTTGAGTAGAACTACTACCTATCTGTAGACCTACAATTCTAGATGTGGACTCAGTGGCGAAGTAATCACTCATTATGATAACTATGCACCTAATCTTACGTATTTCTAGCCATTTTTATAATTTAAATATATGTATTTATCTATTATTATTTTACAGCCACAACCCATAGTGGATACAATAAGCGAATCTGAAAAATATGGCAACACTGGCGACAAATTCTACAGTGCAGGAAAAGCTTTGGTGGGAGGCGCATCGGGCATTTCTAATTTTGTCAACACAGTTCTTGAGGTAAGAACGACCGTCACAAACAAAAATGCCCACTCCTTCAATAAGGTAGACCGATGACCTGATCAAGGTTGCGACTAGCTTATGAACAAAGTCAGCTCAAGACCGAAAGTTGTGGCAATCCTTGGAGGAGGTCTAGGTGTAGGTCCAGCTAGTAAACCATAATGAACTGGCCTCAAGTACCCCTACACTACATGCACAGTCATCATTTGCGGCGTGTTGTGGGTTCGATCCCCACACGGTATATACCTATAGGTATATTTTTTTATGTCTCATTATTTTAATTGATGAGAGTAGGTATGTGAATTATCGCGACAACCGACCTAAAGAATAAAAAGTTTCATAGATAATGCAACCTCCCATTGCACCCTGAAGGAGGTAGAAACTCGCAAAACCACTTCACAAAAAATACACCCAGAAAATTTAATGTCTCTAGGACCAGCAGTTGAGGCTGTGGGTGTGGGTGTTGATATATATCCGTCAGACAGGACATTCATGACTTTTAAATTCATATTTTAATAATAGATAATTGTACCTATTTATTTTTAAGATGAGCGCGCACACACGCAAGGGAAAGCTGAACTCGATTACGATATTATAATATGAATAGATAGATATAGACAAGCTGGCAACCACTGAAGTATCTAACGTTTTTATTTTTATACAGGTCCCAGGTAAAATTTTCAGCAGTTTCACTCGGAGTGCTACAGAGAAACTCAACAACTTGGGTGGAAAACTTATTGGTTTATAATACCAAAATATTAATAAGTATCTATTTTTACGAATTTTCTGTATGAATAATCTTAAAATACAAATATGAGTACCCATGATAAACATGTAGTGCAATTGACCAATATGCTGGAAACATACCATTACAAAACTTAAATAAAAAATATTTATACACTGACCCCGACACAAAGAGCATACCTATAGGTAAAAGTAAATACTTATAAGTACTTAATTCGTTAGGTATATTTTGTGATTCAAGCGTCGTCGCATTAAACCTACATAGGTATTTTTGTTAAAGAATATATGTATATTTATGTACAAAAATAGTACCCTGTACCGCTAGCGCTGACATAAAACTCACCTCCCACTCCTTTTTATTTCAAATAAAGGATCATTTTAATAAAAAAATGTCAAACACCGCTCTCTTCCAAACTATTCACTAGCACTCTTAAAGAAATATTCAATACTCTGGCCAGACTCAGGCCACAAAGGGCATCATAGTTGATGGAAAAAGACTATCAAATCTCCGGTTTGCCGATGATATGGTTATTTTTGCTCCCACCGCTCCCAACCTTGAAAAAATGGTCCAGGAATTACTTCCTGAACCATTTCTTCATGTGCTTGGGCACAGTAAGCTTTGAGGTTGGACTAATATGAATCGATTACCTAAAGATCAAAATCATTGCCCGGTCTGGGAATTGATATCAGGGCGTCACGATCGACCACAAATAAGCTTATGTTGCGATTATTATGTTCACAGATCCAAATATGTGGAATATGTGCAGTTAGAATTAACATGATCGGCATAATATTTTTTATAAGAAAGTACAAGAAGAAAGTACCTACCTAAGTGATAATATATATTGTAACAATTTAGCCAGTAAATTGTAATTAAGTAAATAAATGCACCGCGTTAGATTGTCTATTTAGCTGTTACTAAGTAAAATAAAACTGACTATGTACCTACTATCATAAATATTAATTAGTGTAAAATAATATTTTTAACTTGCGGTTAAAGTATGAAATTGTCGTTTTATTGTAATAGGTACCTACTTCAAATTGACATAGAACCCTCATGGTTTGAGATTTTTGAGTGAAACTTTTTTCACATGGTACCTATAAGGTTCTTCTTTTAAAAATGTGCAGCATTCGATTATCGACTTTCATTAGACTAGAAAGATGGATACTTCTAAAATTCGAGTGAATTTTGATTATGAGTTCCGACGTGGAACTAACGCGGCAGAAACAGGTCGCAATATCAATGTTACGTTTGGAGAGGAGACTGCTAATGAACGCACCGTGAGATTTTGGTTTTAACGCTCTCGTGATGGAAACTTTGATTTAAAGAACGAACGACGTGGTAGACCGCCCACACAGGTGGATAACAATGAATTGAAGAAGATGGTGGAAGCCGATCCGAGCCAAAATACCCCGGAATTAGTGGCATGGTTTAACGTTACCTTACCAACAATACTGACTCATTTGCGTCAAATCAATAAAATAAAAATATATGAAAAATGGGTGCCTCATGATTTGGCTGATCTGCAGAAAGAAACGCGTGTTGAAACTTGTGTTGCCTTGTTAAATCGATACAGAAATGAAAGAATATTGGATCGAATTGTGTCATGTGATGAAGTGGATGAAATGGCTGACCCCAGGTCAAACGCCGCAACAGTGTCCTAAAGCAAAGCTTACCAATAAAAAGGTACTGGTAACTGTTTGGTGGTGTCAGCGTGATGTTATTCCCTATAGCTTTCTCCGAACTGGTCAAACAATAACGGCCGATGTCTACTGTTCCGAACTCCGAACAATGATAGCAAAACTAGCAGTGAAACAGTCCCGACTCATGAATTGATCTTCACCATTATTGCTTCATGATAACGCGAGACCTCATACAGCAGCGAGAAACCGTTTTAACTCTACAGGAACTGCAATTAGAAACCATTCGTCACCCTCCGTATTCGCCGGACCTTGCTCCAATGGACTATCATTTTTTTCGTGATTTGGACAATTTTCTACGTGATAAAAAGTTTTCTTGTCAGGAGGCAGTACAAAATGTAGCAACACAGTTTGTAGAATCTATATAACCAGAGTACCTACTATCGCAAAGGCAAGAATGACCTTCCTATTAGATGGCACCAATGCATTGCTGCCATCTAATAGGAAGGTCTATTATCGATTATTAGGTATTATTATCGATACATTGCAATTGCAAAATTAAAAGAAAAACAAGTTTCATTTTTTTTGTACTAATCGGCAATTTCATACTTTAACCCTACCTACCTATACCTATGTTGAGATAGTTACTTCTTTTGTTTGCGACTAACTGTAGCCAAATGATAAAGATTTTGGCGTGAAGGATTAAAAAAAGCATAATAAGTGAAGCGAGCTAATAAAATCAATAAAAATTTGCTAAATTGTTTTACTTCCAAACTACTCTATTATATATTTATTAGCATATTATTTACTTGTTTATTTGTGTATGCTGTATTATTTCAATTCATAAATTTTAGAATTGCATCTACTTTATCTTATCTCTGTACCCCCAAAAGTTGACTGGTAGATAGTGCCTCAGGCATTAAGTCCACTGTTGTACAATTGTTTTATGCGCAAAAATCATTTTTTTTCTACTTCCGCACTAAGGAACCTGTGTCGCGGGGAACTTTACAAATGGTATATATGTATATATACTAATATTCATATTCATATTCATATCATTTATTTGCATTCCACAATGTGATATTAGGTGGTAAAAAGTGGCTTAAAGCTATGTACATTATGGACCCTGTCGGGCACAACAACATTTAATATTTTAACTCTATCCTATACAATAATAATATGCATTTAGAATCTAGCACTTACTTTCTAATAATTGAGATCAAATTTACAACAAAAAAAAACCATAAAATTAAAAAGAATATTACATTAAAAATAAAAATAACACTTGAAGTTCTTTATCTTTTTTAACAATGTGTAACAGTAACAGTGTAATCATACTTTCATATTATCGAATATCTACATAATGATATATAATGTATGTATTTGAATTTTAAAATATATTTGTTTCTTAATTTTATTGTAATTATTGAATAAAATTAAAAATTTGTAAGTCGTTTTGGTTAAAACTATTTGTTTAATATTATAAAGCTGAAGAGTTCGTTTGTTTGTTTGAACGCGCTAATCTCAGAAAGTACTGATCCGATTATTTTTTTTTTTTGCTGAATTGTGCATTTATCCAGGAAGGCAATAGGAGCGGAGCAGTAGTGAAATATTTTGCAAAATCGGGGAAAATATTCCAAATTACCACGCGGACGAAGTCGCAGGCGACCCTGTGTATAATTTATTTGCTTGTTGTCACAACTGCATAGCCTAAACCGCTGAGGCTACATACATGAAACTTTGCACAAAGGTATTTCAACCATAAAGGGTTTAAATAACTAACGGATCAACGGTTGAATGGAAGTCCGTCATTTTCGAAGGGAGAAGCATCAGCAGCAAGCAAAAAATCAGTCCAAGGTAAAAAAATGTTTAACCTGCTCGAAGCTGGAGCGGGTCGCTAGACTCGCTAGTAATATTATAAATGCATATGTTTGTACGAATGGACGTTTGTTACTCAATACAATCACGAAAACACCGTCGACACAGAGATAGATTATATTCTGGAAAACCACATAGGCTACTTTACATTACAGTGAGATTATACTTACGCGCGGACGGAAGCTAGTTTGATTTATATCATCACTTATCAAAGATTGCACTACGATAAAAGTTACACAATAAAACCGTTTAAGGTCAAAATCGCTTTGCTAAAATGTTTTATTTGTGTAGTTATGGCTCCATCCGTTTGTTATACCGATGATTCTGCCAATGTCAAGGTTGAGAGAGAAAGCTAATTAAGATTGATGTTTGGTCGAGCGCCAACTTCGTCGACATTACCTAAACATATAACAATTCAACGTTTTGTTGTTTTATACGTGATAAACCTTTCTATGATTTATGTAGGTAGTAGAAATTAAACTATGTATATTGAAACCAGACCATAAAAAACAGAAAAATACGACAATCCGATTTCGTCTGTGTTATTTAAATAAATAGTGCAGTAAGTATATATATATATAGTAACTAGGTGATTTGCTAAAAAAACGGCCAAATTAAAAGCCGAGGCAGAGGGAGCGAATGAAGTCCACTAAGTCTAAGGAGAGGCTTCGCCTCATTGTGTGTGTTCTACCGCCTGTACAATGGGCTGTGTTCTGAGGAATTGTTCGAAATGATGCCCACGGCCACATTTTATCAACGCACCTCTCGCCACCGACAGGGAGTTCATCCTCACATCCTTGCACCTCAAACTTGGCGTACCGCAAAATTCCAGAGGAATTTCTTACCACGTACGATCAAGCTGTGGAATGAGCTCCCTGCCGAGGTTCTCCTAAGAGACTATAGCATGGGGTTCTTCAAGAAAGGAGTTATAAGGTTTTTAAACCTCAATCTAGGAGCCACATTAGAACTAGATGGAACATCATGGATGAATATTTATTATAATTTGGTATGATTTTGTAGCATTTGAGCGTAGTTAGTAGACAAAATCTGAGCTCGGTAGTATTAAAATTAAAAAGTCGCGGGCAACAGCTAGTACATTATAAATTGAACTACTGCTTCTTTAAAAATAACGGGTCTGAGGAACACATAATGGGTAACTTTTTAAATACTACCGAGCTCAGATTTCGTTTACTAACTACTCTCAAATGCTACAAAATAATCATCATCATCTCAGCCTGATAACGTCCACTGCTGAACGTATAGGTACCTCCCTCATGTCTCCACAATGGCCGATCCAGAGCTGTCTGCATCCAGTGCTTTCATGCAGCTCTGATGATGTCATCTATCCACCTACTGGGAGATCGTCCCATGCTGCGTTTGCCTGTACGTGGTCGCCACTCGAGAACCTTTATTTCCCATCGATTGTCGGTGTATTTTGTTCTACGTATGCAGTTAAAAGTTAAAGTGCAAATATACTCGTTATCGCATAACCAGGCAATTTTATCAAATCCTTACCTGATATTTACATTTATTAGTATTGTCATGCATTTGAATGTAACAATCGGTGTCAGCGGTAGCTTGTAACATTATAAAAAAATGAAAGATAGTAAATGTTTTTAAACGTTTATTTTATTATTTTAAACCAAACCGATTTTACAATAATACGTGTTTCTTATCATAAATCAAAGTGTTAAGATATGAAGAGGGAGCAGTTACTATGTCCTTAATAAAATTAACATAATGCTAAGAAGAACTTAAAGTATGTTAACCATGTGTAATATCTTACTGTTATTATTTTTAAATGCTGTAATTATTTACATAAGAAGTAATCAATTTATTCTTATTGGATAATATATATAAATGGTGAAGTTTCGATTGTACGCATTAAGATACACAAGAAATTACGTTTTTTTTAGAATTTGAATATATTTAGGTATAATAGGTAGGTACCTACATAATTATTTGAGAAAAATAATTGAACATAATAGCAGAAATATAATTTAACATCATAGTGCGGGCAATCGTAACTATACCATTCTAAAATTTATCTCGGCCGAAACTAAAAAAAATAAAATATATTTCATCAAATTGTAATGATTACCAATTATAGTAAATAATATAGGTTATATCATAATTATCATAAAATATGTCATATCTTATAGTTCTGATTTAATGCGGCTTTTCATGATTACGTTATTACAATAAGTTATGCATATGAATATAAAACACAAACTTATAATATTTCACGCAGAATCAGTTCACATCCTGACGCGACGTCAATATTTTTTAACTTTTCGGAGCATTAGATCAAAAGAGCAAAATGACAAATGGATAGCAAATTGTAAAAAAAAACAATGTCAGAAGCTTACATTGTCAAAAGCGCATTAAGTCAAAAATTCTACTTATATACTATTACTATATATTATATACTTTTTCTTGCAAGTCTGACGAATAATACGACTGCGACCCCTGCGTATATGGGTACATATGCAGGGGACGCAGTTCTAACATAACCTAAGCCGATACAAATGACGCAATACCTTACCTATTACCCAGCCAATATTAGGTAGACTAGTAAAAATAAAAATCGATATTCGAGTACCTAGTTAACCCGTTTAAGTTAGTTTATTGCCAATATGTGTTTATTGACAATGTGCTATCCATTTGTAATTTTGCTCTTTTGTCCTTATGCTACAAATTAATTTTTCACGAGTTATAAAGCTAGCTATACAGCAGCAATAACGTACACGATCGTACCTTGGAGCACAATAGACGTGATGTCGCTCAAGATTTCGTGAAAACAACAGGTATTGGTAAACTGGTTAAGTATTGAACCACCCAATCAAGTTTCAAAACCAACTGAAGTCGCTAGTTTATAGTTTGATTTGGCATTCCTTTTTTAAAATTGGCACGTCGCTTCTTGGTGTGAATTGAACAAACATTTTGGCCTATTTTTTTCTTATTTTGGCTTAATTTCCTATAGGCCGTAAGCTGCCAAAGAGTCAATTACCTCCCCACTCGCACTTTGTGGAAAAAATAAATATTACTATTAATCACATGTCATAATAAATAGGTATGTTTTAACCAAATGCCTAGTCTTTTATTTTTATATACGATAAATCAAAAATATATACTGAGAATATAATCAGTTCAAATGCATAAAAATTATCATTGGTCAAGACTGAGATCATAATTATGTTTATTTTTATTTAATTTGATTTCTTTTATTCTAATTTTGTTACTACATTGAACGATTTACATAAATTGATTTAATGACTTTAATTCAATTTGTATATAATATATAGCATAATTTCTGAAATAAACCTTATTATTATTATAATCTCAACAGCAAAATTTGGTAATTTTGTTATTCAAGAGATGTTTGACATTGACAGATTACTTCCTAACAGAAATATTACCCTTTATTTATACATATTGTAAATAAGGTCATTTAAATAAAAAAAATCAACGTAATAAATAATTGATATTGTGTGAAAACTGTGCACACTAAATATAGTCTATAAAAAATAGGGAATCGCGAAAATATGTATTTCATAATACATTTAAAATATTAGTACATGCAAACGGAAAAAATAAAATTGTATTAATTCATAAAATCATATTTCAATAAAGATAATTAGGTTTTTTACAAAAAGCCTCGTCACTACATATTAATTAAATAAAGATTAAAATACTATTGGAGGATTTCAGCGAGTGGACAGTTGAAAATTATATATTATATTGCCAATAGGGGTTTATAATGTTCATGAGCGCCGGAACTGAACAATAACGGCGTCTAGAGTACCTTGTTCAACACATAAGCAAATTATTGAAAATTAATTAGCCTACGTCGATGATTTTATTAAATAGACTTGTATTTGATAATGCAAGGATCCTTATAAACCGATTAGGTAAGTATTAGCGGTATCAGTATATTTACGATCAACTATTATAATAAATTGAGTGCATTAGAGTTCATAGCTCTAGTCCCACTACTTAGATGACGGGTGCGTGCTATTTTTCTCCGGACCTGTCACCAGAAATGTGTACGCCAAGATATAATGTAGTACGATAAAATCCTCAGACATACGAGATATGTACGAGTATACTATTAGAACATGCAACATGTAGATGTTTAATTATTATAATAAGTATAATGTGTTAAATTCTATTTCTATTATAAAGACGTTTATACGTCGCCGACAATGGCCATTCCCTAAATACTAACAAATAGATCGTTATATAATTACCTTACATGTATAAGTTATATATTGTGAAATCCACTGAAATCTTTCTAAACTGCTGATAATATCGATTATTTATTAATTCAAACTACTCAATACATGTAACACTCAGAAAAAGATGTAATATTAATATTATTTTTATGCATTGTAATGATTACACATATAATTTCATGAAATTATCCTACAAGTAACAACATTTTAAAATTTATTCTAACATCCATTAATTTAATAAATGCAACGAGGATTTTTGTAACAAACTACGGGTGAAAGGAGACCAGAAAGTACATATTGGTCTTGGATTTGTAGGAGAATCGAATACTACTGTCCTCTATGGACCACAAACGGGTCTTCTATAAGATTAACAATACAGATTATTTAGCTACACATTAGGAACTTATCTTAATACATTTATTATTATTAAAAATTGTAATATACTAGTAATCAGAAAGTTAATATTTGGTATTTCAGTATTATCGCCATTTAACAGTGAAGTGTTATGTTTGTCACCATCCATACAAAATCCAGTACCAATTTTCTCACATGATGTTCTCCTTTCCACAAATTCTTATTTTTATAATACTTCACTTATAAATACTTCATAAATAAAATACAGAAATTCATGTAATTTCTTTAAATAGGTATGTGTATATAATATAAATCTATATATGTTACGGTCTAGGTAATATAAAAGGCTACTTTTGTATGTAGGATTTATTTGAAATCTTCAGATTACAAATAAATCTGAAACAGCCCTATATGAAACGTATATTCGAGCGCACAACTTCGCTGCAAATTGTATCATATCCTATCCTATAAATAAGTGTAATTATCGAAAGCGCTATCGAATTATTTGTATTTGTTTGACTAATATTATTTTAATCAAATTAATTAATTATTTCGTATGTATTTTGTCGGTCACACCCTTGTCCTCCGTTGTCATACGACTACAAGGCGCTCGACTTGAGAAACTCGGGTCTTTTTAGATTTATAGACAGAGAAATTGAATTATGCAGTTATTTGTAGGATAGGGAAGATATGCATCATTAAACAGTCAACAACAAAAAAAACAAAAAAGTATGTCCTGGACTCACAACACAATAATTAAATATAATAGTATCATTGAAATAATTATCTATTTATTTATATTTAAACAATTATTTATTTAAATAATTAACCAGTTTTAGTATATACAAAATCTTACAACAGCATTATATTTCCTACCATACCTAGCAGCCATTCATGATATAATGGCTGTTAGAGCTCTTTGAGAGCCAATATCACTAATTATTATACCATTGTGATGAAAAAATTTAACACTTGTGATGTGACAAAATAAACGTAAATGTGTCTTAAAATTAAATAATTAACTCCGCGGTCACGCAATAATCACACACAGTTCTTCGCATGAATCAAAGCGTTGATTGTGTCAGTTATTATCACGTTGAAGATTCGAACAAATAGATTGCTATTATTTGTGTTTGAATGGTTATCATTTTATACCAACGACTACATCCTTCTTTCATGTCGATATCTCTTCATCTTGTGCAACGTTCGTTCGCAGGGAACTTAAAACAATGGCAAATGACGAATAACTACGTACTCGACGTTATACGATATCTATTATAATACTTTCGGCGATCATGATCGCTACTACAGTGCATACAGTGCATTTGACCGTAACATATATAATGAATTGTCTAGTTAGAGTAGTAACATTTATATAATGAAGACGTTGTGAATTAAATTTAAACTCGCATCATAGTACTTTTAATGATTCAAATCAAATGACTCATCTTACTCCTCAGCATCAATAAGGTCCAGCACCGAGAAATCGTATGCCTTGTCGGACCTTAACCGTCAGGGACGAGTAAGACGCATTTTGCGTACCGACTCGACGTAATTCTTGTTGTGAGACATGATCGACTCCTGGATCCTAGGAGGCAAATCCTCAATCGATGGCGCGGCGCCCTCTTCGATATCAGTGCGCTTGTAGAATAAGATGTATGGGGTGCTGGAGCGGTTGAGAGTGTTCAACTGCGACTCATCCGACATTGACACAGCTTCGTCATTGTACATGTGCCAATCATCTTTATCTTTAGCGAGAGTGTAGTAATGACCCGAGTCTAAGGTGGTGCCGTTATGGATCACGGCCGCATACAGCGTGTATGAGGAGTGGACTGCTTGAGAACGCACCGTCGGCAGATTTACGGTGTGATTGTAAAACATCGAGTGCATCAGTTTCGTCTGCACATGCAGCTTCGGGTCGAATCTATGAAAATAGGTCCTAATTTCAGAATCAAATCATCTTTTTAAAGCGGCGTAAGGTCTATTGCCAACGAAGGATAGCGGTAAAATAAAGAAGAGGAAATGGTAAAATAAAGATAGCTTAACTGAATAGAGTTTCAAAATACTTACTTAAAATTCTTCAGAACAAGGATCAGATATTTCGGGGTAGTTTCAATAAGAACGCTCCTCTCAGCGTTTCGCAGTTCACCACAATCACGGCATTGATAACGATTGTCACCGGTGAGGCTTTCCTTGGAGCAATAGAATTCAAGAAGACTCTGAACGGAATGCTGCCAACCCTCAGGTTTGTCAGGGAAAGCCAGCTGGAGATCACGGAATACATCACGAGAGAGAGATGACGAGTGACACACGACGCACTCTACACGAGTGAGTAGGACGCCGCCAAACATGTTGTCAATGAATGAGTCCCGGCGAAGGAATGTCAACTCATAACGCAGGCGCTTTTTCGGTAGCACGCGCCCTTCGTTATCATTAGAGCTTCTCTTCTGGCTGCCTGAAGATGATCCTGAAAATTTGAACATATCAGTTAGTACTGATTAAATAATTAACTATTTAATCGAGCGATCAAAATTTCAATTGGGAATATTTCGAAGATTCAGGTTTCCAAAAAAATTTTAACGTTTTCCAATGACAAAAGGGAAACTAAGGTAGAATTTTGGTTTACCTTCATCATTATTAGTTTTATTAAAGAGCAGAGATACGCTTACATAAATTAGTTGCTATAGTAATGTCACCTGATGCGCCGTCAAAACTTATATTGCGCAATAGATCCCATGTCAATTAGTCTTTATAAAGTTATAGTAAGCTGGCATCTAGAAAGCTAAGCTGCTCCCCAAAGATCTCCACAGCATACTGAACTGATCTTATCCATCGGCTACCCGCGACCTTTACCAGGTCGTCGATCAATCTTGTTGGAGGCCTGCCCACGCTACGTTATCCAGTTCGTGGTCGCCACTCCAGAACTTCTGCCCCAACGCCCATCAGATCTACGAGCTATGTGCCCTGCCCATTGCCACTTAACTAAGGCAATTCTTCGAACTATGTCGGTCTCTGTCGATCTTTCATGGAAACTCCAAGCATAGCTGTTCCCATTGCTAAAGAGCAATGGGGAGAGCTATGCTATGGAGTTTAAACCCAAAGGGGTTTGACATGTGTAACATGACATGTAATTTTAATCACTGCTTGCTTTTGTAACCTGTATATATTACAAATACAGTTTCGTGTAACACTAAGCTTGTAAATTTGAGTGTTACCATGGTTACTGAGTAATATTAATAACTTCTTTTATTACTAAAACAGGCCCTGTAAGAACTTGATATGTTGATTTGTAAAAGTACTTGTTTTATTAAATTTCTGACCGATACGGAACACCAGAAGACTATTAATATATGGATAAGTTACATTTACAATTGAATACTGCAAAATGATATTAATATGATGCAAATAGAACGTTTTATGTGTCTGGGGTCTGGGTCTCAAAGGGAAATTACATGCAGTCGGGGTCAGGCCATTTTGGAAATTGGCGGTGTTTACACCCCGTGCCTCGGAAAGTAAGTAAAGCCGTCGGTCCTACGCCTGATCTCTCACTGGTCGTGTCGGATTGCCGTCCCATCGGACTATGAGAGCGAGGGAATAAAGAGTGCACTTGTGTTTGTGCACACACTTGTGCACTATAATATCTCTCACGCAGATGGCTAGTCTCCGTTAAGATTAGCCGCTGTGATCGAAATTCGGTTCGAACATTATTATTATGATAAGTTAAGACGCTGATAGCTTTTAAACATATTATTTATTAGTGTATATTTACCAGAGCCACCCGGACGTGGTGACACCGAGCGACGATTCGGGCCTGCTTCGGCCGCATCAGATTCACTATAAAAGAAATAAAACCCTTAATACTTGTTATATATACGAAGTTTTACGTATCCATCCTTATAGCGTCATTTGACAGACAGCCTTTAAATTAGGTAAGCAAAAAAGCTTATGCCAAAAATCTTATTTTATGGATGTGGATGTATGTCGTGGTGACTTAACAAACGCACAATTCACGGACACAAAAGAACATCCAGACTCATAACAACCATTTGTGGCTCACATTTTTTTCCGTGAGGAAATCCATCCCAAAACACGGCGAGCAGTGGTAAATGGACAGGTAAATTCTGATGAAATCAGAATATGACAAAAGTGACCTTTAAAACCACTGAACCATACGTGCAGTCTATTATTTGTCATGTGACGTAAATTAAAGAAAAAAATAACGTTTCACGTTTCACATGTGCAGTATATAGACTTGCTGTATGCTGAAGACCATCAATGCTCTTCGAGTCCAGTACAACAATGCATTCATTTAAAAAAATATGTAATGGAAATTTAAGAAGTTTAGTAGTACATACTTTGAGGTGTTTGGTGCCTGGTGGGCGGCATATGCAAACATCCGTGGACGGTTCGTAGCCAGCACTGCTGGACGCGTGTAATCGAAGTTAACGTCCGAGCAGTGTTCATATGACTGCAGAAGCTCGAATAAATATCTGTGGGACAAATATAATACCATTTTTAATTTAAACAATCGATCATAGGGGAATTTCCTCTTTTCTCAGATCGTTAGTGATATATTTACGCAATGGGACGTGACTAGTGACTAGACCATGGATGAGTTTACTATGTCGACATTTGGAGATGGTCAAATCAACTTACAAAACTACAGTTAATTATTAATACAAGATACAAACTTCAAGGGAACTCACTGTTTCAATAAAAAAAACGTCATAAAAAGATCAGTGACAAAACTGGAACAAAGAATAACCAAATCTGTACCTATTTCCATTTTTCATAATCATTAGTGTCCTGTATAAGTATACCCTGTATATATATAATAGAAATAAAGTAAATTAAGTAATAATTATTTTTTATTATTTTTTATAATTATTTATTCAGATGTTTTTAATTTTTATTTATATGTCCCAATCTATTTACGACGGGATGAGGTCGTCTCAGCCATACGTCAGATTTTTTCCATACCAATCTGTATATTATTTAAACTGACCTTAATAAGTTAAAAATACGTTCTTATACTCAAAGAACAGTTTTAATTATTTAGATGTCCAGGTTGGACATCACTTAAAAAAATGTCTATGTTATGTCGGGTTGTGTTTACCTTTTTTACAGAATGAATTAAAACAGGGTGTAGTTGTATTGGTTGCTTTAGCAACAGCTGTCAAAATTTTTGCAAAAATGGATTTCCTTTTTAATGACAATGCTAAACAAGTTAACCAGGAGCCATAATACACAAAAAAAGGTAATTTGGACAATATATAGCT
This sequence comes from Trisateles emortualis, assembly GCA_947095525.1. NCBI lineage: Eukaryota > Metazoa > Arthropoda > Insecta > Lepidoptera > Erebidae > Trisateles > Trisateles emortualis. The sequence continues at coordinate 23,032,195 of OX352729.1, read as the reverse complement.
TATTATGTTAATCGGGACTATTGTATCTTTCAAATAGTTAAACACTTTTTAAAATTAGTGCAGTATTTCCTAAGATCAGCCAAGTCATATAAACAAACTTACAAAATTTGGCTCCCTTTAAATAATATATTAGTATAGATGAAAATTAATGCTTCGTTGATTAACCGGTCTCTTTCTTATGTTAGTATAAAATTACCTTTTCATTGATAACAGGTCTCTTTCTTCCCGCAATGAAAAATGTAATTTCCATGTACCTAGTTACCATAATCATTTTTTACCAGTGATATTACAAATAACAGCCGTAGTGTCCGCTATACGCATCTTATTCTTATTCAAAACTATTCAGGTTACACTGAACATACTCAATTGTCACGTTGTTAAAGTGTTATCATTGTTGCTGGATAACAAGCACTTAGTATTGTGAGGGGAGACTTGCAAGTGCTAATATGAAAATGATCGCTATTATCGCTCGTTGGCGCAACTGGAACAGTTTAAAATCAATTCGCAGTGAATAAATTGCATCAGAAGGATACTCTAACGATCAACGATCATTGACTTTAAAGCGGGTGAATAAATTTCCACAAATCATACTTGAGAACCCGTCCAGTTAAAATATACTTTCAAAGAAAAATAACGAAATCGGTCCATCTATTTGGCCGCTCAAATGCCACAGCTAAACTTATAAAAAGGTGTTAAAAGAGCATAAGATAAAATTATATTATGATGATTTTTAAACGTTTATGGGTAGCAGTACGTACCTACTGGCGGATATACCTAAATGTATCTTTTTATTACAGAACTACTAAAAGAGTAAACACTAAATATTTATCGCCTTGCCTTCTGATTATACAGTTTCAAAGAAACATTGGAGACTGTATAGTTTTAAATGCATTAAAGAGATCATCTCAATGTTTATGAGTTTCATACTTTTCTACAGACATACACAACACATTCAGTATTTTTTTATGCTGGTGATTTGTTTAAGTAAACCTAATTTGACTATCGATGTCTATTGTAATTCAAGGACAGTGACACATGTATAAACAAACATCCGAGGTTTTTGAACTAAGCTGAGGTGATAGATTTCTTTAATACAATAATTTCAGAAGCAAATGTTGCGCAGTAGTAAACGTCTTTCAGTTTGATACATAGGTAGTCTATGCACTGACAGTCTGTTTCTTAATCTTTTATCTAATGAAGTATATCAGATTTTACCTTAGACGGTGGAGAACTTAATAAGTTTATTCCAAACCTTATGGCATTGACTTTAGAGACTGGCCACCTGCTGGTACAATACTATGTTGCAAAAATAACAAATATTTATGTAGTGTAACTCACCCCAAGAATTCGGAGCTATCATGTTGGTTGTCCTTGGTGAAGAAAGGTGGTTTCACCACACTGAAGAACTCATGGGGGCTCAGTTTTGTGCCCACGGAGTGCATCATCTTGCCGAACAGCATACCCATCCTGGACCAGTACGGCACCGCAGTCATCTTCAGTACCACGTGGGTACTGAACCTTTAAGACAAAGAAACGTAACCTTCAAATTTACGGACGTTTTGACTTACAACTTAAGAGTTTATGTAGCAATATCGTAATTTAGGGATTTCGACAGCAAGGCAGCAAGTATTTTATTTCATAACACATATCAAAACAATCCCGAAACCATAAAATAACTGTCGCAAATGTATGATAGCGCCTCGGCTTCGCATTAGTCAATATTTACTTAGTTTCCACAGTAGTCCCTAATGTTTGAAAATAAAATATAGCCATGTCGCTCAGTGATAATGTAGCATTCTACTGTTAAAAGAATAATATCGGTCCAGTACATTTTTCACAAATGCAAGGAATTTTTTCATCTTGCTCGTTAAGGGAGGGGGGAAAAAGCGGTAAACATGTACATGGAAAAACTTATATTAATTTGTATTTGCAGAACACATGGAGCACAAACTTTTTGATAAAAAAATATATATAAAATGTATCGCGAGCTGCTGCTAATAGATCGCTACTTAATAAAAAACTATAAAATATTATCGCAATTAAGGGTAGGTATACAACACGTAAAATATATAGAAATGACGCAATTTCTTTGTAAATTTTGCCAGCAAACTTAATTCGAAACGACGCACTGGCTTACTTTATTTTAAATACAAGTAAGCAGTTACTGAAGCCTATCGCGGTATCGCTTGCGTATTGCCTACGTAAAAATGTTAACGCCAGGACTTTGTAATGGAATATCACTTGTATAGGAAACCAGTTTGTTGAAAATGCATCCCTAAATGAACATTGGAAACCTGTTAAGTTTATAAGAACTTTATTAAAAAAAAGAATTATAGTTAACTGGCCCCTTGCAGATAAAGGGGACATACATCAACGGATGATATCCACTGAATTGAGTACAGAAAATCACTTATAAATGCACATGAATATAAAACACAGCAACAAACCTTTGTCACTTGATAAGAATTGCAAAGCTGTAGGTATATTGAAATTTGGTGTCACAAGATTTTCCGTTCTATATTATATTTTTTCCATGTTAATGTTGGATGAAATAAAGGAATTTACAAAATCGCTTTAATATTATAAATTTAACGCTAGTTGTGTATTTTTTTTCTATCTAATGTGTTAAATGTTGAACAAAAAACATCTACTGACTGTCCTATCACCACTGAGCACATGAATTTAGATAAAGATCGCTTTTGCATGAAAGTACTTAAAATACTGTACTTACTGTCTAGTAACAAGCAGGGCTTGCATGACACTGTTCATGTAACAAGTATTCCCCAGATTGAGGAGTCCCACTTTCCTATTTGGAACATTTTTGTTCATGCTGGTCAAACACACATTCCTTGCGCGCCATGGCTCCAGCTGCAAGTAACTACATCCAGGCGAAGCCATGTGGCGGTCCAAGCATGAAATCTACATGAAAATAATGAATACGTAAATTATAAATAATATTAGATTTTTCAACAAATCAAATTGTATTGTTTAATTATGCTGGAACTAATCTCAATATCTCATTTGTTATTGTATAATTAGTTAATGAAAAGTCTGTATACATCACTCTGGACGGCACGCCTGTCCGAACGATACCACACAGACGCTTCTCGAGTTGGCATGATGCTAGTTGAGATATTGTCTACACGGTCCACTCTCGACTCAAGCCGACTAACAACTGAACAAGAACTTTTGCATTGACAATGCGCGAATAGCGACGAAAATAAGGAAGTGCTCTCGCGCATATGACCACAGTATAACAATTCATACAGTAGGCGAACGAAGGTACATGTTCAGGGTACCGCAAGAAAATACAAACTAATCCCATTAAGGATAGATTAATAGAAGAAAATAGTACAATATTTACTGGAAAATAAAATGCACTTATATAACCCTATCAAAATCGATATCTAATAACTATGAGCGAATTTAAGACATTAATCTCAAGTCAAACATGACTAACCTGGTCATCATAGCAAGCAGTCAAATGGTATATTTTTAAATATTTGGTCAGCATTAAATATATATACCTAGGTTATGTTAGGTTCGAGTTAGAATTTTTTACAACTAGATCTAGAAATTCGTCAGTGGTTTTCGGCTGACATCAAAGGCATTGCCATACTGTATTATTATTATACTGTGTGAGTAGCGAATACTGACTTAAACAATATTAAAAAAGAATATGGTCTATGTCCGGGTGTAAGTAATTTTTTAGATACTGAATGTATTTTAAAACATTAAGTTAAAATAATAAGTACCTAAGTAAAATAGTACCTACATAGGCTATATCTAGTCCAGTATCAGATGGTCATGATGTGTGAGTTTTCCTAAGATATTATTATAACTTACCACATCCACATACTTGTCCTTAAACATGTCTTGAGCTTCACCTTTCAAAGAATTGATCAGTGTCTCCACCGTAGCCGTAAGAATATCGACAATTATCTGCAATACCTCACGAGCATACTGGCGGTTCTCACTAGCCAAGTGAGTGAGTAAATTAGTGACGTGAGGAGCGATCTAAAATAAATAAAAATTATATTGTTAGAAAACATAAAAATTATATTGTTAGAATTTAGTGCCTAAGGTATCAAATACTTAAGTGCTGTAATATAATTATTACCTGATCAAAAGCTTCTGTAGACTCACGTACAGAAGCTAAAACGTGAAATATGGCTTCAGCCACAGGCCGACTGATCGTATTATCCAGCAAAGCTATGAATAGGCGTGAAATATTGTCCACCGACACTTCGAGGAGTAAATCAAATCTTTCATTCTCCTGGACAGAAAATAATATGTTAATATAATATATTATAGTTATATGGTTACGTGCAGAAAACACAGCTAAATATGCAAAGATTTAAATTTTTAAATTTGGCCCGATGATGAGTTATGCATTCGTCTGCAAAGACAGTATTTTATTTTATTCATTTTAAGCACTGTTATACCAATTAAAAAATTGAAAGAGATTCTTTGTTAACTACAAAGAATACAAAAATATTAAAAAATTACTAGACTTAAAAATAATTAACACCCAGTCATGCGTTCATCTCACAATACTTCAGGCATTCAGACAAGATCACCTTCCAATCATCCACAAACACATCACATTCTGGTTTGGACTCAATGAGAGTATTGAGAGTATGAATTTTTAGCCCTCTGAAATCCGCCCAGGGCATAACTGTCTCCCTCACCCTCTCTCTCTAGAGCCGGGGCTGTTGTAAAGTCAGCACAGGACTTGTTCTTTTAGTATGAAATTATTTTAATAACATATATATGTATTTCTCTTACCTCTAGAGCCTGAATGAATGCAATAACCCAATGACCCAGTGCTGCATAGCCATACCACTCGTGCATCCAAATATAAAGGCACGATAGTGAAGCCCTTAGGCCAGCACCAGCTGGACCATTGTCCTCTTGCTGCACAAGCCAGCGTGCAGCACTCAGGGTCCCTTCCTTATCTTCGCGGTCCAAAACCACAAGCGCCACCGATGCGGCAGGACGAGCATCGGATTCTATGAAACAAAATTCCGAACTTTACAATAATATTCAGATATACATGTTGAATTTTTATGTAATATATAATACATATATATAATATATATATTACAAAATAATTCAACATTTAGAATTCATGATTTAAGTCACGGCAAGAATGTAAGAATACATACGGTAGGCCAACATGAAATATTGATCTGTAGTCAAAAGTCGAAGTGGTCGCTATTTTGACATTTTGGAATATACATATTTTAATGTCGATAGCATGGATGTTTGTACTAACAGTTTGGTCCTACTATAATTTAGATTATAGGCCAAATCAATTTTGATATTGCCCGCAACAAATGAAACATGTGCATTCAAAAAGTAGACACAGCGGTGTAGTTGTGTTTGATTTTGAAAGCTATTTAAAACTTTCTTAATTAATAATAAGAGAGCTTCTAAACATTTTTATTATTTAACTACAAACTGGTAACTTAAGATAAAACCCGCGCCGCGGCACGACACGAAAGGAACCAAACCCAAGTAGCACAAAACTGCATTATAAGATGTAACAAGCGGTAACATCGATAACTTTAGCACCTATGAAGAGTTATTACAGTACACTCGACCTGCAATAGGTGAAAAGTGAGCTTTCACCTGAATAAGAACGTTATTATGCGTCATGGAGACCACGCTGTAACGCTTGCAGCGTTAATATAGGTAACAAGTTCAGTATTATACAGCTTTTAGCAATTTAAAGGATTTTTGTGGACTTTAACTAAGCTATATTCTGAATTGAAGACCACAAGTGTACCCGTAGACCACTCGAAGAACACGGGACCTACTATAATGTAATCAGTTATTCTGTGGCTTCAAATAGCAAAGATATAATGCCTTTTGCTGCAAAATACAGTGGAATTTGTGTAATGTTAATCAGGTACACGCAATCGTATTATAGCTCTTATAAAGCCCACATGATCACTATGGGTGAACATTATATGATGCTAAAGCAAACTGCTCTATATTAGCTCACATGTTACCCATATAAAAAGGACTATGATTAACATGCGTTAATCCAAAAAATATAGTATGATGTGATGATGATGAGGCTTAATCCGCGGATCCCTAAAATTCCTGCAGAGTTTATCGGTTCACTAATGATTATTACCTACAGTTATTTGCATACATGTTACCCACTATCAAGCTTTACATGAATCTGTAGCTGACTTGTGTAACACAAGAACCACTCGTAACAGCTCGTTAATCAGTAACGTACCATGAGTGGACACTTAAACAGCTTATGCCGTTTGATTGTGGTTAATACGGTACACATTGCTTGGCTGCCATTTTTTAGATTCTAACCTATGTACCTATACAAAATAATAACAATTTGTTTATGTTTAGTCAACGAAAATAACAACAGAATTTGAATAGAAAATGTAATGATTTCATACGTAAACAGCTTATTTTCAAATTACGAAGGAAAAATAAAAAGACTTATTTTTTATATTAATATTATCAACCTATTTTATACTATAATTTTCAAATAAATAAGAGATATTTTGAGAGCGCGTGAAAATTTTCGTCTATATAGTATTTGACAATGAACTCGCTTTCCCATTCGAATTTCATGGACATGGAGGAAAAACAACCGATAACATATTGCCTATATTTCCCATAAACACTTTACAAATAAATGGTTCACACAAAACATCAAAATAATAAGTACATAGTAAGGTGAAAAATTTGACAATTTTGCCACTTGTGAATTGTCAACTCCATAAAAAAGTTACTAATATCCTGGTGTATTTTGTGCTGAAAAATAGGTAATAAGTACTCTATTATTCAGCCCTTGTGGTGTATAAAAGGTAACACATACCCTGATAATCAGTCATTATTCAGCTCTTGGGGCGACTGTTGCCTTTAATAATGCCCAAATAACGCTGATATAGTGCAACCAGCGACATTATTCAGCGAAGAGATGAATAATGTAGCTAGAACAGTGATTCAGCTACTATTCAGTAGAGCTGCCCAACTATCGATAGTTGACCTTGAAAACTAGTGACAATATCGAAAGGTCTATCGATAGTATCGATATAACAAATTAACTAATACTATTGATTGGAATGAATAGTATCGATAATATTACATGTTAATACTATCAATAGTATCGATAGTGTCGATATTTTTAAATAATACTATCGGTACTATCGATAGTATCGTTGTATTAAATAAAAAACTATCAATACTATCGATAGTTTGTAAATTATCGAAATTATTACACTATCGATAGATTAATAACCGTCGATAGTATTGTTTCCCAATTATAGCTGACAGGACTAAGTGTTGCGCTTTGTTAATTTGTGATTGTATTCGCATACACTATAGGAATTAATACGATTTCTATATATATTATTTTTATGAGATTTAGACTAGCTATATAATTTATTTGTATTGAAAGGCAATACTATCACCGTTTATTATACTATCGATAGTGTGAGCTATCGATAGTATTACTCCTAAACATATGCTGGTCTTCGATAGTATCGATACTATCGGAGCTAATACTTTCGATACTATCGATACTATTTTTGTGTTTCAATACTATTGCCCTGTATCATACTATCGATAGTATCGGTACTATCGATAGTATCGATACTATCGATAGGCTATAGATACTATTGATATGACGTCAACTATCGATACACTATCGATAGTTTAGCGATAGTCGACTATCGATAGGCAACTCTACTATTCAGCGCTTCTGTGCTACTTGGGAACCCATACATATTTAACTAGCATATCGATCGATACACCTAGGTAAAAAAAAAAATTAAATCAGTCCAATATGTTTTGATTGTATTCATTACAAACTAAAATACATCTTTTCTCTTTGTAATATTAGTAATTATAGGTTACCTAATACGTAAATTAACCCATAAATTAGCGAACAAAAAAATCCTATTAATTCTACTAACACTACTAACAACCCGTTATCAAGATACTCAAACGTTTCATTCATTGACCTAAAGAAGTCACCTTGCTAACACAGTGACTTGTTTAGGTTAATGTTTTGATAGAAGGGGCAAGTGTTAGCTTTAGCTTAAGCATGTGAACCTTGCGCCTTAACACTAAAGCTCATATTTGCACGTCTTGACCGGCCTCTATTGATTCAAGAGGCCTCATGAATAGCTATTGAATTAAATCGAGGGGTAGTTTCTAGATCCGGTGCGTCGTAACATTGTTGTATGAATTTACATCAGATTAGCATGTATTATTATTTACTATTACAACGCAACATTGCAAACTGCAATAGTTGTATACGTAGGTTTTTTTAAAGTAATCATAATTAATATTGGCAATTTAAGGGTTAACATACAAGTTGTACTACCGGGTCCCTTTTGTGAATGTGAATCATCCATGGACTTACCGACTCAAACACACAAAATATTCAGTTGTAAAATAATTATAACCATGTAAATATAGTTAATTAAGTTGCATAATAAATATTATACGTACAAACTCAAACTCAAAATTCATTTATTCATTCAGGTTACAAAGTAACACTTATGAAGATCATAAATTATGAATAAACCAGAAAGATGATGTTAGCAAAATTTTTCTACGGCTAGTTCGCTGATGTGGAGCCTTGAGAAGAACTACCTATGTATAATCATAATATCAATGTTAAAAATCCTACTGCATATATTATTCCTACTGCGGGTTAAGGTTTACCTAGCCTAACTGTTAATTGAAGAACAATGCAACACACTATTAGAAGAAAATTATATTGGTAGTACTCACGGGGATCAGAGATGAATGAATAAAATTTGTCCAAAATTGCTGTCACAATCTCATGTCGGAAGTTGTCATGTGCTGAGTTCACACATTGTACAAGGAAACCTTCCACTCCTTGTAATAGGGGCCATAATTCATGTAAACTGCCAGCAGCACGAGCTAAAATAAACAACACTTGTTAATACTATACTAAAAAACTATAACAAAAGCATGACAAAATGGATTTCATTCATATGGTGACTCACCAAGGCATTTGATGATATCTTGGCAGGTTTTTATTATTTCTTGTGAAGGTGGCAGATACTTAGGCTGTTCAGCCACCAGTTGAACATACTTCTCAAGCGATGCTAAATCTAATTGATTCCGATTGTCATGAACAAGTTCATGTTTTTTGACCGCCATATTTGGGGTCGAGCTAAATAATATTCAGTCAAATATTAATGTTATATAAACAACACATACAATTTCATGTCATTATTTGAACACTGCACAAAATAAAAATAACCTTTAGGTGTAGTACATTTGGATGGGAAAAAATAACTAAAAATATGCCAACAAAATTAAATTGGTCAAGCAGGGGAATGTAAAAAAAATAAAAGCTTGAGAGGTTGATGCACGATAATAATATAAAGCCAACGGTGACACATAACTGTATCAAACATACATAAAGTCATAACTATCAATTTATGTCTGTTTGTATCAGTTAAACACATATATTTTATATATTGTTATGTTACAGGATAACTTGGAAAACCACATATTGTGGTAGCACCTCAAAAAAGTACTATGCATTCTTATATTTCTTTGGATATTTTACATCAAAATAGTGCATAAAATCAAATAAAGATACCAATGGTGGTATAATTTTCCTGTATACAAATGTTTGCTTTTGATGTAAGGTATCAAACCAAACAAATAAACACATAACCCTTCTTCAAGGCAGTGATGGTTAGAATATAATTGTTGGTGTTGTCTTAGTTTTTGGTGCTGAATACAAACACAGAACAGAGTTAATTTAAAACAAATCAAATATATAAGCTTAATAAAACTATATCCCAACTGATTAAACAAAAATCAAATTAAATAATATTACATAATCAAACAAATATAAAATCATAAGAATAAAAGATTTCCAATTTTAATTTCTTGATTAATTGACTAAATGTTTTAATGAAACAACTGTTGGCATAGTCTGTAGTTATATTTCATTAACTTGTTATTATTAAGAGAATAGACATGAACACATTGTGTGCACAAGATTTAAAAAATATATACACAGGTATATACACAAAAAGGTAAACAATCTTCTCTCTGTCAGTTTTTACTTGATAAAATAGGACTTCAGGTTTATTTTAATTCTTACAATCATTATGTTATTTTCAATATGTAAGTAAATCTCTTTCAATATAGTGTAAGTATTAATCTTCGCTAATCACCCAAAATTAATTAATATGCCTGCACTATACCCTAATCCCTGCAGCTTAATAGAACAATACTTTATACTATTAACTGGCTAATTTTATAATAATAAGCTAACCATATAGTTACCATGTTTCTTTGTATCGCAAAAACCGATTTAAAATATTCCCCAATGTATAAGGTAGACCAACGACCTGGTAAAGGTCACGGGCAACCGATGGACAAGGTCAGCTCAGGACCGAATGATGTGGAAATCCTTGGAGGAGGCCTATGTCCAGCAGTGAACATCTTATGACCGATATGGATGTCCTGGAATCCATGTCCAGTTTTTTATGCCTTTCCAACAAATGTTTCATGAAAAACGTTAAAGCTAATGTGAATAATTCATTAAGTAGTTAAGTATCTACAAAATAATAAAAGACTGTTTGAATCGGGGAGAACAATCCTTTCAAAATAAACACCCCTAACTCACTTTCATTAAAACGAAGTAAACTCAGTTAAATAAATAAAAAAAAATAAAAAGAACACACATTAATCTATACATTTACTCATTTCTGATAGAAATTTAATATTCGTCTAAGAACTTACGCCGTAGGCCTCATATTGTTATTTTTTTTTGTCGTTTTCTTTCTCCTTCCAGGCATTTTACTAAGACGGTTACTGCGCGAGCCGACTAAGAAAGAGTAAAATGGCAATTTTATTCGCAACTCTGCAAACAACTTCAGGGATAATGTATTTTTTTTACTGCCTGCTAGTAGAATAGACGTAACATAGAACATAATATACGTAAGAGCCTAAGTCACGATAATGTATTGATCGATGTTCCTTCATAATTAATGCTGTGTGACGTAGCTTAATGCAAGACGAAATTGAATAAGGAACAGTCTAGTTGAGTGGCCAATTTGGCGCGTAAATTGTTGGTTGAGTTTTTTGAGTTTAATTAATATGACTTATGTCTGAATTTTGAATGTTATAGCAATAAAATACATTTTAGCACTTACATGTAAATATTTGGTTGGATTGATCACCTTTGATAGATTTTCAGACTCTGATTCTGTTTACGCATGTGCATAACAAGTGTCATGCACTTTTCACGAGGTTCCGTTTCACGTAATGAGTTTCCCGGCTTTTCATGAATATAATAATTTTAAGTCCCGATATTATGGCAAATGTATTTGGCGACAAACCTACTTTTGTTTAAAGTATGGAGTATAATTACAGAGCCAGATTTCGTTATTTTTATGGCAAAAATATTGAAAATCAACACTTTACCGTATGGATTTTTTATGGTTACATTTTAATTTCAATATTTTTTTGCTAAGTATGTTTAATATTTCGCAAAAATATTGTAGTTTAACCCTTTACAGCATCACATTGATATTTTCTTTCTTTTCAAGAAAATATAATTATGATACTTTGCAGACTTAGTATGTTTTAAGAAAAATAGTAAAAAAATACGTAATTAAAGGAAATTTACAGTCGAAAAATTAGGAACAACATGCAAATATGTTTTAAGCAATGTGGAAAAAGTCGAGCCCGGTGCGGGACTCGAACCTGCGCCTTGCGGGTTCCGGCCCAACGCACTACCAATTGTGCCATCTGAACTCCTGCTCTAGAGTTCGAATTTGTCTACCGCTTTTTTACGTCTTGGAGTGACGTTAGCTTCATTCATTCAACCGTTAGCCGTTACAGGTCTATACGTACAACATCTTCCAATTGCAAGGTAAGAATGTTAGGTAGGTACTTAGAATGAAACCACTCAATATTAATAAATAATTTAGCATTTTTGCTATGCATTTAACTCAAATATATTATGATCAATTTGGAAAGCAATGTTGACTTTTTTCACATTGCTTTAAATATTTAAGCTCAATGCATAGGTAGCAAAAATGTTAAAATATTTATTAACATACATGCAAGCAAATAAAATTATAGTTTAAGATTCGGAACATCATGCAGTTAGATTTGGGTTTGGTAAGGTAAATAAAAAAACGCAAAGTGCGTAACGATTACGATCTTTGTTCGGGCACAAACAACATTTAGGTACACTTTTGGCAACATATTTGCGGATTTTTGATTACATCCCACCATCTTACACTTTTGTAGATCAGACCTCCACTGGGGCCCACCACCCAGTAACTTCACTTGCACGCATATCTATTTAGTTGTCATCTTTTTACTTGAATGATATTCTCAATATCTAGGTTTAAAGGGATGTCATTTAAACCTTTTTTAAATCTTTTATGTGTAGTAGGTGTAAAAACTCTTACATTAAAATAGATTTGTTCATCTTTGTTTTTAGTTACCCAATGCATGATGTTTCATAATTGAAAAATAATGCATGTTGTTCCATATTAAGCACAAACTTCTAAATACAATATAATTATGATATTCATGCCATTACTTACGTTTCTTGTTATAAAAGTGCTGGGGATTCATTTTCCTATGACTAAAATAAGTTAATAATTTTATTTTTATGCGCTAAAGGGTTTAAATATCTTTTCGTTATTTTGCTAACTCACAAAAATGCAAAATGGCGGTATTGCCTGTTTTACTGACCGATTATGGTAACAGAACAGTAGGTACAATAAAACTGTCATCTGTTGGTGTTTCGATTAAATAGACCATGAACTTAATCGAATATAATAGGTACAAAAAAGATGGTACCAGTATTCTTCTGTAACGAATTTAGTGCGGCAAATTTAGAAGTAAAGGGTTAAGACGATGATTTTTTCGGACTACCAAGCAATTTTGTTTCGATTTTTGTTACTTAATTAAAACTAAACTTATCGATCGCGTATCTACCTAATTCAGCTATTAACTGATCAAAATAATAGTAGGTTCAGAAAATTTATATATTTTTTCAATTTCATCTTTCTTGGTAAATGTTTAGGTAATGAAAGCAAAAATGTAAATTTCGCCCAACATGGACATTATAATAAAAATAATGTAAGTGGTCCGTAAAAGATGTCATTGATATTAAAAGTATAAACAACAATCATAGACCAGGGTCGATATTTTTTTTAAACAAAAAAAATAGTAGGGTGAAACCCATTGGAAAAGGAAGAGAATATAACAAAAATGAAAGGAAAAATAAATTACGGGCGATCCGAGGTCGGGAAGTGGAAGGGGGTGAGTTTTAAGGGTGAAAAACGGTTTTTGTCGATTTCCGGCAAAAATACAAGTCCTATGGAAAAAGTTAAATGGCAAAGTTGTAGGTATTTTTTTTTTTTAGTTTATTTTGGCAACAAACAGTTGTATACAGTGATAGTACTTATAATATGGTATTAAAAGGTATTAAAAGATCTACCTACGTTCGTATTCACTCTTTTTCGAATAGGCATCTACGCATATAATTTAAAGAAGATTCTACAACTTTTTCAAAATATTGTATACTTAACGTCTTATTAAATATTAACATTATTAACGTGCATATTAGGTTTTAATTATATTTCAGTTTTTGCATTTTCTGAGAAAACTTAACATAGCAATGTATATAATTCTTTTTTACACCATTAGAAACTAGAGATTTCAAAGAAAAAAATACTCCCTGATTAAAAAAAAACAGATATTTTGACGTGAGATTTTTCGATTGAAAATAGGGTGCTTAATCGTTATTAAGTCAAAATAAGGTGAAAAAAAATATTTTTGTCACCAAATTTCGTGAAAAAAGTTTAAGATAAAAATAAAAAACCAAAATCTTGGTTATTTGAATTTTTCACATACATTTTGAGGTCATGTGAAAAAAAAGTGAATACAAAAGTTGTAGATCTTTTTATTAGGTACCTAGAACTTTGCCATTTAACTTTTTCCCTAGGACTTGTAGTTTTGCCGACAATCGAGGTAAACCCTTTTTTACCCTTAAACTCACCCACTTCCCGACCTCAGAATGCCCGTAATTTAGTTTTCCTTTCATTTTTGTTTTATCCTCGTCCTTTTCTAATGGGTTTTATCCATCTATTTTTTTTTCACTTTAGCCATTTTCATAGGCTCCAGCACTGGTCTATGTATGAAGGTCCACTTACAAATGTGTTTGACATACTAGAAAGATAAAAGATATCAATTTTACCTGTAAAAACTAAGTCTTTAACAACATTGAACAATCTACGAAATCTTATTAATGAAATTTTCACAAACAGAAAATCTACTCAATGTAATTTGTTTGATTGCTTACAGGCCTTAATATTAAATTAGATCTAGGCAAACCTGCATATTGTTGTGAAGTACACTTGAAGAAGCTTATGTCCAGTGGCCTGCTATAGGCTGATGATGATGATGTGCTATCGCTTTGTCTAATGACTTTAAAAAGCAAACTTATGCGCAATTATTAAGATTATTAGTTTGTTTATGCGCTGATAATGCTGTTAATAATTTGCAGAGTTAACTTTTTTATGAGTATACTACATGTGATGTGATACCATATTACATTGGCTTTGAATTTAAAAACGACCACTACTATTGTATTAGTAATTGTTTCAAACATTATATGTACATGACAGCTTTAATGTATGCTTAAGTAATATATTATGTAATGTAAAGTAATGTAATATATATTATGTTCAAAAGGTGGCAGCCTGGTGATCTGTAAGGCATGTTTACCTACATCAGCCCCCAGACTCTCACAAAGGAATGAAGATTGTTTCTGTATTATACTTTGTTTTTAAAATGTAGGTAAGGTGTAAAATAAATTTTATTATTATACATTATAGGTGCCATTTGTTTTACTTACTGTAATACTTTTAATGATTTGAAATGTATATTCAAAATAACACAGAACTGCCACTTTACTTATCTTAGTAATCACTTTATGCCAGAGCTAATCTTCTGTTAAAAATCTTTAATTTTGAAGAATTCTCAACATCAAATTTAGAAAAGAAATCTCTTGGATTTTCAATTTAACACTGCTAGGGGAGTGATAACTTTACCAACTCTGGAGTAGTGTTACATTGAAAATGGAGAAACAGGAAGCATTGTAGGATACAGAGGAAGAGATCAAGCATGTGTCATCAAATCTTCTTATAAATAAAAGAAATTTAAGCCAATATGTATTGTGTTATTTTTGCAATATATAAAGCAAGCTTTTGATGGTTAGAATCCCATTTTTATAATATATAAAGCAAGCTTTTGATGGTTAGAATCCCGTTTTTATAATATATAAAGCAAGCTTTTGATGGTTAGAATCCCAACTAATGTTATACATGCGAAAGTAACTGCCTTTTCGCAACTAAATAGCTGGATAGTTCCTAATGACATTTAGTAAGGAGATATATGGTATCCTGGGGAAGGATATAGGGTAGGTTAACCAACATTCAGTGGACAGAGTCTCATACATCTAGTTTGTCCAAGATTAAGAAAAGTTATGTGTCACCTGATATTTTAGAATATTTAAAATAGCACTAATTCTTACTGCCAGCAGCATTATGATATGATGATAGATAGTATAGTGTTTTTTACTTCGTCTTAACTCTAAGAGACTGAACAACTGGGCAATAATAGACAATTGCTGAATTTATTTAAATTTGACATATGAAAAGTATAGATATGTATATAGAGAGAGATATATACAGTTGCTTAAATAGATATTTTTTATCAACATATTTAAGGGTCTAGAATGACTTATGGCTCGTATTGCAAGAGTCTATAAGATACTTACCATATAGCTACTTTTTGTCTACCTTAAAATGGCTCACTCACCCGAGAAAATCCCAAATCAAATAATCCACTGCTAATAATTAGTCAGTTATACTGAGCAGCATTCAGTTTTGTTTCAATTATTATTACACATACTACTTCTAGGTGTATAAAAGATTTCAAGTATGAATGCAATACATAATAGGAAACAAAGAAAGAATAGCTATTGGCTGACTAAAATCAAATGACTACAATTGTGTACAATTTCCATGTACTACTGCCAAATGTACCTCTTTCATACTATAATATCATTATTTGGTATGATAAAAAAAACAATATAAGCTTTTAGAAATACATATATAAAACTCTGGAATAAGTCATAATGTATTCACATTTCAGAAGAACTTGTTTTCTATCTACACTTAATGTTTCTAACTGAAAACAATATTGTAATTGTTATTTTAAGTATAATTTGACTGATTTACTTTCATCTTACTGTGCATGTTAAGTACACCTATACATAATACAAAATAGTATAAAATCAAAAAAGAATACAATTTTTTGTGGTTTACTTCTTCTTATACTACTTGGTGACAAACAAGCATATAGCCCACCTGATGGTATGCATAATGATTTATTTAAAGCATGGTATTTTCCTACTTAAAAATAAGATCATTAGACGATAAGTTCTTAGACAAACATGATAGTTATGAATTATAATGTACATAAACATAGAAAACCAAATCAATGAAATGTATATTACAAAAGTCAACAGGCCAATCAGAATTGAGTAAATGTAAATATTGCAAACCAACATGCTGTTAGGTAATTGATGTCGAAATGATATTTTGCTGCTTTTCACAGCCCATGATAATTTAAAGCCAATTTTTCATCAGACCTACCTGTAACATAGCACTACATAAATGTATGCAGGTATTCATATATTATGTTATTTGATCTAATTATCAACCTACAAGCTTTTCGATCGAAGTTACGATTTACTATAGGTACCTATAATGTCATGAGGACTGTACCTTTGTACGAAATAATTACCGAGTTGATTTTAAAGCAAAATTTTGATAGGTAGCTACCTACTTTACTGCCAATAGATGTGATTAAGATGGCTAACCGATAACCATTCTTCCCATTACTCACAATGTATAATATATGAATCCTGAAATCTTCTTTACGCAAGAACACACCAATTTTCATCTGTATTAATACAACTCATTGTCCTGATCACCACTTTATCTTTTGTATTCGTGATGAAATGCCAATGATTGCATTGTAGAAACTTAAACAGGAATACAGGAGCAAACAAATGTTTCCATTCTCGTTAAAATAGACAAATTCTTCTCGTCAACAAAGTGTTCACAGACTTCTTCCCTGCAACACCACAGAGATTAGCTACGCACGATCATTATTGCTCATCTATAGAAAAAAGTTATATTTCCGAAGTACTTTACAAAGATAATCACGAAGACACAATCAGTGTACCAATTTCTGCGAAGTTATAGACTTTAAATATTAAAATTAAAGGAAAGATTCGATATAATATTACCAACACTTCTAAGAATCGCACACACAAGCACGTAAAATAGGTATATGTACAGTAGGTACAATACAGTTGATTGGTTTTAGTTGATTGAAATTCTTTAGTTTATGGTATGTCAGGCAATGTTATTGATTTTACTCAACAATAACAAATAAAACTACAAAAGTACTCAGAGATGTTTTTAATAAAAACTTTGTAGTTAAATTGTCTTCATTATTATACAAAATTTTAAATAGGTATATTAACTACTTTTGCTTGTAAAAGAGTTTGAATGATTTAAATATTTTAGACTCTGTGGTACAGAATTCTATCTATTGTTCATTCATAGACTAAAAACCATAAGTTGTTTAAAATTTATTGACAAGTAACAATAAATTTCATGAAAATCTTCGCGTTTATATAAAAACAATGTGAAAATATTACGAAATAAGGCATTTGTATTATTATTATTTCTAAAAGAAGTAAAATGATTGGCATCTAATAAATTGATCTATGCATAAAGTTACTAGGGTGTAGAGTACATAATATAATGGATGCATCGGCATCGTCAAAAACAGATGCCGTTAATGTGTTGGGTTTCTTTTTAAAGATTGATGGAAGTAGTTTTGCTAAACCTGTGCAACAAAAGAACACTGTTATTAAGTATACTAAGATTCCGGATTTCGATTTTGACACTAGAGGTATGTAGTTATCTAGCATTTTTGTCATGATGTAGGTATACAGAACGTTTGCATGACGATGACGCACCGTCCTCAAAGAAGTTTTTCTATGTAATTGGTATGTTTAAGATTCAGTTGAAGATATTTTGCATGTAGCCGCAATCTTGCATAATCGAATTACCATTTATTTGTTTTTAACAAAGCTATTTGACCATTAATTTGTTACTAGAAATAAATGTGCAAAATTACTACCTACTATCTTCAGTCCTAAAATATCGTGTAGCATTTAACGGTAGTTATCTCAAAACAAATTGTATGATTAGTATTGTTTTATCAACATGGTAAATAGTACTTATAAGTAATCATCAAATAGCCCTAGCTATATCAGGATAACGAGAATAAATACGCCAAATGCTCTGTAGTAATTCATGGGTCTTGCGCAGAATGTTAATTTCTGGAGAAGCTAGCTGTTGTTGCTGTAGTCTCTCCAACATCGAAACTCATGACAAAATCTGACAGTGTCAAAAGTCCAAATCTCGCCTGCTTTTTAAGAGCTTGGTAGTGATTTTTTCATCAAGAGTAGTAGACATGATCTCAGCAAATAGCCCCTATGAAATACATGATTCACATATGGAATACAATCCTTAATAGTTGACTAGAGAGAATTGCACCAGTTTGGCTTGGAGATTTGGGAATACCCACTCTATTGAACTGTACGCAAAAGAATGGAGTATGGCAAGATTCCTTTTTTGCAAATCGGTTTTGATGGGTTTGGTTTAGCTCCAAAGTGATTTTTCATAAGAATTTGACTTTGGACCCCAGAGTAATAGGATCTCCTCAAAATATAATTAATGATAGTGATAGATTGTAGCATGGTCGCTGCCCACCCCAATGGGAGGTGGGTGTGATGATATGTATGATATATAATATTTATGGTAATCCAAATAAAATTAAAAATGTACCTATCTAACATGCCAACCCACTAAAAAGTATAGTAGGTGGCGGAAGTGAATCTAGCCAACCTATTTAGCTTGGCACTGACTTCAATCTGTAATTCAGTTATACAATGGACACCCAGTGATCAGGCGCTCCCTGTAATCAGACATGTTA
Organism: Trisateles emortualis; assembly: GCA_947095525.1. Classification (NCBI taxonomy): domain Eukaryota; kingdom Metazoa; phylum Arthropoda; class Insecta; order Lepidoptera; family Erebidae; genus Trisateles; species Trisateles emortualis. Next base: position 23,013,046 of record OX352729.1, on the reverse strand, counting down.
ATCACTGTTGAATGTAGTATGATTTGTGGTTAAAAAAAAAACTCAGTCTTTTATTCATTTAGATCAAATGCATGATACCTATGAACTTCAAAATAAGCACAAGTCAACATATCCTACATTCCTACAACCAATTTACTGACAAGGGATACTGATAGAATCTTATCATTTTGATCTGTCATTTTTCGCATTACAAGGTACTCTTAAAACAACTCTTAAAAAAAATCTAAACTATTAGAAGTATTAGGCAGTGCTCTATAATCCAACAAATTCAATAATCCGACACTGCCCTGCAAATCATTTGTCGAGTTAACGGAAGTCCACTGTATTCATGTTTTTCAAGGTGGTTTAACTTTTTACATGAAATTTATCTGTGCAAACTGTTTTCTGTTTTATTTGTTTTTTTGTTGAAATTTATTTGAACAAAATTTGTTCAGTGAGTGCTATTTCCCTTTTTATTTAAATACTTGACATGCATTTATTGAATGTTATTTTTTTTATACAACAGTGTCATGGCCTACTCCACGAAGCTATTCATTGCAACCTCGACTCCGGAGAATCATTGCAGTTGACGATGACTTGAATTTACAGAGTAACAGGTCTTTGAAAACAAAATATACACCTACTAGTAAACGCAATGACTTTAGTAGAAAAATAGCAACAATACCAGAAAATGAAGAATATAATCTGCATCCTAGATTTTGTTAGTATAATATTTTGTCAATATGTTAATATTCTAATTTATTATTTTTGCATTCATCATCATCATCATCTTAGCCAAAAGATGTCTACTGCTAGACATAGGCCTCTCCCAAGGATTTCCACAACTCTCGATCCTGAGCCGACCTTGTCCATCGGTTGCCCACAACCTTTACCAGGTTGTCGGTTCACCTTGTTGGATGCCTGCCAACTCTTTGTCTTCCAGTTCGTGGTCGCCACTAGAACCTTTCTGCCCCAATTTCATATTTTTGCATTGCATCTGCCAAATTATATAATTTGCTATGTTGTGTCAGTATTGTAAAATAATACAGACAAAGGTCCTAGAAATTGTACAGAAATATCTGACCAGCATTTTTGTTTAAATTATCATTATGAGTTGTTCAATGATACAAAAACTATAATGATATGAAAGACTGTGTTCTGACAAATAGATTGGCATGGCATTGGTGATGCTTTATCAACACTTCTAGTGTTGATAAAGCATGGCTAGTTCCGCAGCCCTGATACTGAATAGCAAAGGGCTATTCAGTATCAGGCTAAAAGCTCAAAATGCCCCAATATCACAATAAAATGTGTCGGTCCATGCACCAAACAATCTGTATTTATAAAATGTATTTCAATATAAACAATACATTTACTTATACATATAAGTAACCCTTTCGGCCGCCTATATATAAGGCAATGCATTCCATAAACGTACAGCATGTAAGTTAAAGGATTTCTCATAGAATTTTGTGGAATACATTGGTTGTGCTAGCGAGTGTGCTAGTGAGACCTCACATGTGTCGTTCAGGAACTGAAAACTTACTTTTAAATGTAAATAAGAGGGGGTAACAGGATTAAACAGGAGAGGACCCAAAAAACCCAAAAAAACCCTTAAGAGTGAGAGAATATGAGAATTCCAGCGGATGTCAAATAGGAAGCCACTTGACCATATTCTGATATTGTAAAATATAATCATATTTGCATAAACCAAATATGAATCTAATGCAATAGTTATAAAATAATTATTTCAGGTTCAATCAAGGATAGAGCATCTAGCAAAGTCAACAACAAATCTGCTAACAGATCACCTAAAACTGATAGTAACATAGAAAAACAGCAACCCAATAGGATTATCGCCAGATTAGCAACCTCTACAAAATGTAAGTCTATTTGTTTTATTTAATAAAATTGTTCTGATTGTCCATGGTCAGAAGGATAAAAATAAAAAACAGTCTCCTATTAAAAAAAAAATACATTTTTTTATCAATGTTTAACATATTAACTTAATACAAAAAGATTAAACTGACCAAATAATAGTGCTTATTACTAGTTATTACACAAAATATTTTTACTGGGTGGGAGTAAAACTCACAAAATTTGGCATAGCAGCCAAGGTCACTCACCACTAGACCAACAGGCCAGCCATAATTCATTATTTTCTATTCTATGGTAATTACCAAAATCTTAAAACATGACAGATATTGAATAAAGTAAGAGAGTTAGGGCACACAATACGCATACTAGTAAGCAAGCAACAAAAAAAATTTGCTATTTTTTTTATATTGTAATATTAAACAACTTTTAAACTGCTGGAATTGTTTCCATGAAACATGAGTAAGAACCAGAAGGGCTAAGTTCAAGCTAAAACATTCACTTTTTGGCAACTTTCGATATTATAATTCGCACATGTGTAAGTTATAATATTTTAGAATAGTTTGCTATTACAATTTCAATAATTACCTATACAATAGGTAAATATAAATTCAAATTAGGATTTATACCTTTAATTATAATTACAAGTGCACCTTATGAGGTGCCCATAGTCAGGTGCACTTGCACTTGCTGATCGGCAAACATTAACCAGTGGGTTAAGATACTAATCGCACGATTACCCAATAGATATGTGACTTTATAGTGCTTTTTCGTCTAAGCGTCTCCATGCCTCGGATGGCACGTTAATAGTCAGCACCGACTGTTAAGAGTCGATAGATGACGGCAGACTCCTATATGGGCGATCTGAACCACTCTCTCAACAGGTTGGCCACTAATAAAATGTTATGAATTATAATAAGTACCTACTTTTTATAATTCATAAGCCTTATTATTTACTTGTTTATGGCTATAACAATAAACAATAATAATTTTATAACAATAAATACTCTCCGTGTCAGGAGATCTGTCATATAGATTTAGAACCTACTACATATGTTTAAAGACACAAAAGGTTTATGTACTCTACCTTTACTTTACTACTGTACCTTTATGAAAGAAATCGTATATTTAGTATATACAATTTCTTTCATAAAGGTGGGCGTTTTGTTCAGAGAACTAGTGTGCTTTAAGCAGCACTTGGACAATTAATTTCTATTTATGACTTTTTATCACCTTAATAATGACTGCAGTTTCAATCATGGAGAAAAGCAATCAGCAAGTAATTACAACAAACAGATCAGCTGAAGCTAATTTTAAATCTCAAAAACAGTACTACAACAGAACTCAATCTTACAGTGTATCAAGCCCTACCAAATGTGAGTCAAAACTAATTTCTCTATTAAGAAAATCATCTTTTAGTTTCTTCTATTATTACTACTGAAGTAGATATTAGTTACTAGTTATCATTGTGCCACATACTCAGCTTGTACTGTAATATCTGCAGCGGATTATTATCAACTCTCATAGCCCAAATTTAGTTTCTAAAATTATACACAGCACCTAAAAATTTATATTATCTGCTTAGTCTAGAGAGAGCCTTCGCCTTCTTGTCTGTGTTCTTCTGCCTATATAAAAGGTTGTATTCTGATTGTTTTGCGATGTGTTAGCAACACTGCTTTTGCCACTGGCAGGGATTTTATTTTTGATTCTTAAAACCTCAATTGCCATTATTCCATGTATCTAAAGTTGACTTTGAAGTCTCACTGCTTTACACGTTTAGTACCTATTAATATTATGAATTATACAGCACCTAGTTGAAATGTGTTACCTTATTTCAACAGTTGATTGCTTGCACAACGGGTGTCACTGTTCATGTAGTCTTTGTAAAAAAAAAAAATTTAACAGTTTTTTTGTAAAGATTGTTTTAATTTGTTGGCAAAATAGAATTGCTTGTTAAACATAAGAAAGTTATCGCAATTTCATATTTTGACCTAATTGTGATGATGTGTATGTACCTTATAATTATATCGAGTGTCCATTTTCGTATCTACACTCGATTACTGCATATTAATTACTTTTGTAAGCATATTTTTTGTGTAGCTGGCGATGGTTTAGAATATTGCTTACTTAGAAAACTGAATAAGCACGAAGCTGTCTACTTAAAATTTATATCATGTATTCCTTTTAAGTCAATCGTTTTAAAATACTGAACTGTAATGCAAGATATATGATGTATAAAGAATATATAAATGTATGTATGGCTATAATTTTATTTATAAACTTTAATGTTTTAATATATTTAAGTGTGGCTTGTACCAACTGTGTCTAAGCGTTCATAGAGTAGGTCCTAGGTCTGTGGTTTATTCTAAAGTAATTTGCAGTATACCATCATAAACTACCGCTTACCTAACTAGTCCTACTACTTATTCCTTTCACAGGTTAACTGGAAGAGATTTAGATTGCTTTTTATACTATACATATAAGTTATCTTCAAATTCTTAAAATTTACCATAAATTTATATACATATTTAAAAAAAAGTGAAATCTAATGCGAGTTCGTCCGGCCGTCTGTTTTTTTTTTAACTAATTGGATTGCACATATTTGACATCATTACACTCTTCTCAAGTTACACTTAAGTGATTTCCTCCTATACATTTCTTATGTTTTCTTTCATAGCTTTCTTTCTCTCTATATCTCCGGTTCTAATTTAGATTCGCGGTTCGTTTTGATCTAAGAACACTAGCTGGACCAAGCTCTTTCATTTGATTTTGCCCACTTAATTTGTTTGAATTGTTGGGAAGCTAGGTGTGAACATTCAACTTTACATTTAGTACATGTTTCAAACTAGATAGTTTAAGTTACAATTACTCATCATATAAAAGCGTTATTTTTGAATAATAATATCAATACTGCACTGGTTGCTTGTAAATTTTATTATAATTTAGTACCTACTAATCCTCATCATAACCTGAGTCCACAGTTAATAATAATAATATAATAATATTTTCGGGGCAACTCACACATCGCTATCTGATCTCAAACTAGGCAGAGCCTGTACTATGGTAACCAGACAACTGATAAACATACTTATATATTTTTAAATACATACATATTATAGATAATTTACACCCAGACACAGAACAAACATTCGTGCTCATCACACAAATATTTGTCCTGGGTGGGAATCGAACCCACGACCTCCGGCGTAGTAGTCAGAGTCACTAACCACTAGACCAAAAGTATATATCATGTTAATAAATTAAATACCCGAAATATATATATAAATATATACAAGAATTGCTCGATTAAAATTATTAAGTACATAACTTGATGCGACTCGGCCCACGTGGATGCATAGACATACCATATATCTCCTTGCCAAATTAAGTCGTGAAAACAACAAGAATTTGGTATGCGAATTCTATTATAATGAACGTCAGGATCTTATGATTACTCGCTTTAAACATGTTAAGTTTCATAAAAAAATACCAGTTATCTAAAACTTACATACTTACATGAAAACATATAGCACAATAAAATACAACTACACTAATGGTAATAGTTCCCTTTACCATCCTTCGGTCCTTAACTAAGATGTTAGTTTCCAAATTTAGGAGATTTTTGAACGAGTTTGTATCTTCTTCTTATCGTTTGCTAGGTGGCCAACCTGGAGACGAGAGTTATTTAGATACCCATATTTAGGCCTCTATCGTGATCGAACGACTTTTAACGTGCTCTTCGAAACATGGAGACGCATGAGCATCTTTGGAAACGTACTTGTAGGCTAGAGAACTTCGGTCCTTAAGAATATTTTATGCAGACTTTTCATTAAAAAAGTCGGGGAATAAAGACAGATGAAACAAATAAGACATTAATTTAAAATATTAGACTATCTCTTTTGATGTGTTTCTGGTTTCATGCATAAAATTTTTAATATTGTGTATTTATTATTTTAGGTAAAGAAATTAAATCAAATGCTAAATCTAATACAACAAATTATAAGAAAGAAGTCCCTCAGTCGAACTATAAAGGAAACCAAATGACCAGTAAGTTAATGGATAATGCCAAATCCAGACAGGCAAAAGAAAGAGGTAAGGAATTTATATTTTGGTGGTAAATCTTTATCAATCATTTATTAATCTGGTTCCGTCCAAGCATATAATCAATTAGTAGTATTGACCAATAATAACTTGTAATTGTCAATCGTAATATTCATTGCACGACATAATGAAGACAGCTTGCAAGTAGTGGATGAGCTTAGTACAGGACCGAAACAAATGGAGTACAGTAGAGGAGACCTGTACCCATTGAGAGGATAAGAATTGATGATATACAAATGTATTGTTAATCGTTAATAATGTATTTTTATTCGTTTTAAACAGTTGTTAAAGAATATTTTAATTAATTTGTGTTTTTTTTTTCATATTTTCAGTAACACTACAGAATACAAAAAGTGCACATTCGTCTAGATCTAGCTTAAGCAAAAACATAGTGGTACCAAATGAAACAGATCAAGAGATAATGCAAATTGAAAAAATACTGTATGAAAATCTGAAAACAGACTTCTCCCAAAAACAAAAGTCTATCGAGAAACCATTACTGAACCGAACGCCTGTTACACATAGTAGAAATCGAATAAGTTTTAGAAATTTTGTTGTTAAAAATACTAATCCCATAACAGTAAGAGTCCCACTCGATAATAAACAAAAAAAGTGTAAAGTGTCGAAAGTTGTATCAAATTCTTCAATAGATTCAATGGAGGATCCAGTGTTAAAAATGTGTGCTGATCATTCTAGTTACACTGATGATATTATTATGTTGAAACATGTAAATATCGGTACCGATCCCCGTGAGTCAGTTGACCAAGTTACAGAAATGGATGATGGGAAAATAGAAGATTATAAGTGCGATAATTCCATGCAAACGGACTGTTTTAATGATATATTCGATAGTCTTGAAATACCAAATGTAACACTAACAAAAGATAAGTCTGAAGTCAAAGACGAGTCTGACATGTCTCGCAGATCATCATTACCGAATCTCAAAGAACCGCATTTTAAGATATCTCCTCTTAAAGATGAGGTTAGCTCTGGTGATATAAGCATTTGTGAAAGTACTTCTTATGTATATGGTCATGCTAAGTTAACATATACAAGTAGACAAAAAATAAATTTTCACGTAGTTGGTAATGAAGAAAAAATTAGCTCTAATATACCGCCTAGTCCATTAGATTATCCTATAAATGTAATATCTGTGTTCAAAAACGAATTAAAAAAGAAGCAAGAAAACGTTACGTCTGGCGATTACGCGAACAGGCGGAAGGATGACACAAGTCAGAAGCACATAAACAATTTGAGTGAACTGAACTCGCTTAAAGGTTCCTACGACTTTAATAAATTAATGAAACCGTCAGATATAATTAGTACAATAAGAGTTAATAACGGTCTATTAGAGAACGACTATATATGTGAACAGTTCCAGAGGGAACTCAACTTTATTGATTCATTTTTCGTTTCACTTCAGTACTTGGAAAGTTGTTCTTTATCTGAAAAATGTTTTGGTGATGGCAAGATAGACAGTTTTGTAAAAAAAACTGTTTTCTATGACTCTTCGTTTGATATTAAAAATTTGGAGTACGATAATTTTTTATCGAACCTTGAAAATGGCGCGATCATCAAAGATTCCGAAACAATGGCATCCAAGAGTCTTTGTCTGGTATGTGTTATTCTTTAATTTGTAAATATTTTGCTAAAAGTGGATAACAGCGTAGTGCTTATGTAGTAATGGTCAAACGACGTTCAATTGTAATATTAATCATTACGGTTGGATAATAGCAGTAAAGACTATATAATTATTATTATTTACTGGTAGTGTTTTGTTATTTATGTAATGCATCTCAATTATTTTATAACCATGATCCTTGTTGTTTTCAGCTTAATTTTCTCATTCGCGATGAGCAAAGGCGAGCGAAAAATCTCTTATTCGTATTGAAAATGCGAGAGGATGCGCTGAAAGACTTTACAAAATCTCAAATACTCTGGCTAGAAAAGAAAAAGAAACACGACAACACAGACATTTCGACGTTGAAGAAAAAGCAGCGTGGGGCATTGCTCAAGCTGCAGCACGAATGTGGGGAAATGCAACGTATGCGCAAAGCCCTGCTCACCCTCTCCGAGAAACGAAAAATAGCACTAATGAAAACCAAGAAAAACATAGAACTTAAACTGAGTAGTAACGTCGACGTTGAACATATTATTTTAGAAAAGAAAAAATTGAAGAGAACTTTGCCGGGAGACAGGAATGCTTCTCCTTTAAAATGTTTCGATTTGTCGAGTAGTGGCTGCGAAGAGAGTTCAACGCCGAGGCCAAACTGTGACGTGGTACCCGTGCCAACCACGGCTACCTCGCTTGTTACAGCTGCCAGTGCTGAGAAGTGCGTCCAGACCGCTGACGAATCGGGAGTCAACGCTCCTGACACTGGCATAACTGCCGAGAATTGCGTGGCTGTCGATGGCGGATATTTAAATATTATATTTAATGATCTAGCGTTACCACAGATATTTAGCAGTGGAAAGCAATATGAGGTCAACGAGAAGGAATTAAAGAGCATTGTCAGTTCGACAAACACTACGGCGAACGGAACAGATCTTGTGGAGAAACTGATAGAACAGATAGAGAATAGCGAGTGTGAAACAAGCTCGCCTTCGACGGCGCGTAGTCTTGTGGATGAGTTCGACCAATATTATAGAGGACTCGCAGATAATGAAAAGGTCGCGTTCGAACCACCAGAGACAAAAACTGAATGTTTACCTTCTTTAAACGTGACAGAGTCGACGGAACAGAACATATTATATGCAACCGAGTTACCTGAAGACATGTCTTCTGGAAGTTCTTCGGGAACGATGAATAGTCAGGACAGTATATTGACGAATGCAACGAACTTTTTGAACAGTGCTGAGCCGTGTGTTTGTGAGTTAGTGGACAATGAATCTAATGAGAGTTTGCCAGATGAAGAGCCCGGAATAAATGCTCGTCAGATGACAGGGCCGCTGCCAGTGCCGGTAGGCGCTGCCGCTGTCGTCGATAATCCCATTTCCGATGTTACCACAAGATATTCGCTTAATACGCCAGCATCCTCTGTTTCTGGTAACATACTTTTCTAAATCGCCCACAAATTCCACTTGCAAATAATACTCATATTAATATTGTAATAAATATTTTATTCATTTTACAAGTCTTTGTGTTGGCATTGAATAACTGTTTGGCATACAAAAATAATGTTTGCGGTGTATGTTTCCAAGTTGGAATTTTGGTGCTTTTTATAAGTTATTTATATATTAAGATATTTGGTTTAACAAGGTTCTTGTATGATACAGATATTACAATTGAGAGCACCAAGTCTCTGAGTTCTGAATCGTTTGTATCTACCACGCCAGGCCTGATGGAGGCTGAAGAGTTGAGACTACAACAGTTAGCCATTGAGAAAGAGGTAAATATAGCCATCAGCATCAGCCTATCGCAGTCCACCATTGGACATAGGTCCCCCTAAGTGAATGCCACTTGGCATGGTCTTTGGCTTCTCGCATTCAGCCTCTCGTATCTATTATTATTTATTTATTAAGGTACATAAAACGGATCAATGTACAATATGTTAGAATACATAATATTACAGTTTTGTGCTTAAGTAAGTTTCTAACTATGCGCACACAGTATGACCAAGTGTATTGTTTTAATTTTGTTTAATACAAAATCAGTGTTTTAAACATATGTTACATAATAAAGTCTTTTTTTCTTTACAAAAAAATTGTAAAAATATCTGTTATTATTAGTGCTTTAATTATTTTCAACACTTAGGTACAGTTAACACCAAGACTTGTATTCTTCTGTTCGTTCGTTTCTGTTCTTCTGTAAGATCCTTCCTTCCCCAGTCGGGCTTGCTCGCTAGTACGGTGCCCTACCTCTCTAAAATTATCTCTCTTATTGTAAGTAATTGTTATATTTAATGTATTTGATGTATTTCAGATAAAAGCCTTAGAACAGCAACAATGTCGTATGCTAGTCGTACGAGAGATTCCGGACAAACCGCCACCACCATACACACCTCCTACAGAAACCAAGCCCAGGGCTCCCCGCATGTTTGCCGTCGAAGACGTCTCCAAAACCAAAATAGAAACTTATCTTACAGAATCATTAGGTACTATGTCTATAAATAGTCAAAACTCCATTTTCACAGTCAGATCACAAGAGGAAAATAAAGACAACGCTTTTGATTCACTCATAACTGAATTTTGTCAAGGACTATTAGAGAGTGATAAGGAAGAAAATGGCGATAGTACTTTATTTGAGCAAAAGAAAGAGGAAGCTTTTGATATATTCGTATCAGAGTTTTGCCAAGAGTCATTAGAAAGGCATAAGCAAGAACAAAGCGATAAACCTTGGGATGCTTGTAACTTGTTACCACAAAAACCTCAAAGCGATATGCAAGCTCTAATACTAAATACTACTGCGGAAATAAAGGACATTCTAAGTAATGCTCCTTCTACTGTTGTTACTGGTAAGAATTTTATATCATTCGATTTTTTTTGTGTAGTTATGGTTCCATCCGTTATTTATTATGTATAATAATAATAGAAACCCATAATATGTCCCAAGGACGGTCACGAATGTTCTCTCCACTATCTAGAGCACAGGGAGGGCTGCGTGTTGTTGGATCGTACAAATCTTTAGATTTTTTTGAAGACATGTGGGTTCCCTCACAATGTTTTGTTTCAGTGATAGCAGATGGTAAATCATTAGATTTCTTCTTCTTAGCCTGATAACGTCCAATAAAATACAGAATTGATTCATCCGCGATGTTAGACGAGCTCGTCTGATTGCTGTCTCATTGGACATCACACTTTAAAATTATCATCCTGAACTACATTATTTGTTAATAATTTTATCAATTGTGTTTTACAGGTGTATCTGGTCGGAGATCTGACCACATCGATGATATTCTGTTCAATGAGTGGCGACGTTGTGAACCAGAATGGACTACACTTCACACGGACGAGGCCATAGTTAAAAACCAATTATTCGACAGTATCTTCCAAAAAATACTCACTGAAACTATAGACGAATATAAAAAAACCGTAAAACCTACGGATTGAAAAACCTCCACACAATCCAATTTAAACATCAAGCTACCCTAGATTTTAATAATAAACCTAACACATGTTCGTTCTAACGAATATATCGACACCCTACAAGTAAGTACCAACTAAGCATTAAAAAATCATATAATATACTGTTGGTGAATCTCATTAGTATTTTTGATAATCGAATACAACGTTATTTGAAAATGCAAGGAGATCGAAAAAGTGATAAAAAAGCAAATAATTAATTTTCAAAGCATAAATAGAACCAGCATCGACAAATATAATTTATATTTATACACGATATGTTTTTTGTTGCCATTTATATAGGTCTTAACAGATTATATAGTTATCAATTTTCTTTCAAAACGTCTTTCAATTCGTCTTTTCGTGTTATCATCATAGGTACTTTGGACTTGTGCACCCTGCGAAGTAATGGTTTCTTAATCTCAGAGATAAATCCAGTTCTTCCTGTCAACGAAGTTCCTAACATACATCTCAAAAGGTTTGATTATTCGTTAGACAAAAAAAACAACATTAGCAGTCAGTTAAAAAAAATATTCTACAGCAGCGCAGGGTAGCTAAACATGTTTTGCTTAAATGACTGGTATATATATACTTTATTTATTAATGTCTCGTTTACACGAAGATTAAATATTTGATTAAATTCGAAGACTAGTGAGAAGTAACAGGTTTTTCATGGGAAAAGATTAGTTAGCAGTTGTAAAGTTACCAACGATTAAGTAATTGAGGAAATAAGTACCTAGTCAATTAGGTTTTTTTTCGACAACGAAGCCTGTCTTGCGTTCAGTTATACAAGACCATTATTGAGTACATGGTACGTGCCCCTATTATTTTACTGAGTGCACTTAAAATAAATTTAGTAAACAACTTAACACCTTACAGGCAATTAATAAGTTAAGAATCGCTATGCCTACGTGTGAAATTAGATATGTTATATACGTAATAAAAAATAGTTAAGCGCTGTTGTAATGTTTAAATTTATAACTAATATTTATGGTGTAATAAATAATTGTGTATGTTTGTATCGAAATGGACGCATAACGCCCATTCTACATCTATCTCTTTTTTTGTGGTGTTTGATGTTTTTTTATATACTGCAGTACTGCGCGACCTCGGTATATGAATAGTTTCTATCAAATCAGTTTGCAGTGTATTGTATCTGTTATTCTACCAACAATCATGTATGCAAGCAGAAGCTGCGATCATGCAAATCTATGATTAGTTCAACTATTTCTTAGTAAATATACTGTTCTCATTGGTACTTTAACAAAATTGTGCACAAGCGTTATTTATCGATTAATTATAATTATTTATTGATTTTGTTGCAAGATCTTGTGCTATATACCTGATTGTCGTAATTGTCTTATTGTGGAGATTTGAAGATATTGATTCGGCAAGATATTTATCCGTGTTAGGGTACATAACATATGGAATAAATAGACTTAATTTATTCTTTAGAATTCCATGTTCGTGGCATGCATATATTTGTAATGCTTCGAGATTCCAAGTAATGTACACTGGTCTAGTACCGGTTTTGTAAGTGTTTAAAAAGTTGTAACTTTTTGTTATTGTTTTATGTGTACAGAATATTATTACAATATAACATATACAAGCTAAACTTGGTTGTTTTATCCAAAAATAACATCACCCTAAATTGCTTCTACATTGATTATTTAAGTACGGTATTATTGTATGTTAATATGGTGGACAAAATGTATGAATCAAGTTTAACTTAACATGTATAATGGCAAGTGTGAGTGGGTCAATTGTACGGATATAAGATACCGTCGAACGTTATCGGTTCCGCCGAGAGGTCAGTTTAAAAGTACTCTGAACGGATCAGATAAGAGTGTGAATAAAACGTAAGAAATATGTCAAGATCGTAGCAAGTGAAAAGTAAGGGAAATTTGAATGTGTTTATTAGAACTGATTAATATTGGCGTTTGCGATGCATTTTAACAGACCTACACACGGCTTTGGATGGCTATGGGTTGAAAAAGATGATACTTAGTGTATCTTCGTCAACCTTAGTCACGCACTGCTGGGCATAGGTCTCTCTATCTGTCTGTTCCAGTCCTGTGCCACTATCATCCTTTGCTATACATCCATCCATTATACTTAGTGTTTAATAGAGTTATCTTTCTGTCTACCGGTTAAAGCTGTACGTACATGCGTAAGTAGATAAAAAAAAAAAAATTAAACCCCAACAATTGTAGCCTTCAAAATGTTAGGGCTATAAGAAGAGTAACTATATTTTTTCAACAGATATAGTTGGGAGGGTCTCATAAATATTTATACACAGTACACAATTTAGTTAAGCTATTGGAGACAAATAATTAAAGTCAAAATATTAAATTATTTTATTTATCAATAGTAATGACAAAATATCACATAGTTCTTACAATTTGACACTGACTACCACAAATACATATTTTAAATACAAAGTCTTAGTACATACTTGGGTTTGTAGCCAAAGAATTAATACTATTAATGATCTCATAGTTCAATCAGTAAAACTATCTACTTCTTGCATAATACTTTTTTGAAGTCTTCATTGCAAAATCATACGATTGTTCAAATATTGTTATAATCATTGTAATACATAGAGTAATAATATTATACATCTTTTTGATAAATAGTTAAGTAGAAATCTTTAACATAGGTACATACTTAGTACCAGTATTGACGTTTCATACTTATAATACGAATAAACAAAACTTAAAACAGAGTTTAAAACTAACAGCGTAAACACTGTTTATGTACATAATACATGAGGTTTAGCTAATAAATAATGAAAATTCATTTACACGGAGTAAGTTATGCAAGGCAAATTTCATGGTGATATTAGCATTGCAATATTTGCATCGTGTAAAAATGGGGATAACCTTATATCAAGTAACCCAGCACACAATACAGCAACATAGATATTATCCAATTTTTTAACTATACAGCTGTCATTGTCAAAATTTTGGCATGTTGGCTGCATTGGAAGAAAATTTTAATGATAATTACAATTTGATTGATAGGTAAGTACAGTAATGTGAATAAAAAACATTTTTATTATTTCAAAGAGGGATATGAATACTCAAATATCGCAGACGACACGAAAGTGCAAACCGTACTGACAGGGAGAGGCGCCTGCGTGGAGGTAGGAAGAGAAGTGGACGGGTGAATTCAATCACGCCAACCTAACGATTTTGACAGCTACAACTGTACAGTTAGAAAAATTGAGTTATAGTTGTCTGGTGATTTATTGCCAAATGGGGTGAATTTAGACAAAATAATCGTGATAGAAGTTAAGTTTTTATTACTACTAGGATACTAATTAGCTAAATACAGTATACTGATATTGTATTTACCTAATTAGTATCATAGTAGAAATAAAAACTTAACCTGACTGGGCCTGAAAGTACTAAAATATTAGGTATTTGGAGCTGCAGCGGGAATAAGCCAGGGTGCCTGTCTACAACATGACCTGTCGCGGTATGGCAGGGTCGATAGTTCGCCTTGACAACGGCAGCAGGCCACAGCGGTCCAATGCCGCCGACGTCGCTGAACATCGCCTGCCCGCACCGCAGGCACGCGCGTGTTTCGCGGCTCTGACATTAGCCGCGATCAGTGAAGCGCGCACTTTATTACCTTTCTTTACGTATTTTACATGGCTTAATATAGGAGGATTTTAGTAATATAAGCAATGGTGGCGATTATTTTAAGCATCGGATCCTCAGTTCCTGTGCTGCCGAGAGGCTGGCACATCCCAAACGCAGCACTTTTACGTTACTCACTAAATTACTGGTGGTTTTAATTTAGGTTAGTCATTACATGTACATACAAAAATAAGATTTCATTACAAGTCAGCAAAGTCCATTTAGTTACAAGTTACAGTATTGTATTGTACAAATGTTATGTTGTTGCTAAGTTGCGATAGATTTCATATATTTTTTTATTTTGTGCCTACTTAAAAGCTTTATATTTAGTTAGTTATAAACAAATTAATTATAGCAGATTTTCTTAATATCAACCTTTTGTGCAGTCCTGACATCTATACGTGACAAATAAATGCGCGTCCTGTATGCTTTATAATGTCATAAATATACAACAAAAATAGTAAGTATATACATGAAAATATAAAACTAATACAGCACAAATTCAAAAACAAGAAGTAATCTTCACTTCTTTAATGCGAATTTGTTATTTATTTAGTATTTTCATGTACTAATTTTTTTAAATAGTATTTAAAAAATTATAATATTACATAACTTTATTTCGTGTTTTGGTGTATAGAGTTAGTTCAGGTTTACATAACAGTTCAAATGGGTAAATATGTAAACTAGGTAAGAAAAAAAATAGTATTTTTTTCTTCTTCCTAATTAACATTCGGTATGCAAAGTATGAACATTGCTAAGGCATGTGCATAAGGAGTTGCACTGTGGGTATAGGCATTTGATTATCATCTCACACTCCATTAAAAGCACGAGAGTACTAAGTTTAGACTAGTGACAGTCAGAATTTATGTATTTACTTTAAATAAGTTACGAGAATAATTACTTATACTATACTACTTCTATTTTGTGAGAATCTTATAGAAACTCATATAAAAACTAAACATTAGGGCGAAGAATACTGTGGCGAACGTTACAAACACTTAATAAACTAACAAAATATACTATATGTATACGGGACTAAAGTTGAAAGATTTTGAGAATATTTTAGGACAATAAATATATCAATGAAGTCTCCAAATACTTTGAGAGATATAAATTGGTGTATTTTGTATGGGATTTTAGACCTAAGTATGCTATTTGGAAACCGGCTTGTTCGGGAGACTGGCAGTCTTAAATTAAGAGGCAATAGGCAGGGCACAGCGCGAAGAACCGATGGCCGTTGGGGGAGAAAGGTTCTGAAATGGCGACTAGGAAATGGAACACGCAGTGTGTGCAGGCAATCAATGAGGTGGACTCACGACCTGGTAAGGTAAGCTCAAGGCCGAATGCTGTGGATATCCTTAGGGTAGGCCTAAGACCAGCAGTGGACGTCGATTGGCTGAAATGATGATTACTATTATCTTAGCTACCGGTTCAAAAATATTCTTTTGATTAAGGCTAACGCTTTTGGTAAGGTTCTCTCATTATGATAAATTGTGTTACGTAAGTGGTAATACCTAATCCGTCAATAACATTTTCTTTACAAGACGCACGATGCAATTGGAAACATTTACATACTTACCTATCTTAGTCTGTGTAAACAACAGATAATGATATTATATAATAATAAATAATAATACTACGAGTAGGTACAGACGTCGCACTTCTTTAGAAAATACGTTCATTACCACGAAGACGTAACTTCATAATTCGGTGCTACCCAAAATCAAAACTCCTACGCATTGAACCTCAGAATAGCAACTGTTGTCAGAATGGACAAGGACGAGAAAAGATACGAAATACTTATCGTAAACCTTACCAGTAGCATCAGAAATAATCTCTCCCACGACGCGTTTGGGCGTATTAATTACTTGCGACTCGCCCTTGCTTCACTTCGGTTTCTTGTGGATTTCTCCACTATAATATGCATGTATTATACATATAAACCTTCCTCTTGAATCACTATCTATTAAAAGATCTAAGCATACATAGGAACATACAGCGATAAGCGACTTTGATTTACACTATGTAGTATGCTTGATCGGCCGATCAAGCAGAGGTCAGTCAGTTATAAATACAGCGAAATGAGATATACTGAACGATATTGAACCTAGTGATTTTTGATCGAACCTAATTCTAAGAAATAATCTATTGGTGTCATCACTCGGACGTAATAATATGTGTAAGCGGTAGATCGTTACAATATTTATCTCTTATCCTTTTATAATACATAATTTCGAAACGAATGAAGGAATTGACCACGCGGTCACGTAATAGCAGGATAAATTTATGTTAAATAATACTTTATTGTTAAGTGCTTCTAACGTTGATCGCCTCTAAGCCTTAGGGCGCCTTTAAATTTGCCGCGAAGTGTCGTGCTGTCGGCTGTAGTCGCGCGTTTTTTATTTATATGGATTTAGGAAACAGCGATATTGTTGCTGCGCTAAAGCCGCGCCTCCGCGGAGCGACAAATAAAAAAAAAACCCTTATAGTCTCTTCCTAGCTTTCGATAACACTTCACTGCACTTGTCTGTTACCAGTACTATATTTTTATTAAGTCGACACAGTTACATGTTATGTTTATTAGTCGTCAGCCTTTAGGAACGATTCCAATGGATTGGGGCCTTTTCTTCTTGGATTAGTAGGGGCCTTTGTTGCTTCAGCTGAAATTATAAGAAAATATATATATAGGTATTAGGTTTAAGTTGATCATCTCGCTTTGAAGTCAATTTCTGTTTTAACAATGTTTAGGAAGATAGATTGCTTGATATATACATAGGTAAATAATAACTTGACCTGACTATCTGAAGGGCGTCACACACAGTTAAGATATTATAACATTTTATTTTAAGATACAATATCGCTCACTATACAAGACCGTGTAGTCAATTATTATCTTAACAATTTAATTTAAGTTTAGATAATAATTGTCTACATGGTTGCTTCTGTGGCTTAAGTGGTTACCTCGTAATTTATTGCGCGGCGTGTTGTGGGTTCGATCCCCACGCGGGACAAAAATGTGATCCATAAATAGTTGAGTTTGTGTTAAAAAAAAATATTTTGATATTTCATACAAAATGTACAGTGAGCGATAGGTATTGTATATATCTTAATATAAAATATTCTAGTTTTTTCACCGTGTGTGACCTTAGCTGTTTCATCAAGTTAGAGCCATAGCACACATTATCAACTCTGGACGGGATCAACTCAAGCCATTTAGTATTCTTTGTATGAAACTCCCTACTGAAAAAGAGACTAATCGTAATTGTAACGTAAACGATTCGCTTCGGGACAAGCATGATCCGCGGAGTGACTCGTGGTCAAGCAGCAATCCCCGCGCTTACGGCTCGTCGGCCCTGCGCTTACGTCTGTACGTCGCTGCGCTTGCATCTCTTCGTCCACGCTTGCCACTTTCACATCGCCTTCACGTTCGGCTTCAAACTTTAGCCGAGTCGACGTATCGAAACTGCTGATTTCAGCTCAATCAAACATCGGAAAGTGCTTTAAATGTAGCTTACAATGATTGGTCATTATGCGTCAGAACGCAACATTTGACCTAAACAAACTAACATACAAACTGACAAACATACATTGCAAGCTAAATAAAAGCTTGTACCAAACTTCAGTTCAATCAAACACCGGGAAGTGCTTCAAATTGAGCTTACAACATTGGATGTGAACGAACTAACATACCTAGGTACCAACTAACATACATTGCAAGCTAAATAAAAGCTTGTAAAAAAGGTTACTCACTCGTCTGACTGTGCGATCCTTGAGTAACATCCAAGCAGGCCATCCACTCCGTAATACTGATCTTTGTATCATGATTGACGTCACAATACCGCGGCAACTTGCGCCCGCAGCGTCTCAAAGGTTCCACATTAGATATCAATTGGTGAAACGCCTTCCATTCACGACGTTCTAGTGCCTTGTTTTTGTCTTTGTCAAGCATCACGTATGTCCAAGTGGCAGCTTGCTCTTCTTTTGAAGCGCCCCATTTTACCATATCTCTGTATATTACAATACAAAACAGGTTATGTTTTTGTTAGAACTTGGTTATTTCATAAATGTTGTTATGTTGGAAGACGTTGAGCACGTTTTACTTGTAAGTACGAGTCTAGTGTAGTTATCTTTATATATTTCGTTTGCGTTTAAATGTATTGAAAATAAATTTTAAAGGTATGTATGATTCACTAACCTGCATCAGGCCAGCGTTTGTAGATTATGAGCTTTACCCTCGGCTCTCTTTATAGACCAGCAGTAAAACATATAAGTTACCGTAGCCTATGGACGCTTGCAATACCAGAGGTATTACTCAACCTATCAAACTTTGCTTATTTGAGGCGAATTCTACTATTCCAATCATATATAATGAGTTTTAATAAACTAATTATCATAAGCTTAATTAAGTAAAATTGTATCACAATTTATAAGTTATTGAGGTGCGTCGTGTGTTAAAATAGGTATGTGATTTGAACACATTTTAGTTGGTATGCCACAAACAATTAAATTTCAAAACCATACAGCATAAGTCGACTGGTGCGAGACCTCATCAGAATCAGACCGCGGACACGAAGTTATGAAAAACGCCAGCCTTAGAACTAAAAAGTAATAAAATTATAAATAAAAGATAACGAGCTTGATTGACGTACCCTGGACCAGTACCGTTGATAGATGTGGTCATCTTGGATATAAAGAATCCCATCAAGTCACGTAAGAAGTGACTCTTCATAGGCTCTGGACAACCTGCAAAGAAGAATGGTTAAAGATAAGGTCAGCAACGCGCGAGTAAATCCCTTGTGTTGCAAGCGTCCAAAGGCCATCAGGCGGCCTTCCACTCGCTATATGGCTTGCCTCCTTAGTAATATAAGAAGGTATAAAGAGGTTCTTACACTGTGGTAATATGAAGCTAGCATTCAGGCTTCTGCTTAACTTCTGTCGCGTGGATATAACGATAAAATTTTATCTTCGCATTTAAGATTGATTTAGCACTTTTAAGGATTTTTTATATCATGCAAATAACGAAAAAATATTTTCAGTTATTTATTTCTTAAAATTGTTTCCGGACTCCTAGGGGTCTCTATATTATATATTTAATGTACCATAAGCTGAGCCTCCTGTAAACCAGGCTTTACACCCGGAAAGAGTTTTTATGTATTTTGGGACAACGCACACACGGCCATCTGATTCTGATCCCTAACTAGGCTGGCGTGTACTATGGAAAACAGAAAACTGATAAAATATCTGTGTGTTTCGAAATACCTACATAACATATCTATACTAATATTATAAAGCTGAAGAGTTTGTTTGTTTGGTTGAACGCACTAATCTCAGAAAGTACTGGTTCGATTTGAAAAAATATTTTTTTGTTGAATAGTACATTTTTCCAGGAAGGCTATAGGATATATAACATCACGCTATGATCAATAGGAGCAGGGCAGTAGTGAGATATGTAGCAAAATCGGGGAAAATATTACAAATAACCACGCGGACGGAATCGCGGGCGACCCTTTGTTATAGATAAAGTTAAAATATACCCAGACACTGAGCAAACATTTGTCCTGAGAGGGCATCGGAGCCACGACCTCGAGCTCAGCAGTCAGGATCACTAACCACTATAGAAACAAGGCCAGTCAGGTTTGCTAATGTTACCTCTAAAGGTAAACAAGCTTAAACTATGAATCAGTCTAAAAACACGTCGTGTTAAACGTGAGTCGTTCGAGCGAGAAAGAGGAACGGAGTTTTACATTTTATGCAGCTCTATCCTTCTTTCTAGCTCGAACGACTCACGTTTTAACTCGTGGTAAGCCCCCAGCCCCATGTACTTAAATATCGAAGATTCTCACCTCGCATAGGACTAGCATGCTGCGGCGCTGCATCACAGTCAGGCCGCCTGTCTTTCACCGAAGACCCCGGTATTGGCTTGCCAGTGTCCTGGTGGACACACCAGCAGTACCCAGTGGATCGGTAGCACTGAGCACGAGCATATCGGCCGTCACCTGTACATTCTGGAACGTAGAGGGCAGCACCGCCAGCTTTCTGAAAATAACATACAATTGGAAAATTAAAGAAAGAAAAAATACTATTTTTATTTGACAATAAAAATGATAAGACACTGGAAATTACAAAAGTGTTGAAAATAAGGTAACTAAATCATGATGATGATATAGTAACAGCTAGGCCACGAACACGGCAGCGGCGAGAGCGGAGAACAGAATATGTACTAAAACGATTACGAGATTATGAGAACGATTCTATGACACCACGAGGCGCGGTTTTAGTACATTTAATACCGCCGCCGCTCGCCGCTGCCGCTGCCGCGCGAAGTCGTGGCCGGGCCGTAAGAAAGGATCACTAGGAGGGGAAATCCGTCAATTTGCTGGCTGCAAGTAAGGTATATATGTCTCAAAGCTACGCCAAATTGCGGGCATGTAGCTTATTAATAGTTATGCACCTGCCGGTCGGTACGTAGACGGGTAACTCAAGCTTCCACTGTACCTCGGAAAGCATGTAAACCCATTGTTCCTGCGACTGACCTCTTTTTTCCCTAATTGTGGTCCTAACCGATTATAACAGCGAGAGAATAAGAGTGCACTTGTGTTTGTGCTAACTTGCCTGGCTGATGGTGATTAGTCTCCGCAGAAGAAAAAGAAGAATAATAATGCCCTCCTAACCAAGGACGGCATTATTATTCTTCTTTTTCTTCTTCTCAGCCTGTTGTATGTCCACTGCTGAACGGTCCATTTTTTTTGTTTCCCTATATGTTTCGGCAAAAGCCGGTCTCAAGCGGTCTGCATCTGGCTGCCTGTAGGTCTGAAAAGATCATCTGTCCACCTAGTAGGAGGTCGTCCCACGCTGCCTTTTCATCAGTCACCTCTCGAGAACCTTTCTTCTCCGTGCATTATCGGTTCTCCGAACAATATGGCCCGCCCAATACCATTTCAATTTGCTTACTATTTGAGCTACAACTGTGATTTATCGGCAAATCTCCTCATTACGAATTTTATCATAAAGATAAACACACAGCTCTCGCTATAGCTCGTTGAGTGGCTTTGAGCTTGTTAATAAGGCCAATAGTCAGAAACCGCGTCTCTGTACCGTAAGTTATATTTTTGGTACTGTTCCCTTATTTTTTAAGTTCTATGAGCCAGTAATCCGACACGACCGGGAAAAGGCCTGTCTTTCCAGGATCGATGGCTTAACGCAGAAAGTAGACCGACACCATCGACCTTCTGATGACATGTTGCTTTTGATTATTTTCTTACAAATAAACCTAAAACCCTAAAACAAATACAGGACATTCCTGCATTGTATACTGTCAATCGAATCCAGGACCTCACGACAGTCCCGTTCAGTTGTAAACATATGGCGCGTGACCACGAGGCAGACACTCCGATAATAATATGTGATTAACACGAACCTGTTCATCTAAAACAGCTTGTCGATCCGTCAAGCAGTCGTTGGCTTCATCCTCACGTCTTGATTCTGACTCTGATCCGTCCGGAGCAAACGAGTTCCTCACTATTCCAGGTAGAACTATGGAAAATCAAGAATCAGATTAAGGGCTTTACACAAATACATATTATTTTATAATGTGTACATCCATACTATACTATCAATACTTTTCCTACTATCCAATCCTACTTATATTATAAATGTAAAAGATTGTGAGGATGGATGGATGTAGGTATGGATGTTTGTAACTGTCAATTTGCCATCGCTGTTTCTTAGAGAATCAGCCGGCGGATCAAAATGAAATTTGGCAAGATAGAATATAGTCTGAAATAGCGGATGATTCTTTTATACGCCAACATAGAATTATACTACATTGCAACTCATAAGATCGACCTCGTTACAGCGCCGGGAGAGGAGTCGTTTATTCCTCCCTGTCTTGTAAGAAATACAGTAAAAAAAAAAAAACATAGAAGAGGTACGTACTATCGACAAAGTTGGCGCTTTATCACTATATTTATTTAATAATTTATTGATTTTGGTGTAACAACGCAAAGTTATGGGTAATGGGGAATAAATGTCACAGTGTACTCATAAAATATTTATGAGACTATAATCTATACTATGTTATTAGGAGGTAAAGATTGCGACTTTATGACGTTGTCTCTGAATCTACTGAACCGATTATTAAAATTATTTTACCAATAGAAAGCCACATTATTTGTGAGTGTCATAGACTATATTTTATTGACAAAAATTAAAAAAAAAGATATGTGTAGTACTAGCCGCCCGCCCCGGCTTTGCACGGGTGGTGTTTACCGCCGGCTGATTCTCTAAGAAAAAGCGATGGCAAACTGACAGTTGTGATCGCAAACTGACAGTTGTGATTGCTCGGTGACGGCACAATCTATTGACCAAACGTCAAAAAGGCTCGGTTTTTGCTCTTACGGAATACCGATTTTCAATCTGGCAGCGAGATTTGGCTCGGTTTTTGCGGTGTCTCGGTTTTTGCTCTTACGGAATACCCTGTCGGGGTCCCGTAATGTTTTTGTCAATAAAATATAGCCTATAGATGAAGTTATAGTACAGCAGTTGACCTATATGTGATAGTTGATTACCTGCACTGGGATCGGGGGGTGGTTCCTCCTCGTTGTAATCAGGCTCAGGTTCCGGACCGCTATCATCGTCTGCGTTCAATGACATGAAGAAACGGAGAGAGACTATATATTATTATTATGTTTGCACACAGATTCACATAGGTTTATAGATATATATCTATAGTTCGATAAATCATCACGTGCTTAGTTTATATATATATAAACTAAGCACGTGATGATTTATCGAATCACACGTACATAGCGGTAAATAAATAGATATTTTATTACTGTTTATTGAAATTTGCCTTTGTCCTATCTATAGTTTAAAAGAATAATAATATATGTATAAGAGAGGTACGACACCATACTAGTGAGCAAGCCCGATTGGAGTAAGACCTTACTACACTACTTTACTTACAGAAGACCAAAGCCAAATAACTACACACAGCGCTGAAGTTGTGTTTTATTATACAACTAAGAAGGCAAACAAGCATACGGCCCGCTTGATGGCAAACAGTTATTGTAGCCTATGGACGCTTGCAACAACCAGGGGTAGCACTTGCTAGTTGCCGACCCTTTAAAAACCTTATAACTCCTTTCTTGAAGAAGCACTTTCCCCAAGCATAGTGTCTCGGGAAAACCTCGGCAGGAAGCTCATTCCGTAACCTATTCGTTCCTGTTTGTAATTTCAGGTTTCCAGTATTCATTAAGGGATGCGTTTTCAACAAAATGTTTTCCTATCATAATACCGTGGAGGCGTTTTTGGATCGGCAACACGTAAGTGATACCTCTGGGGTTGCGGGGATTTATGGGCTACGGTGACTGCTTATTATCGGGCGGCCGAATATATAAGATAGGCAGTTATACAATTATACAGACGAGCTACGAAACTACGTTTTTTGTGGACATTCAGGCAGTCCATAAACTTGTTTGTTGCCATGGAAGCATTTAAAAAAAATGATACGAATGCATTAAAATATTTCTTAAGTCTTTACTTATTATCTTTAGTAATTCACAAACCAATTTTGTTTATTGGCGCTAACTGTTTTGTGCCGTACAATAAACGAGTCTGGCTACTGGATTCTTTAATTTCCATAAATTGACTGATATTATTACACATATATATACCTGGTATAATTCACTATATGTTTAAAATCTTGATTAACAATATTATTTTATTTTTAGGGTCCCGTTTTTAAGTCTAATGCATATTCATTAAGCTCCTATGAAAAATAACTAAATAAGTAATTGTAGTAAAATCTTTTAAACTTTCACGTTTTGTTCACTTCATTATTAGTATAATGCACAACGGATCCAAATCCCGTAATATTTTGTAGGTTTTGATACCTTTTTCTTAAAACTTTGGGTAACAAAATGGTATGAAAACCTTTAAAATATTACGCAACTTAGACCCGTTGTCTAATATAGTAATAATATAAGTAGCTAATTGTAAATGACCAATTAGTAGCTTCAAAATATAAGCAACACTTTGCCCACGTGTTATATAAAGAGAAATTATTATCAGAGATTGATTTGCATATTATATAGGTATAAATAATATAATTGAAACAGATTCAATCCACATTGTCCACAATTAAAATAGTAAATCGTTAATCAGTATTCGTAGTTTGATATGGGTAAAAGTAGATAGGTACCTTGTACATTTTTTGACAGCTACCTACACTTTAAAATGCTTGCCAAAACATTATTTTAATTTGTACGGAACCTAAGCAATAATTAGGACAAGCACTAAGCTACATTTGCTACATTTCTTTAATTAAATTATATAGTTTTACTTTTGTTTTTATTATCTTTACGTAGTTTAGTATCCTATATAGTAAATTGCATTAATTAATTAAAATTAAAGGTAATCAATTCAAAACCTGCCTTTTATAGAAGTTGGTGCATTAAACAGCTTTGATACTAAGACCGTGTTATGTATCTTGTTAAACTTGTTCATTAGGATGCTAGTATAAGGTGATCAAATTATGAAACTACTAAATCTACTAATGAATAAATGAATTTGACTTTGAATAAAAACGCATCTCCAAATGAGTACCTGTACTCACGTACAGGAACACAACAACGTAACTGTGTAAAGTAATTAGGCTATGGTATTCCGTAAGGTTGAGGCCCTTCCAAATCGGGCTTGCTCGCTTGTACGTTGCCCTTTAAGAGGAGTAGGGTACCCCCTACTCCTCTTAAAGACATACAAAGGCGTATGTATCAATGCAAAAAGTCGTAAGTAGTGTATAGTTTAAAAAGCGTAAGTCTAACTTACACACGATGTTTGTATGTGTATACGGAAAAGCCAGAATGGTTCCGTACTTCAGTATTATTCGAAATCTGGTGGAATAGGTGTACGATCGACTAAATTAGCGCTCGACCAAACAGAATAACTATATAAAGTATATGGTATACCTATTCAAGATTAAACATTGTCTACGGATCCTTACTAATATTATAAATGTGAAAGTTTGTGAGAATGAATGGATGGATAGATGGATGGATGGATGTTTGTTACTCTTTCACGTAAAAACTACTGAACGGATTTGAATGAAATTTGGCACAGAGATAGATTATGGTCTGGAATAACACATAGGCTATTTTTACAGCGATAACCGACATCCACGCGGGTGTCGATAAAGTAACACATTGAAACAATTTAAGCATTTTTTGTTTGTTAGTGTCTAAATACACTATGCCGAAGGTAAGGTAGGTATAGTCTGGACTTTTTGTCGCGATAACCGACATCCACGCGGGCGAAGCCGCGGGCAAGAGCTAGTATAGAATAATGGCTAAGTTCAGCGGCAACTTATTCTGTAGAGCACACATTTTACGCGACCGAAATTCGGTATGATTGCCGATCATCCAGGAGCGGGAAACAGTAATGCAAAAGTTGCGCAACTGAATTTACTGCCGCGTAAGTTCGGCACTTATGGTGTGTCATATCAGCCGAATACCTCGGAATCTAAAATCAGCCGCGGAACTTCGGTCACGCACCTTCGGCATAGTGTGTCAGGCATCAACTTGACAGTTCATACATGTGCCTACAAAGGTACTCACAGTCCGGTGCAGGAGGCTCTGGATTGACGAGAAGGCAAGCCACCCACTCAGCGTGAGCTATTTCACCGTCGCCATCACCATCGCAGCCGCGAGCCCAAGCACGGGCACACCTCTTTGGTTTAACCACCTAATATAAAAATAAATCAATTATTGCTTGTTTTTTGTTGTTAGAATACGCTTCTTCTTGTCGTTTTTATTTATTACTATTTGGAAGGCAAACAAACATACGGCCCGCCTGATGTTAAGCAGTACCGTAGTCTATGGACGCTTGCAATACCAGACGTATCTCTTGCGTGTTGCGATCGATAATCGACGAACCGTCTATCGTGTCAGATTAGCATCACATCGAACAAGGAGAGTGAGGGAACAAAAAATGCACCTACCTATACATGTCCACACAATTGTGCATTATAATATCTCCGTTGATTGAAAATTGAATTAATTGACTGTAGATAAGCACATGAACCGTTTAAAAAGACAATAAGATCACACCTATTTCGCCGAATATCTGGATAAGCAAATAGTGTACATGACAAATAAGTTTAACCAGTTGCGTTATAACCTGTAGGTTCATAACATATATATATATATAGTTAAGTTAAAGCAGCAGGATTCGAACCTGCGCCTCTCGGGTTCCGGCCCAGCGTACTATCAATTGTGCCATCCGAGCTCCTATTTGGTAATATGCTTTAACATTTAAGCTTTAACACTTTGAAGGACAGTGAACGTCTATAGACGTCATGACAATAAAACATCTATTGTGTCTACGTTACTGTCCGCGAAAGTGTTAAGCTAAATGCATAGCATAAATAGTAAAAATACTTAATTACATATATTTCTATTGTTCACTTTCGCTTGATTAAAGAAAATAAATCGCACGTTATGCCAAACAATAATCAAATACGCACCTTCTTAATAAGCCGCCTGAGTCCTCTGTACTCTGACTTTTGCAACGCATCATTTCTATCCCGGTCCAGCTCTCTAAATTTCCAATCAGCTACAGTCCTTGGTTCAGTTAAACCGGCAACATCTGAACGAGCCCGCTCGTACTCCCCCGTAAAAATCTTGATTAGATTACCGTTGAACTGGGCGCGGTCCGTTCTGGTGCATGCTGGTGAACATATTATATTTCATTACACATACAAATAAATATTCTGGATCCCGTATGGTAGATTCCACAAGGTCGCGGGAAGCCGATGGATAAGGTCAGCCTAGGTCAGAACTGAGTGCTGTACTAGTCATGTCATATCACGTTCCGGTGGTCCATGAAAGCGGGAGTAAGTGCATTTAGTCAGTATATTGGCCGCCTACTAACTCTAAGCCGGAGAGCCTGATATAACTTATATACAAATAAATATTCTGGATCCCGCATGGTAGATTTCACAAGGTCGCGGGAAGCCGATGGATATGGTCAGCCTAGGTCAGAACTGAGTGCTGTACTAGCCATGTCATATCACGTTCCGGTGGTCCATGAAAGCGGAAGTAAGTGCATATAGTCAGTATACTGGCCGCCTACTAGCTCTAAGCCGGAGAGCCTGATATAACTGTCTCGCTTCCCCAAGCGGGTTGGTAAGCATAAGCATTTTCCACCTAAAAAGAAAGTACTGAATGCTGTGGATATCTTCGGTGGATATGATGTCATAAATATACTCTCACGTTGTTTTATATAAATAGGTAACATTAGGTACTACACGACGATGTCTAAACAGCCCCTCTAGACAAGTGGCATAAGCGATAGTCGAATCGAAAAGTCAAAAAATAAAATGTACGGAATTTGACGTGAGTCAACGATTTAATGTCAAAAACTTAGTCTTGTCTAGAGGCTCAGATAAGGTAAAAAAGCCGTAAGGGATCAGATAAGCAAGCAAGCCATGCAACAGAGTTTTGTGTTATATCTTATAACACAAATTGCTGTCACTATTTGCGGTCGGCAATGTCCTCGTAACTGTTTACTGTCAAACGACGGAACAAAAAAGAAACACATGAAGACATAAATAATTTTAACAAATAAAAAACCGACTTCAGCACCGCAAGTTGAAAAAATTTCAAATACCTTTAAACCCCTAGTCTAACATAGGTATTAAAACAGGATGAACTTTCATGCAAACTCTTATCTCACTTTTTCTCCCTTAAAGGAGGTTCTTTTTAACCGACTTCAAAAACGAGGAGGTTATCAATTCGTGTGTATTTTTTTATTGTTGTTTGTTACCGCATAACATACACACACCGTTACACACGAAATGATAACCTCCTCGTTTTTGAAGTCGGTTAAAAAATCTGAGAACTTTAGTAGGCTTCCTTCAAGTCGAATGAGGAAGTAAAGTAACGTTATATTTTTTATAAAATCCAGACCGAAACATGTCACAGATTAAAATGATTCTCGGCGTTTACAAAATAAACGGCGTTTTAAAGGACAGGCCGCTTTATGCATCTGATGTTCTTAAAAACGAATTATAATGATAAATTCTTACTTCTTTTATTTCGTTGACCGCGGACGGACGATCGCCGCCTCGTATGGGATTTACCTGCAAACAAGAACAACCTTATTTCAGTCCTAATATTTAAAAATGGTTATATTTATGTCCACCATTATTTATGAGCCTGTTTCTAATACAAGTTTACTAAAAATACCTACATTAATAACTAAATCTATTAATAAATCTTAAGTTAGATATATAAATATAAGTCGCTATTATAGCTATTATGTCTATATGTTACAGTCAAAACTCTTAACCGGTTAAAAGTATTAATGACTGCAAAAATCTGTCAAAGTACTTTTAACTAAAGTCGTTGGTTAAAAGTATTTGTGACTGAGAAATATCGGCCAATAGTAGTTTTAACTAAAGCGTTAGGTTAAAAGTAGGTAGATTAGGTTAAAACTGCGACCCCCTACACACGAGCCGAGCAAGTGAAGCGAGCGTGCCGCAGCAGCTGCCGGCAAGTCTCAGAATCTAATATTACATATGAACACCAAAAAAATCATATTATGTATTTAAGTTTAATATGTAATAAGCACTTTTGACCTTTTAATATCAATCAAAGTACTTTTAACCAACGTGTTTGGTTAAAAATACTTTTGACTGATTTAACAGTACATTATCTACCTATAGTCGTATTGATAATATTACTAGTAAATCTATAACACTGACATATTAGGAACGTAAAAGCTTTATTATGTGCTTTAGTCTCTATACATAACTACACTCAAATAACTAAAATCGCGTTGAAATTTCTTTTATTTAGGTCAAGTAGTTTGATTTAAAAACCAATAGACAGTAACCATTCAGTTTGAAGAACTCACATTTCGGATCAGATGCCAAAATGTGAGTTCTTCATAAAGTTATGTATGAAGAACTCACATTTTGGCATCTGATCCAAAACCAGACAGACCCAGACAGGGTTTAAGAGAGGTAGGGCACCATACTAGCGAGCAAGCCCGACTGGGGAAGGATCTATATCTTACAGAAGACCACGGCCAAATAACTACACACAATGGCATAGTTGTGTTCCTCTGTGTGAGTACAAGACTTCAGCGATGCGGTTTTTATTTAGGGATGCGTTTCGAAAGAAAAGTTTTCCTATCCCAAGGATACTCCATCTTAAGGCCCTGGTGTAAAAAAAAAATGGATGAGCAACACGCAAGTGATACTTCTACGCCTGTAACGGCAACCAGACAACTGGTAAACATTAATATTACTAAATACAAACACGTTTTAGATAAATTACACCCAGACACAGAACAAATAATCATAGTTATCACAAAAATATTTGACCTGAGTGGGAATTGAAATCAGGCAGCCGAAACTAACCACAGTAGCAGTGGCCATAACACAATCGTCTTACTGCCACAACTGGACATAGGCTTGTTTAATTATATAATAATATTGTGAAGAGGTAAAATTTATGAGGTTGTATAGGGTAATTTCTGGATATACTGAACTGATTTAGGAAATTCTTTTACCAATAGAAAGCCACGTTATTTGTGAATGTATAGGCTAAGCATATATTATATAAACCCGAGTAGAACTTATTATCGAACCCCAAACGACCAGAGGTGAAGCTCAAAATACAGTCAGCTCAAATAATGCCAGGCACAATTAACTGCACTTAAAGTTCTAATTGAACTTTAAGTATAGTTAAAACTTATAGATAACCGATGGACAAGGTCGGCTCAGGATCTAGAGTTGTGGAAATCCTTGGGGGAGGCCTATGTCCAGCAGTGGACGTCTTTTGGCTGAGATGATGATAACAGTTTTACTATATTTTTACTAATAATTTAAAAAATATTATCTGATATAAAAACCATCTATAAAATCAAAAACCAAAATGTGGACATGAATATGGGATTCGAACCCAGTATCATCGGACCGTTGGACTAATACCACAGAATGCTAATTACTCCATCCATTATTGACAGTCCAATGAAGTTTTCACTTCTGCCGTGTGGTCTTAAGTACACACCCGTTTTTTTTATACAAAGATATAAACATGAAATCAAAAGGTGAAGTGTTCCGTAGTCATTTGATGGAATATCGATCGACAATAAGGTTTGTTCCGCTTCGCCTCACAAAGCTTAAAATAATCCGTATTCGTCCTACATTTTATTTTGTTTAAAATGTAATATTTTTGGGGCTAAAACGGAATAAAATGTAGGACAAATACGGATTTTACATATGGGTAGAGTTAATAATAGTCTTTTGAGTAACATGGCTGTGACGTAACCGGGCGAAATTATATCTGTAAAGTTTTAGTCTTTTCCCCTTTGGCTACGGAATCCTAATAATCATATTAATTTACAAAGCTAAGTAGTCTAGAGGAATGTGACGTTTCCAGTAAGTATTATCTAATGTGAATATGTGATACATGTGTACTAATTATTGCAAATTGATTATGATGTATGTAAACAATATCGTCATTATACAGATGAGACAAAGGCATAAGTGGGTACTGTGATTTTGTGAGGATGAGATACAGAGATGAGGTAGTCTTGGATTCGATTGCCACCCAGGACAAATCTTTTATGGTCTAGGTGAATTTTACTTATGAATAGCGGTTCACCTCCACTTTGCTCAGGTTAAATTATATTTTCTGCAGTTTTCGGTATGAATGGAATCGGTAAAATCGTTCTCAAGTTATGGTGTGAACATGGGAAATAGAGTTAAAATTTTATATATTTGGTTTTTTTAATACAACTAAGAAGGCAAACGAGCAGACGTCCCGCCTGATATTAAGCAGTTATCGTAGCCTATGGACGCTCGCAACACCAGGGGTAAAACTCGCGCGTTGTCGACCCTTTAAAATCTTATAACTCCTTTCTTGAAGAACCTCGAAAACTTCGGCAGGGAGCACATTCCACAACCTAACCGTACGTGGAAGGAAATTCCTCTGAAACCGTACTGTACATATTAAGAACTATGTAAATTACTATGTTTACCAATTCTGTCTAGTTAGAGATCAGATGGCCGTGTGTAAAAATCTCAAGATATTATTATTGTTGCCTTACACGCTCTCTTATACTGAATATTGTTACTCTTACTCCTTTTAGAATGGAAGTACATACAGCAACGGAGATAGCTGTACAGGGCCACTATATGAAGATTAGTTTTTTTAGAAAAGCTTTTGTATATATTTCTGTGGAATTTGTTAACAGTGCACAATCAGACTAAACCAATAGATAATAATATATTTCACACAAATTCATACATTGGTTTCTTCAAAAATCTTATCTTCATAGAGCGGCCCTGTACAGCTATCGCCGTTGCCCTCCGTACCTACCTATTGTGGCTGAAGCTTAATCTAGCTACAGAAATCTAGGTTTGAAACATTGAGATATCTTATTACTCTGACCGGCTGTTACAAGTATAGAGGTAAACTTTCATATTTTTTCCGAACATTAAAAACGAACTTTATACAAGCAACAGTTTTCCATGCACTTTATTTACTCTATTGTCGCTGTCACGCAAGCGTATTGCACGCACTTTGTTTACACAAGTAAACGCAAAGATACTCGAGGCACAAACGCAATAAAACCTCGTTCGCACTCTAATCGAAACATTTTATAGTTACATGTGTTCGTAACCGGCCGTCTACGTAGGGTTTAATACAAAAAAAGGTATACTAAACTCAAACCGGGTTTGGCTCTGTCAGACACCTCGGCGCCTGACCCAAATGTTCTATTGAATTGTAGGTAAGTACCAGTTTTAACGATCGAAGTCGCAGTTTTAACTACATTTATTTCCAAAATCATGCATATCTAATAACCGAAATTCATAAAAGTTAAAAATAAAGCAAATTCCTTTATAATCTTGTACTAAATTGGTAGAGACTGCAATTACAATAAAGGTATACCTCCGTTCACACATCAATTAACGACCTACAATAAAAATAACGCTCGATTATTATAAAACTATTAATCTAAAAGTGTTATTAGTTAGTTACTGTATTACAAGCGAACCGGTCTATTCTTTTAACTCTTTCTTAACGACTTCATCATCGCGCACAGGTAAGCTGCGTAGCTAAATATAAAACATCAAAAGTGCGAGCGATCTTTAACAAAGCTCTCAAATGATCTCGGGAACGTTTTTTTTTCTATCCACACTGGCCCGAGACGAGTTCTCTTTACCTTTGAATGACAAAAAAAGTGGACCCCATTGTGATCGGCGTCGAGCTGTCTGACGCGAACCGCTGTTTCTTAGAAAAACACTTGACGGTTTGTCTCTTTCGAAAGCAGAGCGTTTGACCAATTTTATTGTATTAGAAGAGTGCGGCTGTATCTGACTTATATCTAATAATATAACATGGAGCCATGATGAAGGTGATTTATATGTTAATCTAACTTTTGAAGTAGATATCCTAGGTTACGATGGAAACCGCATTAAAATCCGGCCAGTTCTTGAGATAAACCGTTACAATGGACCTCTAGACACTACTAGGTAGCGCTACTAGTCAAAGATGCGCACAATCATCGATTTCAAGTCGAGATTATAAATTGTACATAATTAGATAGAATCTGCGCAACCAGGTCAATATGAGTTATTTAATTGGCTCAGCAGGCGCCACTGCTTAATATAAAGGACTAGAATTAGTAATTAGCAAATAAAACGACGTAAATGGATGCGGGCAGAGCAATGAAATCATATCGACTGTTAACCGATCCGAGGAACGAACTCCAATTAGTCAATACTATGTCGTTACTGATAATTCCTCACTTAGTCATCGAGTTACCGACTCGTCACGTCATAAATTAAACATTACAGTAATTGATGGGCGAGAAAGATGAGTGGTTTAAATTAAACCTTTTATAGTGGATCGGAAGACGTAAGTACGAGTTATGATATTTTATGACTAGGTGCTGAGAAACATGAACATTAACATAATTATCGACGTTGATATATGAACAATGATGGAGTTACTAGGTATTTTAAACAAGCCTTTGTTGTTTTCGTCTATTAACAAGAAGCTTATTCTTATTTCAAACAACTTTTTTTGTTATTACCTACATTAGGTATTTTTAATACACATATACCTAATGTTATTACAACATCACACTGTGTTTAGAAAAACAGTGACCTCCGTAAGGTATAAATATAACCAACTATTCTTTTGTATAATTATATAAATTATATTTATATAATATTATTACTAAAAACTGCCTAACATTCCTATACTACTACTATATTGTATAAAAATATATATCTCACTCACTCATATTGAAATTTCGATTTGTGAGCACACTCACATTCGTAAAGACAGTTGGACACTTTTTCACACGATTCAAGCGCACTATTATGTATTACTAGCTGTTGCCCGCGTGGATGTCGGTTATCGCTGTAAAAAGTAGCCTATGTGTTATTCCAGACCATAATCTATCTCTGTGCCAAATTTCATCCAGACCCGTTTAGTAGTTTTTACGTGAAAGAGTAAAAAACATCCATCCATCCAT
Organism: Trisateles emortualis; assembly: GCA_947095525.1. Lineage (NCBI taxonomy): Eukaryota > Metazoa > Arthropoda > Insecta > Lepidoptera > Erebidae > Trisateles > Trisateles emortualis. Next base: position 22,978,832 of record OX352729.1, on the reverse strand, counting down.
ACTCACAAACTTTCACATTTATAATATTAGTAAGGACTATTCAGCTGATGCTCATCCAATGCTGGACATGGCCTCTTCCAAAGATTTTAACAGTATTTATCTGTCCTGAGGTGCTTTCATCAATCGACTGTCTGTAATCTTCACCGATGGTATTTTGCTTATGATTAATGAAGCAAAAATTGTGTAGGTATTTCAAGAAGGTTTTGCTTTTATGGCGCCATTTCATATTACCACTTACGGTCAGGTTTCATACGGCAAAGTCATTATGAATGCGAGACGCAATACAGGCACACCTAACAAGAATGCTAAGTGCTTTTAGTAGGGAAATTTTCGATCGATTAGGATCTTAAAATATTATTTTTGTTCTGTCAATACCAATACTTGATTAAGTGGCTGCTTGTAATTTTTTACTCGTATTTTATTATGTAAGTTGGTAACTCTGTTAGCTAATAGCCCGTTTAGGTTACAATTATTTTATTTTAACAACTAGGCACATTTAGGGAGTTTTTAAGCACAGTATATAGATTATTTAAAATATAGTACTCGTATGAAAATTCTACTCGTCTTTCATTATGAATACTGCAGAACATATGAAAGAAGTTGAATACGCTACGAAAGTGCTAGCCTTATTTAACGTAGCCTTTATTAGATATGTCTTATAATGTAGAAAAATAAAGCTTGACTTATGATAAAATTGTGTATTCATTATATTTCGCTAATAGCCGTATCTTTAAAAAAATTAAAATATGTCTAAATGTAAATATTTCTAAATATCTAAACACACAACGTAAAGGCACAAGTTGGTAGCCGATCGAGCAGCAGCAGCGGCAGGCGATGTCACCGCGACGCTACTGGTTTGTATGGATTTCCCGACCGCAGATAAGTAGTACAAAAGTAAAATTGGGAGCGCTAATTTAAAACACTAAGTAGTCTTCTAAAGACATGTTTAATTCACCAACCCGCATTAGGCCAGCGTGCGTGCCATTAAAGCCTAAACTCTCTATCTCTTGATAGAGGAGACCCAAGCCAATCATTGGGACATATATGGGTTACATAGCGTTGTCGTCGTATTTCAGTAGGTTCTGAGTGGACCAAACCCACTGAAATACGGCGCTGCCATCTGCTACTGTCGTCTACAGTCAGGTTCGAAATTATAACAGTCCGACATGACGCCATGACGTAACCCTGCGACGTGATGCGGCGACACATCGCCCCTTGCTGCTCCATGCGATCGGCTACCAACTTGTACCTTCTATCGAGAAAAAAAATTGCAGATATGCGCAATTTTTCATCGTAGATAGGTTCAGCTAAAACTTAAGATAATACACGACATACACGCAAATGCTTCTACGTCGAATAAAGACATGAAGTTGCTCTACAGTCCTTTTACTACTTATATACAAGGAGGCACTGATTTACAAGATCAAAGTCAACCATTTTACACGAGCTTTTATAAAGCTATATTCGCAGTTAACTGGTAGGTAACAAGTCATATAAGTACGCGTGAGGACGAGTTTCGCTTTTTACTCGACTCTACGTCGCGTCCGTGCAAATCGAGCTCAAAAGGTCCAAAAAAGATTCATCAGCAGATTTAGTTAATAATATTTGGATTTATAGTTGTTTTTTATCATCAATCCACATTCTTCAATAGAATTAAGTGCAAATTCAAGTCAACACAGGTCTAAAGATATTGACTCACGCCAACTTTTTACCTGAGTTTATTTTTGTAACAAAAACCGTGCCATGTTAGCTGTTTTAAATAAATTCAGGTCCTGATTCATTTTATATGAAACATGTGTATCTAAGTACTATATCTTTCTGAGACATAACGTTTTGGAATTCTAGTATTTCCGGAGGAGGTATGACTGTATGAGAGTAGCTATTCATATTTAGTTTCAAGAATAAAGTAACACTTCAAAAATAGATTTAAGCATATTGAACGTGAGTAAGGCTTTGAAGAACTAGGTAACTAGTTTCCACCCGAGGCTTCGGGCACAGTGTATTTTGCAAGATAAAAAGGATCTCTGCGCGAAATTTCATCCAGATCCGTTTAGCCGTGATTGAATAACAAACATTCATACATCCATCCAAACATACGCATTTATTATATTATTATTCCCATAGATAGGTACTTAAGACGCTTAAGACATATCTGTCAGGATTTTGTTTTCGGAAATTTGGTAATTATGAGCCAAAACAAATAAGGTCCCGTTTAAATCAATTTCACAAACAGAAAATTACGATGTATAAAACTTGTATTACACAATTAAAGAGATAGAACCGAGTGCTGACTCATGATGGGAACACTCGACAACTCGTGTGCTCTACTTAACATGCCAACAATAAGTCTGTGTTAGTAATTATGAGACATAACTGGAAGAAACGGAATCCGTTCATACAAGTAGGTACCACAATATATTTGTAACGACCACAAATTTGTCTCGTGCCTCGTTTACTACGCTCTCTCTTCTAAAGTTTCACTAGTAGTTAATAGTAGGATTATATCGGTTGCTAGATGTGCATAATACCTACGTACGTTCCCGTATCAGGAAGCAAACAGTTAGCCCAATAGCGGGCGATGCCCCGCGTAGGTTGACCCTTTTGTCTGAAGGGTATTAAACATGTATGTTTGATATTAATGTAAAGAGTCAGTCAATAACTTCCAGGACCAAATATTATGTAGACTGGCAAAAAAAAACGTCTTTCAGGGCAAACTTTTGTAACTACTAGAAAATTGGCTGATACAAATACATATAATGATATCACAGTCACGAGATAGAGAGTGTTCTATCTAGTGGAGTTTACAGGTTAATATCTCGTTTTTGTGAACATCATATTCTTATTGTACGTTTAAAGGCTAGACCGCACTTTGCGACGATTCGCGGCAGTGGAGCGACGCGACACGTCACGACACTTTAGGTATACCGCACTTGAACTGCAGTGCCGCGACAGTTTGTAGCAAATTTTGTCTGTCAGTCGTTTGGCAATTTCTGAGGAAGATGGAAGAATGTTGTTTTTTCTAAGAGGATTCATGTAATGTTCATTTTGCTGATCATAAATCTCAGAATATTGACTGACTAATATAATTAATTTCTCTTTGTTGAAAGCCATTTTAAACACAACTTATTTTTCTATACCTACTACTAGGGTGGCAAACAAGCATACGGCCCTAGCCTATGGACGTATGCAATACCGAAGGTGTCACTTGCGTGTAGCCCACCCATTTTTGTACTCCAGGGATTTAAGATGGGAGTATCCCTGGAATTTAGGGATACGTTTTGAAAGAGCGCTGGAGACCTGTACTCACACTCAGGAACACAACTACACCGCTCTGTATAGTTATTTGGCTGTGGTCTTCTTTAAGGTGGAGGTCCTTCCCCAGTCGGGCTTGCTCGCTAGTTTGGTGCCCTACCTCTCTTAACAAAACACAACAAACTTGTTGTACTTCTTATCAAATACGTTCTAACTTGAATAAAGTGAAGTGTCGCGTCGCTTGCTATACCGCACTAACGGCAATGGAACTACACAACGCGACACGGTGCGTCAGATTTGATGATTTGGTCAACTTTGATGCACAGTGTCGCGGCGCGTATTTACGCTGCTGCGTAGTGCGATATAACTCATACAATTTCTTACAAAGAATATATATTATGGTCATTATGTGTCGCGTCGCTCTACTGCCGTGAAGCGTCGCAAAATGCGGGTCAACCTTTAGATTAATGTCAAAGAACAGCTACTTGTAATTTAATCATAAAATATGGTTTATTGATTTTAGAGCTTACCTTCATTGAGAAGAACTACGAAATAAGACAATTTAGTCAGTCACTTAAAAAATGTATTGTGACCAATCGTAAAGGTAGTGATTCCGTTTAATTTTGTTCGCGAGTGTAGATAGAGCTTTTATTTGTTAGATTTACTTTCGAGCTGGTTTTGATTAAAATCTGCAAACGCGCATCCTCTTAATTGACGTAGACTGGTTTTTGTAGCATTCAAGATACAGGCGCAAAATACTTGTTTGATCATGCTTCAAAATAAAACAGAATATGTAGACGATGTTTGATTGCGAACCGTTTAAAATAAAAGTGCCAAATTTAGTATTATATTTAAGGAATTATTACGTACATCATTTGTATTTTTTTACTATACACGTTGCTGTCGATAATCACAGGATATAACCAAAATTCTTAATAATTATATTATTTGCACATTATTATCATTTCTACTTATATAGGTACCGTAACGGAGAGGGAGAAGAAAAGAGCGGAGAGGAATGTAGCTAAAAGGATTAGAACAGTGTTTTTTTTAGTACAAAATTGCGATATAATCACTAAAGAAGTTTAGCAGCGTATTGCAATTCAAATTTCAATCAGGCGAAGTAGCATATCCCAAGTGTGCAAAAACTCTCAGTGAGTCAATTTTATTCTTACGACATTTCTTTACTCAGACGTCATAGTCCGTAGAATAATGAGCAACAAATTGGTACTATGAGGAAAATAAAATGTATATTGCTTTGAAATTATTTAGACAGATAGCACACTGCTCCGTGCGTGTTTTTGTTTGTATCTACGCTTGCGTTTGACACGATCTTCTTTAATATGTAGTGTATCGAGAAGCACGGTTGCCTTGAAAAGCGAGCGCAGTTCAGTGTTATATGCATCTAGTTTAATTTGTATGAAAATACGCGTTTTTTAAAATGGCGCTTACATACTCTGCCACGTATTGCGGAACAATGTGTTTACTGCTTTATGTTTGAATGCAAACTGATAATTGTAATAGATTTTCAATTTCTGGACCATTTTTACCGCTAAATCGTTGAATCGATTATATTATTAAAGAAATTTGGCATGAAGATAGCCTTGAAACCTGGTGAACAAAACTGGCTATTATCGATAAACTGCGCGGACTAAGTTGCGTTCAAAAGCTGGGTACAGGGACTCTACACGCAGCAGCTGTATCAATGTCGTTTAATTCGATAATATATCTAATAGTAAACAAGCGATGATTGACGTCTTCCGCCTCCTCGGGCCCCTAGCCCTTTTAATTTTGAGTTAACTCACATATAGGAACTTATAGACCCTACATCAGGTATATGTATGTCTAATGTATACCCTCGACGCTAAAAGAAATGACGAGAGCGCTAAAATTTGAGTCATCTGTAAAATTTCTCCTGTATTGCTAACAATTTGTCAAATTCCAAACCGACCTTTGAAACAATTTCAATGCGGGTTTCTTAGTGAAAGTTTATTAAATGAAGCATAGTTTTAAGTGACTAGCCTGTTGGTCTTGTGGTAAGTGACCCTGACTGCTAAGCCGGAAGGTGTGGGTTCGATTCCCACACGGGACAGAACTTTGTGTGATCCATAAATGTTTGTCACGAGTCTGGCTGTAATTTTTGTCCGTGAATTGTATGTTTGTAAAGTCGCCCGCGACTTAGGGATTATTTCCTAGTGCGGGAGTTATCTTTCGATCGCAGTCCACTGCTGGACATAGGCCTTTTCAAGTGCACGTCACCTAACACGATCCTCGGCATAAAAAATATGCTAAAATTGTATCTTGTAAATCTCTGTAACCTTAGCCTCTAAACGTCTTTCTTTCTTGTTTTCATAACTACATTTCGCGGTTACCCACCTACTTCACTACTTTTTATCCTTCTCTATTCCCGTGGGAGGTGAGGCAGGCGCCTTAGGCGCCGAGGTCGGCCTTAAAACAAAAAACCTGCTTTTCGTCTGATAGAAATATGCAATATACAGAATCATAGACGAAGGCGTCAAATTGTCTATGAAATATGTGGGAACGGGGAGGCCAAATGGATATTTTACAAATTCATTATTGCAGTCACTCACCCTCAAGAGTGAAAGAGACAAGAGCAGTTCGGACAGTTTATTACTACAAAATTATAATCATTCATTTGTTTTCTTCTCGTGCGTTTCTCTCTTTTTTCGCAGTTTTTAATAATTAATTAATACTATATTTAGGGGTTAAAGTATGATAATGCCGAATTGTACTAAAAAAAAAACATATTTATTTAATCAAAATATTTACCATTATCTATACATTGCTGCCATCTTATAGGGAGGTCATTTATGCCTTTGCGATATGTGATCTAGATTCGCCAAACTGTGTGAAAGCATTTTGTTCTGCCTCCTGAGAAGAAAACTTTTTATCACGTAGAAAATTGTCCAAATCACGACAAAAATTATAGTCCGTTGGAACAAGGTCTAGCGAATACGGACGGTGACGAATGGTTTTTAATTGCAGATCCTGTAGTGTTAAAACGGTTTCTCGTGCTGCATGAGGTCTTGCGTTATCATTGAGCAATAATGGTGAAGATCGATTCATGAGTCGGGGCTGTTTCACTGCTAGTTTTGCTATAATCGTCGAAGTTCGGCACAGTAGACATCTGCCGTTATTGCCTGACCAGGTCGGAGAAAGCTATAGTGAATAACACCATGCTGAGACCATCAAATAGTTACCATTACCTTTTTATTGGTTAACTTTGCTTTAGGACACTGTTGCGGCGTTTGACCTGGCCGACCAGCCATTGCATTTTTCGCTAACGGTTATCGTAAAGATTCCACTTTTCATCACATGTCACAATTCGATCCAATATTCCTTAATTTCCGTATCGATCCAACAAGGCAACACAAGTTTCAACATGTATTTCTTTCTGCAGATCAGTCAAATCATTAGGCACCCATTTTTCATATTTTTTTATTTTATTGATTTGACAAAAATGAGTAAATACTGTTGGTAGGGTCACGTTAAACCCACCCGCTAATTCCTGGGTAGTTTGGCTCGGATCGGCTTCCACCATCTCTTTCAATTAATTGTTATTCAACTGTGTGGGCGGCCTTCCACGTGGTTCGTTCTTCAAATAAAACTTTCCTTCACGAAAGCGTTTAAACCAAAATCGCACGGTGCGTTCATTAGCAGTCCCCTCTCCAAACGCAATATTGATGTTGCAAACTGTTTCTGCCGCTTTAGTTCTGCGTCGGAACTCGTATTTAAAAATTTAACTTTAGAAGTATCCATCTTTCTTGTGTAAGCTGAATAAAAAAACAACTGAACGTCGATAATGGATTTTTTAAAAGAAGAACCTTATAGGTACCTTGCCATGTGAAAAAAGTTTAACTCAAAAATCTCAAAACATGAAGGTTCTATGTCAATTCGAAGTACCTATTACAATAAAACGGTAATTTCATACTTTAACCCCTATTAATTGAAGAATGACCATGGCTATGTTTAATTTTATTTTGATATATAGCAAATCCCAGACTGATGGTGAAAATACATGGAAGAGTATGACGCATGTTTACCGAATTCCCACGTATAAGTTAATGTACTATTTAAGATTGATACCACTGACGTCTGTATTTGCAAAATATTTATATTTGCTGGTGAATACAGAAGGTAAATATTTTAGATATTTACTAAAGATACAAGAAGCTTTACAGATCCCAAGCTAGTGTCAGATGACTTGGTGTAATGTACAACTTATTACAACGGGACTGTAGAGATTATCAGCAAATCTTAGTTTTAGTTAAGGTTAGTTTTTGTACATTTTGCAACAATAGATTTATTAGTGCAAGTCAGAGATTCTCAAGCGCCTTTGAGTGATATAGAGATAAAAACTAACTAGTTTATATGGTTTAGTCTAGGAATGACTGATTCCCGAAATGACTACATGGTCTACAATTGACCAATTCTTGAAATGAACAAATCTTTAAATGACTGATTCTACAAAAGACTGATTCTATAAAAGACCGATTCTACAATTGACTGATTCTAAATATGACTGATTTTTCAATTCTATGAACAGTAAGTAGTTTGAATAGGAATATCGTTTGTATGCGCTACGACCGGCGTAGGTAACGTACCGTATTTTGTCAAAGCAAAAAAAAACTTTTAAATAATATTTAAAAGTTCTTATATTTAAAACTTCAACTTTTTTATTCAAACTTGTTTAATTGTAAATTTTCATTTTTAAGGGGATACCGTACCCTAGTAGTTAAAAAAATATAACTACGAAGGCTAAGGCGGGAGCTCCTATCTGTATATGGGGTGTTAACCATAATGCCATTTTTTATATGTATTAAACGTTAGACCAAATGATTTTCGATAGGTACATAAACGTTATATCAAACACCGTTATACTAATTAATCTCACGTTGTATATATCTTATAAACGACAATAAAATGAAATTAGACCAAATGAGTTTATACGTTATGAGACGCACCTATTAATATCAATAGACTTCATTAATATTAAATTTGACTCTAAAATAAATACGATCGAATGTATTTATAAGGAAAGCTTGACGCATAAATGTTGGACTGATCACACGGCGCCAAAGATAATTGCATTCTAATCACAAAATACTTACAAATGTACATAAATATGTATAACGACGTGCAACGCTTACATAAACTAACATTATTTATAACTCCACGTATCATCATTGGGTTCTGCTCCCTATATCTCAGCCAGAATAAACAATTCTAAATATTTTTCGAGTGAAAATGCGCATAAAATCTTGGCGCCGCGTTTTAATAACACAAGGTAGTTTAATCAGTTGTTGAGTGTATGCGATTTTCGTCTTATGATGCGAACATCAGAAGGTCGAAACCAAAACTATTGCTGTACATACGCTAAGTAAGTATGTACATTCTACGTCGTACAGGTCATACTGGAATTCCTAAAGGCTCAATTGCACTTATTGTTCCCAAATCGAGTGATTTATAAAGCTCAGTTCTAGTATGGCCTGTTCTCATTGGAGCAATTAACCAATAAAAGCGGCTATTGTGGTTTTATTCAAGAGAACTTTCTTTTGG